>OU342745.1:347814284-348414284 GCA_910589775.1 Avena eriantha | reverse complement strand
AGGGTTCAAAATGTAACCCATATCTTGTATGGAGACATTTGTGAATCATTTTTCATGATTCTTGGAATATGACATACCTACGAACTACAAAGGAAATAATGGTAAACTGAATTATGAGAAATCCTGGAAGCAAAATTCACTTGAGATTAGAAAGCAATTCGTTGCTGAATCTCACAAGTAAAATGGGTTACTTGAATTCTCCCAAATGACTGCAAAGCCATAGTGGAAAAGGGGGGCGAATGACAAAGGCACAATTTGTCAAGTATTGGACGAATTCAAATGAATTTGATTCAAGTATGCTAAATGTCTAGTGGATTTAAAACTAGTAAAAGTACTAGTGTCTCATAGTAAATCTCTCACTTTGATATTTGATCAAAGGATTTGAAGTTGTTCAAAATAGTGAGTAGATGTGCAATTTGCATGCAATTGAGTGGGAGCTATGAAAGTCTTCCTAAAACAATATGTGAATGACATATTTTTGAGTGGGAGCAATATAAGTCTCTAATTCAAATCTGTAGGAACATAGTTTGAGTAAGAGTAGTGACTCATACCCAAATATGTTAGAAACATATTTGAGTGGGAGCTTACAGGAGTGATTCTTAAGTGTGTATTCGACACATTAAGAATAAAAGTGCAAGTACCGATAAATAATGATTTATAAGGTGTAGAAGTTGATAATAGGTGTATTATGATATTATGTAGTATTCCTTAAGGGATTCTGAAAAGGGTTTCAGAATAGAGTTAATTAAGGAACTGGTCCTTAATGACTCAAATTAGGAATAGTATTAAGTTGAACGTCAATGGTTGAAAGAAAGAAAAGGATGATCATCATCCACTATGTTGAGACATAGGTTCTATCTTAGAAAACCATGATGGTAACTTAACATAATATATGATCCAATAAGGAACGTTTGAAAGTGATTAAGTTCGAATCACATAACGTTGAGCTAAGTTTGTCTGTAGTGTCTAATAGAGAACTGTAGACACATTTTCCAAATCGATAAAGGTTGACATATCTTAAAGCATAAAGGGTTATGTTATAAGGGAATATGTTGGAAACTCCTGTAAATACCGATTAAAGTCAAGTAGGAAGCGAGGTGAACAAAACATCGAAAGTTGCAAAGAGTACACTAGTGTTTCGATGAATACATTTATAATAAAAGATAAGGGTACCATCTAAAGTGTTGTATAATGTTATGGCGGGGCTAGTTTACTTTTAACGTAGAATGATGTGTTCCAGGGCACAGTGCCCATGAGAAAGCCCTCGAGGTTGATCTAAAGTCACTGTAGGCTCCTGGAATCAAGCCTCGTTCTGTTGCCATAGCGGCGATGCATACACACAGATGTTATCATGTGATGATAAAGTATTAATGTCAATCAAGGTGACATTAGTAAGTTGCAAAAGATTTGGGACTGTAAAGTACAGACCCAAGACTCAACCTCTTCCATGAGTAAGCATGTTTAGGTTACCGGATATATGGTGCCAATGATTAAAGAACAAATGCAGCTAGTGTATTTGTACTCTAGTGCAAGTGGAAGACGGTTGGAAATATGCCCTAGAGACAAATAGTTATAAGGACTACTATCATATTTCATATAGTTTATGATTAAGTTTTATATCATGCTATAACTATATTGAGTGGAAACATCAATACACGTGTGATATACAAACAACCAGGGGTTCCCAGTGAAACTCTAGTCACTGGTTCATTGGTCAACAGATGATCAAGTTTCCTGATCATGTGGCATTTATGCCAGTTGGAAATGGAGTCAACTCATTCTGAGAATGAGATGATAAACCAATACCCAACCTAAACATTGTGACCCAATCATGTCACAAAGTTCAAGTTACGATGATTAGAAATGGATCCTCGTAGACTATTCCTTAGACCGTGAGGCTATATCAATCATTGTCTCTCGAGAGTGCTTAGATAGCATCAAGCGTCACTTGGTAATACAATGGTTATAAAGGTGTGTTTAGGTACTCGGAGGAAACCGTAGAGGCAATATATGTCAAGAGCGGGATTTGTCTGTCCATGTGACGCGAAGATACTCAAGGGCCCACTCGGAGAGGTTATTTCCAATAGCTGCGCAGCGTGTGATTTGATCACAAGGATATCACTTGTCAGAGCGAGTCAAGTAGCATTGTTCAGTAACGAGATTGAACACGACATGGTGATGTCATTTATCAGATCTCGGGCAATGCAAGTATCAAGAGACAAAGGGAATAAGACACGACTGTCCCGTTTCAAACGACGAAAGATCATCGTGGAACGCACAGGGGTCACATGGCCATCCAAGTCCCTCTATCGATCATTGGTGCGGGAGTGTCCCGACCATGTCTAGAGTGTTCCCGAACAGTGGGGATATCACGCTTAAGGGCTTGATGATGCTTAGAGAGTGTTTATAGGATTGGTAGAATCGCCAAAGAATAGTAGAGAGAAAACCGGAAGGGTTTCGGTAAGTCCGGAGGATGTCCGGAGTGGAGGTGGAAGTGTTCCATAACCATAGAGGTTGAATATGTGAATGAATGTTAAATATTGATTTAATCATTTATTCATAATTATTTAATAAAAGAGAAAATTAATTAAATGGTCAAAGGGCTTAATGGGCCAATTCTCGAAGGGGAAAGGGCCCAAGAGGGGCCGAACCCCTAGGAGGGGCCAAGGGGAGTGGTGGGAGGCCCTAGTGGGCCTTCCCCATGTGGGACCCATGGTGGGGGCTGGCCGGCGGCGCCTCCCCCACCTCCTGCTCTCCTTTAGTCCCACCCCGGGACTTTGAGGGAGGTAGTACCTCCTTTCCCCTATATATAGTGGGGGTATTTGGCTAGATAAATACACACAATATTGAATAAAGGTCTTCTCACTTTTGGGAGGACCCCCAATTGATATTCTCTCTCTCGTGACCATGGTCCCAAGTTCGGACTGCGCGAACGAGAGACATCTTCACCGCGGAGCGCCATCGCGCTATGGGATTCGGATCTAGGAGCTCTACTTCCGCAACTGCTACTGGATCGGGGAAGCGGGAGTCATCGTCAGGCACCGGACGTGTGTAACTCCCCGCGAGGTGTCGCACTTGAGGCACTCAAGTCGTTGGAGCCGTTGGAGCACAAGGACTTCATCACGACCTTGAGGTCGGCTTCGGCTTGTCTACATCAACCACGCTCTTCTAAGCGTTGACAACACTTTTCGGTCTTTAAGGGTAAGTTCGCAAAATGCCCCTCCCGTTACTGTATTACTAATAGATAGGTCCTGGCAGCATCAGGGATTCAGGAGCGTAGGGTAAAATTTAATTGTTTTCATACGCGGAACCCCTACAGTTACCACTTATAATTATCCATACCACTTGTATTTCACTATCTCTTTGCCGAACTAGTGCACCTATACACCTGACAAGTGTATTGGGTGTGTTGGTGACACAAAAGACTTATTGTATCTTGATTGAACGGTTGCTTGAGAGGGATACCTTTGACCACTTCCTCCCTGAGTTCGATAAACCTTGGGTAATCCACTTAAGGGAAACTTGCTGCTGTTCTGTAGACCTCTACACTTGGAGGCCCAACAACTGTCTACAAGAGTAGAAGAGACATCAATAAGGCATCTAAACTGGTAAATAGTTTAGAGCTTCTCTCTCATAGGTATCTCCTCTTACAAATCACTCCTGCAACTCCTCCTCCTATGGGTCTCTCATTTCACAGTGCCCTCATGCACCCAGTTTGGCAGGCTATCGGTTGAATGAAGGATTCTAACTTAAGACTGGACACTCTTATGGACGCATCCGATATTGAGTTGGATTGTGGTGAAAGTCAGATTAAAGGAGCCACCTGGAAGATGGGGTAACATAAACACTAGAATTTTATAGAAGCCACGTCAAAGTAAAGCTAGAGATGGAGCCATGCTCATGCCCAGAGTCTAAGATTAAGTTGGTTCCAGCACAGAGATTAGACGGATTCTACTCCAACCTAGAAGGATAAGGTGGTTTTGATCAAGAGCTTAACCAGGAGGAGTCTCGATCCTGGATGAAGCCAAGCAAATTTACATAGTTTAGAGCTAGAATTAGATTAGGAACCATGCATGTGAACATGTAGAGAGAGATCATAAGCTTGTACGACAAGATCATCTACCCCATATATATGTGAGGGGTGATGGTCGATTGAAATTAAGCACCCAATCGACAATCTAGCGTCACTATTTACTTTTTACCTCCTCAAACGCTTATCGTGGCTTTCGTTTCTTCTGCGATTTCACACACATATCGACCGTCGAATCGATTACCGAGTCAAGAGTGGTCGAACCGGCTTAGATCAACCCATAATCACCAAAACCCATGATGAGGACCCTATGGGAAATTGGGGCTTCATGTGTCAAAACATCAGACTGAATTTGTCTTGTGTATCACGCTTTCAGTTGGACTACTTCAGCGTGCGTTGTAGTGTATCACCCCTAGTGTGAAGGATACACGAGGAAGTGTTCATGTGTGAACACACACATCTCTCTCTCTCCCTCTCTCTCTCTCGAGTGCTTATTCTCTCTCAATGCCTCTTGCATATCCTCCTCCTTCGGCAGTTTCTTCCCTCCTGAGCAGGCCCTACTCAGACAACATTTGCTTGTTGGGAGGCTTGTGCCATGGAAGAAAACTCAAGAGTGGAGCTCGACATGGATACACCACCATGAATGTCTCACAACTCCATTTTGTTCCACCGAGCTCTAGAAGGCATCAAGATTTGCAGGAAGACGTTCATGATCACTGGTCTAGCTCGGACGAACTCCCGTGAGCCAAAAATAATATATGCAAGAACGAGGCAACACCGATTGATGCCTCAAATGTTAGTAGTTGTGTATGTTGTTTCCATATACTACAAGCGTCTATGTTCTCTGCGTGCTTATGCAACTATGCTGCAATAATTCAAAAGTTGCTTGCATTTCTTTTAGCTACATTTTTTTTACCTTTTTTCTACATAAGGAATTTATTGCATACACCAAAAATTTTGCACAGTTGCAAATAACAAGAACATAGATGCACCAACATCCAACAACCTAACCGATCTAACCGCAAGGCGTGTTTCTCACAACAACGGCCTATACACCTACACAGCTAGCTACGCTTGCAAGCTTGCAGTTGCCTGATCATACCAAACCTTTGGGTCCAATTGCCATATCACGATCTAGTTCTTTGGATTTTGCAGAAGGAACCGTTAGGTCCCTGTTTGTAATTATTGAAGGTCAATCGAAAGCATTCGTGCTCAGCCAACTCTGCATATATTCGTGCGTAGATATGGACGATTAGCCAAATAGTAGTACTCGAGTGCCACTTGTGTGGCAATATTCGAATCGTTTGGTGATCAATTCCACTTCTTTTTTGTTCTTGACATCATCAACTGAATTACCGAAACAACATCAGCAACCTCAGATTTACTGAAAATTAATTGGAACATGCAACGGATCATTCGTCTAGCTAGACTGCTGGTCGTCGTCTCTTCACAGGATTTTTTTTTTCCAGCTAGGAGTAGCATTTAGAGCATCCGCGGGCCGCCTGCTGCAAAACTCTATGTTCACTTCATACCGACAGCACGAGTAAACAGAAAGCGAAAACAGAATGCGCATCCGGCGCAGGCTCGCGCGCGGCCCAGGCCCACTCCCGGGCCTGCCCACGTCCAAAACTGAACTGCACGCGGAAGCCGCGACCGGTCGACCAAGGCCCGGGGCTTTCGGCATGTACGGGCGCGCCACTCCTCGAAAGCTTGTTCCGCAATAATGCGCGCAGAGCTAGACCGACCGTCCCGCTCGAGATCCAGCAGCGGCGTGCAGGTGCAGGAGGTGGTTGCGGCGTAGCTTTCGCGCGCACTGACACAGACAGGCAAGTGAGGATGGATGGCGGATCGGATGGGGGGAGAAAAAGGAGGGAAACGGATCGGTGGTACCCCGGCCGAGAACAACGCGACTCGCACCGCATCATTGATCGCTCGCGATCCCCACCCCCCATGAGCGCGACTTGTGTATGCTATGCTAGCTCGCAAACGTCAACGGAGCGAGCAAAACATCATCCTTAGATCCAACGTACAGCTGCTAGTGGCAGACGTGCCAGTAATCAGTAGGCGTGTACTGGATCTGAGGTTTTATGCGCGCGGGCAGGTACATGAGTTAATGGGGATTGTTCCTTCATGATCGAAGGCAGCTACTACCCCTAGTAGTACCATACCACCACCTAAGCAAAGCAGGCACAGATAAGCAGTGTACCGACTGTCTTGGACAGCAATGCCAGGAGACCTGCTACGCTACGATCAGCCCCTCGTGACGACGGCCTCTTTTGGTAGCGTGCGAGCGCGTGGCGGCACCTCCCCTGCACGTGCCACGCTCACAACCATCACTACTCAAAGTCGCCAGCAAAGGAAGAGGTAGCCGGAGATCGGTCCGAAGATGCGTAGCTGCATCATTATTAGTCTCCAGCTTGACTATTATTAGTCTGTAGTAGTATAGCTAGACTAAGAGTGCGATAACGATGTATACGTGCGTGCAGTGCAGCGCCACGCCTCTTTCCTCAGGTTGTCACCGACGTCGACCGTGTATGTACCTCTCGATCGCCTCTAGCATAGCTAGCTGGCTAGCATGGACAATGCATAATTCCCCTCAGTGCATGCATACTACATGCCTACCTGGATCTGGATGTGCCAATCTGAAAGGAAGAAAGAAAGACCTTGTGGGGAGGAAAAAAAGGCAGGGACGTGTCCGGTTCCGGCGCACGGGAACGGATCTGGGGTGCCGCGCGCGGGCGTCGGTGCCGTCTGCCATGCCGTGCCATGACTGCAGCAGCATCATGGTCCCCTTTGATTTCGAATCGCCCCGTCGATCGACCCCGTTGGCGCGCGGCCGCAGTACGGTTCCATCGCAGCCAGACATGCCATGCTTCACTACACGGTATGGCGGTACGTACGTCTACTAGTACTAAGTACTAACGCGCGCGGGGGAGTGGGGGAGCAAGTGGCCGGCCGGCTCTGCCCGATCGGCCGCCGATTCGTACGTACCACGCGCGGCCTGTGCCCCTATCGTCGTGTCTGGACAAGATTAATCGCGATTCACGGCAGATCTTGGGCACTAGCGCGATGGAACGGGATCATGCATGGCTCGTCGGATCTCCTGTTGCTTCTTCTCGCGATCGACCTCCACATCCCCGTCTGTACCGCGCGCGGGCTGTCCGATGGTACGTACTCCCTACAGAATATGACTGTGCCGCGTGGGCACGATCGAATCTGCATCGTCGTTCAGTATTAGCGCGTAGCTGGAGGTATACAGCTCGTTCGCCTGCCTACGTTATTCGATCCATAGCCCCTCGATCACGCACCTCGTGCATGTCTCACGAATGACCAGCGATCAGCGAGAAGACCATACCGGCCATACCCGTCGTTTTAGCCAGACATTCCTGACGTGACGCTCGCCCTATGAAACCTCATCAGACCGGCCAAGTCCAAAGATGCAGTCGTCCTGTCCTCGATGCACAGTGTGTTGAACTGTTTGCCGCCGAATTGACGCCTAGATAGGATAGGCCATGCCATTCGTATAGCTAGCTACCATTCCTAGTGGTCAAGGAAATCCATGCCTATCTTGCCTAGCCTTGCCGGCCGGCCGGCCGGTCGTAACGGAAAAACCGTGACTTCTTTTTGAGACCGACGATCTCACTTTTGTTCGATATGACAAAAACAGTTGATTCTGAGAAACAAAGTTGATCTCGTCTGCAAATTTTATGAACAAGCAGTGATCTGCAAAGACTTCTACTCTGATTAATTAGTACGGCTCCTGCTAACGAATAGGAGGAGAGATCGAAACGAAAGAGGGGTCCAGGCAACACAAACGAGCGATGGTGCATCGTCATGCATGTGATGTCCTCGTGCCTGCCATCTGCAATGGAAAGATCTCCATGTTTCTCTCCTCTCCCTTTTCGCCATTTTCTCGAACAACCAGATGCGTGCGTCCGATGATTCCCACTATTCCTCTACACTACACCACCGGCCGTCTTGTTTTCTCGAAGCGGAGGGGCCGTGCATCTTTTCAGGTGTCTGCAGCTTCGCCTATGCCCCCATGCATGTGCCTTAGATTTACTCCCAGTCCCATGCATCAGAGCTTCCCAAATAATCTACTGCTGCCTCGCTTTATTTTATCGCATTGGAAAAGACTATCCATATCCTATGTACCTAACCCTTCTAGGGGATTCTGTGTCAGAAAGTGTTAATATTTATTTCATTTCATTAAAAATAAGAAGCCAATTCTGTTCATAAGAAGAAAGAGAAGCAGATCTATTCTATACTCGATAAGTGCCAATATGCAATGGGTAACTTGGCCAATTTTCAAAAATGAAGAATAGATCCCTACCCCTCTTTGTTTATCATTTGAATCGCCGATTCGGAGGTGATGCGTGCGTGCCTGGATATCTCTCTGATCATTCTCGCAGCTGCCGCCAGACGGCACAGGAGATTAGTTTGTGCGATGTACTACGTCGCGCGGCTGTGACTTTGCTGGGGTCAACCGCTACTGGGGCTGCTAGCTGTGATCGATGGTGCGCAGTCCAACGTTTTCGGCAGATGGCCTGACTGACAGTGTGACGGGCATGTGAATCTGTCTCGCGGCCGGTGCCATGATGCGTTTCCGTGGATCTGCCTTTTCTCAGCCTGCAATTTGCAGTATGTTAACGCTGTCTCTCTACTGTAAGTGTACCACCGAATACAGAAATGTTTATGCTGCAGGTTCTCTTCTGTCTGTCGGCTGATTCAGTTTTTTTTTTTTTGGTAATAACGTGGCAACAACGACATGCAGTCTCATCACAGAATCATTGGATCTCGCCTGACGAAGCTATATACTACTGCGAGAATTTTCCATAGAAACAACCAATGACTCCTATTCATATAACCATCATTAATTCTTGTATGACATGGGTGCTGTTTTTTGTTGTAAAAAAAAGGTTATACGGTGCTATGGCCGATGACTCGTGAGTGGGGGAGGAAGGGCGCCGTCGGCATCGATGGAACAGTGGCTCGCGATCTAGCCGGTACGCATCCATGCCGTGGTGGTACAATACCGGAGCTGGATGAGACGCAGGAAAGCTAGATCTCTCGACAAGGACCACAACCCGGCCAGCTTGAAATGACACAGTACCAGATAAGGTCTCGCAGTGGAGCGTCGCATCGCCTCTCGTCTCGTCTCGTTTTTTCAAGATTGGAAGAATGAGGAGAGACTGAGAGGGTATGGCACACGGTAGGGGCATATATTCGATGTGTTTCGCAACCAATTATACGCGGACGAGAGATTACCAAATGTTTTCACTAGGACAGCCTCCTCCTGGATCGCTGTGGTGATCGTCTCCTCGGATGCATCGACAGGATCACATGACACAGCCTTACGCGGGACTGTCAGACAATTAAGCTCGGGGAGTGTAGTACTAGTACAGATCCACCAACAAACTGCACATGAGACATAATGAAAGCCGATCGAGAGAGGCTAGCTGCGAGATTCGTGAGACTGAATATCACGGCCCTTGGATCATAGTCTATGTTTACGTTGTAATAATTGTTCCACTGCTGCGAAGTAGTAAACTGTAGTGTGTGCCTAGAGCTCGTTTATCGGAGGTGGCGATGCTGTCTATACGTACCGCGTGAGACCGATCGATCGGACCACGAGCGAGCTCACGCCGCGTGCCGTGGCGGATGTTAGCGGTAAGTTGGCCATCATTTCATCCTGTGCCGTGTACGTACCGTGTGGGCTCTAGAACGTCACGCTCCACAACACAAAAGTCTCCTGTAACTTTTAAAGCGTGAATAGCTAGCGACGCTGACACGATGACACTCTGATTGGAGCCTGACATGGAAAGTGCATGCTGGTTACAGACGATACTTTCTGATCGATCTCGGTTGACACACAGCAGCAGTGGCTGCGAGACTTGAGAGATCGAGGATTTTGAAGTTCAGAAACGCAAACACTTCTTCCCAGTTTAGGGAGAGTACGCACAGCAATTTCATGTGCATTTTGTCTTTCGCTTTTCCGTGCAAGTGCTTGTTCAGATCCCCGTAAGCTACTGGAAAATTTGATCGGTGGTCTGTGGAGATAATCCCAGCCTAATCCCCGTGTGTAGGCAGTACTACAGTACCTCTTATCCATTCCCCTTGACAACTGCAACCCGGCGCCACCTCCTCTCACGAGATGCAGCAGACCCTGAGTTAAAAAAGGGCATCTTAAGCTCGTCGGCGCCTGCTTTAGGACTAATCTAATCAGCATCCTCCTGATGTACATGTGTGCAAGTTGGTTCATTGTTAGTGTTTTATTACTATCGGTGGTTGATCACATCACATGGCTAGCTACAATTCAACTGAGATGGGCTAGCGTCGATGAGGAGATGACATAATCAGTGACCACATACTGTATATCCTAGTGACCGAGCTTTTGTTTTGTTTACATATATGCCAGGGGATTAGTAAACAGAAGCAAACACAGAGTTGTTAATCGATCACTTTATTAACTTGTCGCTCCCTTCAAGTGATTAATTAGCAAAAGGTCAAAATCCGGATTGCTCAGTCCTAAAATTTGACCAGTGGAGAGTAAGGACGGGCGACTTGCTCATGTTCGGTCTTTCTGTAACTACGTAGGTGTCAGTTGCGTGTAGCATATGGATTAGTTAGCGCATGAGATTGACCAGCTTCGGCTCCCTCTCGGACATGTAAACTGTCCTTCCTTTCAAAAAATGTAAGCTGCCCTTGCTTTTTTTTTTTCCGAAACCCAGTACAACATAGGCGCTCACAAATACAGGCATACACTCACCCATATGAATACACGCATGCACAACTTACCTCTACGAGCACCCTAAGAAAGACTGAGTCTGGAGATTATCCGACGAATTTTGAGATCAACGAAGTCAGTATAGGCGTTTTGCTATCACGGGAACTTCGTCTTGCACTGAACAATATTGCACTTTTTATGATGCACCAAAGTGTCAAACATGGGTTTCAACCATGGTGGGCTGGGGCGCCACTGTCCTACTAACTATCCAATCACAAGTTGGTTCTCTCTGACTCACCTTATTTTACAAGGTTGATTTTATCGGTGCTCTAGTTCCGTCCCTTTTTAGAACCTGTACAAATGTTGATTTTTTTAAAACAGGTTATATATATGCAACGGAGCTTGACATCCTATTCCCTAGCAGCAGGACCGTGGATACCAAAATATTCTGAACAAATATGTAGAAACACAATGGCGAACGAGATCATTCCAGGCGATGATCGTGTCGCTTTCTATCGAGCTGTGATCCTTCCATTCTCTAAAACAAAAACAAAGCAATCAGAGGATAGACCACAAACGTACAGATCCATGTAAATCTCTCGGCAGATCTCGTATCTCGGCCGCGCACGGCGCACGTCTCCTCCATTCCTCGCGAGCGACCCGACCTACGCAACGCAGGCATCTCCGGCCGGCCGGAGGGAGGTTCGCCCAAAACCCAGCTGCCCACGCGAGCTCCGACAGGGGCGCATTATGGCCGGGGACCCGGCGCGCGAGCGGTGGCCGGTGGTCCTTCCCCTTCCGATCCATCCATCGCCTGCTGCTGCTACTGGGATTCGCGCGGTGGCCCTTTTACGGGAAGGCGATTATTAGTTTAAAAAGCGGCGCGAATATATATGCCCCGTGACATGGAACGGAACGGACGGCCGATCGATCTCACCGCCCTCGCCCACGCAGTATGGCCGGAGGAGAGAGCGTGCGGTTCAGCTCGGCGGCGGCGGCGGCGGCGGGCGTTTGGTCCCGGCACTCGATGGATGGATCGATCGAGTGATGTCGGGGACAGATCCGAGGTCGTCTGTGCCGTTCCGGGCACGCCGGGAACGAGAGAGGTCACTCGATCGGGTCGCTCTGCTGGCTGCTGCTGCTGCTGTGGTCCTGAATTAACAATCCTGGCTGCTGCGTGTCGTGCGTGCATGTGGGCGTATGATGTGGTCTTTGCGTGCCTGGGCGCGGCACGGCCTAGCAGGCAGGCAGGGCATCGCGCCATCGCCTCCTTTGCTTGCTGCTAACCTACCAGTAGTACCTAGCTAGTGCCTAGTAGATCTCTGTTGCTCCTTTAATTCTTTCCTTTTCAGTTCGTTAACTGAACGCTGTCTAATCAACGGTGAAGCTTCGTCCACAACGGGGTACTACTGGCCAGTCCTGGAGGGCAAGGACCGGAGTGGTGGACAGGTGGTGGCTGGCCATCAGCGAGTAGTAGTACTACCAGTACGCTTGCAATTGAAGGCATGTGCAGTTACTGCAACACAGGGTATAGATGTTGCAGAGGCGTAGAAAAATTAACTCGAGTTTCCGAACTTAGCGTGTGTTCAGTTTCATGAACGAAGTGGAATGAATGCTATGGTTCCATTTTCATGGAATAGGTCGGTTTCGTTTTTATGTTTGGTTAGAATCAAAAAGTGTAATGCGATGGTTCCGTTCAGTGTTTAGTTGGACCAAAAAAGTGGAATAAAATGATTTTGTTCTATATTTGAGCATTTAGCAAAAAATGTGGCACGAGAATATAGAGTGAGCAAATTTGGGCGGCTTTAGAAGATCTCCACTAGCATTTCCGAGAGGGCCTTCCTAGCTTATTTTTAATTCTTTCATAGATAATTCGCCTAACCACGTTTCCAGGCGCCCAATTTTCGCCAGATTCGGCCAAAATCACATCCGGGGTTCCTAGGCCCAACCCGGGATGCCAGGAACCGCCTGGGAACGCTGGATGAAGTGAAATCGGCGAAAAAAAACCCGTGCATGTGGCCCCGCCCTATCAGCGTGTGAAAGCCGAGTCATTTTCATCCCGTCACCTCGGCTCCCGCGAAGGACCGTCGGGCAATGACCGTGTGTCTCATCGGCCACGCGTCGCCATAATGGCGTGTCACTGCCGGACCACCTTCCTGTTGTTTCCACTTTCCCGCCCATGCCTCTACACCCCTCTCGCCTTCGCCGCCCTTTCCCCTTTCGGCTATACATGTCGGTGTTCTCGCCGTCTCCCAGAGCACACACCCTGACCTCAATTTCCCCAACCACCAAACCTCCCCGACGATGAGAAGAAGAGTTCGGCGGAACCGATGGCTGAGCGATATCCCGGCTATGCCGCGGTGGCGAACGGCTTCGGTCGGCACTCGTTGTAGCCATGGGAGGCACGACTGGTCCACGACACCGGATACCCGACGCCGCCGAACTTCCGCTACCCGCTGACCTGGAGGCTCAGCGCGGGCATCGTGCCCGTGCCGCAGGTGCCGGAAGGTGACAAGATGGTGGAGGATATTCAGGGCCATCACCGCCATGGAAGACCCGGAGCTCGCCGAGGATCCGGAAAACCTCGCTCACTGGGAGTATTTCTTTGCCGAACGGCACAACCAACAGCTGGCCGCCTACGAAGGGGTAGGACCACCGGCAATGCACAACAACGCCGCAGGATGATGATGGTGGTGGATCACGCCTGACCGCATACTCGCCACCATACTCGAGCATATCAGTGCGGGGGATAGCCCGCGTTTACGCTATCCTCCGCGATCGCCACCGTCGGGCGCGTGGCGGCGTGCTACGACGACCAGCTGGATGCCAAGAAGGATGGGCGGCGACTGATCCTCGTCCTCGGCGTCAGCCTCGCGCTCATCGGGCTTGGCACCAACGCTCTCGCCACGTGACACGGCGCCGCTCCGCCTAGTGAAGCGGGAAATGGAGTTGCCGGCACGCTCGTCGCCCCAGACGTGCTCACGCGGCATCATCATCAACGAGCGCCGCGTGCCATCGCCGTCGAGTGGTCACCTTCGGCTGGGGAGGCCGAAGCTTCGCACGCTGAAAGCCGAGCCATCGGACTGGGCCATTCCTGTTGACAAGGACGCGTTTGTCTTAAAGATGGCGATGGAGAGCTTCCTCAATGACATGCCACCGATGCCGGGCCCCGACGTGTGCGCCTGGTCCAGGGCAGACTGGGAGCGCGAGGAGGCAGAACGCATCCGACATCTACATGAGAAGGACCCACGACGCTCGCCGGCAGCGAGCCTACCAGGGCGCGCCGCTCATCATCCTTGACAACGATGAGGACGACAAGGCCGAACACTCATCGCAGCTATGGCGCTACGGCGACGCCGGCCAGGGCAGCTCCCGGCCTCCATAGCCACCGAGCGACAATGATGGGACCCAGGACATCGACTACATGTCCTTCTATCGGCACTTCAGCATGTGATTGGTGCTCCCCGTCAGTATCGGCATCGGCTAATTAGTTTAGTTATTTCAATGTTTTCCAATGTTTTTTAGCCTATTATGGTCAAAATTCGGGTATATGTCCGAATTTGACATAATATGTACGAACTCGCCTATACTTAATGCAATCGCATAAATTCATCTAAGTTTCGTCGTGTTTGTTCAAAATTTGGCCAAAGTTGGGAACTCGACCTGGAAACACGAGTGGGAAACTGGTTGTTCGCAAGTCGAATATTTCATCCATCCAGCGCTAAGTGGCGCCGGATTTGGGCCTGGGAACACCGAACGAGTGGAGATGCTCTTAGCATAGAGGAACGTGAAGATTCCACCGATTTGGAGGAATGTGTGCGTTCTAAATGTAGAGAGAATATTCTCTTTTGAGGAACCACCTCATGCCATTCTATTTCTCAACCGAACACTAGAATGACTCTCAGGTGCTCTTTGACCTCAACCGAACACACCCTTAATTACTTAGAGGGAACGCTCAGATTAAGCATGTAGACTTAAATCGCTTGTAATCCATTCGATTCATAATAAGTGACACTAATTTAGGCTGGTCATAGTGATAAGTAACTTAAACTAGTAACTTGCACATAATACTAGTTCAAGTTACACCTTCATGTGGGTAATAACATGTATGTAGTGTCATGCAAGGCTAAACTAATTAGATTGTAGACTCGTAGAACCTTGGTATGTGTGATGTTATGGTAACTAGCTAAGTTACTACATTTCTCTCTTTCTTAAGAGCAAGTACAATAAGTCCTAGTCAGCTGGCTATAAGGATTAAAATACTATTTCCTTGCCTAGTTGGAAGAGAGAGAAGATGAGAGAGAAAAAGAGTGGGCTCTCATGCAAGAGCCAGCTCTAGCACGTGCTCCTAGGCACTTTGAGAGAGTGAAAGGTGGGTCATGTAGTGCTAAAGTAGTATATTTTTGTAGCTCATTATTGTACATGCTAACTCTAAGTTGGCTATAGATGACATGGCACTTGGCTTATAGGCATCAACTAGCTATACTATTGTCCTTGCTCTAATTAATTATCATGCCATGTCACCAATTTGCTTAGTTGGCATTGCATGGACATGCATGTACTAGCTAAGTTATTCCCACTATCACTAACCTTAGTGCGCCCTCCAATTTATAATAAGTGCCAATTAAACCCTAACGAAACTCTAAGAAGAAATATCGGGGGATGAACCCCGATAGGGTCAAGTTAAGGTATAAAGATGAGGTTGGCCAACAAAGGCCGAGATACCCAAGCCGGGTTAGCCAGGAAGGGGTTGGCCGACATACAAAGTATGTTGGCATAACATGTACATGTATCTTCTATGCAGGTTTCTCTAGGCCGAGTTATCTGGGTTGGGGGCGACATAGGGGTTGGCATACGCCAGAAGGGTCTATGCTGGCCTCAAGGTCATCGCCTCTGTCTCTCCAGGGATTCCCAGACGAGATAAGCATGCTCAAGTCAAGTGTGCCCCTAAATTCCAGAGCTAGGTCATGTCGAGGGTTTCCTGGAGGGACATTGTCAGAGCCTAACGGTCTGAGAGGATGGGTGCATCAAGTCCCATCAAGGGTATCCAGGGTAACCCCACGATGGGAAGAGCATTTAGGCCCAGTAAGCGACTTTGTGCACCACCGGTGCAGGATCTGTGAGGAATATTCGGGCCACCTCGGCCCTAAGTGTAACCTGTCCACCCCTTTATAAGGTGCACTAGGGCCTCCTAAAGATGGGGTCGATTCATTTTGCATACTAGTTGAAGGCAAGTAGTAGAGAGATAAGCATAAGCCCCTTCTTCTTCTTCCTCTCGATACAGCTCTAGGAGCCATTGTACTTGTCCATTGATCATATTATGAGATCTAGCATGCAATAGTAGGGGTTTTATCTCAATAGGAGAGCCCTAAACCTAGGTGTATCGTTTGTGTTCTAAGCGTTCTGCGTGTGTCTTGTGTGCGGTATTCACCGCACTATCCCTCCCCAAACCCACTAGCGTCCATCCGGCCCCATCTTTAGCCATCCCATGGCATTTGCCGTGACACCACCATGATAGTTCGTGCCCACCGTGGGGCCATTAACGGTTCTAGATGGTGTGTTCATCTGGACGGGAAACCTCATCGTCTCTAGCAAGCGTGTCGTCTCTGGTTTGGTCCAGCGATTCGGCTCGCTGGACTTCATCAGCGACAATGTTGACAATTTCGGCAACCGACCATTCCCACGCAATGGCAAGTTCATCAGCTTCGACCCCTGGCGCGGGCCAAGCCTGGCCGCGTGGCCAGGTGGTGTGGCCGGCCCCCAACCCTTCTCCATCTCGTATTCTGGCATCTGAAGACTTCCAGAAAAATAGGCACTTTGGCTTTTGTCCCGTCCAATTCCGAGAATATTCATTTTTTGACTTTCCTGGAACCAAAAACAGCAGAAAACAGGCAGCTGGCACTGTGGCTCTTGTTAATAGGTTAGTCCAAGAAATCATATGAAAAGTACTCCAAAGTGTGGACAAAACACAAGAAAGTGAATAAAACCAAACATGTAACATCAAAAATTATAGATACATTTGCAATGTATCAAGCATCATCGCCTCATGCACCCCATGTAGCTCTTAGGAGAGTAGGAAGTGTAAAGTCTAGTAAAAAGAACCAGTAATTACTGGCTTATGACCCGAATGTAGCCGAGAAAGGTAATGCTGGGCAAGGAGGTGCCGGGCGTGGAAATACTGGCCAGGGAAATCCTGGCCAGGGTCTTGTGACTCAGGGGAATGTCAGGCGCGTCAATGCCATCCAGAATAACCCGAACCATCAAGTCCATCACTCAGGGCAATATGTAGGCGGAAGGAGAGGCTGAGGGGGTGCCTGGGCTGGCCACACCACCCCCTGGCGCTGCCAGGCTTGGCTCACGAGGCCAGGTGGTGTGGTGGCCCCCTGGCTCCTCTCCGTCTCGTATTCTAGCATCTGATGACTTCCGGAAAAATAGGCACTTTGGCTTTTGTCCCGTCCAATTCCGATAATATTCATTTTCTAACTTTCCTAGAACCAAAAACAACAGAAAACAAGCAGCTAGCACTGTGGCTCTTGTTAATAGGTTAGTCCAAGAAATCATATGAAAAGTACTCCAAAGTGTGGACAAAACACAAGAAAGTGGATAAAACCAAGCATGGAACATCAAAAATTATAGATACATTTGCAATGTATCAACATCCCCAAGCTTAACTCCTGCTCGTCCTCGAGTAGGTAAGTGATAAAAAGAAAGAATAATTTTTGAGGTGACATGCACCATCAAAGACTTTATCAAAGTATTTGTAAACCATTCAAAGCTGGGATCATAGTACTTCAATCATAACATGAAAGACAAAGTTCTAGCAATAAGACAAAGAAACTATGATGCAACATGAAAAGGCATAAACAAAAGATTCATGAATAACAATGCTTTGCAAGACGTTTGTTTGTTTAACATAAAGAAAACATAGCATAATAGTATTCAGCTTGTCCCTCATAGAGTAGCAAATATAAATGCATAGGACACTTTCAAAGTTCATAAGAGTGACTAGATACAAATAGTTTAAAACAAGCAATATCAAGATATGCATCAATCAACAATGCACATAGAACTAGAATGGCCACTATGCTCTCAAAGTAAGTGCATAAAGGTAGAATGTGGAGACTCAATATATAATGGTGGAAGAAAGGCCTTCATAGAAGGAAGTAGGGATTCAAGTCTCATAAAGAGCTTCCAAAAATTATGGTACTTATAGCTTTCAGCTCTCATTGCCCCTATCATAAGCATCTTGAAGGTGATTAAGGTTAAAGTGACACAACTAAGAGGATATGCTTGACAAGTTATAAACCGAAATCTCATGCCCCTTACTTATGAAGACCAAACCTCATGCTACTCAACTTTAGTCACAAGTAAGCTCTTGTCATCGTAAGTACATGTGTATCATAAAGAACCGCCAACGGGGTACCCCTTGCACATGATACAGGAGCTATCCCATAATCAAAATGACAAGGCAAGCAGACAATGAGCATCTTAACGATATTTTTATTTGTTATTTGCATAGGTTTTTATTGAGGATGCTTCATAGAGTGCTCATTATGGTGATGCTGCAAGTTTCCACCATGATTAGGCATGGCTTAGGCTAGCGGCCCAGGCGTTTCTCTAACACATATGCAAACTCCATGATCTTACAAGTTCCACTTTTATTTCACACCGCCGGGATCCATAAGCAAAAGAACATGATATCAACGGGGTACAAAGTACAAGTGCAATGTTGAAAGCGTTCCCCATGATACATGGTTTTGCTAACTTCAACTTATAAAGCGCAAGCATATACGCAACAAAGAAGGACCCAATGGTTCAAGTTTATTAAATGCAAAAAAGTAAAGTGTGCCATCAAGTTCGTGAGAGGTTTAATCACTAGTTTTCTCATAACAAGTTAATTCAGAAGGTAAACAAAAGCATGAATATACTTGGAATAGCATAAGCTAGTAGGTAGGTATGGTGGACTCTTTGGAATAAATTGGTTTAGGGAGTTGGATGCCTGAGTGGAACTCATACTTGGTTGTGGAGGTTAGCAAAAGACTAGGAGCGACAAACTAAGAGAGCAATAATGGCCATAATCACGCAGAGCGACAAAACATCATTGATCAAAGCATAAAGTGATACTACAAGTTGAAAACTAAAGGATCATAAAGTCTATGGTGACTTGAGATAGTCATAACATGGTGTGAGCATGCGCCAAGTGAACCCAAATAAAGCATCAAAGGAGAATACCACTATACTATGCTTTAATATGCTAAAACAACGCATGATTCATCCAAGGCACATTAAGCAATCTCAATTGTTTATAACAAGTCATGCTACAGCAAAGAATACTAAGCATCAAGCCAAAACAATATCAAGCATGGCATGACAAAGCATAGGCCACAGTCAAAAACAAGCTCTTTTTACCACATAAGCATGAACTTTCCTACTCTTTTCCAAACCAAACCAAACTATTTGCAAACCAAAGTATGAAAGAGGGGATCCAACCAATTTATTCAGCAAACTAAGCAATCAAAAGCAAACTAAAAACCAAAACGAAAACGAAAAAGAAGACGCTCCAAGGTCAACACAACTGTGCATGAAACAAATAAAAATGAAGCGTTTGGAAGAAACCTAGGATTTTTATTGACGAAGAAGGGGATGCCTTGGGCATCCCCAAGATTTGACGCTTGTACTTCTTGTATATTTCTTGGGGTGACACACGTGGCATCCCCAAGCTTAAGCTTTTGTACATCCTTCATCTCATTACTCATTTCTTCCATACACCTGAAATTTTTCCTTCATACAAAACTTCACACAATCTTTATTAGCAACATTAGTGCACTCAAGATAATAGGTATTAAGGTTCAGTTCTAACACCAAATAAACTTCCATTAGAACACTAGATACTTAAGCACTTCCCTCAAAAATCTCAATTCCCCAAAAGAACTCAAAAAGGAACCAACAAGAAGCAAATGCAGAAAATGGCAGAAATCTGTCAAAATAGACCAGCAGGTAAATACGAATTTTTTCGAAGACCTTCTGTTGCTCAAATCAAAAAATGTTTAACTAACGAAAGTTAGATAACAACCTGGGGAAAAAGCACAAAAAATCACGCCTCAAAAATACATTCAGAGATAATGTTTAACTAACGAAAGTTAGATAACAACCTGGGGAAAAAGCACAAAAAATCACGCCTCAAAAAGACATTCAGAGATTTTACACGAATTTTTACGGCGAAGCACAAAAATCTGTTTCGAGACAGCAACTTTCCCAATCATTACTTCTCTCTCATTAGAGGTTACTCTTGGCACAAAAAGCAAATAAAAAGGATAAGGAGTGGTTATTACTTAAGTAATAACTTCCAAGACTCATCTAAAACTTTTGGGTTATCTCCCAATAAGTACTTTCATTTAACGTCTTTAAGTTAGGCATAAGAAGCAAGTGTTCTCAAATGAAGAAGCATTAAGACCAAATTTCTTGCCCTTACCTCTCTTACTTTTATTCTTAACCTTGGGGAAAATATGATTATTTTGTGGAGAAGAAAGGTGCATGGTCCCCTTTCCCACATCTATTATTGCTCCAAGGAGTTCTAATAGGGACCTTCCAAGTGTAATTTGTCCTTTTCCTGCACATTCAATGACAAGATAATCAGTAGAAATAATTTTCCCAAGGATATTTGTAAACACTCCTTCAGCTATTCTAGTAGGTAATATGGTAGCATTATTAGCAAGAGATATTTCTTTTCCTCCTTCAGTAAGCCCCCAAAGATTCAAAGATTCATAAATATCTTTGGGCATAAGACAAAATTCAGACATGATATCACAGCGGGCTTGAAAAGTTTCAGTGTTTATCTCAATCTTTACTGTGGGGAGCCACTTTGATGGTTCAGAATTTATTGGAACATAATTGTGATGCTCCCTAAGCGTATTATAGCAATATTTTAAGCTAGCAGTGCCAGTCTCAAGAGTGTTCAATCTAGCAAATATTTTTGCGAAAGAAATATCAGTTTGGCTAGGCAAGTAAGTAAGGATCAATTTCTTTATAGAATTAACAACATCATCCTCATTACATTGGAGGAAATCTCCTCCCACAACAGCATCTAAAGCATATCTATAGCAAAGAGCAATTCCAAGGTAGAAACTCCTAAGGAACAAGCTTTGAGTCATTTTAGGCTCAGTTTCTTCATGTAGATCAAAGATTTTAGACCAAGCTTCGTTGAAGCTCTTCTCAATTCCTTGTTTAGTTTAAAAGTGAAAATCATTTCCTCGGGCGACATAGTGATTGGAGCAAGCCTAGACATAGTGGCAACTTAAGATAGGAACTAAATTTTTGTGTGTGTTTTTGAATAACAAAACAAGGAAACAAAGCAAAAAGAAACAAAGCAAAACAAAAATAACAAAGTAAAGAGATTGGTTATGAGGGACTCCCCTTGTGAAGATGTCCTTGACTCCCCGGCAAAGGTGCCAGAAAATATGCTTGATGGCCAAAATATATCGAGCTCGTTGGGGAACCCCAAGAGGAAGGTATGATGAGCACAACAGCAAGTTTTCCCTCAGTATGAACCAAGGTTATCAATCCAGTAGGAGCAAGCAAACACCCCAAAGGTGTAGCTAGCTGAACATTGGCAGGGCGCACTACCGGTGCCAACAACAATGTGGAGACCTGCACAACACAACCACAAAAATCTGTCCCCAACTTGCGATGAGGTTGTCAATCTCACCGATTTTGCTGAAAACAAAGGATTAAACTTATTGAATGGAAGGAAGTAATAGTTTGCAGAAAGTAAACACAAAGCAGTAAACAATTTATAGATTGTATGTAAAAGAAAGGACCAGGATCCATAGTTCACTAGAGGTGGCTCTCCTTAAGATAGATAACATGCTGGGTGAACAAATTACAACGGGGCAATTGACAAACATCGAGAAAGCAATACATGCATATACTAATCATCTTGACTCCTTTGGAACTTGATTGGGCATTACAGCATTATACATAGACCACCATCCAACTGCATCTATGACTAATAATCCACCTTCAGGTTATCATCCGAACCCCCTCCAGTATTAAGTTGCAAGCAACAGATTATTGCTTTACGAATTGCATGTAATGTAAACAATATGATTGTTCTATGAACAAAGGATTGTTGTTTTCTCCCGAGTAGCAACAGCACATCTAGTACCTTAGAGATTTCTGCCACTTCCCCAGATTAATAGAGGCATGAACCCACTATCGAGCATAAATACTAACTCTTGGAGTTGCTAGCATCTACTTGGCCAAGATAGCTACTAACAACGGAAAGCATGCAAGATCACAAATAACAAAGACATGATAAAATCAATAATCAATCTGAAATAGCATCTCAATATCCATCGGATCCCCGCAAACACAACATGTATGAATTACAAATACATGATCTTGATCATGAACGGAGCTCACAAGATCTAGACATGAAAGCACAAAGGAGGAGAACCAGCCATCTAGCTACTATATGGACCCGTAGTCGAAAGATGAACTACTCACGCATCACACCGGAGGCTTGCATGATGATGAAGAAGGCCTCCAGGGTAAATTCCCCTCTCCTGCAGGGTTCCGAGAAGAGCTTCAGATCCCTCCCGATCTAGGGATGGAGATGATGGCGGCTACAGATTCTTTCGTGGATTTTTGATCGGGTACTTAGGGTTTTCGTCCCGACGGCATCTTATAGGCGGAAGGAGAGGCCAAGGGGGTGTTGGGGTCAGCTAGACCAGCCCCTGGCGCGGGCCAAGCCTAGCCGCGCGGCCAGGTGGTGTTGCCGCCCCTAGCCCTTCTCCGTCTCGTATTCTAGCATCTGATGACTTCCGGAAAAATAGGCACTTTGGCTTTTGTCTCGTCCAATTCCGAGAATATTCATTTTCTGACTTTCCTGGAACCAAAAACAGCAGAAAACAGGCAGCTGGCACTGTGGCTCTTGTTAATAGATTAGTCCAAGAAATCATATGAAAAATACTCCAAAGTGTGGACAAAACACCCGAAAGTGGATAAAACCAAGCATGGAACTTCAAAAATTATAGATACATTTGCAATGTATCAAGCATCATCGCCTCATGCACCCCATGTAGCTCTTAGGAGAGCAGGGAGCGTAAACTCTAGTAAAAAGAACAAGTAATTACTGGCTTACGACCCGAATGTACCCGAGAAAAGTAATGCTGGGCAAGGAGGTGCCGGACGTGGAAATGCTGGCCAGGGTCTTGTGACTCAGGGGAATGTCAGGCGCGTCAATGCCATCCAGAATAACCCGAACCATCAAGTCCATCACTCAGTTGGTGGGGGTAGCAGCAACAACCTTAGCATCAAGTGGAGAACCCACCTTGGTAGCAGCAAAGTGCAGGACCAATTGTGCATCACCAAAATGCTCAACCAATGTAGAACCGGTACAATGATGGCTACTCGACCATGGCTCATGCCGGGTTTCCGAGGCTAGCACATCCAATGGCCGGAAATCCATTGGGATCTCGGCTGGGAAACATAAACTTCTAGCCAGATGATGCAAGGTTGAAGTTGGATAGGATTTATATGTCAGAGATAATGGAAGGACAGGGTCCTTTGGGTCTGGCATGTTTTGGACCCCGAATTCTGAGGGAACTGCTATTGCCGAACTTTCAGTTGGCAAGGGGAACAAACACATATGACGGCAGCACCAAGCCAGAGTTTTGGTTGATAGATTGTGCCACTATTGTGAATATAGCGCAAGGGAACCTCATATGGGTAGTGAGGTATGTCCCGTAGATGCTAGAAGAACCCTCTAGAGTGTGGTTGAACAATCTTCCGACAGGAAGCACTAACTTTTGGTTAGATTTTGATGAAGTGTTTATCATCAATTGCTTTCCTTGCATTGCCCTTAGAAAGAAGCCTTGGAGTTCATCCGGCCCATCTGGCCCCATCTTTAGCCATTGATGGCTCAGTGTTGATGTAGAGCTCGTTGGGAACCCCAAGAGGAAGGTATGATGAGCACAACAACAAGTTTCCCTCAGTTATGAAACCAAGGTTTAATCGAACCAGTAGGAGCAAGGAAACACCCAAAGGTGTTGCTAGCTAAGCCTTGGCAGGGCGCACTACCGGTGCTAGTAGCAACGTGGAGACCTGCACAACACAACCATAGAACTCTGTCCCCAACTTGTGATGAGGTTGTCAATCTCACGGTGTTTTGCTGAAAACAAAGGATTAAACGTATCGAATGGAAGGAAGTAATAGTTTGCAGAAAGTAAACACAAAGCAGTAAACAGTTTATAGATTATATGTAAAGAAAAGGACCGGGATCCATAGTTCAATAGAGGTGGCTCTCCTTAAGATAGATAACATGTTGGGTGAAAAAATTACATCGGGGAAATTGACAAACACCGAGAAAGCAATACATCCATATACTAATCATCTTGACTCCTTTGGAACTTGATTGGGCATTACAACATTATACATAGACCGCCATCCAACTGCATCTATGACTAATAATCCAACTTTAGGTTATCATCCGAACCCCCTCCAGTATTAAGTTGCAAGCAGTATTAAGTTGCAAGCAATATAATCCAACTTTAGGTTATCATCTGAGCTCGTTGGCATTACAACTATTGTGAATATAGCGCAAGGGAACCTCATATGGGTAGTGAGGTATGTCCCGCAGATGCTAGAAGAACCCTCTAGAGTGTGGTCGAACAATATTCCGGTAGGAAGCATGAACTGTTGGTTAGATTTTTAAGAAGTGTTTATCATCAATTGCTTTCCTTGCATTGCCCGTAGAAAGAAGCCTTGGAGTCCATCCAGCCCATCCAACCCCATCTTTAGCCATCCCATGGCATCTGCCGTGACACCACCATGATAGTTGGTGCCCACCATGGGGCCATCAACGGTGCTAGCTCGTGTGTTCATCTAGACGGGAAACCTCATTGTCTCTAGCGAGCGCGTCGTCTTTGGTTTGGTCTAGCGTTTCGGCTCGCTAGACTTCATCAGCGACAATGTTGGCAATTTCGGCAACCGACCATTCCCATGCAATGGCAAGTTCATTAGCTTCGGCAGCACAAGGCCTACATCACGGTCGACGTCTCCTACAAGTTTCCACAGCAGTTCATCATTGTTGCAGATCCTCCTCTCTACGCGGCTCGCAGTCGGCATACTGATCGCCTCGCTAGCAGGGTGGAGGTGATGATGATGGTGTCTGGGGACAGTGCCAGCAAAGAACCATTTTAGGAGGTGGATACAACTCCGAAGGCTCCTAGGTCAAGGGGTCCTCCGCTGGAAAATCCTGAGAGCATTCTTCAGCAAGCCATAGAGAATCTAGCAACGCCGGTTTCTCCTATCATAGATCTGGCTTAGGCACAGGCTGAGCTGGAGCAGACCCGGTAGTGTGTTCTTGAGAGGGCAATTATGGGGCCCCGGGATTAATCCTCCGGGAAATCCCTATTATGCATACAATCACGATCCCATGATCCGTTAGTCGTGGCACATAACCGACAAGTATCATTTCAACATCCGAGAATATACCAAATTACAAGACTTACATAAATGCCGTTATGGCTACATCAATAAACATCATCGGAACTTCATCAAGCGTAGAGCCCGAGCCATGCCTTAACCTACAGGCAACTGACTAGGAGAACGTCCTAGCTCGCAAGGTCGTCCACTGCACCTCTTCTTGATATCTGACCAAGTTAATAGCCAGGGACGATGCTAGTGAGTACTTTGAATGTACTTGCAAACCACCTTAAAATAACAAATAATAACAAGAGGATAGGCATTATGGCTGTGGTAGTAGGAGGGCTCCAAGAGGGGTTTTTTTCTCATATAGTATCTCTTGTAGATATAGCATCTACATATCTTTGTTGAAAACTTTTGTAAACAATTTTGGAAACCTTTTTGAAAAGTTTTGGAAAAACATTAGGACTGGGTCACCCATTTGTTCCCATTTTCAGGTCGTCCCACGACCAAACTCCTTCCATACCTCTCTGACCATCCCATGGTCAAAGCGGGTATCCTTTTCGACCATCCCATGGTCAAAACATTTCAAAGTCATTTCTTTTCCGAAATCCTTTTTGAAAACAAAACCAGCACCGCTCTAGAGCAACCTTCCCAATCGTCCATGACCACGGACGCGGCTATTCGAATAGATTTACACTCTGCAGAGGTTGTACACATTACCCACACCATCCGGGTACACTACCCTGATCTTCACCGATCGTGGGTCGAGTAACCGGTCAAGACTCTCTGGATGCCCAGTCCAATATAAGTGCCTTCCCTATGAGTGTTAATCCCCTCAACACCGGGACATCAGGCGAGGACCAACCGGAGCGCTTTTTCCACCTCCTAGGTGCGCGCTTTCAATGAGGGGAAAATAGTAACGCGTGGAGGCCTGTCGACCCTTCATTCCTTCTCTAGGTCGATGTCCCGCATGGACCTATATCGGAGAAGGCCCACCCTCCAGGGATCCCCGATCCCCTGTAGTTGTTGCGAGCCAGCTTATACCAGAATAGACAAACATCAAATCCAGCCCTGTCCCATACTAGAGTAATGTGGTTGCGCGGTTTAATTGTTCTAGCAAAACTGCAAAGAACCGGGTGCATTTTTGTAAACCTTTTTCCTCCATATTTCCTTCAGCATTTTGTAAAACAAAACCTTCTTCTTTTTCAACATCTCTAGGGAGGTCCCACCTCACCAAGGTTTTGTCATAAAACATTTGGTAAAACTTTTTCTAGGGTCTTCCCATCCTCTAGCTTTGCTTCGGCTAAATCGGGGTCTCCAAAGGGGTATGGTGTAATACACCATCTATTCCACTACGGGCAAATAGGTATCACCAAGGGGGTTGTACTTAGTAGTACCAAGAGTAATAGTTCGGAGGAGCCAAACCACTACCATATATATATATATATACATCAACATAAAGTAAAACGATGCAGTTTTAATAAACATCAGACAAAACATGCATAAGTAAAATAGTAGGACCAGACTTATGAGCAAGAAGGTGGATTGCCTGAGATCAGCAATATGGCACAATTTTCCCTGGACTTCTTCTTAGCATACCTGAGAATACCAATACCAATAATAAATACCACTTTTTCTGCTCTCCGATTACATCGCAACTATCCTCGATAAGGATCACATGCAAGCAAACAAAAGGGCACAATCAATACAGGGCACACAATCACCAATACCATTCAGCAAACAAGCAATTGAATCAACTCCAATTAAGGTTCAGTAGTTTTAGAGAGGATTGGATTTAGGAGGTTGAGATGGCTTTGGAGAAAGGGGATAAAAATCCCTTAGGATTTATAGTCTAGAAACTACCTAAGGGATGGATTTTGGAACAAGACCATATTCTGTATGATACCATTATAACCAAATGATACCTACAGGTAGGGTTTGATGAAATGAGACCAACCAAGGTGGTTTCACTATTTTATCACTTTTTTTTGATTTCCTAAGAATTTTCTAGTGATAAGGGCTCTAGTTTGAGGAAATAATTCTCCAGAAAAGTTCTGGAGCTCCAAAAATTATTTCCTTGGATAGATTAGTAGGATTTGATGTACTTGTTCACTGAGAGTTGGAATCACTCCAAAATAATTACTAGCATTCGCTCAGGAAATTCCCAAAGGTAGTTATGTAGACATTTTGTCTTTTTCACCAAATTTAATCTACAGAAGCTTTTGAGGTGAATCCAAGGACACAATATAGTTATTTAGAATACTTTTCTATAAAAATTAGAATCATCATTTTTGGATTAGCAGAACTACTGTAGTGAATTTAGAGGTGAATAAACCATGCACATAATAGTTTAATTCATAGAAAAATATCCAAGGATCAATAAATCATGATATCCTAGGGTTTGCTATATATGGATGTATCTCAACTAGGATAATTGGAAATGGTTCAATTGGACCCATGGTTTGGTGTAGGGGAGTTTCTAAAGTCACAAATGAATTGTTTTTGTTATTTTTACTCAAGCTAACCTACTGTTCACCTTGGTATGAGATAAATGGTAACTGGTAGCTATAGATGAATCCTTTCAGAGAAACCTTGTTTCATCTCATTTGGATATATGGGGATCACTGAGGAATTTATTTAGTGAAAAAGGTACATACTAGGAGATACATTCCCAGGAACAAAGCTTGTGACATTTTGGTGAGATTTTGCCACTACATGTTTGAGAAAACGAGTATGTGCAAGTACAAAATTTTAGTTGGGCGGCAGGGGCCATTTCTCAATTTCATTTCGATTTAAAGTGACTGGCTAAATTCAGATCTAGCAAAGAAATTCTAAAAGAAAGGAAAAAGGGTGCCACAGGTTTGATCTAGAGGGGAGCTGGGCCGTCCAGGGGAGATCCGGCCCACTCGGGGCGAGCTGCGAGCGGGAGAGAATTTTCAAACCCCGTGGTGCGGGGCCCAGCTGTCGGCCGCCGCGGGCGGTGAAACTGTACTGGGCACCACCGGCTGTTCGATGAAGTGAAGATCGACGGCTGAGCGTCGTCTCCCTCCGCGGAACAGAGCGACGACGGTGGAATAGAGGGGTAAACCCTAGAGGCGGCAGAGGGTACGGGGATCTCACCTGAGCGCCTACCGGCGGCGGGGAAGGCGGGGAGGTGACGTGGTGCACCGTGGGGACCTCAGGGATGGGCGCAAACAGGAGTTTCCATGATGGAGGAGACCTCGTGCGCAAGTATCCGAGAGGAAACACGACGGAGCTCGTCGGCGATGATGGTAGAGGAAGTCCTAGGTAAGAAGAGGAGGCAAGGTAGATGCATCAGGGTCAGGGGACCTTAGTAAGGCAACATGCAAAAGAAGAAGGATAAAGCAGAGAGTATACGAACCCGATATTGAAGCTCGGACGAGAGGAGAAACTCTCCTTCTCCCGAGACATGCAGAGGCGTGGGCTAGGTGAGGGAGCTTTGGGGGAGCATCATGAGGGCCTTGGAGGGGATCTGAGGCGCTGAGGAAGGTCTAGGTCGGCCGTTTACTTCACTTCTCAAAGGAGGCCGAGAAGGAGCATGCTTTCCTCTCCATGGCGATGGAGAGCAAGGGATCTGGATCTGGGGGGCTTGAGGGAGGTAAGGGGAGGAGAGGGAGATGAAATGAGACAGAGAGGAGGGCTGCCGGGCCTCTGGCCTCTTTTATCCCGAAGAGGAGGGGTGTATGATGCACCAAGTGCATCCATGGCTAGGGCTGGTCCATGTCCCTCCTATTGGCTGCCAAGGGTGGTGGGGAGATGTGAGAGAGATGGGTCTGGTCGTGAAGGAGCAGAGAGGGCCAGCTGGTGGCTGCTGCAAGGGGTTTGCAAGCCAAGACACCCACATGGGGTTAAGAACTAGTATCCAAGCACTAGAGGACAAGCTTCTACAGTAATTGCAACAATGATCACGACCAGAGGATATGGTGTTTGCTGTGATGAGTGGTGGTGAGCCTTGGTGGTGATTTTAATTTGGTCTAGGCCACTAATTCCTTAGTCTGCCACATTTGATCAAAATGAGGCTTGTGAAGGATGATGGGTTCGTAGCATGGAAAACAAAAATTTTCTACCGCAAGAACGAACAAAACCTAGATCCAATCTAGATAAAAGCCAAGATCTAATCTATTAGACATGAGCAACGAGATAGATGGGAACTAACCCTCGTAGATCCGAAAGTGTTAACGAGATTAGATCTCGTGGTTGATGTAGTCGATCACTTGCCGATCTCAAGATCGTGTGGACGATCCTTCCGGCGTCGCGTTCCAGCAGCACTTCCGCCTTCGGTCAAGTAGACGATCCTTCCGGCGCCACGATTCGGCAGCGCTTCCGCAGTCGGTCACACGTGCGGAGTTGAAGTAGACCTTCCTCTCCCTGTTCCAGCGAGCAGCGGAGGTAGTAGATCTTCTCCACGGAATCCCAGCAGCACGACGGCGTGGTGGTGGTGGTGGAGTAGAGAATTCTGCCCCTCTATTTAAAGAGATTGGACGTTATGAGAGCAGGGGAGGAGGGGGCGCCCCTGCCCCTCTATTTAAAGAGGGGATGGCGCCATGGGGAGGGGAGTCCTTGTAGGACTCCTCTCCTCCCTAGGCCGGCGGATTGGAGGTGGGGGGAGGAGTCCTCCTCCCCCACGAATCCGTATCTTGACCCACCAGGACTCCTTGATCCCTATCTTGATTTTCAAGCAAACTCCAAGATATCTTCCAGAACCTTCCGGAACATTCCGAAACCTTCTAGAATCCTCATACAAACACTCCGGAACATTTCCTATCTCATAAAATGATCTCCTATATATGAATCTTATTCTCCGGACCATTCCGGATCTCCTCGTGATGTCCCGGATCCATTCCGAGACTCCGAACAACATTCGGTCTCCAACACACATTCCATATCTACTTAAAACAACTTCGAACCTTAAGTGTGTCACCCTACGGTTCGTGAATATGTAGACATGATAGAGACACATCTCCTATCAATAACCATTAGCGGGACCTGGAGATCCATAATGGCTCCCACATACTCAACGATGACTTTGCGATCGATTGAACCATTTACATACGAAACTAATTCCCTTTGTCTCGCGATACGATACTTATCCGAGGTTTGATCGTCAGTATCTCCATACCTAGTTCTACCTCGTTACTAACAAGTACTCTTTACTCGTTCCGTGATATGTCATCCCTTGTGACCTAGTCACATGCTTGCAAGCTAACTAGATGACATTCCACCGAGAGGGCCCAGAGCATATCTATCCGTCATATGGATGGACAAATCCCAATCTTGGTTCATGCGCTTCAACACATACTTTCAGAATACCCAATGACACTTTTATAACCACCCAGTTACGAAGCGGCGTTTGATGTCATCAAAGTATCCATCCGGTGATGGTGATTAACATAACCTCATGGTCGAAGGAATAGGTTACTATGTATTTGAAAGCTTACAGCAATACGAACTTAATAACTTGATCTTATGCTACGCTTACTATGGGTGTGTGTCCATCACATCATTCTCCTAATGATATGACCTTGTTATTAATCACATCCTAATGTCTATGATCAGGAAACCATGATCATCAATTAATCAACAAGCTGGTTCAACAAGAGGCTTACTAGGGACTCTTATATGTTTACAAAACACACATGTATCAGTGTTTCCTAATAATACAATTACAGCATTGGATGTAAACATTCATCATAAACACAAACATATAATAATAACCACTTTTATTATTGCCTCTTGGGCATATCTCCAACAGTCTCCCACTTGCACTAGAGTCAATAATCTAGATTACATGGTAATATACCGAACACCCATGGCGTTCTGGTGTTGGTCATGCTTTGCCCTAGGGAGAGGTTTAGTCAACGGATCTGCCACATTCAGATCAGTGTGTACTTTGCAAATCTTTATGTCACCATCTCGGACATACTCGCGAATAGCGTGGAAACGTAGCTTGATGTGCTTCAGCTTGCTATGTGACCTTGGCTCCTGCGCATTAGCTATGGCACCTGTGTTGTCACAGTAAATGGCCATCGGGTCCAACGCACTGGGAACCACGCCGAGTTCAGTAATGAATTCCTTCATCCAAACGGCTTCTTGTGCAGCCTCCGAAGCAGCTATGTATTCCGATTCAGTTGAAGATTTCGCCACAACGCTTTGCTTCGCACTCCTCCAGCTCACTGCAGCACCATTCAAAATAAATACGTAACCCGACTGTGACTTCGAGTCATCCGGATCGGTGTTCCAACTAGCATCGGTGTAACCGTTTACAACAAGCTGTTCATCACCTCCATAAGAAAGAACCATATCCTTAGTCCTATTTAGGTACTTTAGGATATTCTTGACCGCTGTCCAGTGTTCCTCTCCAGGATCACTTTGATATCTGCTAGTCAAACTAACAGCATGTGCTATATCCGGTCTTGTACACAGCATGGCATACATGATAGAACCTATGGCCGAGGCATAGGGAATTTTATTCATTTTCTCTCTATCTTCTGCCGTAGCTGGACTTTGAGTTTTACTCAAGGTCTTACCTGACAACATGGGCACGAACCCTTTCTTGCTATCTTCCATTCTAAACTTCTTTAGAACTTTGTCCAAGTATGTACTTTGTGAAAGCCCTATTAGGTGTCTTGATCTATCTCTATAAATCTTGATGCCTAGAATGTATGCCGCTTCGCCAAGATCCTTCATTGAAAAACTATTATTCAAATAGGTTTTGACGCTATTAAGAAGTTCTATATCATTCCCAATCAATAATATGTCATCTACATACAGTACTAGGAATGCTACAGAGCTCCCACTCACTTTCTTGTAAATACAAGCTTCTCCATAAGTTTGTATAAATCCAAAGTTTTTGATTACCTTATCAAAACGCTGATTCCAACTACGGGATGCTTGCTTCAGTCCATAAATGGAGCGCTGAAGTTTGCATACCTTGTCAGCATCTTTAGGATCGACAAAACCTTTGGGTTGTACCATATACAACTCTTCCTCAATGTCACCATTAAGGAACGCCGTTTTGACATCCATCTGCCAAATCTCATAATCGAAATATGCAGCAATTGCTAACAAAATCCTCACAGACTTTAGCTTCGCTACTGGTGAGAAAGTCTCATCATAGTCAACTCCTTGAATTTGTCGGAACCCTTTCGCGACAAGTCGAGCTTTATAGACGGTAACATTACCATCAGCATCTGTTTTTCTCTTGAAAATCCATTTGTTCTCGACAGCCTTACGGCCATCCGGTAAGTCCACCAAAGTCCACACTTGGTTTTCGTACATGGATCCCATTTCAGATTTCATGGCTTCTAGCCATTTGTCAGAATCTGGGCTCACCATAGCTTCTTCATATGTCGCAGGGTCATCAGCGTTGTCCACCAACATGACGTTCAAGGCAGAGTCATACCAATCAGGAGTGGTACGAACCCTCGTTGACCTGCGAGGTTCAGTAGTAACTTCGTTCGAAGTTTTATTATCATTAGCTTCCTCTTCAATTGGTGCAGGCGGCACTAAAACATCTTCCGGTGCTGCGCTACTCTCAAATCCGAGAGAAAGTTCAATAACCTCATCAAGTTCTACTTTCCTTCCAGTCACCTCTTTCGAGAGAAACTCCTTCTCAAGAAAGGATCCATTCTTTGCAACGAAAACTTTGCCTTCGGATCTATGATAGAAGGTATACCCAATTGTTTCTTTAGGGTATCCTATGAAGACGCATTTCTCCGCTTTGGGTTCTAGCTTATCAGGTTGTAACTTCTTTACGTATGCTTCGCAACCCCAAACTTTAAGGAACGACAACTTAGGTTTCTTACCAAACCACAATTCGTACGGTGTCGTTTCAACGGATTTAGATGGTGCCCTATTTAAAGTGAATGCGGCTGTCTCTAATGCATAGCCCCAAAATGATAATGGCAAATCTGTAAGAGACATCATAGACCGAACCATATCTAAGAGAGTTCGATTACGACGTTCGGACACACCATTACGCTGTGGTGTTCCCGGCGGTGTCAACTATGAAAGTATTCCACATTTATTTAAATGCATGCCAAACTCGTAACTCAGATATTCACCCCCGCGGTCAGAACGCAGAAACTTAATCTTCTTGTTACGATGATTTTCCACTTCACTTTGAAATTCCTTAAACTTCTCGAAAGTTTCGGACTTATGTTTCATAAAGTAGACATACCCATATCTACTCAAGTCATCTGTGAAAGTGAGAACATAACGATATCCACCACGCGATGCTACACTCATTGGACCACACACATCGGTATGTATTATTTCCAATAAGTCTGTAGCTCGCTCCATTGTACCAGAAAATGGAGTCTTAGTCATTTTTCCCATTAGACATGCTTCGCATCTTTCAAGTGATTCAAAATCAAGAGATTCAAGAAGTCCATCAGAATGGAGTTTCTTCATACGCTTCACTCCAATGTGACCAAGACGACAGTGCCACATGTATGTAGAATTATCATTCAATTTAATTCGTTTAGCCTCTATGTTGTGAACATGTGTATCACTACTATCGAGATTCAGTAAGAATAAACCATTCATCTCAGGTGCATTACCATAAAAGATATTACTCATATAAATCGAACAACCTTTATTCTCAGACTTAAAAGAGTAACCGTCTCGCAATAAACAGGATCCAGATATAATGTTCATGCTTAACGCAGGCACCAAATAACAATTATTTAAATTTAAAACTAATCCCGAAGGTAGATGTAGAGGGAGCGTGCCGACGGCGATCACATCAACCTTGGAGCCATTTCCAACGCGCATCGTCACCTCGTCTCTTGCCAGTCTTCGTTTATTCCATAGCTCCTGTTTCGAGTTACAAATATGAGCAACCGAACCAGTATCAAATACCCAGGCACTACTACGATTACTAGTAAGATACACATCTATAACACATATATCAAATATACCTTTCTTCTTGATGTTGCCGTTCTTCAGATCCGCCAGGTACTTGGGGCAGTTACGCTTCCAGTGACCAGCACCCTTGCAGTAGAAGCACTCAGTTTCAGGTTTAGGACCAGCCTTGGGCTTCTTAGCAGGTGCGGAAGCTTTCTTGCCGTCCTTCTTGAAGTTGCCCTTGTTCTTAGGCTTGCCTTGTTTCTTGAAATTGGTGGTCTTATTGACCATCAACACTTGTTGCTCCTTCTTGATCTCCACTTTAGCAGTTTTCAGCATGGACGACAGTTCAGGCAACGTCTTGTTCATGCAGTGCATGTTGTAGTTCATCACAAAGTTCTTGTAACTTGGTGGCAGTGATTGAAGGAGACGGTGAATCCCCAATTCATTAGGAATCGATATTCCTAACTCTTGGAGCTTCTTAGCGTACCCAGACATGGTGAGCACGTGCTCGCTAACGGAGCTTCCTTCTTCCATCTTACAGTTAAAGAATTTCTCGGAGGCCTCATAGCTCTCCATGGCCGCGCGAGTCTCAAAAATTAGCCTGAGCTCCTTAATGATCTCGAACGGGTCGTGGTGCTCAAAACGCTGTTGGAGCTCCGCTTCTAAACCGTACAGGATGGCACACTGAACTGTGGAGTAATGATTCTTCCGAGTGGCGAAAACATTCTTTTCGTCATCGGTGGCATTATCTGCAGGTGGGTCACCTAGCGGTGCATCGAGCACATAGGTCAACTGACCAGCCCTGAGGACGATCTTCAGTCCACGGAACCAGTCCGTGAAATTGCTTCCATTGTTCTTAAGTTTTTCTTTCTCTAGGAACGCATTGAAATTGATGGAGGGGGTCGCCATAATCTACAACAATTTGCAAGTAGTTTAGACTAAGTTTATGACAAATTGAGTTCAAATTTAATTATTAAACTAACTAGGTGAACTCCCACTCAAAACAACATCCCTCACATTGTCTTAGTGATTACACGAACCAAGTCCACTACACCAAGTCCGATCTTCACGAGAGAAGATGTAGTTTCATCGGCGAACAATCTTCATGTTCATCATATCAATTATATGACTCATGCTCTACCTTTCGGTATTCCGTGTTCCGAGACCATGTCTGTACATGCTAGGCTCGTCAAGATAACCTTAGTTTCCGCATGTGCAAATCTGGCTTGCACCCGTTGTATGCACACGTAGAATCTATCACATCCGATCATCACGAGATGCTTCGAAACGACGAGTCTTAGCAACGGTGCCAACTAAGGGTGAACACTTTATTACTTGATATTTAGTGAGAGGGATCATCTTATAATGCTACCGTCGCGATCTAAGCAATACAAGATGCATAAAGGATTAACATCACAGGCAATTCATAATTAGTGTGATATGATATGGCCTTTTCTTCTTGCGCCTTTGATCTCCATCTCCAAAGCACGAACATGATCTCCATCATCACCAGCATTGCATCAAGGTCAGTGACGCCGCTTCATGGTTGTCCATCATCACTAGCAACTATTACAACTACTTGGAATAAAGCTATTACAAGATGAATAGACACGCAGGTCTTAACAGAATTAAAGACAACCATTAGGCTCCTGCCGGTTGCCATATTACAACAAGGATCATTGCATACATCAAATACAATCACAATCACATGTTGGCCATATCACATCACAAAACCCCTGCAAAAACAAGTTAGACGCCTCTAATTTTCTTTGCAAGTTTTACGTGGTTTGGGGCTTTCGCATAAGACCGATCTTACCTACGAACATGAACCACAACGTTGATACAAGTGTTGTCAAGATGCTCATTGTAAATTGAATCTTAACTATGGTGGGAGAGACAGACACCCGCAAAGCCACTTGTGCAAGGCAAGTTGCACGTCAAGCGTGGAGCAAGTCTCATGTGCGATGACATGTAATGTTAGCCCGAGCCGCTTCATCCCACCATGCCGCAAGATGCAAAGTACACGCTAAGACACCGACAACAAAAGCATCAACGCCACAAAAACATTGTGTTCTACTCGTGCAACAGATCTATGCATAGATACGGCTCTGATACCACTGATGGGTTCGTAGCATGGAAAACAAAAATTTTCTACCGCAAGAACGAACAAAACCTAGATCCAATCTAGATAAAAGCCAAGATCTAATCTATTAGACATGAGCAACGAGATAGATGGGAACTAACCCTCGTAGATCCGAAAGTGTTAACGAGATTAGATCTCGTGGTTGATGTAGTCGATCACTTGCCGATCTCAAGATCGTGTGGACGATCCTTCCGGCGTCGCGTTCCAGCAGCGCTTCCGCCTTCGGTCAAGTAGACGATCCTTCCGGCGCCACGATTCGGCAGCGCTTCCGCAGTCGGTCACACGTGCGGAGTCGAAGTAGACCTTCCTCTCCCCGTTCCAGCGAGCAGCGGAGGTAGTAGATCTTCTCCACGGAATCCCAGCAGCACGACGGCGTGGTGGTGGTGGTGGAGTAGAGAATTCTGCAGGGCTTCGCCTATGCCTGTGCAGAATATGGTGGAGGAGAGAGGCGGCAGAGATTGGACGTTATGAGAGCAGGGGAGGAGGGGGCGCCCCTGCCCCTCTATTTAAAGAGGGGATGGCGCCATGGGGAGGGGAGTCCTTGTAGGACTCCTCTCCTCCCTAGGCCGGCGGATTGGAGGTGGGGGGAGGAGTCCTCCTCCCCCACGAATCCGTATCTTGACCCACCAGGACTCCTTGATCCCTATCTTGATTTTCAAGCAAACTCCAAGATATCTTCCAGAACCTTCCGGAACATTCCGAAACCTTCTAGAATCCTCATACAAACACTCCGGAACATTTCCTATCTCATAAAATGATCTCCTATATATGAATCTTATTCTCCGGACCATTCCGGATCTCCTCGTGATGTCCCGGATCCATTCCGAGACTCCGAACAACATTCGGTCTCCAACGCACATTCCATATCTACTTAAAACAACTTCGAACCTTAAGTGTGTCACCCTACGGTTCGTGAATATGTAGACATGATAGAGACACATTTCCTATCAATAACCATTAGCGGGACCTGGAGATCCATAATGGCTCCCACATACTCAACGATGACTTTGCGATCGATTGAACCATTTACATACGAAACTAATTCCCTTTGTCTCGCGATACGATACTTATCCGAGGTTTGATCGTCGGTATCTCCATACCTAGTTCTACCTCGTTACTAACAAGTACTCTTTACTCGTTCCGTGATATGTCATCCCTTGTGACCTAGTCACATGCTTGCAAGCTAACTAGATGACATTCCACCGAGAGGGCCCAGAGCATATCTATCCGTCATATGGATGGACAAATCCCAATCTTGGTTCATGCGCTTCAACACATACTTTCAGAATACCCAATGACACTTTTATAACCACCCAGTTACGAAGCGGCGTTTGATGTCATCAAAGTATCCATCCGGTGATGGTGATTAACATAACCTCATGGTCGAAGGAATAGGTTACTATGTATTTGAAAGCTTACAGCAATACGAACTTAATAACTTGATCTTATGCTACGCTTACTATGGGTGTGTGTCCATCACATCATTCTCCTAATGATATGACCTTGTTATTAATCACATCCTAATGTCTATGATCAGGAAACCATGATCATCAATTAATCAACAAGCTGGTTCAACAAGAGGCTTACTAGGGACTCTTATATGTTTACAAAACACACATGTATCAGTGTTTCCTAATAATACAATTACAGCATGGGATGTAAACATTCATCATAAACACAAAGATATAATAATAACCACTTTTATTATTGCCTCTTGGGCATATCTCCAACAAAGGAAGCTTAATATTTTTCACTGGGCAAGGTGGGAACATGGTACTGGTAGATATATGAGGTCAAGGTAGATATCCAGGAATTATATGGGATTTTTCTAAATATTTAAAGTCCACTTAAATCCATTTATCCAAAAACTGCAGAAGTAGTTTCTAGACGATCATTTGATAAATTTACATTGGACAAGTGGAATTTTTGATGTTAGAGTGTCCCAAATAGGAATACACACTTAGGGGAATTTTCCCAAGATTTATTGTGGCTTAAAAGTATTTAAAACAATTATTATTCCATTTCAGCCATTTAAGAAAATAGGAAAAAATAAATAGTAAAGGATCTCAAAAATATTTATTTTTGAGGTGGGAAGATGGGGTGTGATATATGGATCTCAATTGAGCCAAAAGTTGGGGAAGTGCTTTGGCAAAAACCAAACTTTCCTTTGGGAAAGGAGTTTTGGAGATTTTGACTATTAAAGGGATTAATTAGATTTGGATCCATAATAAATATGGATAATTATTGATAAATCTTGATGATCAAGGTAGGTGATGTATACAAGGTGTAGCAAGCATTTTAAACCTTGGGATTGGAGAATCCAAGTTGATTTTGGTTGAATACCCTAGATTAAGGATCTAGGGTGATGTTAATTTCATACCATCAAAACATGGTTGTATCTTAGAGTTCAGCTCTCCCCTTGGGGCATGGGATATATTTTTAGTTAGACCAAGTCATATAGATGAACATGGAAGAAGGTGTTTGGATTAAATGCATTTGAGGTGATCGAGAAGTGATGGCAAACTTTGTTGAAATTAAGGCTGCCATGCAAAATGAGTCATGATGCCTTATAAACCATGTTGGTTTAAGAAGCACAAGGATCCACTTGGAACAAGTGAAGTATATATTGATATAACTATATGAGTAGAACACAACCATGCAAAGAGTTGGTCCATAGAGGGTTGGATGGTGGTGTGAGCTTCTGTCAAAGTAGGCATGTTGCCTAGATTTGCAGGAAAAGTTATTTTCTTGCATGCAAAACCATCAAGAACAAGTGGGTAGGAGGATGGTCTAACCAAGGGAAAGAGTGGTCCTTGGTATTACTTAGTATGGTTAACAAGATGGTTCAGATGCATTTCCAAAAATGCATAAGGGTTGAGAAAGGGAGGCATTCAAAAAGGTGATGTTGGGAACAGATTTCCAGACTTGGCCAAATTTGGCAGAGTTAGGGTTTTTGACTAGAATGTGGGTGGTGATGATTATGGTGAGTTGCAAGTTACCAAGCATCATCAAGTGGAGGAGGTTGAAGTGTAGATTGAGTAGAAAGGCTTCATGCTTGATATTGGTCTTCATTGACTTGGAAGCTCCTAGAAGGGATATCTTCAGAATTGATCTAGTTACGGGTTTTAGAGGATCACCTAGTATCTAGAGATTAGATCCAGGATTGTATTCTTGCTTAGGGTGTGGTGATTTGGAACCTCTTGATCCTAGAGGATGAGCTCCTAGGGTAGCTCATACTATTTCCTAAGCAGACAGAACAAGCAGCAGATCAAGGCAACTCATCTTACAAACAAATCAACAACTACTAGGGTTACCATCAAGCCTAGCTTGGGGTAAGGTTGGGTGTTTATAAAATGTTGGAGTTTGAACAAGGCAAGGTCCTTGGTATCTCTACCAAGATTAGAATCCAAAATCTTACAAAAAGGTTTTGGAGATCCTAGAGGTAAGAGTAGTTGAAGGTTCTGTCTTGAAAACATAAGGAGATTATATTATATAACTCTCCATAGTTTTGTCAATAGAAGTTACAAAAATAGTTTGGGTTACATAAGCATCTTGGCTCATGTTTTGAAATGCCAGAACATTTTGAGAATATGGAAATTAAGCCAAGACTATTTTGGGAAGTATCTTTTGTCAACTGGTGTTAAGGTAAGGAGTATATTATCTAATACACATGCGTAAGCATATCCAACAACAAGCAAACACTTCAGCATTAAACAAGAAAAAGTTTTTGTTCCCCCTGATTTTTGGCATTCTGGAAAACTAATCAGGGTTGCTAAAATTGGGATGTTACAGACCTTTCCCCCTTAAAAGAATCTCGTCCCGAGATTGAGGGGAGTAGGGTTAGGGGATTTTGAGTCGGGTTGATACTAGGTGTCTTACGCATACCATCTTACGGACTCCGTCTTGGGAAAGTGGCTACGCTGTCGGTGAAGCTAAGCTTCAGTCTTCCGGGATGCACTGAGAGTTGAGCAGAGTCTAGTCCTGATTGCGAGGGATGACCTTCTTTTTCTTCCGGACTCTATATCTCAAGGGCTTAGACTGGGCAAACTATCTCGATGCCGAACTTCACGGAGTACTCGTCAGAGGATATAATGTACTGCTGGGAATACCTCTGTCTAAGGATTCACAGCTCATCCTTAGGGTCGTAACGTATCCTAATTAAAGATTTTAGGGTGGGGACTCCTGAGGTTGCTCCTGGTAGAGGGTTATTCTATTTTGTGGGAAAGACGCAGTCTTTCCCCCTTAGGATTTGACTGGGTTAGCTCGGAGATAACGCATTCCTTCCTTCTTGACTTCATTGGTGGTGGTTCTGAAGATTGTTGCCCATCTTTCTCCTGGAGTTCGAGGTCTTCAGAAGGCGTCCATGAGGCCATGGCCTACGGGCTTAAATCCTACTATTATTAGTACTTAGACCTTTTGGATTCGTTGGAGTCTCACGTCCTCTAAATGATTGGAGCTGAACGGTTGGCGGCCCTATGGTCTTTCGGATGAGTTTTCAGCTGATGTAGCGAAGGGATTTCGTAGAATCTTCGGTCCATTGCTCCTCTGACGAACCACGAGTTACTACTTGGCGAAGAGACGTCAAATTGGGGATCCTTTCTGAAGTATCTTCCGGTAGACAGTCTCTTGGAGATTGAGTTGGAAAGACGCACTCTTTCCACCTTAGAGCTTCACTAAGGTTTATCAGGGAGGGTTTGGATCTTCAATCTTGGAAGGCTGACTTGCTGTTAGCGGAAGGCTATAGCTTTCCTAAAACTTGAGCTGGGGTCTTCGAGCGACGCTCTACTGTATCAGCCTTGGTGGGATGGTTTCCTAACGAAGCCTTTAGGGTGGTTGTCTCAAGGTAAGTTAGCGGTTTACGACTCTTCTTGCTAGTAGCTAGTCAGGGTTGAAGCAGTCAGCGTCGGGTAAGATGTCTTCATTGGCATTTCTTGTGTTGCTTCTGCTTGATGGCGGAGTGGACTCGTTGTCTTCACACTTCCTAATCTTCTGACTTTAGGGGTAGTTCTGACCTTCTAGGGAGGATCATCCCGTTAGTTTGGGTAGGGTCGACTAAATTGGTTAGTCTCCTAGGGTGGTCAGAAGCTCTGATACACTAAAGGTTAGTGTGGTTAGGTCTTCACTTCTTGTCTTGACTGACTTATCGGATGGTTTCATGTGGATATTGAGGATCCTTCGGTGATCGATTTCTGGCTTCAACATGATTTCTTACTGTAATAGACTGAGGAACAAGGGAGTGTGGTGCTATTAACGAGTCTTGCGAGATGAGTTTGATGAGGTATGCCGTCCTGCTGAGGTGACACCTTCGAGTTGTTCTGTCTTGATGATGTTGAACTCCTGGTTCTTGCGATTCTTTTCCTCTCATATACTTTGGAGGTTAGTCTGGTTCTTATTACCGACATCTAACACAGGGGTTTCCGGAGTTACTAGGTGGGTTATTGCTCCTCGAGTCACATTTTTAAGGCGGCAAGGCAAACCAGAACATACAAACAAGGCAAACAGAGCAAGGGGATCGCAATGTCCTCGGCAAACAACACACATCAAGCAACACAGGATGCACTTAGGCAAGAAAACACGGTCAACGATAGGGACCAGGGAGTTAACCTCGCGATGTAGGGGAATCCTATCCTTAGGACTATTGACCCTAGATACCGTCTTTCTTCAGGTCAGAGTCACTATCTTGCAGATGAAGCCTTCATCGTATCTTGGACGCTTCTTGATAGGTAAACACCTGAGGTCTTCTGATTGTGAGGATTCCGCGGGTAGGGCGATATTGTAGTCTCCTTGTGTTGGCAGCTAGTTGCTTATCTTCATCTGGTGCTCATTGTCTTCACCGGGTTCTAGATCCTAGTTATTTAAAATCCGTAGGTTTGAAGCTTGGACGAGAGTTAGAGTAAACTATTTTCGAAAGAATTTACTTAGAGTAAGGGAAGAAGTAGAAATTTTTGAAACTCATTGGGAAACTAGTTTTCGAAAGCTGGGGTTTTCAAAATAAGGTTCCTGTCTAATGACCATGCTAACTAGGGTTCTCCTACAGTCAGCATGGCTCTGATACCAAGTCCGTGGGGCCCCCGGATTAATCCTCCGGGAAATCCCTGTTATGCATACAACCACGATCCCATGATCAGTTAGTCGTGGAACATAACCGACAAGTATCATTTCAACAACCAAGAATATACCAAGGGGTATGGTGTCATAAAACATTTGGTAAAACTTTTTTCGGGGTCTTCCCATCCTCTAGCTTTGCTTCGGCTAAATCGGGGTCTCCAAAGGGGTATGGTGTAATACACCATCTATTCCACTACGGGCAAATAGGTATCACCAAGGGGGTTGTACTTAGTAGTACCAAGAGTAATAGTTCGGAGGAGCCAAACCACTACCATATATATATATACATCAACATAAAGTAAAACGATGCAGTTTTAATAAACATCAGACAAAACATGCATAAGTAAAATAGTAGGACCAGGCTTATGAGCAAGAAGGTGGATTGCCTGAGATCAACAATATGGCACAATTTTCCCTGGACTTCTTCTTAGCATACCTGAGAATACCAATACCAATAATAAATACCACTTTTTCTGCTCTCCGATTACATCGCAACTATCCTCGATAAGGATCACATGCAAGCAAACAAAAGGGCACAATCAATACAGGGCACACAATCACCAATACCATTCAGCAAACAAGCAATTGAATCAACTCCAATTAAGGTTCTGTAGTTTTAGAGAGGATTGGATTTAGGAGGTTGAGATGGCTTTGGAGAAAGGGGATGAAAATCCCTTAGGATTTATAGTCTAGAAACTACCTAAGGGATGGATTTTGGAACAAGACCATATTCTGTATGATACCATTGTAACCAAAAGATACCTACATGTAGGGTTTGATGAAATGAGACCAACCAAGGTGGTTTCAGTATTTTATCACTTTTCTTTGATTTCCTAAGAATTTTTTAGTGGTAAGGGCTCTAGTTTGAGGAAATAATTCACCAGAAAAGTTCTGGAGCTCAAAAAATTATTTCCTTGGATAGATCAGTATGATTTGATGTACTTGTTCACTGAGAGTTGGAATCACTCCAAAATAATTACTAGAATGCCCTCAGGGAATTCCCAAAGTCAGTTTTGTAGACATTTAGTCTTTTTCACCAAATTTAATCTATAGAAGCTTTTGAGGTGAATCCAAGGACAGAATATAGGTATTTAGAATACCTTTCTATATAAATTGGAATTAACATTTTTGGATTAGTAGAACTACTATAGTGAATTTAGAGGTGAATAAACCATGCACATAATAGTTTAATTCACAGAATAATATCCAAGGATCAATAAATCATGATCTCCTAGGGTTTGCTATATATGGATGTATCTCAACCAGGATAATTGGAAATGGTTCAATTGGACCCATGGTTTGGTGTAGGGGACTTTCTAAAGTCACAAATGAATTGTTTTTGTTATTTTTACTCGAGCTAACCTACTGTTCACCCTAGCATGAGATAAATGGTAACTCGTTGCTATAGATGAATCCTTTCAGACAAACCTTGTTTCATCTCATTTGGATATATGGGGATCACTTAGGAATTTATTTAGTGAAAAAGGTACATACTAGGAGATACATTCCTAGGAACAAAGCTTGTGATATTTTGGTGAGATTTTGCCACTACATGTTTGAGAAAACGAGTATGTGCAAGTACAAAATTTTAGTTGGGCGGCTGGGGCCATTTCTCAATTTCATTTCAATTTAAAGTGACTGGCTAAATTCAGATCTGGCAAAGAAATTCTAAAAGAAAGGAAAAAGGGTGCCGTGGGCTTGATCTAGAGGGGAGCTGGGCAGTCTAGGGGAGATCCGGCCCACCCGGGGCGAGCTGCGAGCGGGAGAGAATTTTCAAACCCCGCGGTGCGGGGCCCAGCTATCGGTCTACGCGGGCGGTGAAACGTTACTGGGCACCACCGGCCGTTTGATCAAGTGAAGATCGATGGCTGGGTGTCGTCTCCCTCCGCGGAGCAGAGCGACGACGGTGGAACAGAGGGGGAAACCCTAGAGGCGGAGGAGGGTACGTGGAGCTCACCTGAGCGCCTGCCGGCAGTGGGGAAGGCGGGGAGGCGACGTGGTGCACCGTGGAGACCTCGAGGATGGGCGCAAATAGGAGTTTCCATGACAGAGGAGACCTCGCGCGCGAGTATCCGAGAGGAAACGCGACAGAGCTCGTCGGCAATGATGGTAGAGGAAGTCCTAGACAAGAAGAGGAGGCAGGGTAGATGCATCAGGGTCAGGGGACCTTAGTATGGAAACATGCAAAAGAAGAAGGATAGATGAGAGAGTATACGAACCAGATCTTGAAGCTCGGCCGAGAGGAGAAACTCTCCTTCTCTCGTGACATGCACAGGCGTGGGCTAGGTGAGGGAGGTTTGGGGGAGCATCATGAGGGCCTTGGAGGGGATCTGAGGCGCTGGGGAAGGTCTAGGTAAGCCGTATACTTCACTTCTCGAAGGAGGCCGAGAAGGAGCATGCTTTCCTCTCCATGGCGATGGAGAGCAAGGGATCTGGATCTAGGGGCTTGAGGGAGGTAAGGGGAGGAGAGGGAGATGAAATGAGACAGAGAGGAGGGCTGCCAGGCCTTTGACCTCTTTTATCTCGAAGAGGAGGGGTGTATGATGCACCAAGTGCATCCATGGCTAGGGCTGGTCCATGTCCCACCTATTGGCTGCCAAGGGCGGTGGGGAGATGTGAGAGAGATGGGTCTGCTCGTGAAGGAGCAGAGAGGGCCAGCTGGTGGCTGCTGCATGGGGTTTGCAAGCCAAGACACCCACATGGGGTTAAGAACTAGTATCCAAGCACTAGAGGACAAGCTGCTACAGTAATTGCTACACTGATCATGCCCAGAGAAGATGGTGTTTGCTGTGATGAGTGGTGGTGAGCCTTGGTGGTGATTTAATTTTTTCTAGGCCACTAATTCCTTAGTCTGCCACATTTGATCAAAATGAGGCTTGTGAAGGAAGCTTAATATTTTACACTGGGCAAGGTGGGAACAGGGTACTGGTAGATAGACGAGGTCAAGGTAGATATCCAGGAATTATTTGGGATTTTTCTAAAGATTTAAAGTCCACTTAAATCCATTTATCCAAAAACTGCAGAAGTAGTTTCTAGAAGATCATTTGATAAATTTACATTGGACAAGTGGAGTTTTTGATGTGAGAGGGTCCCAAATAGGAATACACACTTAGGGGAATGTTCCCAAGAGTTATTGTGGCTTAAAAGTATTTAAAACAATTATTATTCCATTTCAGCCATTTAAGAAAATAGGCAAAAAGAAATAATAAAGGATCTCAAAAATATTTATTTTTGAGGTGGGAAGATGGGGTGTGATATATGGATCTCAATTGAGCCAAAAGTGGGGGAAGTGCTTTGGCAAAAACCAAACTTTCCTTTGGGAAAGGAGTTTTGGAGATTTTGACTATTAAAGGGATTAATTAGATTTGGGTCCATAATAAATATGGATAATTATTGATAACTCTTGATGATCAAGGTAGGTGATGTATACAAGGTGTAGAAAGCATTTTAAACCTTGGGATTGGAGAATCCAAGTTGATTTTGGTTGAATACCCTAGATTAAGGATCTAGGGTGATGTTAATTTCATACCATCAAAACATGGTTGTATCTTAGAGTTCAGCTCTCCCCTTGGGGCATGGGATATATTTTTAGTTAGACCAAGTCATATAGATGAACATGGAAGAAGGTGTTTGGATTAAATGCATTTGAGGTGATCGAGAAGTGATGGCAAACTTTGTTGAAATTAAGGCTGCCATGCAAAATGAGTCATGATGCCTTATAAACCATGTTGGTTTAAGAAGCACAAGGATCCACTTGGAATAAGTGAAGTATATATTGATAGACATATATGAGTATAACACAACCATGCAAAGGGTTGGTGCATAGAGGGTTGGATGGTGGTGTGAGCTTCTGTCAAAGTAGGCATGTTGCCTAGATTTGTAGGAAAAGTTATTTTCTTGCATGCAAAACCATCAAGAACAAGTGGTTAGGAGGATGGTCTAACCAAGGGAAAGAGTGGTCCTTGGTATTCCTTAGGATGGTTAACAAGATGGTTTAGATGCATTTCCAAAAATGCACAAGGGTTGAGAAAGGGAGGAATTCAAAAAGGTGATGTTGGGAACAGATTTCCAGACTTGGCCAAATTTGGCAGAGTTAGGGTTTTTGACTAGAATGTGGGTATTGATGATTGTGGTGAGTTTCAAGTTACCAAGCATCATCAAGTGGAGGAGGTTGAAGTGTATATTGAGTAGAAAGGCTTCATGCTTGATATTGGTCTTCATTGACTTGGAAGCTCCTAGAAGGGATATCTTCAGAATTGATCTGGTTAAGGGTTTTAGAGGATCACCTAGTATCTAGAGATTAGATCCAGGATTGTATTCTTGCTTAGGGTGTGGTGATTTGGAACCTCTTGATCCTAGAGGATAAGATCCTAGAGTAGCTCATACTATTTCCTAAGCAGACAGAACAAGCAGTAGATAAAGGCAACTCATCTTACAAACAAATCAACTACTACTAGGGTTACCATCAAGCCTAGCTTGGGGTAAGGTTGGGTGTTTAGAAAAGGTTGGAGTTTGAACAAGGTAAGGTACTTGGTATCTCTACCAAGAGTAGAATCCAAAATCTTACAAAAAGGTTTTGGAGATCCTAGAGGTAAGAGTAGTTGAAGGTTCTGTCTTGAAAACATAAGGAGATTATATTATATAACTCTCCATAGTTTTGTCGATAGAAGTTACAAAAATAGTTTGGGTTACATAAGCATCTTGGCTCATGTTTTGAAATGCCAGAACATTTTGAGAATATGGAAATTAAGCCAAGACTGTTTTGGGAAGTAGCTTTTGTCAACTGGTGTTAAGGTAAGGCGTATTTTATCTAATACACATGCGTAAGCATATCCAACAACAAGCAAACACTTCAGCATTAAACAATAAAAAGTTTTTGTTCCCCCTGATTTTTGGCATTCTGGACAACTAATCAAGATTGCTGATATTGGGATGTTACATCAATGCAGGTGGCTCGGCCTCGGCAGGAGTTGAACATCACACTCCACGAGTACAACAAGGATCATAAGTTTACTAAGAGTCCAACTCGTTTAGATGGCGTGAGGAATAGGGGCAAGAACCTCATTACTGAGATAGATAAGGAGTGTAGATCCAAGTCTGTAGCGACGGGTAACCCCTTATAAATAGGAGTGCCAAAATATAGTAGTCTAGCTAAGAACCTCAGAGCCGCAAAAGCGGCAGCAACCGAGATACCAGCTTTATCCAGTGAGGCCCGCACACTCAACAAGATAGGGTCAATGAGTTGGTACGCATTGCGAACCCGTAGAATGAGGATATCCTCAGGGCATACATGGCGAGAGCACGTGGCTCCCACATCATTCATTCGGCTAGGGACCCTCCTGCAAAATTGGCCGGAGCAGCATCATCGCCTCATGCTCCCCATGTAGCTCTTAGGAGAGCAGGGAGTGTAAACTCCAGTAAAAAGAACAAGTAATTACTGGCTTATGACTCGAATGTAGCCGAGAAAGGCAATGCCGGGCAAGGAGGTGCTAGACGTAGAAATGCTGGCCAGGGAAATCCCGGCCAGGGTCTTGTGACTTAGGAGAATGTCAGGCGTGTCAATGCCATCCAGAATAACCCGAACCATCAAGTCCATCACTCGGTTGGTGGGGGAAGCAGCAACAACCTCAGTATCAAGTGTAGAACCCACCTCGGCAGCAGAAAAGTGCAGGACCAGTTGTGCATCACCAAAATTCTCACCCAATGCAGAACCGGTACAATGATGGTTACTCGTCCATGGCTCATGCCGGGTTTCCGAGGCCAGCACATCAAATGGCTGGAAATCCATTGGGCTCTCCGCTGGGAAATAGGAACTTGCAGCCGGATGATGCAAGGTTATAGTTGGATAGGATTTATATGTCAGATATAATAGAAGGACAAGGTCCTTCGGGTCTGGCATGTTTTGGACCCTGAATTCTGAGGGAACCGCTGTTACCGAACTTTCAGGTGGCATATGACGGCAGCACCAAGCCAGAGGATTGGTTGATAGATTGTGCCACTATTGTGAATATAGCGCAAGGGAACCTCATATGGGTAGTGAGGTATGTCTCGTAGATGCTAGAAGAACCCTCTAGAGTGTGGTTGAACAATCTTCCGACAGGAAGCACTAACTTTTGGTTAGATTTTGATGAAGTGTTTATCATCAATTGCTTTCCTTGCATTGCCCTTAGAAAGAAGCCTTGGAGTTCATCCGGCCCATCTGGCCCCATCTTTAGCCATTGATGGCTCAGTGTTGATGTAGAGCTCGTTGGGAACCCCAAAAGGAAGGTATGATGAGCACAGCAACAAGTTTCCCTCAGTTATGAAACCAAGGTTTAATCGAACCAGTAGGAGCAAGGAAACACCCAAAGGTGTTGCTAGCTAAGCCTTGGCAGGGCGCACTACTGGTGCTAGTAGCAACGTGGAGACCTGCACAACACAACCACAGAACTCTATCCCCAACTTGTGATGAGGTTGTCAATCTCACGGTGTTTTGCTGAAAACAAAGGATTAAACGTATCGAATGGAAGGAAGTAATAGTTTGCAGAAAGTAAACACAAAGCAGTAAACAGTTTATAGATTGTATGTAAAGAAAAGGACCGGGATCCATAGTTCAATAGAGGTGGCTCTCCTTAAGATAGATAACATGTTGGGTGAACAAATTACATTGGGGCAATTGACAAACACCGAGAAAGCAATACATCCATATACTAATCATCTTGAATCCTTTGGAACTTGATTGGGCATTACAACATTATACATAGACCGCCATCCAACTGCATCTATGAATAATAATCCAACTTTAGGTTATCATCCGAACCCCCTCCAGTATTAAGTTGCAAGCAATAGATTATTGCTTTACGAATTGCGTGTAATGTAAACAATACGATTGTTCTATGAACAAAGGATTGTTGTTTCTTCCCTAGTAGCAACAGCACATCTAGTACCTTAGAGATTTCTGTCACTTTCCTAGATTACTAGAGGCATGAACCCACTATCGAGCATAAATACTAACTCTTGGAGTTGCTAGCATCTACTTGGCCAAGATAGCTACTAACAACGGAAAGCATGCAAGATCACAAATAATAAATACATGATAGAATCAATAATCAATTTGAAATAGAATCTCAATATCCATCGGATCCCCGCAAACACAACATGCATAATTACAAATAGATGATCTTGATCATGAACGGAGCTCACAAGATCTAAACATGAAAGCACAAAGGAGGAGAACCAGCCATCTAGCTAATACATGGATCCGTAGTCCAAGGATGAACTACTCACGCATCACACCGGAGGCTTTCATGGTGATGAAGAAGGCCTCCAGGGTGAATTCCCCTCTCCGGCAGGGTGCTGTGAAGAGCTTCAAATCCCTCCCGATCTAGGGATGGAGATGACGGTGGCTACAGACTCTTTCGTGGATTTTTGATCGGGGTCCTTAGGGTTTTTGTCCCGACGGCAATATATAGGCGGAAGGAGAGGCCGATGGGGTGCCTAGGCTGGCCACACCACCCCTGGCTTGGCCAGGCTTGGCCCGCATGGCCAGGTGGTGTGGTGCCCCCCTGGCTCCTCTCTGTCTGGTATTCTGGCATCTGATGACTTCCGGAAAAATAGGCACTTTGGCTTTTGTCCCGTACAATTCCAAGAATATTCATTTTCTGACTTTCCTGGAACCAAAAACAGCAGAAAATAGGCAGCTGGCACTGTGGCTCTTGTTAATAGGTTAGTCCAAGAAATCATATGAAAATTACTCCAAAGTGTGGACAAAACACAAGAAAGTGGATAAAACCAAGCATGGAACATCAAAAATTACAGATACATTTGCAATGTATCAACATCCCCAAGCTTAACTCCTGCTCGTCCTCGAGTAGGTAAGTGATAAAAAGAAAGAATAATTTTTGAGGTGACATGCACCATCAAAGACTTGATCAAAGTATTTGTAAAAAATTCAAAGCTGGGATCATAGTACTTCAATCATAGCATGAAAGACAAAGTTCTAGTAATAAGACAAAGAAACTATGATGCAACATGAAAAGGCACAAACAAAAGATTCATGAATAACAATGCTTTGCAAGACGTTTGTTTGTTTCACATAAAGAAAACATAGCATAATAGTATTCAGCTTGTCCCTCATAGAGTAACAAATATAAATGCATAGGACACCTTCAAAGTTCATAAGAGTGACTAGATACAAATAGTTTAAAACAAGCAATATCAAGTTATGCATCAATCAACTAGTCTTGGGACAATGCACATAGAACTAAGAATGACCACTATGCTCTCAAAGTAGGTGCATAAAGGTAGAAGGTGGAGACTCAATATAAGGGTGGAAGAAAGGCCTTCATAAAAGGTAGTAGGGATTCAAGTCTCATAAAGAGCTTCCAAAAATTATGGTACCTATAGCTTTCAGCTCTCATTGCCCCTATGATAAGCATCTTGAAGGTGATTAAGGTTAAAGTGACACAAGTAAGAGGATATGCTTGACAAGTTATAAGTTGAAATCTCATGCCCCTTTCTTACGAGTACCGAACCTCATGCTACTCAACTTTAGTCACAAGTAAGCTCTTGTCATTGTAAGTACATATGTATCATAAAGAACCGCCAACGGGGTACCCCTTGCACATGATACATGAGCTATCCCATAATCAAAATGACAAGGCAAGCAGACAATGAGCATCTCAGCGATCTTTTTATTTGCTATTTGCATAGGTTTTTACTGAGGATGCTTCATAGAGTGCTCATTATGGTGATGCTGCAAGTTTCCACCATGATTAGGCATGGCTTAGGCTAGCAGCCCAGGCGTTTCTCTAACACACATACAAACTCCATGATCTTACAAGTTCCACTTTTATTTCACACCGCCGGGATCCGTAAGCAAAAGAACATGATATCAACGGGGTACAAAGTACAAGTGCAATGTTGAAAGCGTTCCCCATGATACATGGTTCTTCTAATTTCAACTTATAAAGTGCAAGCATATACGCAACAAAGAAGGACCCAATGGTTCAAGTTTATTAAATGCGGAAAAGTAAAGTGTGCCATCAAGTTTGTGAGAGCTTTAATCACTAGTTTTCTCATAACAAGTTTAATTTGGAAGGTAAACAAAAGCATGAATATACTTGGAATAGCATAAGCTAGTAGGTAGGTATGGTGGACTCTTTGGAATAACTTGGTTTAGGGAGTTGGATGCATGAGTGGAACTCATACTTGGTTGTGGAGGCCAGCAAAAGACTGGGAGCGACAAACTAAGAGAGCAATAATGGCCATAATCATGCAGAGCGACAAAACATCATTGATCAAAGCATAAAGTGATACTAAAAGTTGAAAACTAAAGGATCATAAAGTCTATGGTGACTTGAGATAGTCATAAGATGGTGTGAGCATGCGCCAAGTCAACCCAAATAAAGCATCCAAGGAGAATACCATTATACTATGCTTTAATATGCTAAAACAACGCATGATTCATCCAAGGCACATTAAGCAATCTAAATTGTTTATAACAAGTCATGCTACATCAAAGAATACTAAGCATAAAGCCAAAACAATGTCAAGCATGGCATGACAGAGCATAGGCCACAGTCAAAAACGAGCTCTTTTTAACACATAAGTATGAACTTTCCTACTCTTTTCCAAACCAAACCAAACTATTTGCAAGACAATGTAAGAAATAGGGGGTCCAACCAATTTATTCAGAAAACTAAGAATACCAAGCAAACGAAAAACTAAAACGAAAATGAAAAAGAAGATGCTCCAAGAACAACACAACTGTGCATGAAACAATAAAAATGAAGCGCTTGGAAGAAACCTGGAATCTTTGTTGATGAAGAAGGGGATGCCTTGGGCATCCCCAAGCTTTGACGCTTGTACTTCTTGGATATTTCTTGGGGTGACACGTGTGGCATCCCCAAGCTTGAGATTTAGTCCGTCCTTCATCTCATTACTCATTCCTTCCATACACCTGGAATTTTTCCTTCATACAAAACTTCACACAATCTTTATTAGCAACATTAGTGCACTCAAGATAAATAAGTCTTAAGGTTCAGTTATAACACCAAATAAACTTCCATTAGAACACTAGATACTGAAGCACTTCCCTCAAAAATCTCAATTCCCCAAAAGATCTCAAAAAGGAACCAACAAGAAGCAAATGCAGAAAATGGCAGAAATCTGTCAAAACAGACCAGCAGGTAAAGACGATTTTTTCGAAGACCTTCTGTTGCTCAAATCAAAAAGTGTTGAACTAACGAAAGTTAGATAACAACCTGGGGCAGAAGCCCAAAAATTCATGCCTCCAAAATACCTTCAGAGATTTTACACGAGGTTCTACGGTAAAGCACAGAAATCTGTTTCGGGACAACAAGTTTCTCAATCATTACTTCTCTCTCATTAGAGGTTACTCTTGGCACAAAAAGCAAATAAAAAGGATAAGGAGCGGTTATTACTGAGGTAATAACTTCCAAGACTCATCTAAACTTTTGGGTTATCTCCCAATAAGTACTTTTCTTTAACGCCTTTAAGTTAGGCATAATAAGCAAGAAAGAATCAAGTGTTCGCAAATGAAGAAGCATTAAGATTAATACCAGAAATATCTTCAACAAGGCAAGGTATATCATCCAAATAAGTTCTAGAGGATCCTCTCTCAATGCTCTTAGGTTCACTATTTTCATCAAAAGGGTTTTCAGAAACAATCCAATCAAGATTCTTTTCTATGGCTTCATGTATTGCTGTTAGTTTAAAGGGTATTGGTATCTTAGGTTCCTCCCCATTAGGTTCGGTTTTGTTCATCTTTTATCATGTACCAACAACATCTACACATGATCCTAGCATATTGAAATGTTCAAATACTTTCCTAGCTTCCTTGGCAACATCATAGAACTCCTTAAACAAAGTTTCTAGAATAAAATCCCTCTTTTCAGGGTCCTCAATTTATTTAAGCTTAAGAAACATTAATTGCATTAAGGGGTTGAGGTTAACAAAACCTAGCTTCTAACATGTGAATTAAAGAAGCTGCAGCAATCTCATACTTTGGGTCAAGTTCTGCAAGGGATCTATCCTCAGTATCCTCATGTTTACTAACATGATTAAAGAATTCTTCAATATTATCTTTCCCAATTATAGAGCCACTACCAATTGAAAGGTCTTTCAGGGTGAATTTGGGAATCAACATGGTGAGCTAAGGAAGAGGTGAAAAATAAAGGAGACTTAATTTTTGTGTGTTTTTGAAATAAGAAACAAGCAAACAAAGCAAAAAGAAACTAAGAAAAACAAAAATAACAAAGTAAAGAGATTGGTTACGAGGGACTCCCCTTGTGAAGATGTCCTTGACTCCCCGGCAACGGCGCCAGAAAAATGCTTGATGGCTCAGTGTTGATGTAGAGCTCGTTGGGAACCCCAAGAGGAAGGTATGATGAGCACAGCAACAAGTTTCCCTCAGTTATGAAACCAAGGTTTAATCGAACCAGTAGGAGCAAGGAAACACCCAAAGGTGTTGCTAGCTAAGCCTTGGCAGGGCGCACTACTGGTGCTAGTAGCAACGTGGAGACCTGCACAACACAACCACAGAACTCTATCCCCAACTTGTGATGAGGTTGTCAATCTCACGGTGTTTTGCTGAAAACAAAGGATTAAACGTATCGAATGGAAGGAAGTAATAGTTTGCAGAAAGTAAACACAAAGCAGTAAACAGTTTATAGATTGTATGTAAAGAAAAGGACCGGGATCCATAGTTCAATAGAGGTGGCTCTCCTTAAGATAGATAACATGTTGGGTGAACAAATTACATTGGGGCAATTGACAAACACCGAGAAAGCAATACATCCATATACTAATCATCTTGAATCCTTTGGAACTTGATTGGGCATTACAACATTATACATAGACCGCCATCCAACTGCATCTATGAATAATAATCCAACTTTAGGTTATCATCCGAACCCCCTCCAGTATTAAGTTGCAAGCAATAGATTATTGCTTTACGAATTGCGTGTAATGTAAACAATACGATTGTTCTATGAACAAAGGATTGTTGTTTCTTCCCTAGTAGCAACAGCACATCTAGTACCTTAGAGATTTCTGTCACTTTCCTAGATTACCAGAGGCATGAACCCACTATCGAGCATAAATACTAACTCTTGGAGTTGCTAGCATCTACTTGGCCAAGATAGCTACTAACAACGGAAAGCATGCAAGATCACAAATAATAAATACATGATAGAATCAATAATCAATTTGAAATAGCATCTCAATATCCATCGGATCCCCGCAAACACAACATGCATAATTACAAATAGATGATCTTGATCATGAACGGAGCTCACAAGATCTAAACATGAAAGCACAAAGGAGGAGAACCAGCCATCTAGCTAATACATGGATCCGTAGTCCAAGGATGAACTACTCACGCATCACACCGGAGGCTTGCATGGTGATGAAGAAGGCCTCCAGGGTGAATTCCCCTCTCCGGCAGGGTGCTGTGAAGAGCTTCAAATCCCTCCCGATCTAGGGATGGAGATGACGGCGGCTACAGACTCTTTCGTGGATTTTTGATCGGGGTCCTTAGGGTTTTTGTCCCGACGGCAATATATAGGCGGAAGGAGAGGCCGATGGGGTGCCTAGGCTGGCCACACCACCCCTGGCTTGGCCAGGCTTGGCCCGCATGGCCAGGTGGTGTGGTGCCCCCCTGGCTCCTCTCTGTCTGGTATTCTGGCATCTGATGACTTCCGGAAAAATAGGCACTTTGGCTTTTGTCCCGTACAATTCCAAGAATATTCATTTTCTGACTTTCCTGGAACCAAAAACAGCAGAAAATAGGCAGCTGGCACTGTGGCTCTTGTTAATAGGTTAGTCCAAGAAATCATATGAAAAGTACTCCAAAGTGTGGACAAAACACAACAAAGTGGATAAAACCAAGCATGGAACATCAAAAATTATAGATACATTTGCAATGTATCAGCCATCCCATGGCATCTGCCGTGACACCACCATGATAGTTGGTGCCCACCGTGGAGCCATCAGCGGTGCTAGCTCGTGTGTTTATCTGGACGGGAAACCTCATCGTCTCTAGCAAGCGAGACGTCTCTGGTTTGGTCCAGCGATTAGGCTTGCTGGACTTCATCATCGACAATGTTGGCAATTTCGGCAACCGACCATTCCCATGCAATGGCAAGTTCATCAGCTTTGGCACGCACAAGGTGTACATCACGGTCAACGTCTCCTACAAGTTTCCACAGCGGTTCATCATTGTTGCGGAGCCTCCTCTCTACACAGCTCGTGGTCGGCATACTGATCGCCCAGCTAGCAGTGTGGACGTGATGATGACGGTGCCAGCAAAGAACCATTTTAGGAGGTGGATACAACTCCCAAGGTCCTAGGTCAAGGGGTCCTCCGCTAGAAAAGCCTAAGAACATTCTTTAGTAGGCCATAGAGAATCTAGCAACACTGCTTGCTCCTATCATAGATCCAGCTCAGGCACAGGCTGAGCTGGAGCAGACCCGACAGTGTGTTCTTGAGGGGGCAATGAAGGTGCCTCGGCCTCGGCAAGAGTTGAACATCACACTCCACGAGTGTAACAAGGCTCATAAGTTTACTATGAGTCCAACTCGGTTAGATGGTGTGAGGAATAGGGGCAAGAACCTCATTACTAAGATAGATAAGGAGTGTAGATCCAAGTCTATAGCATCGGGTAACCCCTTATCAATAGGAGTGCCAAAATATAGTAGTCTGGCTAAGAACCTTAGAGCCGCAGAAGCGACAGCAACCGAGATACTAGCTTTATCGGGCGAGGCCCGCGTAGGCAGCAAGATAGGGTCAATGAGTTCGTACGCATTGCGAACCAGCAAAATGAGGAGATGCTCAGGGCATACCCGGCGAGAGCACGTGGCTCCCACATTGTTCATTCAGCTGGGGATGCTCCTGCAAAATTGGCCAGAGCAGCATCATCGCCTCATGCACCCCATGTAGCTATTAGGAGAGAAGAGAGTGTAAACTCCAGTAAAAAGAACAAGTAATTACTGTCTTATGACCCGAATGTAGCCGAGAAAGGCAATGCCCGGCAAGGAGGTGCCAGACGTGGAAATGCTGGCCAGGGAAATCCCGGCCAGGGTCTTGTGACTCAGGGGAATGTCAGGCGTGGTAATGCCATCCAGAATAACCTGAACCATCAAGTCCATCACTCGGTTGGTGGGGGAAGCAACAACAACCTTAGTATCAAGTGCAGAACCCACCTCGGCAGTAGCAAAGTGCAAGACCAGTGTGCATCACCAAAATGCTCACCCAATGTAGAACTGGTACAATGATGGTTAATTGGCAATGGCTCATGCCGGGTTTCCGAGGCTGGAACATCAAATGGCTAGAAATCCATTGGGATCTTGGCTAGGAAACATGAACTTGTAGCCGGATGATGCAAGGTTGAAGTTGGATACGATTTATATGTTAGAGATAATGGAAGGACAGGGTCCTTTGGGTCTGGCATGTTTTGGACCCTGAATTCTAAGGGAACCGCCGTTGCCGAACTTTTAGTTGGAAAGGGGAACAAAGACATATGACGGTAGCACCAAGCCAGAGGATTGGTTGATAGATTATGCCAATGTTGTGAATATAGCGCAAGGGAACCTTAGATGGGTAGTGAGGTATGTCCCGTAGATGCTAGAAGAACCCTCTAGAGTGTGGTTGAACTATCTTCCTGCAGGAAGCATTAACTTTTGGTTAGATTTTGAAGAAGTGTTTGTCATCAATTTCACCAGTATGTACAAGAGGCCAAACAGGCCACAGAAGCTAGCAATGTGTAAGCAGAGACCCAATGAGACCTATAGAGAGTTTCTGACCAGGTGGTGAAATATGCGCAACTCTTTTGAGGGGAAATTGTATCGCAACCATACCGTGGTTTGCACAGGGTTTCCGGCATACAAGTGTGTTGTGGCAAAGATCACAGAGATATATGGCAACTACTTTGGCCAAGACAATCAAGATAGCAGATTCATATGCTTTGGGTGATTCGACCAAACCCTTGCTTATGTCGACAAAGCCAAATGAGGAGTATTACTCCAGGATGGAGCCAGGTCATCCAGAAGCATGGAAAAAATAAGAGACAAGAGACTGGATTACCGGTATGGGTCAAATTAGGTGGCAGTAGTGAACCAGGATCAACAAAGTGACGACAATAGCCATCGCCAGAAAAGTAGTGGCTAGCAATGGACATAGAAGACAGATGACAAGAAATAGTGGAGTAGTGAGCAAAATAAACAATGACAAGAGAGCCCGAAGTATACATATGAGATGATGTTGGATCAGCCGTGTAAGTTTCACATGCCAAATCCGGGTAAGCCGGCAAATCATACAACCCGGCAGTGTGTTTGGTTTCAACGTGCGGGAAAAGGAGAAATGAGTGCACCTCCACCGTCTCACCTACCACCGCTCATGGGAGAAAATGCTCAGCAGATGATGTTTCCACCACCACCGACGATATATGATAACCCGGAGAGAAGGGAAGCTGTGCATCAAGTTGGAAACCAGAACCAAGGAGATTAAGGCAATCCCGGCCATGGTGGCCGGAATGAGTATAGGACGGACCACCAAAGTTATGTCGTGTTCATGATAGAAGAAATAGATAAGTAGAGCATGCAAATGCGCCAAATGGAAGTGAATGTAGTTATGCCAGAGGTGCCGAAATATATGTATTGGTCTGACTAGGAAATCACTTGGAGCATAAAGGACCACCCCTAGATCATGCTGAGTCCAGGGGAATATGCTCTAGTACTTGACCCTAACTTCAACGGGCCGAACATAAATGTAAAATTCTCCAAGGTTCTCATCGACAATGATATCAGTATCAATATACTGTACAAGGATACAATGCACAAGTTAGGCATAATAGAGAACATGCTTCAGCCGATTAAGACCACTTTCCATGGCATTGTGTCAGGTTTGCCGTGCGAACCAATAAGAAAATTCTGGATAGATGTTTTATTCGGCACAAGGGAGAATTTTAGAAAAAAAAGCTTGTTGTTTGAAGTTGTAGACCTCAATAGTTGTTATCATGCTCTTCTAGGAAGGCCGATATTGGCGAAGTTCATGGCTTCCTTCCATATAGCTTATTTGAAGATGAAGTTTCCAGGGCCAAATGGGATCATCACCATTGCAGGTGATTATAGGCGCTCCATGGAGTGTGCCTGGGCTAGATCATCTCTATCCAGTACCATGCTACTTCCCACGACCAGCCACCTAACCACATCCATCATGTCGCCTCTGCCAGTGAACGTCATGACGACCATGTTGGCAACTGGTTTTTTTCAAGCGGTTTTTTCTGCTTCTTGTTATTGTTCTTCTTAGTATGGTTGGGAGTAGCCATGGCAAGTATAGCGCATCGAGCGTCATCATCAGCAGCTACAAATTTGCTAGTGGTGGCGATCATCGAGTTGAGATCAATCTCACCCTTGTCTTGGATGTGCTTTAGCTTATATCGGAGCAATGATCCCCTTTCCAAGCCATCGATAAAGGCAACCATAGCGGTTTGGTCATGTACTCCCAAGCAGGAATTCTTCATGTCAAGCCATCGGGATAGATAGTTCTGGGACGTTTCATCTTTTTCCTATACACGCTGCTGTAAGTCTCCTATAGTACATGGACGTTTATATGTACCCTCGAAGTTCTTGGTAAATGCTTCATGCATGTACAACCAATTGCATATGGATTTCTCTCACAAGTCATCGATCCATTGGCAGGCCAAGCCGGTGAGCATAAGTGAGAGGTATCTCATAGCTATGTTGGGGTTTCCCCTACAATTTTAATCATTGTGTAGTACTCCTACAACCATGTATCTAGTTAGTAGGTGTCGTCGTAGGCCTTAATAGTTTTATCAATCCGACGACCCAGAGATAATCCATGGCTCAAATAGCTAGTCCAAAGAATTATGGCCCTAGGTAGGGTTCATCCGGGCTTCATGGATCCTATCAAGGCAATCTTGTGCATTGCATGGTGACAGTTGTTTTCCCTGCCGATTACCCCACGAGGTGGTGAGGTACACGGTGGGTGGTGAGACCCGCGTGAACCTCCGCCATGGTGACTTCTTGGGGTGAAGGTTATGGAGGTTGCAGAGGATTAGCCTTCTTTCTATCTCCAATGTGGGATCCTCCATTCCTATCGAGGTTCCTTGCTGGCCATGGATCTTCCTTATGATTGTTGCTCCTTCATCCATCATTGGTGTTGCGGTCACCGCCATGGTGCCCTATTGTGCTCCATTATCACGAATGATAATGTCACCCCGAGTGGCATTCTAGTGCGATGACGTGGATGCTCCTCCTCATAATGTCGGGAACATCGTAGGGGGTACCAGGAATATATTATGCGGATCATTTCCGCTATGATTTGAGGATATGGGGATTCGCAATACAACATCTTTAGGCAGGTCTGAATCTTTTGTGTTGGGGACCTGGACCTGCGTTGATTGTGGATGCTAGACTGGCACAACTCTGGGTTAGTCTCGAGCCTTTGAGAGGTGGCATTTTCATGTTGCTTGACAACCTTGGCTACCAGATCATCGACCTATTCCACCTTAGCGTGCGATCTATCTTATTCCAGCAATGTTTTGGAGACGACTATGTTCAGGGCGAGCGTTGGCATGGCCTGCTTCCCGGACTTATTATAATAAGGGGAAACCATATGTTTCTTTGCCCTTGTCAAAGCCCATCCCAGGTTTCTCTTGAGCCCTAGATCTCGGACAACGTGAGTTGGAACATGTAGTGCCTTTTCTTTAGCAAGTAGCTTCTTGTATTCTATTTCCATTGATTTTGTCGCCTTCAGGGTATCCTTTGCTCTTGCGAGATATCTATTGAGCTTACTGCTCTGATCCATGATGTATTTGTCTTCTACAAGGACTTCTTTACGCTTCTCATCAAACTTAGGGACATTACAGGCTCCGTGAGGGCTTGTTCGTAGATAACCTTGTTAGTAGGAGTAACAAAGGGGTCACCCTCCTGTGATGTTGATGGCGGTGGCAGAGGAGGATGCCTGTTTGATTGATTGGTATTGATGGGTCCATAGTCTAGTTCCTAGAGTTCAAGGTCCGCCTCCATCTCCTTCATGACAGCTTCAAGTTCTTCCGAGTTGGTAGGATCTCTTACGAAATACGCATCACCGATGTCGGTGTAGAGTGCGTCTAGGATTGATTTAGATTCATTGTCGGCCAGTTCGGAGGTAGAACTGGAACCTAAAACGACGTAGCTGATGAAGTGGTTGTTGCCGACAACAGTGTTGGGCGATCCTGGCTTGACCGTATCATTTGTGGCGAAATTGTTAACAATATCGATCACCTGGTAGAAGCTGAGGGTTCCTGAGGCTTCCCGGTGCCTTAGCATATGCTAGAGAAATGTGCCATTCGTGAGTCCTTTGATGAAATAGTACACTGCGGTCCGCTTGTATATTCCCTCAATGGAGTTTCTCAACCTGAGCCATCTGGCTAGGTACTCACTTGGGGTTTCGTCCGACTTCTGGACACAACGCGACGGATCTAATACGCTAAGAACATCGATCAATTGCGACTGCTGCTTCTCTAACACCTGGCTAAGCCAAGCGGGTCCTCTTTGGTCTTCCACCATTATATCCTGCACATGGATGGTTTTGGTGGGCCTTGGATTTTCCGGATCTAAGTTGGAAAACTCCAGAGAGAGAGATCCAATATTGATCCTTCTTCCATGATCGTGTCCAGCCCAAAGGCGGTCCATGCGGGTCTTGACATTTTTCCGGCCTCTTGGGAGTTGGATCCCAAGCCGGTATCATGGTGAAGATGTGGATGTCCCTGATCAGGACAATGGAGCAGTGAGTGGGGTTGTCTTTTCTGGGATCCAGTACTCATCCAGAGGGATGATCGAAACATTGCCGGAGAAGCCCGATGGCGACAGTGTCATTGGTTCCCATGAAGGTATTGGTCCTCGCCTAGTTTAGAGCTCGAAGCGCCTCATGCCCCAAGATGGGTGCCAACTGTAGTGGTATTGCCGATGAGTACGTCATGGAGGGGTCCCCACAGAGTGTTTGAGAGAGAGGTGGGGTAAGGCAGTGAGTTGGCGGGTACGAGGTAACACACTTTACCTAGGTTCATATCCCACGGCGTTAGAATCCTTCTCCGACTTCCAATCACTATAATGGCAATACGCCGAGTTACAGAGATCATAGGGTTCATTGTGCAAAATTTTCTATTGTATCATGTCCTAAAGTCTCCCGCAGGTCTAGCTTATAAAGATGCTACAACCTAGGGTTTCAGGGTAAAGTCTATACCAACAAATAGGTTACAAAGTCATATACTGATACTAACTAGTCTTTAGTGTCTTATACTCCAAGGCTCCGGCTTCGTGTATGTCAGTGTGCAACCTCCCTATTGTTCCGACATGGGCCTTCCTTCTAGATCCTTCTAACTGTGCTACCCAGTAGGCCATGGGCCATGCTACCACTATGAGCTATGCTATGGTGATACCCGTTATGCATATACCCAACACTCAACTAGAAGATGTAGATCTCCATCATCTCTTCCATGAAAGTAGAAAAGGGCAAGGCATCACGATTTCACTTAATTGAACCTCGTCACAACCTTGTACCATCCGGTTGTAAAGATTGCATTCTTTGACCCATCTTCCATCTCCATCCTAACTATCCTTGACTTCTTGCTAGTCATGCGCGATACATGGATATCAACAGGTTCATCAAGATGATTATTTAGGTACCTATCTATGTACTCAGCTTCAAATGTCTATGAAACTACAAATAATTGAAGAACTAGTATACTTGTAATTATTAAGAAATTAAATAACATAAGCTTGTTCATGTTTAAGAAAATATGATCTCACTAGTTTTCACCTCTTTCTCATGATAGATGAATGGATCATCCTGTAGACACCATACTTTATTTGTGGTGGAAATTTGGGATCACGCCAATCTAAAAGTAACCTCACATGATCTTATTTCATATACATGTTATTTTCAAATGGACATTGTTTAACTAAGACTATGTCCCCTTCTATTAAGGTCCTAATTAAACACATAGATGTTTCAGAGAAAAGACATAGAATCTTACTACTACTATACTTTATTATATACTGCATACAAATAGTTTAAATTTTGGTGTTGTTCATACATCTAAGTTCAAGCTTCTTAGCAGACTCTTGATCTGATGACATGGAATCATAACGGCCGTAGCAGCTATATTCATCACTATCATCACTAGATAACATTATTACATCATCACTGCAGGTTCACATATGTTAAATAGGTAAAAAATTGTTTATCATCATGAAAAATTCAAATACAAACTAATATAGGAATCAATACTGGAAAATCAAAACACATTTCTTGTTATCTTTCATTAATCATATTCATATGTAAACAATTTGAGCATGTACTTGTTATCTTGTTCATCTAAGCTAATAAAAAGCATCAATATATATAAAATTTAAAATTCATTGAATAAATAAAACGTATAATCAAGTCACAATTAAATCTAAAACATCACAATTAAATTATCTTGGGTAATGTACAATTCGGTATGCACACATTGAAATCAAACATCCTTCCCATATGTTAGAGTGTATGCACACATCAAAGTAGCAGTATATGTCATTGTGTAAGCACATACCAAATTAGGAATATATACCTTCACTTGAACTCAGCTGCTAGTAAATCTTGAAATTCAAACACATCAAAGTAGGATTTCGAGAAGAGGCTACACATGGGGGAGCCTGATGTCGTCGTTGGGTGTCTCCGACTTGGAAACCCTACATCCTAAATTCCAAAGGCACCCAAACACTAGAATTTGGCTAAGGCAATTCCAAATGGAAAATTTCATGCAAAATGACTATAATACAACACTGCATTAGGGTTTTAGGGTTTGCTTCACACACACTACAAGAAAAGTTGGCTTTTACAATGGACAATTTCCATGGTTGAAGGCCCATTTTTGTGGCTAAAAAGTCTTCTACGACGGATGCCCTTTGTGGTAAATGCCCCATCACAAAGGAATCTACCACGTTTTTTTCTGACCGGGGCGGATCGCACCCTTCAGCCACGAAAACTTGTTCCGTCGTAGATCTGTTCGCCACCCGCGTTGACTGCTGATATCATGCAAAAATGCCACGTGGCACCCGCCGTTAACGGCCGGTTACCACTGTTAACGGTCACAGAAACCATGGCAGAAGCCTGGCCCAGACAAGGCCTGCTAATTGTTAAGTGGGCCGACCCACGAGGAGAGCCCAATAGGATTACGGCCCTTTACACTCACGACGTGTACTGTTTGACGTGGCCCATTAATGAACCCTTCCAAGGCTCGTACGATTTCAGGCCTGCTATAGTTTCGGCCAAAAGAAGGCCCACTTTGGTAGAATAATATGCGGCCCATTAGGGGCCTGTGCCAGAAGGTCAGGCACTGTTAAGGCCTCTAGGCAGCCTGTTACTATTCCTTCGGCCTGTGGGGTCCGCTCCTGTTCTACCCATTTACTGTTATGGCCTTTTACATTTTCTGGGTTGCTAGTGTTAGGATCCTTTACTGTTATGGCCTTTTACTATTCTGGCGTTCTACTATTCCGGCCGTTCACTGTTTAGGCCATTTGCTCTTATGGCCTTTTACTATTTAGGCCATTTACTGTTCAGGCCATTTACTGTTTAGGCCTTTTACTCTTCACACCGTTTTACTGTGTGGGCCCTCTACTGCGCGGGCTTTTTACTATTTAGGCCCTTTACTGTTTCAGCTCTTTACTGTTCAGGTATATCAATATTCGGGCTCATTACAGTTCGGGCCCTTTACTGTTCTTGCATGTTGCTGTTCAGCCCTGTACATTTTCAAGGCCTTGGAAACTTATGAGGCCCACCAATATACTTACCTGCCACTTACGACCTTTTAGTGTTTATTTGGCCCATATGCTAGCCAGCATATTTGGGTATTCTATAATGATACGTCCATTTTGCATCACTATTCTATGTCTTAATTCACTATTATTCATTGATATATTTCGTATTGAGAGGTGATACTTATGTTATTTCACTTGGTTTTTCATGGTTGATGACTTTTGGAGCATGGACTGCTGCAGTCAGGATTCTGATAGAAAATGTGCTGTTTGGAGGCAAAATTCGCGAAGATCAGAAAATCCAGGAAAATATACGGAAAATTCTATTTTTCCAGAAGACTCGGGATGCCAGAAGATAGAGTGGAGGTGGTCCACAGGGGGCCCACACCACCCCATGGCGCGGGCAGGCCTAGGCCGCGCCTGGGAGTGGTGTGGCCGTCCTGGCCCACTCCAGCCTCTCCCCTCTGGCGTATATCATCCTCACGAAACCCTAAGACTCGGGGAGCGACAACAGAATGATTCCGCCGCCTCTGCGGGACGGAAAATACTGAGAGAGAAAGATCTCTCTAGCAGACAGATTTCTGCCGGGGGAATTCCTTCCCGGAGAGGGAAGATCGTCGCCATCAACACCACCATCAAGCTGGAATTCATCGGGATCATCATCATCACCACCACCATCATCACCATCAGCACCCTCATCACCATCTCCATATTGCTGTAAAAATTGCGTTGAATCTTGCATTAGTTCATAGGGGAAACTTGCCCGGTGTTGATTACTCTTTGTAGTTGATGCTATTGAGTGAACCATTGAATTGTTGTTTATGTTCAGATTGTTATACATCATTATTCCATCTCTGATCATGATCCATATGATGTCTTGTGAGTAGTTCGTTTTGTTCTTGAGGACATGGGAGAAGTCTTGTTGTTAGTAGTGGAGTTGCGTTGAGAAAGATTCAATAGATTGTTATTTAAGTTGTAGTGTACTTCTTCTAGTGGTGTCATGTGAACATCGACTACATGACACTTCACCTATATGGGCCTAGGGGAATGCATTGTGTATTTGGCTACTAATCGTAGGGGTTGCCGGAGTGACAGAAACCTGAACCCCCGTTAGGGAACCATTGCACAAGGGACGTAAGGGTCTTAGAATTTAAAGCTGTGGTTAGGTTTCTACCTTAATTACTTTCTTGTACTTACGGATGTTTGCAAGGGGTATAATCACAATTATGTATTAGTCTTGGATGGGGTGGTACATTAGCACAGGTTCACCCACACAACACTTAGCAAGCTAGAGAAGATTAATCGACTATATGAAGCGAAAGCACTTGACAGTCTTCCCATGTGTCCTCGAGAACGTTTGGTCATCTATAGAAATACAACCGGCTTGTCCTTTGCTGCATAAGGGATTGGACCACTTGCTGTATTCATTCTTACTGTCTTTTATTTACTCGTACTTTTTTACTTGCTTTATCGAAAACCCCTAAAAATCCGTTTGCTAAGTATTTGCAGAGAATTCCTGATCCATACCACTAGCCAGCACCTTCTGCTCCTCGTTGGGTTCGACACTCTTACTTATCAAAAATACTACGATACACCCCCTATACTTGTGGGTCATTTTCTTGCCGAGGAGTGAAGCGCTATTGGAGAGTGGAACTGTTAAAGGAAACTTCTACTGTGAGTATTGTTTACTTCTGCTAGTTGCTTTATTTTTGTTATGGATAATTCGCTGAGTTTCTTATTTCGTAATGCTACTACCACTGCTAAGGTAGTAGATAAGCCACCACCTGCTGAGAAAGATGTTTTCAAAATACCTACAAGAATTATTGATCGTGTTATGGATAACTACTATGTTGGGGATGGAACTGTCCATCCCGGTGATCATTTACTCTCTATACACGAATAATGCGGGTTGTTCAAGTGTGCAGGTATTACTACAGATCAAGTTAAGAAGAAGTTATTCTCATTATCACTGAAAGGAAGAGCTGAGGAACGGTATAAGCTGCTGAAGAATGGTCAAGCTCTAGAATGGGAGGAAATAGTGCCTCTCTTTTATTCAAAGTTTTATCCTCCTAGTGAGATTCATAAAGATCGGAATCAAATATACAACTTTTGGCCTCTTGATGGAGAGATTACAGCTCAAGCTTGGGGGAGATTGAAGTTACTAATGCTCAAATGTCCCATTCATGAGCTCCCCAATAATATTATTATCAATAACTTTTATGCATGGCTCCCTCTACATGATAAAGATTTATTGGATGCTTCTTGTGCTGGATCATTCACTCGTATGGAAGAAGAAGCTAAATGGGACCTTCTAGATCGTATTCAAGACAATACTGAAGCTTGGGAGAATGACAAAGGTAGAAAGTCAGGTATAAATTATGATTATGAATGCATTGAATCTTTTATGGGAACTGATGACTTTCAAAATATTAAAAATGCTTATGGTCTAGACTCTCAAGCTATTGCTTCTTATTTAAGGCTTTTGCTTCCTACATTGAAGTGCCTAAGAAGAAGTGGAATAAGTATCATGAACCTTATAAAGATGTTGCTAAGAGTTTTCCTGCAAGAAGTACTGAAATTTATACTGCTAATCATATTTTACCTGAACCTTAAATTGAGAAAATGCCTTTTCCAGTTAAGGTAAAGGAACATTCTAGGATAGCTAGTATGGTTAATGAAAGTATGAATAAGGCTGTTGAACCTGATAAACAAATGGTTGATGAACCCATGATAGCAAATGTGAAAGACTTTGTCACCAAGTATGAAAAAGAGGGACACCCTATCCTTTGTAAGGATACCTCTAATATTTTTTCACATAGTAGTGTTATGAGAGCTAGTATTCCTGTGTTTTCTGTTAGAATAAGTGATAATTTCTATGATAGTCCTTGTGATAGCTATATTGTTAAGTTTATGCATGATACTGAAAGTTACTATGAAAGAGGAAAAAGTGTTCTTGTGTATCTCAATAATATCAAGTTTCCTCGTTTTATGCTGAAAGTTTTTATGTTGCATTTCTTTTGCCTTCTTATGCAAGTTGCCTTTGGTTTCAATAACTTGTTTGTTTACAAAATCCCCTTGCATAGGAAGTGGGTTAGACTTAAATGTGTGTGTGTTTTTGCTTCTTAATGCTCTCTTTCACTTCAATTCATATCCCTATGAGAGCTTCATCAAAATTATCATGCCCATCTTAATGTCTATAAAGAAAGAGCTTTATGGGAGACAACCCAATTTGTTTTTGCTTTTTGTTAGTTTTTGTTTCTTTGAGTCTTGGAAGTTATTACTTCGGTAATAACCGCTCCTTATCCATTTTGTTTGGTTTTTGTGTCAAGATCAACCTCTAATGAGAGAGGAGTAAGATTTGGGGAAGTTGCTGTCCCGAAATAGATTTTTTTGCTTCACCATAAAAATTTGTGAGAGACCTCTGTATGTCGGATTGAGCTAAAAACATTTATGCTTCTGCCCTAGGTTGTTATTTAACTTTCGTTAGTTTTGCACTTTTTGATCTGAGCAACAGAAGATTTTCTAAAAACTTGATCTTTACCTGCTGGTCTGTTTTGACAGATTTTGCCAATCTTGCATTTGCTTATTTATTCGATTTCCTTTTTGAATTCTTTTTGGGTTTTTAGAAGGAGTTGCTACAGTAGCTTTTGTTTTGATGGTTTTCAGTTGAGGTTAGACTAAAAAGGTTTTATCACTTCACTTATATTAATGTTGCTAATGAGAACTGTGTGAAGTTTTGTGTGAAAGAAATTTCCAGGAAGAGGAGATAATGGTGTAATAAGGAAAAGAAAGGTTTTATGACTCAAGTAATAAGTGTATGAAGATGAAGATATTGATGTTATTCAAGTGATGACTCCGGAAGGATCCGCTAAATACCAAATTCAGAGACCTGCAGAGTCTGTGTTCAAATAGGTAACAGTTCTGGTAAGAAGTTCCGCGGAAATACAATCCAACTATATTTTTGCAGTTTTCAGTCAATAAGGAAAGCTACGAAGCGAAAAAGGGACGGAAACGGAGCTAGGGTGGCCCACACCACCCCATGGCGCAGGCCCACCCCTGGTCGCACCACTAGGTGGTGAGGCCACCCAGGACTCCACCTCCGACTCGTTTTCTCCCAGTACCTTCCTTTTGATATGAAACTTCGTAATATATAACCCCCCGAATCTCCCGAGGTTCGTATATCGTGTTTTCGTCGTGCTTTTGTTTCGATCTGTTTCTCCCAGGACATACTCTTTGAAAGTTTAGAAGCACAATGGTGTCCGCCAAGGATAAAGGAAAGGAGCCTATGGAGGAAGATCTCCAAGACCTCGGAAAGGAGAAGGAGATCAAGAGTGAAGGTGAAGAGGAGCAAGGCCAACGTCCGCACACCGGCATCACCATTGCAAGCATTGGAGTGGTGAAACCTACCAAGATCAAAAGGACTGCACGGATGCAGACTGGGGGGAAAGCTCATCGTCACAGTTTGGCTCCACGATCTCGTCCTCCACGCACCAGCTGTGCAGGAAAAGAAGACTCCAAGTGGGAAGAATGGAAAAAGAATCACAAGAGCTGGGATCCACAAACTGAAATGATTATGTGCCGTATTGAGCATAACTCGGAGTTGATTCTCACTCTCACCTTCGAGATTGAGGACTTTGGGAAACTTATCAAAGAGCTCATCAAGTGGATACCACCACCACCACCTAAGGAGTAATTCGTCATCAGGTTTGGCATCCCCTTGGTTTGTTCCAAGCTTGGGGGAGTGCCGCGGTATCACATCACTATCTTCTATCTTTTTACCTTTTTAGTAGAGTCATATCATGAACAGAGGAGTTATTGTGTAGTATGGTTTGCATTATGGAAGTGTCCCCTCTCTTGTTAGATATGTATCCCTTGGTGTGAGTTGCCGTTATGGATTATTAATGAGAAGTTCTATCATTTACTCTTTTGCATAGCTTATGTTAGTTTTCAATTCATGGTTATATGATTGATCTTGTTGTTAGTATTGGTATCACTTTGGGATCTTTGAGTTAATTTAGTTGGTTTTGGCAAACCTGGCTCGGTCAGTAGCAATACTACTTTTGAGAGTTGAATGAAAAAACAAGAAGACAAAAGTACTCTAAAGAAAAATTATTTCATCATCTTTCTTTCTTGATTTGCTCATAAGTCTAGTATTCTCTAGTTAAGTTCTTTTGTGCTTCCAAGGAAAATTGCATGTTTGTATTTATCACTTGTATGTTTGTTTGTTTCCTTCAACTCTTGTACTTGCTACCCAGCCTTGCTAGCCAAAAACCTGTACTGAGAGGGAATTCTTCTCGTGCATCCACCTCCTTTAAACCAAAACCTTTGCCATTTGTGTCCACCATACCTTCCTAGTAGAATCATTGCTATTCCAAGTAAATTCTTGTTTTGTCTACCTCCCAAATTAAACTTGTTATGTGAAAATTAGTGATTAAAGCTCTCATGAACTTGATGGCACACTTTACTTTCTTGCATTTAATAAACTTGAACCATTGGGTCCTTCTTTGTTGCGTATATGCTTGCGCTTTATGAGTTGAAGTTAGCCGAACCATGTATCATGGAGACCGCTTTCAACACCTCATTGGTACTTGTACCTAGTTGATATCATGTTCTTTTGCTTATGGATCCCGACGGTGTGAAATAAAAGTGGAACTTGTAAGATCATGGAGTTTATATGTGTGTTAGAGAAACGCCTGGGCCGCTAGCCTAAGCCATGCCTAATCATGGTGGAAACTTGCAGCATAACTATAGTGAGCATTCTATGAAGCATCCTCAATAAAAACCTATGCAAATAGCAAATAAAAAGATCGCTGAGATGCTCACTGTCTGCTTGCCTTGTCATTTTGATTATGGGATAGCTCCTGTGTCATATGCAAGGGGTACCCCGTTGGCGGTTCTCAATGATACACATGTATTTACAATGACAAGAGCTTGCTTGTGACTGAAGTTGAGTAGCATGAGGATCGGTACTCATAAGTAAGGGGCATGATATTTCAATTTATAACTTGTCGAGCATATCCTCTTAGTTGTGCCACTTTAACCTTAACCACCAAAAGATGCCTATGATAGGGGCGATGAGAGCTGAAAGCTAGTAAGTATCATAATTTTTGGGAGCTCTTTATGAGACTTGCAATCCCTGCTTCCCTCTGCGAAGGGCCTTTCTTTTACTTTGTAGTTGAGTCAGTAAACCTATTCCCTTCTATCTCAGCAAGTATTTTGAGTTGATGTGTTTCATTCATTCATATGATGATTTATTCAATCATGTTTCTTATGTTCCTTGTTTTGCACATTGCTCTTATCTTGAAGTTTACTACTTTGAAAGCTTTCTTTGAAAGCCAACTATTTGTGAACTCCAGCAAATTATTAACTATTCTTCGACCAAGAGCTAAGTTTGCCATTACCAATTATGATTCACTTTATGTATCTTTATTGTGTTTCCTTTACTCATTGCAAGTTGAGTTGTATAATAGCGAGTTGTCTTCTATTATGATATATGCTTTTGATGAATGTGATGCTTCTTGTCCGTATTCTTTTATCGACTCTTCACTCCATAAACCTGAGGTCATGTTTATTGAGCTCAGTTTCGCTTGGGGACAAGCGAAGTCTAAGCTTGGGGGGAGTTGATACGTCCATTTTGCATCACTATTCTATGTCTTAATTCACTATTATTCATTGATATATTTCGTATTGAGAGGTGATACTTATGTTATTTCACTTGTTTTTGCATGGTTGATGACTTTTGGAGCATGGACCTCTGCAGTCAGGATTCTGATGGAAAATGTGCTGTTTGGAGGCAAAATTCGCGAAGATCAGAAATCCAGGAAAATATACGGAAAATTCTATTTTTCCAGAAGACTCGGGATGCCATAAGATAGAGTGGAGGTGGGCCACAGGGGGCCCACACCACCCCATGGCGCGGGCAGGCCTAGGCCGCGCCTGGGAGTGGTGTGGCCGTCCTGGCCCACTCCAGCCTCTCCCCTCTGGCGTATATCATCCTCACGAAACCCTAAGACTCGGGGAGCGACAACAGAATGATTCCGCCGCCTCTGCGGGACGGAAAATACTGAGAGAGAAAGATCTCTCTAGCAGACAGATTTCTGCCGGGGGAATTCCTTCCCGGAGAGGGAAGATCGTCGCCATCAACACCACCATCAAGCTGGAATTCATCGGGATCATCATCATCACCACCACCATCATCACCATCAGCACCCTCATCACCATCTCCATATTGCTGTAAAAATTGCGTTGAATCTTGCATTAGTTCATAGGGGAAACTTGCCCGGTGTTGATTACTCTTTGTAGTTGATGCTATTGAGTGAACCATTGAATTGTTGTTTATGTTCAGATTGTTATACATCATTATTCCATCTCTGATCATGATCCATATGATGTCTTGTGAGTAGTTCGTTTTGTTCTTGAGGACATGGGAGAAGTCTTGTTGTTAGTAGTGGAGTTGCGTTGAGAAAGATTCAATAGATTGTTATTTAAGTTGTAGTGTACTTCTTCTAGTGGTGTCATGTGAACATCGACTACATGACACTTCACCTATATGGGCCTAGGGGAATGCATTGTGTATTTGGCTACTAATCGTAGGGGTTGCCGGAGTGACAGAAACCTGAACCCCCGTTAGGGAACCATTGCACAAGGGACGTAAGGGTCTTAGAATTTAAAGCTGTGGTTAGGTTTCTACCTTAATTACTTTCTTGTACTTACGGATGTTTGCAAGGGGTATAATCACAATTATGTATTAGTCTTGGATGGGGTGGTACATTAGCACAGGTTCACCCACACAACACTTAGCAAGCTAGAGAAGATTAATCGACTATATGAAGCGAAAGCACTTGACAGTCTTCCCATGTGTCCTCGAGAACGTTTGGTCATCTATAGAAATACAACCGGCTTGTCCTTTGCTGCATAAGGGATTGGACCACTTGCTGTATTCATTCTTACTGTCTTTTATTTACTCGTACTTTTTTACTTGCTTTATCGAAAACCCCTAAAAATCCGTTTGCTAAGTATTTGCAGAGAATTCCTGATCCATACCACTAGCCAGCACCTTCTGCTCCTCGTTGGGTTCGACACTCTTACTTATCGAAAATACTACGATACACCCCCTATACTTGTGGGTCATCATATAACTATGGCGAAATTTTGGTTTTAAACAGTCCGTTAATATTTCAGCCAGCTAATGGCTGCGCTAGGATCACCCTATTACATCAACATAAATTTTTTGAAATTTATTATAGACCAGACTTTCAACAAAAATAAGATGAAGCATTACAGAGACATCACGAGACATGGGTTGGAACATGGTTTCTACTATGGACCTTACATCTCCAACAAGTAACAACTGGCATAACATGACATCTGCAGAAGAGATTATCAAGTAGACGGTCCGTCAAATCTTGTCGATCTTTCAGTTCTTGTATTTGTTCACGTGTAATCGTGATTATTCCATCTATTTGCTCTGTTTCTTGTTCAATTAAATCAATTGTTTGGAGTGCAGCGGTAACACCTCTTTCTGCTGGAAAAACTGAAACCGTGGGCCGAAGCAAGCAATAATCACTGTCACTGCTGCTTTGTGAAATGACCTCAATACTTAACGTAGGATTCCTCCCTTCTGCCCCCATAGCTTCATGTGCAGCCTGAAATAAAGAGAACAAGTCAGCACAACGTACCAGCTAACTGGCGGCCATCTTATATGTAAAATAATTCAAATTCATCATTGGCCAGGAACAATTAATGATGTGCCTCGTACATCTCTTTCCGGAATAACAGGAACTATCGATGTCCTGGACCGATGCGTATATGTGCCAGTATCATAGCCACTCTAGAAGAAACACTACAGGTTATTTGCATGCTGAAACTAAGACATATTAAGTTAGAGCAACAAAGCAGGCGAAAAACACCATGTTTGTTTTCAAAGAATTTCAAAATTGGCATTGTCCTAATATAACAAATCAAGCCATCAACATGTGTGTCTCATGTAGACTAACTGAACTAGTGTGGTAATGAATATATGGAATCAAGTAACTTGACTCTTTCCCTCATAAACTAATCATATCACAGCATAACAGAAATATAGAAATATAACAAAAAGAGGTACATGAGATTCCTTCAGCTGCTTAGAACTGGTCGGGACAACAAAGCATTAACCTAAAATATAAGAATAGCGTTTAAAAATGGTCTATAGTACGAACTAGCCAAAAAAGTGACCTACAACCACAGGTGGCATTGCTTTAATCATCAGGCAACTATGATAGTACCTTGGAAAAACAAGCAATAGACCAAGTGTCTTAAATAGACTACCAAAATCATTTCAGACAAACAAGATATCAACCATTCCTTTTCAATAGCCAGACCATCCAAATATTTTGATCGTTGGGCCAGTAAATAAAAAAAAGAAGAGGTCATTTGCTGCCAAACCAATAGTTGAATGCATCCAAAAAGTAGCACAAACCTTCTTTGAAATACCTACAGCTATTGTATTTCCAACTACTGACAGTATCATTGTACATATAACTAGGCAAGAAAATCCAGTAGACAAACAAGGAAATGATACATTGTGCACCTTGCAAGGTCGATGAAATATTTAAACAATGTATGTCTAGGAACCACGTTAGAATATAGCATTGATATAATCACAAGTCACTAAAAATTCATAGGAACCATAACCAATTGAACCATATGGTGGCTAATATTAAACTTGCAAGATCATCTGATGATGTATAGATGAAAATCCCTTGTTTATTATTAATCAAACATTGTATTTCTCATAGAAATTGCCATCCCTAGTTTGGGACTGATGGGGCTCAAACCCGTAGCTTCGCCTTGACAAGGCGGTGCTCTGACCATTTAAGTTAAGAAAATCATTACATTGCTTTAATGACGAGCAAACGAAAGAATCAAATTGGAAATAGACTCTATATGTGCATCATGTAGAGTAGCTATTGAGGTAATGAATTAAGCAATCAAACAATAGTTGCATGATAGACTTCCAGATCATATTAACATGGTCATAGTACATATATATAGTAACTGGGGATCATATTAGATGATAATAGCTATGACAATCTCACTATGAGTAGTCTAGATAGAACTTCCTCCGTTTCAAAATATAAGATGTCATGAGTTTTGTGAAACGAACGTATCTAGACACCCTTTAGTGTTGGTAGAGTAACTTGGACTAGTATTGTATGCATTTTTACTAGTACAAGTTACTCCCCCAAGACCAAGTAATTTATACTAGTCTCATACATATAACACTAGACTATGTTACTACCTCCAGAGTGCATATAAGCTCAATCATGGTGGCGATCTCTAATAATATAATAGAATATAGATTAGCATAAAAGTGGATATATATAGATAGAAGATCATCAGTCAAATATAGCAAAAAGAGATCTCCACCATGATTGTGTGAGCAAATTGAATTACAAATCAAGGGATTTATGTTAGGTCTTTGTGCAGTACCGTTAAAGGTCATCTTGTTCTAATCATTGGCCAACTCATGTGGTGCCGACACTAGACAATGTGACTACCTCTAGAGTGCATTCAAAATCTTAATTATAGCAGAAAATACAATAATAGACTATAAATTAGCATAAAAGTGGATATACTTAAATTACCACCACATAATAGATAGATAGATGAACACAAGTCAAATATAGAAAGAATAGATCATCACCAAAATCAAGTGAGCACATTGAATTATAAATCGAGGGATGTACGTCTGGTTTTTGTCTAGTCTTGGTTAAGGTCAACCTTGTTCTAATAATTAGACGAATCATGTGGTACCTCGTACAAATAAGCATCTGACACTGTTCACATCTCAGTAAAAACAAGAGACTTACTATTTATTTTTGTGCAGTCCCGTTGTAGGACATCCTATTGTCAGTTCGTTCTTTGAAGACATCCACCGCATCGAGTACTTGGATAGATGATCCATCTACTTTATTGTTGCTCCTCTGTATATAAGTTCAGGCCACTCATTCACATAAAACAGGTTTGCATTCAGCAATACAAAGCAACAAGTACTTACAAGATTGTAGGGGCGATTCGCTCTACGATTCTCCGTGTTCCCTGCGAGAGGAAATAATATCAGATATTGGCTGTTGCTATTTACAAAGAACTAGATAGACATTATAGTATAATCACTTGTGAACACGTAGAGCAGGGAATGGCGGAATATAAACAAACATTTAAATGACATAAAGATTGCCATGGCGACAAAATAGAATGTAGTTACAGTCACTCCTTAGCACGAACAAGAGAGAAATTACAATGATTTAACTTGTGAAATAGGATTGCAAACAAATATAAGAAGTGCCATAAAAAGTATCACCTTCTATAGAGCAGGCAGTTACTGTACTAACATTTGGACGAACAAGATAGACATTACAATGGTATATCTCGTGAACTTATAGAGCAGGGAATGCTAACCCATCCGTGAAGTGACTTAAAATACCATGAACTACATAATAGAAGGTAGATACTACTGCTACAGAAATTATAATTGAGAAACTTGAATTTATAGAGCAGGGCATGCAGATAACCTTGTTAAGTGCCTTAAAACATGCCATGTAATACTACATCCAATCCAAAGTAAATAAGGCGTATAAATTTTCCGCAAGTCGATCGACGCAAAAATGGACCAAGTTTGTAGAACATACCAGGAACATCTACCATACCAAATCAACGCCATTCGATACATCGAGGCATATATTTTCATAGACGCAAATGCCACAAATTAACCCTTAATATATTTTTCTATGAGCTTGGTAAAATTCATCATTGTTTGACTTTAAAGTTGTATAGGCCTTCTTTTACGGAATGGATGTACTCCCTCCATTTCAAAAGGTATAAGTCATCATCTAGACCACTTTTAGTGTGTAGGTTCATGTACGTTTGGAGTAAACCTACTCACTAAATGGTGTATAGATACACTCCTATCACAAAGCTAAAACATCTTATATTTTGAAACGGAGGTAGTAGTACACAATAGGCGCCAGCTACTGTCGGAGCTTAATTGAAACAAACAATAATGGCATAACTTGCAGAGGGAATGCAAAACCAACAAGTTCAATGACATAAAATTTGCGATGAATTACATAAGAGAAGACAATTACTGTGTTTGCTTAGAACAACCAGATTAAAATTAAAATAGCATAAATTCTGAACTTGTAGAGCAGGGAATGTTAACCTACATGTTCAATGGCTTAAAACTACCAATGAACTCCAAAATTACATGCAGTCAGTATTGTAGCAACAGACAAAGCAAGTGCACATTATGATGACATAACTTGTGAACTTGTTGAACAGGTAGGCAGCCTCAGATGTTCAGTGAATTAACATTTGCCATGAACTGCATAATACCAATGAACTCTAATGATGTCTGTTTTGTACTACCAAAATTGTTTATGTATATTAAGAGTAATAGTTGGTCAAATAAAAACACGCATAACAAGGACGCCTTATACCTTGAAACAGAAGGAGTAGTTTAACGCCTGGATTTAACGTAGACTACACCGAATTTATCAAGGGAGAGTAGGATATAAATTAAGCCAGTATTGAGGCAGGAATTTACCACCAATACAGAAATGCAGTTCATTGTCGCAGGCTCATACTTGCTATATTGAAACGAACGAACAAGCATATTTGGTTTACCTAGGACACGACATCGTTTATGCATACATGACATGTTTGCGGGTGACGTCAAGGACGCCAAGGGTGCCCGGTAGTGGTGAGTTGGGATGAAGCAGATAGATCTCGGCGGCGTCTGTGAAGCAGATCTATGGAGGTTGTTGATGGGTCTGGCTTGCTTGACAAGATGGCCGGTGAAGGAGATCCAGTGTAGTGCATGGCATCGTCGGTGAAGCAGATTTGTTATGGATTTGATGCGCTACACAAGAGCGTTGGTGAAGTAGATCCGATGTAGTGGACTGTTGAGTCCGTGAAGCAGATCTAATGCAGCGCACACCAGTGTAGGTGAAGCAGGTCAGGTGCTGTGGACTAGGGAGTCGACAAAACTAACACGGTTGTATGGAAGAGGGTGTAAGGCGAACTAGGGTTCCGTAAGGTGGACGTTGGTTGATTCCGTAGACTGGTCAGGAGTATATGGTATAAAGGTATGGCGTCTAGGCCGGCAAAGTGCGGTGGTGCAGGAGCCGGAGGTGGGATAGGGGGTTTGGGGTGGCGTGTGGGTCGGTGAAGTGCGGCGGTGATGTTCTGGTGCGGTGGTGCAGGAACTGGAGGTGAGATAGGGGGTTGGGTGGCATGTAGGCGGGCGAAGTGCGACGGAGATGATAACGGTGCGGTGGTGCAGGTGCTGGAGGTGAGAGGGGGTTGGGTGGCGTGTAGGCCGGCGAAGCGCTGCGGGGATGGGCCGGTGCGGTGGTGCAGGAGCCGGAGGTGAGAAAGGGGTTAGGGTTTTTTGGAGTGCTTTGGGGGAAATGGCGTCGATGGAAGGTGGACTACCCAGCTTCAGAGCAGTGGGGACCCCTGGCCCCCCAGGGGAGGGGGATTACGAACCATACCCAGGCCCCAACATTAGTAGATAGGCCATTGTTAGGGGTAGAAAGGGAATTTCGTACGGCTACAAGTTGGGGCATGTGACCACTCGAAATATTTCGGTGGAGGTGAGGCGGGAGAATTTGCCACTTTGGGATTTTGAATTTAGATGTACAGTTCAAAAGATATAGAATAATAATATCCCATCCTATCCTAGGAGTATCTATAGTCCAATGACTAGAAAAAATAGTTTATTGTAATGTCCTAGCCTTTCTAGGTACGGAATATTTCCGGGGCCATTTCTGCAAAAATAAGGTCTCTACCTTCGGATCAATTACATACACATATGAATGTACATAATAAGATGAACTAGAGTAGTATATTTCCGACTATGACCAACCTAAGAGGATCTCTAGCTAGTGTATCCGGTAGTCTAAGCCCAATATAGGCAATTTTTTTAAAATAATACGAATTATTTAATCAATATCACAAATAATACACAAAATTAGAAATTTTGAAAAATAGCACGGCCTCGGTAGTTTAACTACCGACAAGTACTAGTCGGTACTTCAACTACCGATTAGTACTAGTCGGTAATTGAACAACCGATAGGTCAGCTTATGGTGGTACTACTGACAAGTACTAATCGGTTGTTCAATGCCCTATCGATTGTTCAATTACTAACAAGTACTAATTGGTAGCTGAACTACTGACTAGTACTTGTCGGTAGTTAAACTACCGAGGCCATGCTATTTTTCAAAATTTCTAGTTTTGTGTATTATTCATGATATTGATTAAATAATTCGTATTATTATTTTTTTAGCAAAATATAGACCACCATGGACCAAAAAATGCATCCGATGGCTTATGTATCCGGTGGTCTAAAATTTAGACATCCTCCAAACAGGCTATCCGTGGTCCATATTTGGACAACCGAGCCACCATGTCTAAAGCAAAGTTGGTCGCTCGTGAGCTCGCTCCCGCGCCAAATCAGAGAATTTGTTGTACTGATTTGCTATGTATATTGACTATTTGTGTGTAGATGGACATATAGACTATCAAATTTAGACTATCCACTAGAAAACTAAAGTCGTGTAAAAAGGAATCTTTTTACACCATTATCTATAAAGTGAAGATGTAGACTACCAAATTTAGACAAGCCACTAGAGATGCTCTAAGGCCTTCCATAGCTTGGTCGATGCCCAATTTAGACAAGCCACCTCATAAGCGATGCCTAAAAATTCTTTTGAGGCACCGAGCTCACAATGTGATCACTTTGGCGAAAAATAAATAGCCATCCCACAACGTGATAAACAAATTAACTAGACCAATCTCCATGGCTTATCTTTGGTGAATGTCCTCTCAACAACATGCATAGTACACATATATTGCTATTCTATTGGGTGAAGAGTTTGGGACATCAGTTCCCTAAAAATATTTGGTGGCATCGATCGGGCAACGGAGGGCACCGGTGCCTGATTCTTGTAAAGTGATTTAGGCACCGATTTTTTCACACGCTGCGGAAGGCCTAAGAGACTACCAAATTTAGACAAGAAACTAGAGATCAATGCAAAAAATACTAGCGTGCTATTTAATTTAGCGTGGCTTTTGTCTAGACGATATGAAAGTTATAGCATGCTAATAACGCGCTATTTTATAGAACATCTTTTTGTAATTTTTTTAAAACATAATAGGTATATCATGAATATAAACGATTTCAACATGTAATGAATTACCTAGAGTAATACTTCCACATGCATAATCGATTCTGGTGCTATCCAAGTTGGAGGATAACCGGTAGGGCTGAATCTAGGTACAGCGCCAGGTGCTGTAGGAGGAGGCGGCGGCCTGCCAAGATTACTTAAGTTTAACAATCAAATTTGCATTGTATGTTTGCTTACTCGACACATTCATCATATGTTATCTTACTCCACACCCATGTGTTTGGAGAATCAGATAATATAAGTATGACATATCATTTTTTATATAAAATTATAGTAGTAGGTGAAACTCAAAAAATATTTATACTTTCGAGCTTCGTTCATAAAGTGTTTGGTTCTTGTACTTTTTGTATAATCTAGAAATCAACCTATAGCCATAAATAATCCGTGTCCGTAAAACAGATCCATAAATAAATTATACTCTATCTGAGTACATGGGCGGGGCCAGGGGAAACTGCATGCCCTTTCGTCTCCAGAACCGCTCATGCATGTATCTCCCGATCTTCCTAGCGGTTCCTTTCTTCTCTATCCCATTCCTTTTCTGTCACCCGGCCGGACCTCTGCATAACAAAAGAAGGCGCCAATCACAGTCCATGGCGGCACCGTTGGACAAGATGTACTACTTCATGGACCCTAGCAACACCACACTACAGGTGGCGTATACCAATAGAGCGTTGGTGGTGAACGATTACATCGAGAAAATCCAAAAGCTCTTGGAGGAAACGGACGACAAGATTGTTGGCCTCGACGTCGAGTACACCAACGAGCAATCATCGACGCAGAATGCTGTTGTCGTCCAGCTATGTGTGGGCATGGATTGCCTGGTCTACCACATCTACCAGGCCGACCAACCATGCTCAAAGCTAGTAGAGTTCCTCGCCAACCCTAACATTTCCTTTGCAGGTGTCGACATCGGCAATGATCGTATCCGGCTTAGGTGTTCTTTAGTACCAGTGACGAACTTCGTGGACATCCAGAAGAGGTGGAAGCCTGCCGGCTCCACGAATGAGAAGGATTGTTTGGCTGACTATGCTGTGGCCCTCATAGACATCCGTTACAAAGTCATGAAGAAGAAGGAGGATGTGGACCACAAGCAGTGGGGGAACATGCCCCTGACCGAAGAGCAGATCAAGTATGCAAGCCTCGACGCCTACGCGACCTACGAGGTATGCATGCGGATAGTGAACTTCGAGAGGGGTCAACAAACTCTCGAAATGTTCAACCAAAAAAAAGAACTAAGGAAGAAGGGCAAGGGCAAGGGCAAGCAGACTAAAGAAGAAGACAAAGACTCAGAATAGTACACCATGTGACCTACGAGTATATCTTTGCGTGTTGGTATATCGTTGCTTGGTACTACTCCTACTTATACTATACTACTCGCAGAAGTTAATGCATGTATATACTGCAGGCATGCAAGGGGCAAAGGCAAGAATTAATGCAAGGAATCGCAACATTTTCTTTTATTTTGAATGAATTGTCTTGTCAATCAACAACCATGGAAGATTATAATTTTATAGGTGGAGTACTACTGAAAGTCATAGGGTGAATGGGCACCTGAAAAACTGCTAGTAGCACTGTAGCAGCAGAACCGCAAGATGAACATTTGTCGATTGCCCGAATGTATGTTGAGTTAGTACAATATAAACATATATATTACTAATACCTGCTATGTACTAGTACTACTACTAGCAAAAAACCACCATCCCTAGGTTGGAAAAAATATGATTTCTTCCAACCAAACTAGTACTAATCCAAAAATGGCTATATTTACTAGTCGCAAAAATGGATGTATCTAGACATGTTTTAGTGCTAGATACGAGTACATCCAATCTAGTGACAATTAATATGAATCGGAGAGGAGTACTACTACTACCGTACTCCACTATTGTACTACTAGTACTAGTAGTAGTAGTACATACTAGTACTCCCGAATGTATGTTGACCAGAACTCCTACCTCTGTTTGGGATTATTAGGCCAGAGAGCTTTTTAAAATTGTTAGAAATTATAATAAGGCTTATCCTCTTTATTGTCTTAATTCCCATGACTCATTAATTTAGATATCTCTATTTTCTCTCAATATCCCAATGCATGTTGTTTCATCTCTCATCATGTTCCCCTTGTTTATCTAGCGTCTCATGCATGTAAAACTAGTCGTGCATGCATAAATTAATTAGAGTTCATCTACTTGGTAGTATTGCGAATTAGCCCTCTGGCCTTCCTAAATAGAGAGCCTTAATACTATTCAACTTACTACTCAGCAGAGTACATCCACTGATGCACCCAACCCATCGGAAGTTAAGACTTCATGAGAAATACTCAGGAGAGAACTACATCCATGAACTCATCTAGTACCTCTGTTTCAAGGAATAAGGCGCACACGCGCTCCAAAGTAAAGTTTGATCAAATAAATGGAGCAACTAAAATTTACTTATATGTGTAAAATTTGTTTCGTTGAATTCGTATTAAAACAACTTTCCAATGATGCTAAATTTGTACAGTACCAACATTCTTTATATATATTTAGAGTAAATCTTGGTCAAACAAAAAACAAAAATAAGGGAGCCTTATTTCTTGGGACGGAGATAGAGTACTAGTACTACAAAATCCACCATTCCTGGTATGCAAATGATCATTCTGCAATTAAACCAATTAACAGCATCTTACATCACCACTAAAACTCAATGCGAAAGAAGAAACTCAGCTCCTTCGAGGTAGCAGGACCGACCAGGTAATGAGGCGGCGCCGCTAGGTGAGACGTAAGGTCCTCAAACGCGACCATGCCTAGCTTAGAGGAGCTCGGTGCGTCGAGCTCCACCGTCACGCTGCCGATCCTCCTCCTACCGTCCGTCCAGGAGAGCAGTGGCGGGCATTCTGCCCACATCCTTATCCTGTACACCGGCAAGTCGCCCATCTCGGCCGTAACACAGACCGCGGACATGAGGGGGACCGTGCTTGCCGAGCCAATCGCTAGAATGAACACGGCACCTTCCTGCTCCCCAACAACGATGAGCCGGCAGGATGGTTTGCCCGACAGCGGCACCAGCTCCTGGAAAGCTTTGGTGGTGGCATACTGGATCTTGTGCACTTGGATCGAGTGGACCGCTTCGAGGTGGGTAACAAGCGCTGGCGGTGGGGCGGCGAAGTCGTAGCCGGTATCCGTGCAAGTGCAGGGAGCGTACCGGCACATCATTTCGTGCTCGTGGAGTTCGTAGTAGGGCAGCAAACTACTGCAGCCTTTGTGGGCGCACTCGACCCTAGCCGCTGATAGGACGGCGTCCATGCCGGGCTCGTGGGTGAATCCTCCGCTAGGGTGCTCACACTTCTGGCAGGAGGTGATCTTGCGGACGCAGTGGTGGCAGACTAGATGAATATCCACGCACTATAGAAACGGAAGTTCGAAAAATAAAATAGTTGCACAGATGAACTGACAAAAGAAAAATCAATGGATTGTGAGGAAGAAATGGAGAGACCTTGTAGACCCGCCGGGGCTTGAGGGGCTGGGAGCAGGAGGAATAGTTGAGAATGGTGGCTTCCATCTTCAGAGTGACCGTCCCAAGCATTGCAATTTGGTTGGGAGGAAATGAGGACTCTCTGATCCGGCCTCAAGCTATGCCCTTCTTTTAGTATACGAGAGCTGATAATCAATGAAGCTCTACCTGATTGTGCCTTTCCTTTTTATACTAAGGTCCTTTTGTATATTTTGAGGCCTATTATTTACAAATTCCTGGTTTAGTTGGTCAAGATTAGCGACCTATTTGTATTTGTGCACCACCCTTTTATTAGTAAGTTGGCACGTGAGACCCACATAATAATAAAGTATGACATATCATCACTATATAAAATTATGCTCTGTAATAGGTAAAGCTCAAAAAAATATGAAAGAGCCACATCTATAAAAAGTAACGGTGTATATTTGTTTTCACCCAGTACACTTTGAAGGTACTGTAGTAACATGTGAAAATTTTACTAGCCTAAGTTATTTAGCACTATGCAGAGCAGCCTAATATGGAAGAGAAAGAAAACATCCAGCCAGAGCTCATTTTTGGGCAGAAGCACGAGGCAAACAGAAGGAAAGTTGGCCTGTACCACCACGGGTCCCAACCTTCTTTGCACTGGTGCGCCTGCACGGTTGTACTCCATTGCACAGAACCTTACATGGGAAGGAAGAGGTGACTGCTGTGATGCTTCCCACCTGAACAAGTGCCAGGCATAGATGCAAGAGTGGACATAGCAGATCAACGACTTAGATTACTAAATGTTGGGAAGGTTCTAGAACTGAAGGGAAAAACCAAATTCAAAAACGGTTGTACTTAGTGGTATAGATATTATAGATATAGAAAATCTTGGACCGGAGGGAGTAGGAAACAGCTCACTTTATCAATTTGTTTTCACCCATCAAATCAATCATCTACATAGGGTCCCACAGATGGGGGAGGTCGCGGTCACCTTGGACGCACCACAAAATTATGACTGCGCCATCGAGTGCGGGAAGCAGAGTCAGCGTTCCGTCCAATCGCTTATCTTAGTCATCATCATCGATATTTGCCACACGCATCGGCTTCATTAGCAACATTGATTGCCCCAAGCTTCGGTAATCTGCCACATTAATATCGGATCATCTCCTTCCTACTAGTAGTATTTATCCTCTCCCCTTCCCCGCACCACCAATCCATCTCTAATCCCCCGCTTCCAGCAACCATCTCCATCCTCATCTGTCATCGATGGCCACCTTCCGGCTGCCGCCCACCGTACCAGAGCGCAAAGACCCCGACATCGCCGCACAGGAGGATAATTCCCTGCGCATTTGGGCCTTCTCCCCGCCAAGAACAAAGTGGCAGCTGGCGTGCACCTTCCTCGATGGTAGGTAAGGTCGCCGCAAGTACCGTATGGATCGCCTCCACGACAATCCGGATGGGACGTTGAAGGTAAAGTTTGTCAACTTCAGGGATGCCCATTTCCTCTACGGCCAGACCTTCCATTGCGGCTGCGATATGGTGGTGTTCACCGGCGCCAACATTTTCACCAACTACTGGGACCGATTCCCCAACAACGACAACTTCATCCACAGTGTCCTCCTGGAGCTGCCGATGGCTCTGGAGGTACCTCCGCCATATCCGCAGGTACCGCTGATGGCTCAGGAGGTACCGCCGCCTTATTCGGAGGTGCCGCCATGTTATCTGGCGGTGCCGCTAATGGCTCAGGAGGTTCCGCAGATGGCTCAGGAGGTGCTGCCGTGTTATCCAGACGTGCCGATGAGTCAGGAGCCAGCTGTGTCGCTGGAGCTGGCATTGGTGCCGATGTCACGAGCTACCGCTGGCGGCGCAGACTAGTGCTAGGAGGCGCCGGACCTACACTAGTTCAGCATCGAGTCCTTTATATGTAAACTTGTGCTATTATGTTAGGGGTTGTTTGGTTTAGAGAATGTCATTTAGCGATGAGGATATCCCCAACCAGATGGTTAGGGGTAGTCTTTTTTGTTTGTAAAGTGGGATAAAAGTGGTTAGGGATAGCCAGTCAAAATCTATTGGCCCAACTGTTTTTTTCATTTTCCTCTTTCACCTTGTCTTCTTCATCCGCCTCACCACTTCCCTAGCAGCAGCCACGACCGCCGGCAGCTCGCCACCCTTTTGCCTTTGACCCCGTGTCAACCTGCCTGCATGCGCCCCTTCTGCCTGCTCACTCTGCCCGGCGGCCTATGCCCGCGTGCGTATTCGAACACCCGCTCTGCCCGACGGCCTACGCTATGGCCGCCCTCTTGTCGAGCCCATAGGCAAGAAAAGATGGTTATTTTCTCTCGAGAGGAAGGGTGAACGAACAAGAAAATTCTTCGGAGGAGCTATCCAAAAGTGGTTGAGCTCATCCAGCTGTTTTTGTGGGATATGCTCAACCATCATTTTGAGCCAAAAGTGATTATCCATATCCCCTCCACCCTCTAAAGCAAACATTGGATAACCAAAGAAAAGTGGATATCCCGTGTTATCCACTGGATAGCCACTGAACCAAACAACTCCTTAATGGTTGAATGGAGTTTCTTTTGGGACGTCCTTTCTTTTGGTACTATCGTAAAAAATGTTTCTTTTGTTACTACTCACTGTACCATGTAATACTAGTAGTACTGCGAATGACAATCTATTAAATATCCTCACCCCGATGTCTGTGAAGGAAGTAAAAATTTCGAAACTCGGAAAGTTTGAATTGCTACTCGAATTTGTCTAGAGTCGGATGTATATAAACTTGTTCTAGTGCTAGATGCATTCGAATCTGATAAATGCAAGTCAATTAATTTGGGCCGAAGGGAGTAGTAGTCGGGTTCGGCTCCTTCTCGAGAGAGCAGCTGATCGCTCCATACGTTTCATACTACTTCCTCTTTGCTTGTTTTACAAATATGACCAAATCGGTCGCCATTCAAATTCTTGGATATGGAATCATAAAGTTTGATGTAGAGATATGGCCTGGACCTTGTGGTCGTTCGGCTTAAAATCCAAGAAAAATCATACTTGTTGAAAACTAAGCTTAAATTCGTTTAAATTTCACCACTTACTTTTAGGTTAGCATTTTACACGATTGGTGGAGCATATTTTACATCAAAGACCAAAAAAGGGAAATTTACATGGAGGTCCATACATTTATCCCAAAGGACCGTAAAAGGAAAACTTTCAGGTTCGGCTCCTTCTCGAGAGGTTAGATGATCTGAGCCAAACTCTTTATACTACTTCCTCTTCGATTGTTTTCATAATATGGCCAAATCTGTTGCCATGCAAATTCTATCATATGGGATCATCAGCATAAAGTATGATGTAGAGATATGGCCTTGACCTTGTGGTCGTTCGGCTTGAAATCCAAGAATGTTCATACTCGTTGACAAGTAAGCTTAAATTCGTTTAAATTTCACCACTTACACTGTTTGGTTAGAATTTTACATGGATAGTGGGACTATATTTTACATCAAGGACCTAAAAAACAGAAAATTGCATCGAGGTCCATGCATTTAGCACAAAGGACCCTAAAACCAAACAAGGAATTAAAAACAGTCAGGTATGGCTCCTCGAGAGAGCAGTTGATCTAAAAAATCTTCTTACTTGCTTTTCAGAAAATAAATTCCTGTCACTTGGAAAAATGAAATTGATTATTTTTTGTATTTAATATCTTTGATTGTTTTCAAAAGATGGCCAAATTTGTCGGCATGCAAATTCTTGGATATGGGATCATAAGCATAAAGTACATTCTACATAAAGAACCTAAAAGAAGGGAAAATTACATCAAGGTCCATACATTTAGCACAAAGGACCCTAAAATCGAGCAAAGAAAAAGTCGGATTCGGCTCCTTCTCGAGAGAGCAGCTGGTCGAGCCATACTCTTCATACTACTTCCTCTTCGATTGTTTTCAAAATATGGCCAAATCTGTCGCCATGCAAATTCTTGAATATGGGATCAGCAACATAGAGTATGATGTAGAGATATGGCCTTGACCTCGTGGTCGTTCGGCTTGAAAATCCAAGATTTTTTCATATTTGTTGACAACTATGCTTAAATTCGTTGAAGATTCATCACTTACTTTTAGGTTAGCATTTTACACGGTCGGTGGGAGTACATTCTACATCAATGACCAAAAAAAGGGGGAAATTACATCGAGGTCCATACATTTAGCACAAATGACCCTAAATTTGAGCAAAGAAAACAATCGGGTTCGGCTCCTTCTCAAGAGAGCAGTTGATCGAGCCATACTCTTCATACTACTTTCTTTTTGATTGTTTTCACAATATGGACAAATCTATCGCCATGCAATTTCTTGGATACTCGATCATCAGAATAAAGTATGATGTAGAGATATAGCCTCGACCTTGTGGCCATTCGGCTTGAAATCAAAGAATGTTCATACTCGTTGACAACAATAACCTGAAATTCATTTAAATTTCACCACTTACTTTTAGGTTAGAATTTTACACGGTCAATGGGAGTACATTTTACAACAAGGACCTAAAAAGAGGGAAATTACATCGAGGTCCATACATTTAGCACAAAGAACCCTAATATTAAGCAAGCAAAATAGTAGGGTTCGGTTCCTTCTCGAGAGAGTAGCTGATCAAGCCACACTCTTCATACTACTTCATCTTCGATTGTTTTCAAAATATGGCCAAATTTGTCAATATGCAAATTCTTGAATATGGGATCATGAGCATAAAGTATGATGTAGATATGGCCTTGACCTTGGTTGTTCGTCTTGAAATACAAGAATGGTTCATACCTGTTGACAACTAAGCTTAAATTCGTTTAAATTTCACCACTTACTTTTATGTTAGAACTTTACACGGTCAATCGGAGTACATTTTACATCAGGGACCTCAAAAAAGCAAAAATCACGTCGAGGTCCATACATTTAGCATAAAGGACCCTAAAAGGAATTTTTTTTGGTTCGGCTCCTTCTCGAGAGATTAGTTGATAAGAGCCAAGCTATTGATACTACTTCCTCTTCGGTTGTTTTCAAAATATGGCCAAATTTGTTGCCATGCAAATTCTATCATATGGGATCATCAAAATAATGTATGATGGTTGATATATATGTCCTTGACCTTGGTCGTTCGGCTTTAAATCCAATAATGGTCATACTCGTTGACTAGTAAGCTAAAAAATCGTCAAAATTTCACAATTTAGACTTTTAGGTTAGAATTTTACACGGGCATGGAAGTACATTTCATATCAAGGACCTAAAAAGGGAAAATTACATCAAGGTCCATACATTTAGCACAAAGGACCCTAAAATTAAGCAAGGCAAACAGTCAGGTTATGCTCCTTCTCAAGAGAGTAGAGGACCGAGCCATACTCTTCATACTACTTCATCTTCAATTGTTTTCAAAATATGGCACAATTTGTCGAGGTGCAAATTTTTGAATATGGGATCATTACCTTGGTCATTCATCTTGAAATCCTAGAATGGTTCATACTCGTTGACAGCTAAGCTTAAATTTGTCTAAATTTCACCACTTACTTTTAGGTTAGATTTTTACACGGTTGGTCAGAGTACATTTTACAACAGGGACGCGGAAAAAGCAATAATTACATTGAGGTCCATACATTTATCATAAAGCTCCCTAAAAGGAAAAAAATCCGGTTCGGCTCCTTCTCAAGAGATCAGCTGATCTGAGCCAAACTCTACACACTACTTCCTCTTCGATTGTTTTCAAAATAGTGCAATTTGTTGCCATGCAAATTCTCTCATATGGGATCATCAACATAAAGTATGATGTTGATATGGCTTTGACCTTGGTCGTTCGGCTTGAAATCCAATAATGGTCATACTCGTTGACAAGTAAGCTTAAAATCGTCGAAATTTCACCACTTACACTTTTAGCTTAGAATTTTACACGGGTGTGGTAAGTACATTTGACATCAAAGACCTAAAAAAGTGAAAATTACACCAAGGTCCATACATTTAGTACAAAGGACCCTTATATTAAGCAAGGAAAACAGTCGGGTTTGACTCCTTCTCTAGAGTGCAGCTGATCGAGCCATACTCTTCACACTACTTCATCTTCGATTGTTTTCAAAATATAGCCAAATTTGTCGGCATGCAATTTCTTGGATATGGGATCATATGCATAAAGTATGGTGTAGATATGGCTTGACATTGGCCATTTGTCTTGAAAATCCAAGAATATGGTTCATACTCGTTGACAACTATGCTTAAATTCGTTTAAATTTCACCACTTACTTTTAGTTTAGAATTTTACACGGTCGGTGGGAGTACATTTTACATCAAGGACCTAAAAAGGGAAAATTACATGGAGGTCCATACATTTAGCACAAAGGACCCTACAAAGGAAAACTTTTTGTTTTGTCTCCTTACCGAGAGACCAGTTGATCTGAGCCAAACTCTTCGTACTACTTCCTATTCGATTATTTTCAAAATATGGCCAAATCTGTTGCCATGCAGATTCTCTAATATGGGATCATCAGCATAAAGTATGATGTTTATATGGCCTTGACCTTGGTTGTTCGACTGGAATCCAAGAATGTTCATACTCATTGACAAGTAAGCTTACAATCGTCTAAATTTCACCACTTACACTTTTAGGTTAGAATTCTACACGGTGTGTGGAAGTACATTTTACATCAAGTACCCAAAAAGGGAAAATTACATAGATGTCCATACATTTAGCACCCCCTAAAAATAAGCAAGGAAAACAGTCATGTATGGCTCCTTCTTGAGAGAGCAGCTGATCGAGCCATACTATTCGTACTACTTCATCTTCGATTGTTTTCAAAATATGTCCAAATCTATCGACATGCTAATTCTTGGACATGGCATCATCACCATAAAGTATGATGTTGATATGACCTTGACCTTGGTTGTTCGGCTTGAAATCCAAGAATTTTCATACTCGTTGACAACTAAGCTTAAATTTGTCAAATTTCACAACTTACACTTTTTGGTTAGAATTTTACACAGATGGTGGGGGTACATTTACACCAAGGACCTAAAAAAGGTAAAATTACACTGAGGTCCATGCATTTAGCATAAAGGACCATAAAATTTAGCAAATAAAACAGTCAGGTTCGGCTCCTCGAGAGAGCAGATGATCAGGACCTACTCTTCATACTACTTCCTCTTCGATTTACAAGAAAGATTTATTGTGGAGGGAACTGGGAGTAGAGTAGTACTACTCTGAAGGGAACTGGAGCAGAGGAACGTGTGTCCATTTTCATTTTATTCAACCTCTCATATACGCTCTATCCCCACTTCTACGCCAAGCGCCGCCGTGTCCTCCACAATGCCGCTTTCCGATCATGTTCACCGCAAAGTATGAGAGTGTTTGTTCTTCTCCCTGTCCCGTCTACCGCCATCGATCTTCCCTCTTTTCCAGAAAACCAAATCAAGCCACTGTCCCAACTTCCATCAGCTCCCTTGCGACGGCAGGACCGAGCAAGGACAGTGATGATTCTGAGCTGTTCCAGCATGTTTTTACCGATGGCCCGCTTGAAGAACTCATAACCAGATGCGACGTCATCACCGCCACGAGCCTCGCCGATTCGTCCAAACATCTTCTTGACTTGGCAAAATATAGTGCAACTTTACAAGCTTCTCAGCCGTTTGGCCTCCCATGTGTTCTTCATTCTCACCCGAGTAAGAAGCCATGGGAATGCAACGAGTACTTCGAGGGCAAGGGCACGACATGCAAGCTGACGCTGCTGGACAGGTTCTCCTCCAACACTGTGTTCCCGAAAGCAGTGGGTAGGTGCTAATGGAGATTGGATCGCCACTATTGGTTCTGAGTGCAAGTCGGAGCTTGCCAATGTGTACACTCATCAACGCGTTCCTCTCCCACAAGTTAATGAGTTTGTACCCACCAACAATCCATTTACATTCATGCATAATGATCGCCCTATTCTCCTCCAGAAGATTGCTATTTGCCGAGCTCCCACAACTATGGCTGATTATTTAGATTTCTCTCTTGTCGCTATCTTCGACTACTCAGTTGCTACCCTTGATGGCGATGAGTATGCATGGACAGTTCTTAAGAACCAGTTCCAGTGCTATTTCAGATACAGCGATGCACTCATCCACAAGGGTCTGGTGTGTTCGCAGCCACTGAGAGTGGTAGTGTTTATGTTTGGAATCATCTGTATTTTGGTAAGTTTGATCCATTCCTGTTCTAAACACTAGCTTCAGTTTTAATGGATGTAAACTAGTGTTGGCTGATTTGGCCGTCATTTCTTTTTGTAGGTCCTATTCTGATCCCGTCACCACCTGTCACGCATCTTGAGGAGGGAAACCTTGATGCCATAGATGATGACGAGCGGGAACCTAGTTTATGGTTCTTAGCAATATTTGCAGATGAATCTCGCCTTCTTCTTATCCATATAGTGGGCGTTACTAATGAGGAGTTTTATGGCGGTACTTTTTATGGTCATGGCAATCCTGTTGCTGATCATAGTGTTGATCGCTGCGGTCGCACTTGTGGCACCTATGCTACTAGGTTTGGCTGCAAGGTGTACTCAAAGGACACTACTTACTTGTATCCACCTAAGCCATGGATAGAGATTGCTAACTAGGAGCATATTCCCTTTTCCTTGGATTGAACTATCTAATTAATATTGCGGTAGGCGGTGCAGATGTTGCCCCAAGATATCTAACGATAAGCAACTGTGTCTACACCTCCCACCATGCAATAGGACTTGGATATACGTCGTTTCCTAAAATATGCTTCTTCAGTCTAAATATCGAAGAAGCAGCTGTTGGTTTCTCAACCAACGTTGCATGGAAATCCCCGGAGACTCTAGTATGGTTCATCCCGAGCATCGCCAATGCCCGCGATTGGAACCAAACTACCGTAAGTAATCGTAATACTATGTAATAGGATAGCTCAGTTTAGATCAAGTGCAGTAGATGGTCTTGCTTTTCTTTTGTAACTTGGCCTTGTCATAAACTCATAATCTAGACAAGGCTTTGGGCATTTTGAGTTGCCTATGGAGGTCACACACAGGCATTAATGCGAGAAGGAGGCATTGTGGCATCCCGCCAAAACCACTACTAGAAAATCGCTGTGTTTTTGTGCATTGCATCATCATGACCGCATGCTCATGTCATCATTCCACATTGCATTTGAGCATCGTCATCATCATGCATGGTTTTGTCTAAAACTATTAAAAAAAACCTGTTTTTGTTTTCTAAACGCCCCGTCTTTATTTCAAATCAAAACCGCCGACTTGTCCGGAATATTTTGTTGTCTAAAAACAGATTATAAAAGCCTTTTAAATAATAAATAAAAACTTATATTATTTTTTGGGAGGCAGCCAGCCAGGCCCAAAAGCCCAGCTGGCCACCTCCAACTAAAACCCTAACCACCCGAACCCTAGTCCCACCCTCTCTTCCGCCAACCACCCACCCAGCCGCCAGGAACCCCACCCCTCACGCCACGCTACAGCCTCCTTGACATGCTCGTGCGAGCCAGCCCGACCTCGCGTGCCGCCTGGCCCCACCCGACACGCTCCTCACCACCCCGGCCCCACCTACCGATAACCCCCGACGCGTTTCCCCTCCTCATCCCGCAAGCTCGCCTCGATCCTCGCAGGCACAGCGGCCGCTAGAGCCCCGTCGCCCCTGTCCTTCTCCTCCGCTCGAGCCCCGCCTCTCCGTCGAGCTGCGCCGCCGGACGCCACCACCCCGGCTATCCCGCAACCGCTGCCGCTAGCGTAGAGCCCATCGTCCGCCATCTCCACCGCCGCCCCGCGAGCCCAGCGCCGTCAGTCCGCCGCCGCCTCGCAAGCTTCCTCTCCTGCGGCCGCCCAACCTCCGTTTGTGCCGCCCTACTTCAGCCCGCGTCGCGGCCATCTTTCCTGCCTCCGGGCGCGGTCTCGCCTCCTCTCGAGCACCATGACGTCGACCCGCCCGAGCTCGCCCAGGCGCCCCAGTCTCCGCGCCCTTCCTCTCTGTCCGTGCCTAGCTGACGTCAAGCCATCGCCGCCCCTACTTTGAGCTCATCAGTGGCTTCGTGTCCCCGTCCTGGTTGTGCCCCTGCATCTCTCTGCCCGAGCCCGAGTTCCTCGACGGCCACATCCCCCTGCGTGCGCGTCGACCATAGCATGCTCCGAGCTCTACCTCACCCCGACTCGGCCCATCTGTACATGCTCGCCACGAGAAGCAGCTGCACGCAGGTCAGGTGTTTGTGTGCTGTTCCTACCTAAGACCATGTCCGAGACCGGCTGTTGCACTCACAGTAGGACCTCTGCCCAGATCGTCTTTGGTGCTAACAAGATCCCGAGGCTTCCCGTGATCGAGAACTGCTACACCAGGAACATCAACAAGGTCTCTAGACAACTACAAGAGCCACCAAGGCCGACTCCGAAAAGTTTTTTTGCCACCACAAGATCTTCAGAAGAGAATCGATTGACGACCCAGTTCTTTTACCTCTGTCGGTTCAAAACCCTAGCCTGTCACCGTCTCCGACCTTGAAGCATGGACCTCAAAGACACCGAGAACTCCGTCGGACCCGGTGATGCCGGTACCTCATGATCTCCCTCGGACCGAAGACCGAACCCAAACCACATCAAACCCCAAGATCTTCGACCCCTAATGTGATCCCCTTTCCGAGAACCCTATTTTATAAATACCATCTATACACTTTGCATATTAAATTGAGCATGTTTGCATAAATATTGTGGGTGCTTGAGGGTATTTCGATGATTCACCTAAATTAAATATGCAGGCAATATGCGGGCTTTTCTAGTCTTATATTGGCTCCATTTAAATTTGTGTAGCGAACCGATACCATGTTTTGCCTTGCTAAGACACCATTTTAATTGCAGGGTATCTAAACAACTTGAACCATATAATTAATTGTCAGGACACCGGTTAAGCTTAATATTGCCTAGTTGCACCACATCTTTGCCATGTCATGCATCATACATGCATCATGCCTGATCTTCTGCCGTAGTATTAAATAGTGCATTCGATGTTTCTTTTAGTGCTTTGGTTCTTCGCGGATTAGGCCGTTGAGTTGATGCGAGTATCGACAAGTTCTTCGGATAATGAACCTTCGGCTATGTTTTCCCAGGCGAGCATCCCTCCCCTTTCTACCTATTTTGCATTTATAGTCTTTATTTCCTCCTTTTGATCTATTGCTATCCGTGTCGCAATGCTTTAGTGTTCTGTACCAGTTATATTCCTGTAGCCGTTATAGTGTCTTGAACACCTCCTATTACCTGTTGCTTGTTAGACAGTTGGCCCTGCGAGTCGTAGTTGCTTGCTTAGGTGTTGCTTTGTGTCGTCGATGCTCCACAGTTGTTCGGAGGTTGGCAAATGTTTAATGGTGGAGCTGATCATGATTCTAATTACAGTTTATTAATTAATGTTGATGGTAGATATAATGCAGAGGCACCGGTGGGTAATAGCAATTATTTGGTTTTTTAACCGCTCACTAGTGTCCCCTAGGACCCGAGTTCTTGACACCTGTTCCGAAATCGAGCGCGCCAACCACAGGTGGGGTGTGTGGGAACCCCCATCGGCTTACTACCTGATTTCAAAGTATTGTACCGGGGGCCACAAGTAGTTTGGGGCTTTATTACTATTCTGTACTTATGCCATGCTTTACTGCTTTATTTAAGATTGTGCGTGGACCACCTGTACTGTTTAGGATGTGGAATGTTTTCGCAGTATCGACAAGCCCAGTCACACTTTCGGGTTCCCAGTCGTTTATAGCCATTGGCACAAACCCTGGGTCCGCCTCGGAGCCGGCCGACTTTGTTGCGGGTAGCTTAGTGGGGTGGCCCCCCATGTACTTGCTTTGGGTATGGGAAACGTCATTACTTAGGCCCCGCCGACATACCGATGGGTGTATGTTAATTGATCTGGCAAAAAGGGTCGAAGTGCGTGTGGATACTTTGGTTCACCCCTGCAGGGTTAAATCTTTTCGAAAAGCCGTGTCCGTGGTAATGGACGACTTGGAGCACAGTTTCTGGATCATAGACAACTATAACTAAAGTTTACTGTAATAGTTTTACTTACATCTAAGAGGACTAGTAAGTTGGATAACTGCCATGGAAAGAATAAATAAAACTGCCAACCGTGTGAGTTTCCTCGGCTTGACTTCCTCGTTTGGTCTCGAGGGGGAATACCAGGATGGGTATGTTTGGTGTTAGTGTCAGGTTGGATCCGAATAGGTTCCTCTTATCTCTCTCTGATAGCCGCCAGTATTACAGAGTCTCTATAAGTTGTTTACTGTCGCTGCGCTGCTGCTTCAGTCCACCATACCTGTGTAGGCGAGGACCGCCGAATTCTAGCCTCGCCATGTACTGGCCTCAGTACTAATGCTCCTCTTTTTCCTTTGCCCTGGGTCGGCACCCCTTTTGTTTTAGCAGGTTTGAGATCGACGTCGTTAGCAGGGTTACCCTTCCGGCTTGGCCTGGGCAGGGTTATGGACGCCATTGGTTATTCTTCATGGCTCTTAGCCCCATTTGCATCTTGTCCGTACTCGGACGCTGTAACGTTTTCAAGGTGATTTCGATCTTTGTATTGTATATCTGTATTCTTGACTCGTTGAGTCGCTGTTGTATATATATCTGTTCTATGGGTCCCATCGAGGACTGTTGTGTAATGGTATTACTTCGTTTTCCACCCGCACGAAAGTGCCTGGTGGGCGTCCTTGAATTGTTTCTATTGGGGTTTGGCGGAAAGGGCTAAAACTTGCATAGGGCCGATTCGAGGGTGTTACAGAGTGGTATTAGAGCTCAACAGTTACGATACCCCACTGATCCAGCCTGTAGGATAACCTAGCTAACGGCCGATGTAGTGTCAAAACTATTTTTATAAAATCGGTTGGATAGATCTGATGAGGTCTGCTTTTACTCCTTACCCCTCTGCTATTCTCCTCTTACCTCTGCGTGTTTTAAATCTTCTCTCTTACCTTTCTTCAAGTCCAGGATTTCTCGTGGTTGGGTTCCGTCGTACCTTCAAGGTTTCGCTTCCTCCTTTGGCAATGGTGTTTCTACCTCCGGACTTCATGCTATCTGAGTGATCCATTATCAGTGGTACCATTCTTTGTTCCTTGTTTGTGCCTTCCAATGTTTTCCGACGCGACGACATCATCTACGCCAGATCCGATGCAGAGCCTGCAGCACTCCTTTGTTCCGAACCTCCATTGTCGAGATCTTCAGTCTGATTCCGAGAATGGTTGCACGCTTTTCTACTAATTGTGCGGAGTAATAGTTTGGGTGCGTGATGGATTGGCCCCCATGCCGACTACTCACTCTATTCGCTCTTGTACATTGCAGTGGATTAGAATGCATCATCTCTCTCCTTCTATCGAAGTTAGAGGTGGCTTTATTTGTGGATACCTTTACCTTCGTCCTTTGTTTTCCGATGTGTTCTCTCGACGATCACGGACAACGACCTCTTGTTAGTGGTGTCGTGAGCATCTACACGAAGTGAGAAGATTCAGATCACCGACCTTCTTCCCGGTACACGAGGCGGATCTCGAGGGCGAGATCCCTTGTTAGTTGTGTCAAATTGTGGCATCCAGCCAAAACCACTACTAGAAAATCGCTGTGTTTTTGTGCATTGCATCATCATGAACGCATGCTCATGTCATCATGCCACATTGCATTTGAGCATCATCATCATCATGCATGGTTTTGTCTAAAACTATTTTAAAAAAAACCTGTTTTTGTTTTCTAAACGCCCCGTCTTTTTTTCAAATCAAAACCCCGGACTTGTCCGGAATATTTTGTTGTCTAAAAATAGATTACAAAAGCCTTTTAAATAATAAATAAAAACTTATATTATTTTTTGGGAGGCAGCCAGCCAGGCCCAAAAGCCCAGCCGGCCACCTCCAACTAAAACCCTAACCACCCGAACCCTGGTCCCACCCTGTCTTCCGCCAACCACCCACCCAGCCGCTAGGAACCCCACCCCTCATGCCACACTACAGCCGCGTTGACACGCTCGTGCGAGCCAGCCTGACCCCGTGTGCCGCCTGGCCCCACCCGACACGCTCCTCACCACCCCGGCCCCACCTAGCGACAACCCCCGATGCGTTTCCCGTCCTCATAACGCAAGCTCGCCTCGATCCTCGCGGGCATAGCGGCCGCAAGAGCCCCGCTGCCCCTGGTCCTTCTCCTCCGTTTGAGCCCGCCTCTCCGTCGAGCAATGCCGCCGGACGCCACCACCCCGGTTGTCCCGCAACCGCCGCCACTAGCACAGAGCCCGTCGTCCGCCATCTCCACCGCCGCCCTGCGAGCCCAGCACCGTCAGTCCGCCGCCGCCTCGCGAGCTTCCTCTCCTTCGGCTGCCTAACCTCCGTCCGTGCCGCCCTGCTTCAGCCCGCGTCGCGTCCCTCTTCCCCGCCTCAGGGCGCGGTCCCGCCTCCTCTCGAGCACCGCTACGTCGACCCGCCCGAGCTCGCCTAGGCGCCCCAGTCTCCGCGTCCTTCCTCTCTGTCCGCGCCTAGCTGGCGTCAAGCCATCGCCGCCCCTACTTCGAGCTCGTCTGTGGCTTTGCGTCCCCATCCTGGTTGTGCCGCTGCATCTCTCTGCCCGAGCCTGAGTTCCTCGACGGCCACATCCCCCTACGTGCGCGTCGACCATAGCATGCTCCGAGCTCTACCTCGCCCCAACTTGGCCCATCTGTACATGCTCGCCACGAGAAGCAGTTGCATGCAGGTCAGGTGTTTGTGTGCTGTTCCTACCTAAGACCATGTCCGAGACCGGCTATTGCACTCATAGTAGGACCTCTGCCCAGATCATCTTTGGTGCTAACAAGATCCCGAGGCTTCCCGTGATCGAGAACTGCTACACCAGGAACATCAACAAGGTCTCTAGACAACTACAAGAGCCACAAAGGCCGACTTCGTCAAGTTTTTTTGCCACCACAAGATCTTCAGAAGAGAATCGATTGACGACCCAGTTCTTTTACCTCTGTCGGTTCAAAACCCTAGCCTGTCACCGTCTCCGACCTTGAAGCATGGACCTCAAAGACACCGAGAACTCCGCCGGACCCGGTGATGCCGGTACCTCATGATCTCCCTCGGACCGAAGACCGAACCCAAACCACATCAAACCCCAAGATCTTCGACCCCTAATGTGATCCCCTTTCCGAGAACCCTATTTTATAAATACCATCTATACACTTTGCATATTAAATTGAGCATGTTTGCATACATATTGTGGGTGCTTGAGGGTATTTCGATGATTCACCTAAATTAAATATGAAGGCAATATGCGGGCTTTTCTAGTCTTATATTGGCTCCATTTAAATTTGTGTAGCAAACCGATACCATGTTTTGCCTTGCTAAGACACCATTTTAATTGCAGGGTATCTAAACAACTTGAACCATATAATTAATTGTCAGGACACCGGTTAAGCTTAATATTGCCTAGTTGCACCGCATCTTTGCCATGTCATGCATCATACATGCATCATGCCCGATCTTCTGCCGTAGTATTAAATAGTGCATTCGATGTTTCTTTTAGTGCTTTGGTTCTTCGCGGATTAGGCCGTTGAGTTGATGCGAGTATCGACAAGTTCTTCGGATAATGAACCTTCGGCTATGTTTTCCCAGGCGAGCATCCCTCCCCTTTCTACCTATTTTGCATTTATAGTCTTTATTTCCTCCTTTTGATCTATTTCTATCCGTGTCGCAATGCTTTAGTGTTCTGTACCAGTTATATTCCTGTAGCCGTTATAGTGTCTTGAACACCTCCTATTACCTGTTGCTTGTTAGACAGTTGGCCCTGCGAGTCGTAGTTGCTTGCTTAGGTGTTGCTTTGTGTCATCGATGCTCCACAGTTGTTCGGAGGTTGGCAAATGTTTAATGGTGGAGCTGATCATGATTCTAATTATAGTTTATTAATTAATGTTGATGGTAGATATAATGCAGAGGCACCGGTGGGTAATAGCAATTATTTGGTTTTTTAACCGCTCACTGGTGTCCCCTAGGACCCGAGTTCTTGACACCTGTTCCGAAATCGAGCGCGCCAACCACATGTGGGGTGTGTGGGCACCCCCATCGGCTTACTACCTGATTTCAAAGTATTGTACCGGGGGCCACAAGTAGTTTGGGGCTTTATTACTATTCTGTACTTATGCCATGCTTTACTGCTTTATTTAAGATTGTGCGTGGACCACCTGTACTGTTTAGGATGTGGAATGTTTTCGCGGTATCGACAAGCCCAGTCACACTTTCGGGTTCCCAGTCGTTTATAGCCATTGGCACAAATCCTAGGTCCGCCTCGGAGCTGGCCGACTTCGTTGCGGGTAGCTTAGTACGGTGGCCCCCCCATGTACTTGCTTTGGGTCTGGGAAACGTCATGACTTAGGCCCCGCCGACATACCGATGGGTGTATGTTAATTGATCTGGCAAAAAGGGTCGAAGTGCGTGTGGATACTTTGGTGCACCCCTGCAGGGTTAAATCTTTTCGAAAAGCCCTGTCCGCGGTTATGGACGACTTGGAGCACAGTTTCTCGATCATAGACAACTATACCTAAAGTTTACTGTTATAATTTGACTTACATCTGAGATGACTAGTAAGTTGGATAACTGCCATGGAAAGATTAAATAAAACTGCCAACCGTGTGAGTTTCCTCGGCTTGACTTCCTCGTTTGGTCTCGAAGGGGAATACCAGGATGGGTAGGTTTGGTGTTAGTGTCAGGTTGGATCCGAGTAGGTCTCTCTTATCTCTCTCGGATAGCCGCCAGTATTATAGATTCTCTATAGGTTGTTTAGTGTCGCTGCGCTGCCGCTTCAGTCCACCATACCTGTGTAGGCGAGGACCGCCGAATTCTAGCCTCGCCATGTACTGGCCTCAGTACTGACGCTCCTCTTTTTCCTTTTCCCTTTGTCGGCACCCCTTTTGTTTTAGCAGGTTTGAGATCGACATCGTTAGCAGGGTTACCCTTCCGGCTTGGCCTGGGCAGGGTTATGGATGCCATTGGTTATTCTTCAGGGCTCTTAGCCCCATTTGCATCTTGTCCGTACTCGGACGCTGTAACGTTTTCAAGGTGATTTGGATCTTTGTATTGTATATCTATATTCTTGAGTTGTTGAGTCGCTGTTGTATATATATCTGTTCTGTGGGTCCCATCAAGGACTGTTGTGTAATGGTATTACTTCGTTTTCCACCCGCACGAAAGTGCCTGGTGGGCGTCCTTGAATCGTTTCTATGTGGGTTTGGCGGAAAGGGCTAAAACTTGCATAGGGCCGATTCGAGGGTGTTACCGGCATGCACACAAAAGTAGATTTGATCGTCAGTTTTGTTTCTTCCAATGACGATTGTTTGGAGAAAAGGGCAAACTGAATCTATCACTTTGAAATGTTGCTGAATATGTCCAAGTGACACTGAATGTGAACTGTGATTCTGTTGTTTTTTCTTTCTTATTATGTACAGCTGCATCTTTCAAATGCTATTGAACCTATCAAAAGTTTTGTTCTGTACATTTTCAGATCGACCGGTCGAGTGTAGAATATGGTCTCGCTTTCCTTTTGAATCAGTCCTTGCTACATCTATTGAATTTCAATGTCCGCATTGCTGAATTTGTCAATTCTTTTGATCACTGTCTGTGTACTGCCACAATCTGTCAAGTGTTGCTGAATATGAACCGGGAATCTATCTGATATTTTTACGGTCTATTCTATACTGCTGAATCTTCCAAATGCTACTGAATCTGTCAAATGTTCTGTCATTACTATTAGTACAATATTTTGTAGAACAAACTGTGATGTACTAGTACTTGGTTATATGAAGTGCATCAGATTGTCTAGCTTTTATTTTGAAACTTAGCATTGTTACAAGTATGTGGATGAGTCTTGGGTATTTTGGGTTGCGATGGGTGGTCGGAGAGGCATTGACATATGGAGGAGGTACTCACATAGAAGTAGACTTGATCATCAGTTTTGCTTGTTCCAATGATTGAGTCTATTCGGAGAACAGGCCAAACTGATCGTGGGCCAAGTTTTTTTTAGCTGGAACAAGAACTGATTCTCTCTATACTACTATTGAATTTCAAGCAGGAAAGCTACTGAATCTCTCATTCAGCCCCTCTTTAGCCCAGAACATTTTAATTCAGTCTTTTCGGGGTCAGGTACTGCTGACCATAGGCCAGCGGAAATTTTAGAAAGGAGCCCATGGAGCATAGCCGAGAACATATTAGTTCGGCCTTTTACGGGTCAGCGGACTGCAAAGCACAAGCCAGTGAAATTTAAGAATGAAGCCCATGGAGCATAGCCTATGGAATATAACCCACGTAGAGCAATAGCCAAACTCTTTTTAATTCGGCCTTTTGGGCATTGCCTCCCACCTCTCATAATAAAAAAAACTCTACCTACCCTTGTTTTTAAGAAAATACCCCATTATGTGGCATTTTATAAATTGAGATGCCAGGAGCGCTGTCCTATTATATTTTAAAAGAGATAAACATAGACACACAAAATATTTTAAGAAGACTAATACAGAAGTTGTAGTACTAATAAAATTTTAATAATATTTTTTCTATAAATATCTTTGTTGTATTTGACACTTAGCTTACGTTTATTTGATTTGAAGGTCTTTTGTTCGAATTGCCTTTGTGTGTGTATCTTGGGTTTACATTTTTTTCTTCTAGCAATATCGCATTACGGAGAGGCTGGCATCACGAACCCACCAACATGCAAGGTCCCTGGAGTTTGTTTTGAGGGTGGGTTCGAAACAAAAGTTTAAATACGTGTACAGAGAGGCTCACATCAGGGACCCACCAGACAGACATAGAAGGCTGCATCGGGGACCCTTAAGCCAGAACATGCCAAAGAGGCTGACATAAGGGCCCCAACAGTAAGACCATACACGGTTGCCATGGTGAAAATAGCGGACGTGGCTGAAAAAAAGTCCATCACACACACGTTGCACTTTGAGAGAAGCTGACATGTCGAACCTAGCAGGCCCAAGCATAGCCCATGAAATTAGCCTATCAGTCCCAAGCATAGCCCAATACTACCTTTTAATTCGGCCTTTTCGTGGTCTTGTGGCCACCGACCGTAGCCCATTAAATTTAGGAATGAGCCAATGGAATATAAGCCATGACGAATAGGACATCTGCCCCGAGTTAGCCCAGAATATTTTTAATTCGGTCTTTCTGAGCATTTTTTGTACTCTGAGACTGACATCTAGGACCCGAAAAAACAGTCCAACATACACACGTTTCTTTCAAATAGAGGATGTCAGCTGGAACCCAGCATAGACACGTTTCCTGCATAGAGGTGGTTGACATCTGTGACCCAGTAAGTTTCCAAGGTCAAAACAGTGGACATGGCAAAAAAAAGTACATCATACGCACGTTTCATTTACAGAGAGGCTAATATGTGGGACCCAACAGCGCTACCTTATACAGATGCTGCATCGAGCAACGTAGCCAGTTCGAAACAAGGAGGCGCGAGCGAAAAAAAAGTCTAGCATGTACACGTTTCTTTTAATGAGAGGCTGAAATGGGGGATCGAGCAGCGTGAGAAAATGGCAAATTCGTCGAGCAACGCTATCTAGTTCGGAATAGGGTAGCGCTAGAGAAGAAAAAAATTCCATCATACCCACAATTCTTCTAATGTGAGGCTGACATAAGGGACCACCAGCCTGGATAAACGACTAATGCAGCGAGCAAAGCTATCAGTTCGGACATGAAGGCACCACAAAGGGTAAAAAATCCATCATACACACATTTCTTGTAATGATAGGATGACATGTGGGGCTCAGGAGGTTGGTTAAACGGTAGATGCGTCGAGCAGCGCTATCAACTCGGAATGGGGTAGCGCGAGCCAAGGAAAAAAAATCCATCATACACATGTTTCTTCTAATGAGAGGATGACATGTGGCGCTTAGGAGGTTGGTTAAATGGTAGATGCGTCGAGCAGCGCTATTAACTCGGAACGGGGTAGTGCCAGCGAAGGAAAAAATTCCATCATACACATGTTTCTTCTAATGAGAGGATGACATGTGGGGCCCAGCATCATGATTAAACGGTAGATGCATCGAACAACGCTATCAACTTCGAAACAGGGTAGCGCGAGCGAAGGAAAAAAATTAAATCATGCACACGATTCTTCTAATGAGAGGCTGACATGTGGGACCTAGCATCCTGACTAAATGGTAGATGCATCGAGCAACATTTTCGAGTTTAAATCAGGTAGGCGCGACCGAAAAGTATGGTCCGCTAGAGACACTGACGTCCATGACCCACATGCCTCAAAAGACTTCGGCGAGTCAACATCGCGCGAGGAAACGAAAATCTTGCTTCTGCCACGCGCCAACCGAGCATCCTCCACGTTTTTAGCAGATTCGTCGTAGTAGAAGGCCGCAAAACCAGAAAAAACTATTTTCCATCAGCCACGGCCGAGCCGAGAATTTCGTCGCGGAAGACGCGCCTTCTACGACGACCATCGGGCCAATTCGTTGCGGAAGGAAACTTTTCTTGTAGTGACATAGGTACCTGTACGATGTAAAGGGGTCCTTGGAGGCAAGGGAGGGTCATCACTACAACATACAGAGTCCTCAGAGGCACTGAGGAGGAGCGGTAGGGGACCCAGAGGCATCAGGGAGGAGCGGTAGGAGACCGGAGGCTGTGGGGGAAGGAGGCGGCTGAAATTTGGACAGTTGGGGTCGGGGCGGGCGAATGATGAAAAGTGGCACTGTTGCTCAATTTTGTCCAAAAATTTCAGATTTTGCCGCCAATTTTAAATCTCTCGGATGGCCAAAAACAAAATTGTCTCAAATAGATGTAGCTTAGACGGTCAAAAAATGAACTGTCTAACGCATGTCTTAGATCCATACCCCTCAGGTGGTCAAAAAATAGAACCACCTTCCCCAATAGTTCAATTTAATTAAATCCATTGGAAAACTAGAGGGTTGTGTTAAGTTATATTGAATTTCCTTTTTCACGGAAACTTTGTTAGTTTGAATTATAGAAGCATGAGTTCTATTTTAAAGGTTATATTTAACACAAAAGAAGTTGGGATAAGAGAGGGCATATGAAAGATTTCAAAGATGATCGATAAGAAATCGAGAAGTAGGGACATGCCCATCGACGGCTTAAAAAATACGCTTTGGTGGCGTTCGACCCACACGCCACCAAAATCACATTAGGAAGTGAACTGATCATCCACAATAAACAGCTAACATTTGGTCCACTCATAGAAAGATGAAACTATAGCTAGCTAACTAGCAACAAGTTGGTTCAAAACTTCAAAACATCTAAACAAATTTATTAAGTCACATTGTACTCCTCCGAGGATCACTCCTCTGAGTGTGACTACGACTCTGACAGCAAATCCAAATAATTGATGATGTTGATGATGAACATCATGTGAAGGTGCCTATGCATTGTCACCCTTATAGTGATGATTATGCCTTGTCCAATCTATAGATGCTCGGTTTGGAGGAAGTTTTTCCACCTCTCAGTGATGAAGGAGATGCAACCATCAAAATCTGTCTTGTACTCGACGATGGTGACACCACCCCGTGCTCCAAATGCGTAGTCCCACCAAGCCATCTTGAGGTATATCAAGATGAGAAACCATGTTCTTGGGTAATTTCTATGATGCAAAAGTGAGATAATTTGATGTTACATGAGCGTTATCATCAGTTATGAACACAAGAAAAATGAAGTAAATATAAGATATACATAGCTGTAGGGTCACTTGAAATAATATATGTACCATAATGCGCCTCTCAATATTTGTCCTCGTCAAGCGAGTGACAAATGGCACCCCGATGAAGGAATTACTTGGAGGGATGATTTGTAGGAGGTGTTTATTCTCACCATTGGTAAGTTTGCATCTCTAGAAGATAACTAGAGAATACTAGTCTAGAGGCCATTCTTCCTTGTCTTCGTCCTGTTCTTGCTCTTCGTCACCATTGTTGAGATAGATGACAATTAGTCTCAGTTTGTCTCCTTCCCAAGAAAATCACACCAACTAGCCATCTTCAGTGAGATGATTCTGGGCAATGAACTGACGCCACCCTTCACCTCCCAAGTGAGTCCTAGTTGGCCCTTATTGCAGTTGAACCTCCCATAAGGTTATTCAATCGCGCTTGTGCGTTGCATGGGACAATCTGTGCACCAAAAACACACATTAAATTAATAAATTAATGCAAACTCATGCAATATAAACTATGTTATAGGTAAAATCTGTGTAAGAAATTGTAAAGTTTTATACTACCAAATACTCAAAATAACGAGATGAACACTGAGTAGTGAGCCCATTGACAAGAGTCTTTCCTTGCGGTGAGTCTTATGAACTTGGCATAGTGTCATATCCTATACAAGATATCACAAGTTATTTGTTAATATACCAACTAGATAGTGCACAAAACAGTACTAAATCGACTGGTGTTAATTACACTATACCTGATTTAAACATAATTTCTAGTCATAATATCTAAAACAATTTCTAAATACACACATTATCTAGCAACTATTATATACACTACTAATAAAATGGGGGAGGGAGTCGACTGGTTGGGTGGCACTCACTGGCGTGAGGGGCGGTGACGCTGCTGCGGGGTGGCATCAATGTGGACGAAGTGGTGGTCGGGCCGATGTGGGTTAGCCGTCACTTGATCTGGACGGATGGGCGGCTGGTGGGGTAACTCGATCTTGAAGAGAGGTGGCCAGCTAGTGGGGATATCTCCCGATCTAAATGAAGGGTCAACCAATTAAAATGAAATTATTTTTATTGGAGATGGTTAATAAAAATAACCGTCTCTAACAAATACATATCCAGACCCTCTACCTAAAAATCCAATGGCTCTAGCATTTCTATTTAATGAAGAAATGCATTTAAAAAAAGAAATCTATAAATAAACATCCTATATGCTTACTTTTATGTGTGAAATGAAGTTGTATGCCTAGAATAGGGTTTATAGATCAAAGGAACACTCGTTGAACTACAAAAATAACCCCATACCCGATGGCTTTTTGGGGTGGCACAAGCGAAAAATACCTGCAATAGTTAGATGCGCGGTGAATGAGGGTTCACAACAGCTATCAAGGGTGGCACAAATACTTACACCGTGGTATTACTGATACCGGCACTAAATTGTGCCGCAGGAGGTGGTAGGCAAGGGCGGTACTGTTTATTGTCATGGTTAGCTGGGCGCAGGAACATTCGCGCGCCGTCGATTATACGCGACCTTCATAGTGGGCCCGTGTGGGATGGCAGGTTAACCCTGCCCACTGACCGTTGAGCCCCACCACGTAAGTCAAGAGTCGAGCTGACAGTTTAAAGTATCTCTTCTGTACTCTTCATCGTCTCCCATTCCGATCCCAACTTATCTTCACCCTCTCTCTACACGAAAGCTCTAGCCGGCCGCAGGGTGAATCCGACGAGAGCTAGGCGGTGTGCTACAGAGATCGATTGCGAGATAAACGTAAGCCTTTTTTTCTGGATTTTAATTTTGATTTAGGTAGATATTTGGGGTTTCTTGATCAAGATCGATCTATGTTTTCATATTTGGAGGGAAATCTCGTTTCTTCACATTCATCATCCATTCCACATATTTTGCATGGATTACCTCCCATTGCTATTAATGACGACCTGTAATGGAATGAGGTTGAGACGGATACACAACTTCTATGCGTGTGCGGCCTTCCACCGCGTCACAGAGTTATGTATGATTGTCGATGGACCCATGACACCATTGCATGTTTCTTGGATGCGGTCAGTAGGTTCCTAACTACAGTTCTTGTATGGGTTGATCCGAAGCACAAGTCTATGCACCTTCGGTGGATGTTGCAGTATCTCTAGAATCAAGTTAAACATACGGAAGTGTTGTGTGAGCAACGGAAGGTGTTCCAGATTGAGGAAATTAACACAAGATCTCAACAAGAGGAGGCCAAGTTTCTCCGCGAGCAGAAAGAGGAATGCCACGAGCTCTCCTACGAGATGCTCGACGTCATTACTAGAATGAGACAGACAGTTCAAACTGATGATGTGGAGGACCTGCTGGATGACGATGCAGACTATGTTACCTCTAATAAATCTATTGAGGAGGATTAGTTTGAACATGTTTTCCATAATTTAGTATTAATTCGTGTGTTATTTTTTGGATCTATATTGTACAATTATCATCTAAGTACAAGTACTTTATTTCATGTTGCTATTATTGTCTCCCTATCTTGTTTAATGAGCAGAACGACCAAGCCCATCAAGCTTTAGATCTCAACCGTATCCGAAAGAAATCGCCTAGCTTTAGATCTCACTATCAATCCCATATCTAGATCTTAGTTTCACCCATCACCTCCCTGTTGACCTCGACCGTGACCGCGTGAACCTCTTCGGCGCCCTCGACCACGTCTACATGAACCTCTCAGGCACCCTCGACCACAGTTGCGCGAACCTCTCTGGCACTCTCGACCTCGGCTGCATGGATTACCTCTCGTTGATCTTAATGGTATTTGTATGTTAGGAATTTTGTTCTAAGTGAATAAGGTAGCGTTGTTAGACTACTAGTGGATCTGATTACTAGTCATGCCAAAGTCAATTTTATACAACTACTTTAGTTATAGTTGTCTATGGTCAAGACACTGTGCTCCAAGTAGTCCATAACTACAGACATGGCTTTTCGAAAAGATTTACCCTGCAGGGGTGCACAAATAGCATCACATGCACAATTAACCTCAGAAAAACAAAATAAAAATTCAACGTGGCCTCACGACAAAGCATTCATGGGATTCAAAATTATTTTGGGGGGCCACCCCACTAAGCTACCCGCAACGAAGTTGACCAGCTCCGAGACAGACCTAGGATTTGTGCCAATGGCTGTAAATGACTGGGAGCCCGAAGCGTGACTGGGCTTGTTGATACCGCGTAAACATTCCACATTCCTAAACAATACAGAAGTAAACGCTCTCCAGGAGCAACGGTAGTAGATAAAATAGTAAACATGTCATAATTATAAGATAGTAATAAAGTCCCAAACTAGTTTGTGTCCCCCCAAAAATAAGATGTGAATCAAGATCGGGCTAAGGGGATTCATGGTCCCACATGTGGATAGTGCGATAGTCAAGGAACAAGCATCAAGTACTCGGGCTCCTAGGGGACACACGTGATCTGGTAAAAACTAAATAACATCTATTGCCCACCGGTGCCTCTTCATTAGTTATATCTATTCCTAGCATTTTAATTATCAACTTGTGGTACTCGACAACTCGAACCAACCCTGAGCAAGCAACTATGACTCGCAAGGCCAACATGCAATAGGAGGTGTCCATATAGAGGCTGCAAGGAATATAAATGGTACGGAAACTAAAGCATCACAACACGGATAACAATATATCAACAGGAGGGAGTAAAGACTATAAATGCAAAATAAGTAGAAAGGCGGAGATTACTCGCCTAGAAAACACTGCCGATGGTACACCGATGAACGGGTCGAAGCTTACATCAACTCAAAGGCCTAATCCATGATGAAGCAAAGCACTAAAACAAAAATTGGATGCAATATTTAATACTATGACACAAGATCAGGCATGATGCATGTATGATGCATGACATGGCAAAGATGCGATGCCACTAGGCAATATTAAGCCGAATCAGGATCCCGGCAATTAATTAGAAGGTTCATGTTGTTTAGGTACCCCGCAATTTAAATTTTAACTTAATAAGGAAACCATGGCATCGATTCGCTACACCAATTTAAATGGAGTCGAGATAAGACAAAAATAGCCCACATATGGTCTCCATATTTAATTATTAGACGAATTGACTAAATACCCACAACCACATGATATGAATGCAATCATGAACAATTTAATATGCAACTAGATCTATGTCATATACTATAAAAATAGGGGTCTCACATAGGGGTCACACATTGGCATATCGGAGAACTTTGGGCTTGGTGAGTTCGGGTTCTGTCTTCGAACTCTGGGATTAGGGTCTTCGGGTCCCAGAGAACTTGGTGTCCATGACGGTGGTCTTCGGGGGAACGGCATTCGGATTCTATGAAGGGGAACTCGAGGTGTCCGGATCTTTGAGGGAGAACTTGGCGTGCCGAGGGGTTCAGGTTCCGTGAAGAAGGTCTTGTGGTTCCAGCTTAAGAATCGGTGGCGAACTTGAATCCGCATTAATTACTTCGAGAGGCATCTCGGAGTTCTTGTTCGACTTGTAGATTCTTGCCGATAGGTTGTAGTATTAGCACATCCGTGTCAAAGCACCATCAGATCAGGAAGCCAGGACAACCATCATCCAAGGAGTGTGGACATCCAACACTAGCAAAAGCTGCCATCACCGGGACATGAAACTGGGCATCAGACATCACAGGAACGCGACATGGAGGTTTATTGACTCAGGGCACATGGGCAGAAACTTGTCCAGCTGCAGGAGACAAAAAAGGCACCAAAGGGGTGCGACGGCTTCAAGGCAATAGTGGATGCACAGGGCATCGAGGAGCATAGCCAGCAGGGACCGAGACAGCATAGCGGTCGATGAGGAGGCCTCTGGGCTCCATGCGAGGGTGGCAGCTTCTAGGGATGCAGAGGAAGTCACGGGCGTGTCCCTGGTGGAGGCGTAAAGGGGTCATTGACGACGTGGATCTTGGCGGTTGTAGTAGGGAGGAGGCCAATGACGATCTTGGAGGAGCGGGGACACCATGGAGGAGGAGGCGCGGGGACAGACACGCGGTGCAGGGTGATGACTGCAAGTGCACAGATCAATTGTAGCTAGTTTCGAAGTAAATATATCGAACCCACAAAGAGCTATTGGTAAAGGTCTTTATGACCCTCTTTACACTCTACCAAAGGATACTTATAAGCTACATTCGGTCTCAAGTAAAGGGTGTTTGAAAGGTTTTTGGTTGTTTGTAGAAAAGTAATTAAAACAAGTAACAAGTTTGTATGAAAGCGTGGTTGAACTCAATAGGGCTAAAACATTCTCGGGGATGTAGGATACACCACTAGCGTAGTATTAATGTTATATGTTATCAAGATAACATACTTCTTGTGTAATGGGATGTGTGGAGAGAGCTCCATAATAAGATGTTCACTACAAGGCTTGTAAGAGGCAACTAAGTTAAGCCAAGAGTGAGATCACCTCTAAATAACCACTTCGATGTCTGAGAGCAGTCACCCATACAAACCACCGCAGTTAAGGGTTTCCCGTGGATATCGTAATTAGCTTAGGGAGTCCCTCTTTTATCCTCCTTTGACCGTGTAGGTTACGAGCTGGTGCCAATCTATCGCGGGCCATTCCGGGTATGCTTCCAAGATACATCCAAAGTGTCGTGTTGGTATCACGGCATATGCCTAGTATAGGCTAAAGTTGGGGCCAATGGACACTAGAGGAATCTGGGAGGGATGATGAAGTGAAGACCTCATACGGAAGAACTTAGAGAGACACGATATACCCAGGTTCGACTCTCTCCTAGTGAGATAACACCTCTACTCCTGCATCTAATCTCATATAACTTGTCATGCTTGTGGCTACAATGGTGCTCCTTGAGCTATACTCTTATGCCTCTAATGGAGAGAACAGAGGAAGAAGAAACCATGCTCCTAGTGAGCAGAGGGACAGGAGCCCTTCATGGGCCTCTCTGAGAACGATCCCCCTGGTGCTCCTTATAAAGGGGAGCCTAGGGGACAAGGTATGTCATCACAAGTACTCTCTATGAGCTGTCTAGTGGGTCCTTGCCCAGTCATCTTGTCCTTTGGTGAGTCACTAGCCTCATCTCTTTGGCATATTCCCTAGCATCATAGGAGATGCCCAGCATATTCCCTAGCATCTCCCAAGATGCCCAGCATATACCTTAGCATCTTGGACCAATGGTGCCAGTTTGAGCTAGGGGCATCCCAAGACTGGCACATGATGTAGGAGCTTGGCCGGTCTTGAAGTGGTGTCGACGTAGGGGTTGAGAGAGCATCTAGAAGTCATCAGGGGTGAAGTAATTTGTCTTGATGAAGTGTAATTTGGCCTGGGGAAATGAGTCCTAGGTGGGCGATGAATAGTGCACCGACCGAGTTACTTCCAGGCCCAGCCGAATTACCACTCAATCCGTCTTGGAAAGACGAAGTAAGCCCAGCCGGGGACTTCCTCCAATCCATCCCAGGCGGGGTTAGTAGCCTAGCAAGGCAGCGCTGATGGGAGTCCGGGATGATGCCGATTCGGCTTAGAGGAGGCGCCAATCGAAGACGGTAACCCGGGGTGGTCTGAGTTTGCTACGCCGTCCCACCTAGGACTCGGTGGCTTCGCTTGCATTGATGAAGAGAAGGAGCAGCCCGTGGCGGGCCGTCCGAGGTGGATAAGAAGCCGGCCCACCCGAGAGTCGGTGGCGTCGCTTGGTGAGGTGGTTCGGCGAGGAAGCAGCGTTGAGGTTCCTGGCGGGAAAACCCGCGGTGGGCCGACCTTGGCTTACGTTGGCCCACCCAGGGGAAGCTACATGTGAGGTAAGCAGCGATGTGGTGATGTGTCGAGGTCGCCCGGTATGGGCCGGATCAACGGAGGCCGGCCCACCCGGAGGAGATAGTCGTGATGCGGGGAGCTAGCGAGATCGAGGGTGGTTTTCCTATGATGAACTAGGCTGAGGTTGGATGGTCGGCTTGGGAAAGCTCTTACCAGGCCGGGATAGACATATGTCGGCCCAGTCATGCCCTTTTTCCCTTTTTCTTTATTTATTTCTCCTTTATTCATAACAAGCATGTTTTCTCTATACATAATCTTCATTGAACTTCTCATTGCCTATTTGGGTCACTTGATACATCAACTCTAGGGTACCTAGGGTCACATCCCCAACATTAGTCCCCGAGGCTATGTGGTATTCATAGAATCATGCATAGGTTTCTTAATAAATATCTCAAGAGTTGTTTACCAACATATAGTCCTTTTCATATATCCTCGACTTCTGGTCCTCTAGGGCACTGGTCATAACCCTTTTTGGTAAGTTTGTGACTTCTGTCCTTCTTTGGCTCTGGTCTTAACACTTTTGGGTAAGTTTTGTGACTGCTGGCCTCCTTTGGCTCTGGTCCTAACCCTTTTGGGTAAGTTTGTGACTTCTGGCATTCTTTGGCTCTGGTTTTAACCCTTTTGGGTAAGTTTATGAATTCTGGCCTTCTTTGGCTCTAGTCTTAACCCTTTTAGGTAAGTTGTGACTTATGGCCTTCTTTGGCTCTAGTCTTAACCCTTTGAGGTAAGTTTGTGACTTTTGGCCTACTTTGGCTCTGGTCTTAACCCTTTTGCGTAAGTTTGTGACTTTTGGCTTTCTTTGGCTCTAGTCTTAACCCTTTTTGGTAAGTTTATGACTTCTGGCCTTCTTTGGCTCTAGTCTTAAACCTTTTGAGTAAGTTTGTGACTTATGGCCTGCTTTGGCTCTGGACTTAACCCTTTTGGGTAAGTTTATGACTTATGGACTTCTTTGGCTCTAGTCTTAACCCTCTTGGGTAAGTTTATGACTTCTGGCCTTCTTTGGCTCTGGTCTTAACCCTTTTGGGTAAGTTTGTGACTTCTGGCATGCTTTGGCTCTGGTCTTAACCTTTTTGGGTAACACTACAAGAGAAGTTTCCTTCTGCAATGACTTGGTCTGACGGTCGTCGTAGAAGGCGCATCTTCCGTGACGAATTTCTCGGCTCGGCCGTGGCTGATGGAAAACATTTTCTTCTGGTTCCGCAGCCCTCTACTATGATGGAACCACTAAAAACATGGGGGAAGCTCGGCTGGCATGTGGAAGAAGCAAGATTTTCGTTTCCTCATCTGATGTTGACTTGTCAAAGTCTTTTGAGGCGTGTGGTTCCCAGACATCAGTGTCTCTAGCGGACCATACTTTTCGGTCGCGCCTCCTTGATTTGAAGTCGATAAAGTTGCTCGAGGCGTCTGCTGTTTAGTCAGGATGCTAGGTCCCACATGTCAACCTCTTATTAGAAGAATCGTGTGTATGATGGAATTTTTTCCTTCACTCGCGCTACCCTTTTTCGAAGTTGATAGCGTCACTCGATGCATCTACCATTTAATCTAGATGCTGGGACCCACATGTCAGCTTCCTCAGTGAAGGAAACGTGTGCATGCTAGAGTTTTTTGTTCTCTCGTGCCTCCCCGTTTGGAACTTGGCAATGTTGCTCGATATAGCACATGTATAATGTCTCCCTGTTGGGTCCACATGTCAGTCGCCTATGTAGAGGAAACATGTGTATGTTGGACATTTTTTTTGGTCGTGTCCGCCGGTTTGACCTTGGTAATGCTGTTCGATGCGGCAGTCGTGTATGGTCTTGCTACTGGGGCCCAAATGTCAGCCTCTCTGGACAAGAAACGTGTCGATCTTGGTCTTCTTTTCTCCGGTCACGACTGTTATACAAGTACTTTTTAAACGCGCTCGTTAAACTTGATCTCTTGTATGGTAAGGTTGATGGGCACTAGCTGCAGGCAGGTGGGTCGGCCATGTCAGCCTCTCGGTACAAAAATATTGCTATAGATAAATGTCATGCCTTGCCACTACATAAGAAAATTGTTATGCTTTTATAATACGTAAAAAATTTATACCAACATCGTATATAACTTATTTATTTTTCTTCTTAAAAAATTGCTTGTCCATCTGCTACACGTGATTGCTAGTAGCTCAACTAAAAAATATTAAGTATAAATAATGTGTAGTACTTAAAAAGATGGATATGCGGAGATTTTTTAGGGGTGGGTGGACAGTGCCCAAAAAAGGTCGAATTGAAGAAAATAGGGTCAAACAGGGATTGATGGGCTATTATCCATGGGCTATTTTTCATGGGCTCCCTCCCAATCTAACTGGGCTATTTGCGTGGCTGAATGACCCAAAACATGGCCGAGTTAGAAGGTCTTGTGCTATAATGAGGCCGGATGGGCTAATTTCTTGGGCTTAATAGTTAAAATCCCAAGGTACGTGTTGTGACTCGGCCAGATTCGAAACAAAGACGTCCACAAGAAAAAAAAAGGTATAGAATATGAGCGTATGGATCCCAGGCGCATGAAAAATTGTTATGTTAAGGCGCTTGACGTCACCCTACTAATTGTGCTAATTCTCAGTTGTAACCTCGTAGTTGCAACTCATTAAATTCCCAGTTACAAGCTAGTTGCAACAAATGTGTAACCCTCATGTTGCATGAATCGCGAGGTAAATCCAATGGCGAGAGAGGTGACTCTTGAGAACTGGCAAATCCAATAAAATATGCATAGATATTTCTCTAAAAATTGTGGACAAACACCCCGCGCCCGCCAAAACTTTCCGTTGAGACCCCAAACTTTCCTAAGAGCGCCCTCAATCTAGTGACCAGCCCCTGTCTCTTCAAATTTTGGGCCGTTCTTATGGGAGATGCACCGGATTAGAACCAGGCCGCAAACTTCTCCTCCACACCTTAAAAAAACTTCTCAACACCTTTCTATCAATAGTGCCGGCCTACCACCATTGGCCACACTGTTCTTCACGAGATGCATCGGCCGGCATTCTGCTGGGCGATCCCCACGCTTCGCATACTAGATCCCCACGCTTCGCTTGCTAGATCCCCATGCTTCGCCTGCTAGATTCTTCTTGGCTTTGGTTTATTCTACACCTCTCCTAGAAATAGTTAAAGATTGTGACCATCTAGATTCACAAGGTGCTTGCTGATTTGGGTAGGTACATTCTTTAGGTAAATCTATAGTATAGCTCTGTACAGAAGAGTTAGAAAACATCTTAAAAAGGACTTGGTAGAGGTCCTGTGCAAGCTTTTGACCTGATATATTCCCCATCCTTCTTTGATACGATAGCGCATTTGGCTGTTGATGTACCTGATGAGGAAGTACTTACAGGTATAGTACAGTATAGATGGATGTACCATATAGACGTCGACTTCACATTTCCAAGGAGCGGAAAGATATCCGTAGACAGTTTGATAAGTGAGTGTTATGCAAAGATATCTTCACATATAATATAGACTATATAAAAGTTATATATATTCAGATGTCTGACTTAGCTATGTTTTGTAGGTTCTTAGGAGAAATAAAAGTACCAGCAAATTTCGTTCCACCAATAAAAAGACCAGATAGAATAAGATCTAAGGATCATGTAAGATGCTAAAATTGCACTATGAATTGTCTATGAATTGTCCAGATGGGGTAACCTCTTGTCTATTTTGTAACGCTAGATTTTGGAGCTTGAATTTCTGGCCCTTATTTGTGGTCCTAATAGGAGTATAACAACAACTTCAGATTGCATTTCCAACGGTGTCTGCCATAGCGCTGATGTACCTTTTGTTGAGACTAACGCAGCTGGAGGTTGTCCTGATGAACCTGCACTGGATTGCGTTCGGACTCGAAATCTTGCACTTGCCATTATCGTCCCAAGGAAAAGAAGGTTGTGGATCTGGTAATAACGCCTTCTGTAGAACAAGATGTTGGAGGTGATGATTTACTATGGCAATCCCTACCATTCTATGACTTGTATGAGTAGTTATCGTAATATAATTGAATTGCATGTCCCTCTCTATCAATGAAAATGGCATATATTTTGCCTTGTTTAAAAAATAAATAAATATTTGCATGTATCCTCGTGTTAGTCGATGTAAAGAAGATACTATGTTCTGTTCTAGTCATGTGAACAAATATATTTGTATGTAGAGACATAAATGCGGATTGGCTGACAAAATGAGCATAAATTTGCCAATTCAATAACACAAGCATAATGACATTACAAGAAAACGAACAAAACCATCTTTTCACCGTGCTTGTGAAAAGGAGATGAGCCAGGAACCACGCCTGTAAGTGGCAGAGGCCAATCCTCGTGCAGCTCAGCTAGCATTGGTTTATCATCGATAATACTTAAGCATCCAAATATGATTACATACTAGGAGTAGTTCTAGTTCCACACTATAGTTCAATAGGCAAAAGTGTAAGAAATGCGTAAGGTAGCTCCATAATACAGGTTCTTGAGAAAAGCATACAAATCATAAGAAAGAAAGCTCCGCATCACAGTTCACCATCTTTAGGTGCAACAGTCTCTATAGATTGTAAACCCAAATCACCACCTCCTTCAGGTGGCACGATGATTTCGGGAGCATGATCAGCAGTACCAAAAGCAGCGCTAGCACCAGTAGCATGAGTCTCCAAAATAGGTGAACTATCAAGCACCACAATGTCCTCTAAAGGATCTTCACTGCCAGGTCTAGCCGCACAAGTCTTCGCTAATGGTAAAACCAATCCATCACGTCCATCATCTGACACGATGATGGTAGGTGCAGGCTCATCAGTACCAGCTGCAGCTGTAATTGCATCATTCTCCACAGAAGGTAAACAATGTGGCATCTTAGGTGTAGCAATCTGACATCCATTTTCTACTCCATCATCAGAAAATTGAGAGTCTTCTTCAACTTTGTGCTTCTGCAGTTAAAAGATGAACAGAGATTATAGCAAAAGCATCTGCACGGGACAATAAGAACATACATCATTCTATTGATTTACCTTGTCATATGGGATAGCAAGAGTCACCAGTTCGAACCTATTTCATCGAGAATTCTCTTTTTTGATCCTTCCCCTATCTTCTTCTGCAGCAAGTTGTAATGTTTATTACATGATGTTGATGGTCAAATATATGCAAATGTTCAACAGTTTGCGTTGTCGAACTACCAACTTTGAATGGATCTCCATTGTTCTTAGTTATGGGATCTAGCCAAGAAAACAAGCTTCTATGCAATCCTAGTCTACAAAAAAAGGATGCATACCCGAGATAAGAACTACTCTACACATGACAATGCTGCGCAATCTACAATGAAAATTTAACCGCATCATCAACTCTATCATGTAAGTTCAGAGTGAATCTAGATACACTCGATTCACATAAGCTAAAACATCTTATATAATGAAACGGAGGGAGTAGGTACAAGTGTTCTAGTATTTCACATACCATCATTGTTGTCGCGGGAAAGAGACGACAGATGCTCCACCACCCTACAGAAGGTTGTCGCGCCGATCTCGCCGCCACCTGTAGAGGACGGAGCCGAGGAGCTGGTCGGCAACAATATGGAGCGAGAGGCCTGAAGGGAATATGCCCGAGAGGCAATAATAAAGTGGTTATTATCTTATTCCATGTGTATGATAAATGTTTATTTTGCATGCTATAATTGTATTAATAGGAAACGTTAATACATGTGTGTTTAAGAAACAAAATGCAAAGTTCCTAGTAATGCCTCTCATATAAACTAGCTCGTTGATTAATAAGATGATCAAGGTTTCTGGATCATGGACATTGGATGTTTTTAATAACAAGGTCACAACATTGGTGGAATGATGTGATGAACATTCATCTGAAGTATAGCATTACGATCAAAGTCATTATGTTTATATTTCTATAACATCATACAAAGTAATCTTAGTCCTTAGACCATGAGATCATGTTAATCACTAACACCGGAAGAGTATCTTGATAACATCAAACGTCACACCATAACAGGGTGACTATAAAGGTGGGTTCAGTGCTACGAAGGTGTTATGTTGAGGCTCATGGGTCAAGAGTGGGATTTGTCCATCCCGGTGACGGATAGATATACTCTAGGCCCTCTCGGTGATATCACATTGAAATAGCTTGCAAGCAAGTGATGTGATCACTAGAATGCTATATCACGGGAACAAGAAAAGAGTGCATGTCGGTAACGAGATCAAACTAGGTATTTCGATGCCGATGATCAAATCTCAGGCATGTAATATATAATGAGACAAAGGGATTTAGTTACGACGTTAAAGGTTCACATGATCACAAGAGTCATCGTTGAATATGTGGAGTCAGTACGGATCTACAGTTCCCGCTGCTGATTATTGATCGGAGAGGGGTCTCGATCATGTCTACATTATTCCCGAACCGTAGGGTGACACACTTAAGGGATACCGACACCATTTAGGAGCAAATATGTTTCAGATAAAGATTAAGAAAGCGCTGGAATCATATCGACGGAAACCGGATTTGTTTCGGGTGAAATTACAGAAATTGGTTCTGCATGTGATATTGAAAGGTTGCAGGGGGTTTTATGTGAATGTTTGTTAATTAATGTAATTGACAAAAATCTGAAAAAAATAAATAGAATAGTTTTATTTAATGAGAGCTTGCATTAAATTTGGTGGAAATTTAATGCATGTGAGTGGAAGTGCGAGTGGAGGCATATTTATGTGAGTGGAGCATCCACCACATGAATGATGGAAGAGGTGGGGGCACCACCATGGCTGCCATGCCAAGGCCCTTGGTTTCCCCCCTCTTCCCTATTAAAGGCCCCCCTCTCCTCCTCAAAACACACACCTCGTCGTGAAGGATCTCTCTCCCCCTCTAGTTATTCCCCATGGTCTCGGATTAGCGAGATACATGTTCCCGGTGGCTTTATCTAGAAAGGAGTTGCTGCTTCTGCTGCTTTGCTGGAGCGAGGGATGGAGGTTGTCGGGCTAATAGATATGTGTGCGATCACGGATGCACCGCTACTTTGCGGTGCTGGACTCGGTGGTGCTGGATCTGATGGACGTGCTAGAGCCGGACCTGCTGGACTTCATCACGATCTTGAGATCGGCAAGTGTACGACTACATCATCCACGAGTTCCAACTTGTTAACAAAGCTTTGTTGTATTTGAGGGTAAGTTCTCTATTGATGTATATCCACCCGTTGCTTGTATCTAGTAGATAGATCTTGGCGTATAGTTCCCATCGTAGCAATTTTTTGTTTTCTATGCTGCAAACCCAACAAGGCTAGGGGCGGTAGTGGATGGGAAGAAGGGAATGAGTAAAAGAGGCTGTATGTGCGTGAGGAAGGCCGGTGAGGGAGTTAAATCCAGCTTGTCTCGGAAGGAACGCGCTGCCACGTGCACCGGTGTGTGCAAAACTCCCTCCCTCTCTCTTCTGCGGCAGCTACTGATAGTAGTACTCCAGCTAGCTTCGTCGAGCTCTATGGTACTCCTACTACTAGACCTTTACTACTACTAATACTAGGTAGACAAGCAGTACTTGTTCAGAAGAAGAATAAAACTAGACTAGCACACCGTCGTACAATATTGCCTTGTGAAATCACTAGCAATGCCATGATGAGCGTCATGTTTTTACTGGTAAACCTGGAAACATTTTTTTTCCTTCCACCGCATGTAGTTTCTAAGCGAAGTGAACACGTCCAACTTAGGCTTACAGGACCCAAACTACAGGGAAAAAGAAACAAAACTATGGACCTGCAAGGAGTAATACTAATAGTACTACTATTATACAACATTCTGAAAGAAATTATGTAGTAGTAGTAGTAGAGTACAACTGTACTCCTAATAAGGTTCTTTTACAAGCTTGGTGAAATATACATACTGGAGAAACTACCAAGTGTACAAAAGGGGTTTGGTCATACGGAGTATTTTACAAGCCAAACCGGGTGCAAAACTAAATGCTGAGTACTTGTACATCAGCTAAAAACCAACCAAAAGAAAGAGTTCAACAGAAGGCCGATGCCAAATGAGCTATCCTTGAACAGACTCGTTCCACTCCAAGGCGTTTGAGAAGCTTGGGATGAACCAAAATGGAGTCTCTGACCATATCCAATGAGTGTTGGTGTGGAAACCAACAATTGCACCACCATTCAGACTGAAGTGGCAAATTTTAGGACGCGACCTATACTCGTAGACAATTTCTTGGTGTGATGTGTAAACATAGTTCCTTCTCGTCAGATGTCCTGGCGGATCATTTGCATCGCCTACTACAATGTTAATCGGATAGTTCACGTGAAGGAAAAGAGAATATGATCCAAGGTCAGTAAACCTTTTCCATTGGTTAGCTGCAATTAACTGGCTTGTGTCCATCGAGAACACCATGCACTCAAACCCAGAAGGATAGGTGCAAACGGTGCGACCATAGTGAACAACACTAGTATCATGAGCAACTGCATTGCCTGAGACACCATATGTATAAACTAGAAGAAGTCTTGAACCACCGGCAGATCTTGCTAACCACCACTTACCAGGATCCTCCTCCTCATCGCCCTCAGCAAATCCATGTGTCAGGTAAAGCACATCGCCTGGTGACAGGATAAGGATAGGACCTTCAAAGCGAAATGAAATGCATCATGGAAATAATACTGATATTGATCTTACATTGTAGAAGTTGATATATACAATACTATTTTCAAAAATCTCGATTATACTTAAGATGTTTGATTGCGTAAAAAATGCCAACCTAGAGAGATGCTATGGAAATTCTAATTCTTTTCAAAATGGGGATATGCTATGGAAATTCTCTTACAAACACGGTTTGATTCATAGGATCAAATGAAATAGGAAATAATCCTATAGGATCTTGAATGTAAAGTTCATAGGGGAAAAAGCAAGTTTGGATCCTACAAGATTTTGGTGTCTTATATACCAAAGGGAAACCAACAAGGATTATTTCTAGGAGGTTTAATATCTTATCTTATCTTATTTTACCACTATATAGGCCGACTTCTTTTCAGCTTCTGGAACATATTCTAGGACCAGAATCATAGAAAGCCCAAAAGAAGGGATCCGATTCTGGCCGGTTTTTTCCATCGAGAATCTCAGTTTGTATGTAAACTCAGAATCAACCTCCGACCCACTTATGGATAGCTTCCTGTGATTCTACAATTGGAACCGAACTGGTACCCATAGCTACCCCGGGTGTTACCTCTATTTACAGCAAAACGCCACTACAGGGATCGTAAGTTGATAGACTCCCGAGTAAACTGCTCCTGCATCCCACGATACAGTTAGCACTGACGACTCTCTGTTTTTCAATTCATGTGAGACTTAATGCCTAGCTCTACATCTCTCTATTTCTTTCTATTCACGTGAAACTTAATGCTCCCTTAAATCACACAGACTTTTATTCTTGGCGCTAGCCTTGCTTCCTCCCAATTTTAGATTTACAAGATAAATGTATGTGCACAATAATGAAATTTATTTTCTTTATGCACTAAAAAGTAGCATAGATATGGTATTATCACTTGTTTAGATCACATATCAAATTTAGGGTCATTAGAGACATTTCACAACACAACATAGCTGACAAGCCAAATGTCTAGAAGCTAAAAAGAATGGAAGTAACCAGATTTTGTGAGCTTCTACCCACCACAACTTCTCACAATCTTCCAAAAGCTAGCTTCTATAGAATCAGAAGCTGAAAAGAAGTCAGCCATAGTGTATGAATAACTTTGAATATTGACCGTTGGATCAGGACTTGCGGATCACAACATTGCCAGCCGTTGGATCTTCTTTTTCTTTCTAGCTTCTACTTGAAGATTCTATTAATAGTCTTTAGCATAATGAACGCTATGGACAATCCTCAAAACACACTTCTCCATCATTCTAGAATCTTCTTCTTCATTTCTCAAGACCATGTTAACAAAATTTACAAGTACTAGTACCTAATAAACGTTGACTTCTACATGATACAAAATACAAGAACTAAATATGCAACCATACTTTATAGATGTTGATCAAATTTCTAATTTTTGGAGCTTTACGTAGTATTATAATTCTATATAGTGATGATATGTCATATGTCTAGTATCTGAGTCTCACATAAGTACTACTAGTAGATACCATATTTTCCATGGATGTACTAGTACTAGGAGATAAGGCAATACTATCAGGAGAACTCAATCCTATGAATCAAATTACTTATATGTAAGAAAACTTAGTAAGGATTGCATTCCTCTGAAATTCCTAGGGAATTCGTACAAATCAAAGAAGCTAAAATTCCTATGAAATTCCTACTAACCAATGAAATTTCAGAAAAATAGCTTACATCGATTCAGGAATAATATATGAGTCTCGCATAAGTACTTACTACTAGTATATACCATATTTTCAATGGGATGTACTAGGAGACGAAGCAATACTATCAGCAGAACTCAATCATATGTAACAAACTACTTATATGTAAGAAAACTTTCTAAAGATTGCATTCCTCTGAAATTCCTAGGGAATTCCTTCGAATCAAGGAAACTAAAAATTTTATGGAATTCCTACTAACCAATGAAAGTTCAGAAAAATTAGCTTGCATCGATTCAGGAATAAAGCTAATAAAATACATAGGAAGGAGAATTTACCAAGTTGCAGAGACTTACATGCATAAATACAACCATTCTCGGAGACGGCGAACACGCGATTGTGTTGGATAATAGCATCGCAGTATCTGAAGTAGCCCTAGAACTCGTTCACACAAACTGACCATCCATGACTATCATTCCCATTAAGGATAGCAATTTTGAATTTGAAAGTGACGACAAGAGAGAAATCTTTGTATCCCCCAACAGCTATCGGAACTTGGCAAATGACTATCTTCTGCAGGTTAGTACGTCGACCTTCATCCGCATCATCCTGAAATGTAAGTGCAGAACCTTTGGTCGGTTCAAACCCTGACACTTGTGGAATAACAATCTTGCGACGAGTGTACACGTTGACAAGGTCCCACGTGAAATCGGGCCAAACCGTGACAATCCAATCTCCATTGTCGCCTGCTCGCTGCTCATCAAAACCATCTAGCATCACAACATCGGAGGAGAACATGTCCAACGATGTTAGCTTGCATGGGATGCTCGCCACATTGAAGCAGTCTTTGCATTCCCACGGTCTCACCATCGGGTGAGAATGAAGAACACATGGGAGGCCAAACGGATGAGAAGAAGGCATAGTTTTGCTCTCTTTTACTGATTGAAGAATATGTTTGGACAAATCAACAAGGCTCGCGGTGGTGGTGGCGTCGCAATGGTTGATGAGTACTTGAAGGGGGCCTTCGGTGAACAACTTCTGAAACTGCTCAGGATCTTTACTGACCTTGCTCGATCTCACCATGGAAAGATGCTAAGATGGTATTTTGGGGGCTTTCTTTGGGGTGGGCTAGGGGGTAGGGAGGGAGGGAAGATCGTTGGCGGGAGTTGGCGGCCGGGGTGGAATGGAGAAGAAAAAGGCTGATGGTGTGTAGTAGTACTACTAGTACTGCAGAAGGTGGGCGGGTGGGGATGGGGCTCCAATTGAGGCTAGTTGCACAAACCTCCAACAATTAGAGTCGTAGTTGCAAAGAGCTCCAACTACTGAGCCCCGGGTATGTAAGAAATAATGTTAAGAGGGTTAATCAAAAAATTTGTGCTATGTGCAGGACTTCTACCCAAAAGTAATTGTAGTAGTTTCTTGCAACTATACTATCCTGATTATATGGAGTTCCCTACAATTTCTAATCCAATTGTTGGAGGTTTGTGCAATTTCCTCCCTCCTCATGTTTCGAGGAAGCTCTATGACCCTATGTTTAAACAAAAAATGATCAAAGACACACCAAAAAAGGATGACCATCTCTCAGGGCTCGTTTGATTTACAGGATTCTCAAAACATAGAAAGAAGAAACTATAGGAATTTGGATCAAGTATGTGTTTGAATCACAGGGAAAGCAAAGAAATTATACCATGAGGTTGGAGTGGATGGAAATTTTCCTAAAAATAGAGGGAAAAGGAATAATTTGAAGGAATCTCAATTCCAGTGTTTTTCCTATTCTTATATTTTCCTATCCTGCGTTTCAAATGGGACATAATTCCTATATATTGGAATCCTATGAATCAAAAAACAGTGTAGGATTATTTCCTAAGGGGCACAATCCTTCACAAATCCTTTGAATTTTCTTTGAATCAAAGAAGGAATAAAAAAAGGTTCCCTCTCCTAGGAAAAAAAAGGAACTCCACCACTTGGAGAAAAAAAGAAACTCCACCTCTTGGACAATTCAGTGTGACGAGAGTAGCTACTAGAGTCTATGTCTAGTACTAGCGGTAGGGCCCAATCATAGCACGTTATTACTAGTACTAGTACGTATCAATCTTTGCAGGTGCCTCGAAGGAAACAAAATAAAGCTCTGTAGGTAATAAATGGCCATAGTAATTTCCAAGATACAAAATCTTTTGCTTGTTCATTTTGATCTAGGCGACAAGCGGAGGATAGAGGAGTACTAGTTGCTTCGTGTCTTGAGCCATCGAGGTAGAGTAGAAATTTGGGTATCTAAAAACATGAATTGTACTGTCAAACCAATGCTCGTTGCATGCAACTTGACCAAACAGACTTACTGAAGGGAATATGCCCGAGAGGCAATAATAAAGTGGTTATTATCTTATTCCTTGTTTATGATAAATGTTTATTTTGCATGCTATAATTGTATTGATTTGGAAACATTAATACATGCGTGTTTAATAAACAAAATACAAAGTTCCTAGTAATGCCTCTCATATAAACTAGCTCGTTGATTAACAAGATGATCAAGGTTTCCTGATCATGGACATTGGATGTTGTTAATAACGAGGTCACAGCATTGGTGAAATGATGTGATGAACATTCATCTAAAGTATAGCATTACGATTAAAGTCATTATGTTTATATTGCTATAACATCAGACGAAGTAGTCCTTAGACCATGAGATCATGTTAATTGCTAACATCGGAAGAGTGACTTAATAACATCAAACGTCACACCTTAAAAGGGTGACTATAAAGGTGGGTTCAGACACTCCAAAGGTGTTATGTTGAGGCTCATGGATCAAGAGTTGAATTTGTCAATCCGGATGACGGATATATATACTCTGGGCCCTCTCGGTGATATCACATTAAGATAGCTTGCAAGCAAGTGATGTGATCACTAGAATGTTATATCACAGGAATGAGAAAAGAGTGCATGTCGGTAACAAGATCAAACTAGGTATTGGGATACCGATGATCGAATCTCGGACATGTAATATATCGCGAGACAAAGGGATTTTGTTACGATGTTAAAGGTTCACACGATCATAAAAGTCATCGTTGAATATGTGGGAGTCAGTACGGATCTACAGGTCCCGCTGCTGATTATTGATCAGAGAGGGGTCTCGATCATGTCTGCATTATTTGTGAACCGTAGGGTGACACACTTAAGGGATACCAACACCATTTGGAGCAAATATGTTTCAGATAAAGATTTAAGAAAGCGCTGGAATCATTTCGATGGAAACCGGAATTGTTTCGGGTGAAATTAAAGAAACTGGTTCTGCATGTGATATTGAAATGTTGCAGGCGGTTTTATGTCAATGTTTGTTAATTAAAGTAATTAACAAAATTCTTACTAAAATAAATAAAATAGTTTTATTTAATGAGAGCTTGTATTAAATTTGGTGGAAATTTAATGCATGTGAGTGGAAGTGTGAGTGGAGGCATATTTATGTGAGTGGAGCATCCACCACATGAATGATGGAAGAGGTGGGGGCACCACCATGGCTGCCACGCCATGGCCCTTGGCTGCCCCCCTCTTCCCTATAAAAGGCCCCCCTCTCCTCCTCACAACACACACCTCCTCGTGAAGGATCTCTCTCCCCCTCTAGTTATGCCCCATGGTCTCGGATTAGCGAGATACATGTTCCTAGTGGCTTTATCTAGAAAGATGTTGCCGCTTCCGCTTCTTTGCTGGAGCGAGGGAAGGTGGTTGTCGAGGTACCGGACATGTGTGCGATCATGGATGCACCGCTGCTTTGCGGTGCTGGATTTGGTGGTGCTGGACTTGCTGGAGATGGATCTGATGGACTTGCTAGACTTCATCACGATCTTGAGATCGGCAAGTGTACGACTACATCATCCACGAGTTCCATCTAGTTAACAAAGCTTTGTTGTCTTCGAGGGTATGTTCTCTATGGATGTATATCCACCCATTGCTTGTATCTAGTAGATAGATCTTGGCGTATAGTTCCCATCGTAGGAATTTTTTTGTTTTCTATGCTGCGAACCCAACAGTGGTATCAGAGCCTGATCTATGCGTAGGTGCTTTGCAAGGGTAGTACACATATGTTTATATGTGGGCGATGATGATTATGTTATTGCAGCTTTCATGTATTTTGGATATTGGTGGCATAGTGGATGAAGCGGGCTGGACCAACTTTACATGTCATCGCACATGAGACCGGTTCCACGACTGACATGCAACTAGTTTTGCATAAGTGGCTAGCGGGTTTCTGTCTCTCCTACTATAGTCAATATCTTATTTACAACAAGTTGCTAATAACTTAGTTATCATCGTTGTGGTTCCATGTTCGTAGGTAAGACTGGTTCTATCTTCGAAAGCAACTAAGCCACGTAAAACTTGCAATGGATAAATTAGAGGCGTCTAGTTTAGATCTTTGTTGGGCTAGTGTCATGATATGGTAATGTTGTAAGTAGATGTATGATAGATACTCTTACAACACACCTAACGTGTAAGTTCCATAGACCTTGGCCTTACACACAAAGGAATGATAGAGATCATAGCACAATGCACATGATGGTGATCAAATGCATGGACCATATCATTCCACTTTACACATATGATGTTTGCATCTTATATTGTTAGTTTGGCATTTTAGTAGCATTATAAGATGATCCCTCATTTAAATATCAAGATTTAATGTGTTCTTCCTTAAGTATGCACCGTTCTATGGATCGTGTTTCGAGACATCACGTGATGACCGGGTGTATTCGACTCTACGCTTTCATACAACGGGTGTAAGACAGTTTTACACATGCGAGTACTAAGGTTCTTACTTGGCGAGCCTAGCATGTACAGGCATGGCCTCAGAACACGGACCTAAAGGTTAAGCATGAGTCATATAGTTGATGTGATGCCCATATTGATGCTCGCCTTTGAAGCTACACCGACTCATGTGATAATCGGACTTGGTGTAGTGGATTTGGTTCATGTAATCACCAAAAAGGCATGAGGGATGTCGTTTTTGAGTGGGAGTTCATTTCTAATTTGGATTAGTCGAACTCAATTTGTCATAAACTAAATCAAAGTGAAATTGCACAATTTGTTGCAGTCATTGGAATCTGTTCACTACCTTATGCTTAGTTTTAATTGAGATAATATAACTATAGAATTTTGGATATTTACTTTACGAAGTGGTATTGTATTGTTTTGAATGTAAATTTAAAGTTTAGAAGTCCTATGGCAAAATTTCAGCAAACTATATTTACTCCATGAAGTTTAATAAGTAGCATTAAATCAAGAGTAAGAATTCCAATGTTAGTATCTAAAGTATCATGTTTGCCTCCATGATTATTTAATATCAAGATTATCTAGGAGCTCAAAAATTGTTTTAGAAACCATCATGTGTGGAAGATATTGTGATATCTGAAAAAATGTTTTTTTGGTTACATTATGATAGAGTATAATTTACAAAATACATGTTCTCATATTGTATGCGAATTTGTGAAGGGTGGAGATGTTAGGCATCCAGATCTCCCAAAAAGGTTTTGGGAACTAACATTATACCCGCGATTCTTCCTTATAGGCTATAGTAGCTTGATCATGAAAGTTGTCATGATAAGGATGAATAGAAGATGTAAGTAAAATGTTTACTACACTAATAGATTACTAAAGAATGGATTTTTGAAAGAACACCAAACATTTGATGATGGTGATCCACTTCAAAGTGCAGGTCCAAAGGTATTAGTATTTGACTATATACACTTTTTACTATGTGTCATGTGAATGACACCACTATTGATGTTGATAGATTCTTTAAAAAAAAGGAATTGCTGAAAGAGAATCTATAAAATATTTGGCAGAAAAGAAAAGGTTGGAGATGTCCAACTTAGGTATATAAAAGATATACATGTTATGGCTGTATTCCTTGCTTGTTAAACAATGTGGTTCTGAGGTAGTATTGGATACGAGTATTGGATACCAAATTGGTTGGTGTGAAGTGTCATACAGAACAACACAATTCATGAACTGCAATAGCCTAAGTAACTGGCAAGAGAATAAGTGATGATGTTCATCGAAAACAAATAAAGTGTTATTGTGTTTTTCGTTGTCGTCAAACCTAGCCTTCAAGATTTGTTTTAATAAGTGTTATTTTGTTCCGGTATTACGAGAACAATGGTTGTTCAAATAATTACCGTATTCCATAAAGGATGGATGAACATTTACAATTCTAGTTGGAGAAATCACATCATAAACATTATTGCTAAAATATCGTAAGACAAATGATTGGAAGATCACTTATGAAGTGACATCGCTGTTTGAATTTTATTGGAAAGTAAACTTGAAGAAACTCCATGTTGATGGATTTTTGGAGTCTTTTGATTTTGATCAATTGATGCTTGTGAAACTTTCCTCGAGATAATTGAAACCTTGTCCATAGGCCAAAGAGGAACGGATGCCTAAGTTATTGGATATTATACATGTTTATGTATATAGTCCATTATGTGTAGCCATATGCGATGGATCTTTTTTGCTTCATATGCATTCTCCATAAATTTGAGTGAATATATCTATATATTTACTTAATAAGGAAGAAGTATGAAACATTTGAAAATTGTTCAAAGACTTTCAAGATGAAGTGAAAAATCATTGTAACAAGAAAATAAAAGAGTTTATGATTTGATCATAAAGGAAGATATTTGAGTTATAGGTTTAGCAAAACACCTAAGATTTCAGGAATTGTTCCATGAATTTGCATTTCTCGATAAACCACATGAGTATGGTATGTTCGAGAGATCAAATCAAACCTTGTTTGACATGGTAAGATCAAAGGTGACATTTTTAAAACTACCATTATGTTTTAAGGATTAAAGCTTTAGAGACTACTGCTTTTACACTGAAAAGAGCACCATCGTGATCCGTTGAAATGACACCATATGAGTTATGGTTTGGGATAAAACCCGAATTGTATTTTCTTAAATTTTGGTATGCTATGCATAAGTAAAATGTTTACAACCAAAGTTGGATAAGCACGTCTTTGTAGGTTATCCCAAAGAATTTGTTGGGAATTCCTCCATGACACCAAGGACAAAAGAGTTTGTCGCTTGGAACATCAAGTTTCTTGAGAAGGAATTTTTCACGAAAAGTTAAGTGGGAGGACAATAGAACTTTGATAAGGTTGTTGAACCTTAGTTATATGTGCTAAGTAGCGCAGCGCCGGAAAGTGTCCCGGTGGCGGACACAATGCTCATGGCTCCTGTGATTACAAAGGGTGGGATCTTGGAGATTAGAGTTCCTATTTGAACCGTATGCATAGGGTAAGAATCAAATAGTGAGATTTGATAAACAAGTTGTTATTGTTTGGACAATGATGAACCGACTGCATGCAAAGAAGCGATGATGGTCCCTGACTCCATAAAATGACTAGAAGTCACAGAATCCGTGATAGTATCCATACACGAGAAATCAAGTTTCTGAACTTGGAAGACCCTCCAGAAAGGCGTGAAGCCTATTGGTTGTGTTTGGATCTATAAAGAAATAGACATGGATGTTTAACATCTATGAAATAGTCGACATGTCAGAAAGAAGTTTACAGCAATGTTCAAGGAGTTGACTATGACAAGATTTGATCTTTCATAGCGATATTTAGTCTTGACGGATTAATGTAGCAACCACTACATATAATTTGGTATATGGTAGTTGAATAAACAAAACAAGGTTCTTCTAATAGAATGGTTACCTAGGACGTGTACATGACACGGTCCGAAGGGTTTTGTTAATTCAAAGGGTGCTAAAAGGGCATGCAAACTTCAATAGTTGAAGTGAGCATAGCAGAGTTGGAATCTTCACCATGATGAAAATGTTAAAGGAGTTTAATTTCATCAGAGACGATGAAGATGCTTGCATTTGCAAGAAATTAAGTGGGAGTGATGAGACAAATTTCCAATACATTATGTAGAGTACATATTGTTGATTGGAAATGATGTATCTTTTATTGACACAAGATAATAATTTCATTAAAATAGGATTTCAATGAAAGACTTAGGCAAAATCGGAATATTTGGCATCAATGTCTATATGGATTGATTGAGGCGCTAATATGGTTATGCAAGATGTACATATATGAGATATTGAAAGGGTTCAATATGGAAACAACAAGAAAGGTTCTTTCTGCATGGAAAGCATTGTATCAAAATTCAAGTGTTTCAACACTTGGTGAGTAAAATCACATGAATATTTTGATCGATTATACCGTGATATGTATATATCTAGAATGTCTTATGCTCTAAATGTTATGAGCACATACAATAATGATTCATAAGATGATCATTGGACAATAGTAAAGATATTCAGAATGTATATATCCAGATATGAACTATGCTCTAAATGTTATGAGCACATAGCAGAATGATTCATAAGATGATCATTGGATGATAGTAAAGATATTCTTATGAGCTTTGGCAGAACTAAGAATATATCATGTATAAGTGACAAATAGTTAAAGGTAGTTCATTGTAAAGTGTTTCATTGATACTAGTTTTGTCACAAGATACAAATTAAATTTATCTCAATTTAGACTATGGGTGGAACAATGTAATGGAAAGGATGTTCCATGATGGATTTGGATGAGTTCCAAAGTTGAGACATTGTGACGGATACTACAACAAAAGGCTAAATATATGACTGCTATAGTACCAGCAAAGGAGGCATTTGTGTTAAGTAGTTTGTTATCAAACTAGGTGTGGTTTAAAGTGGGCTAACACTATGAAGATATATTGTATGACAATAATATCAACATATTTTAACCCGAACAAACTAAAGGTATTACCAAAGGACGAAATTTATACAATGCCATCTCATTTGAGAATGAGTGATGCGTAAAGACATAAAGACTTGCAAATACACATAGACCTGAAACTGTTAGATCTGGAGATTATGTTAACCACTAGCAATCGCGTATATGCAACACCAGAAAGCCATAGGTGTTTAATACACAAGGTTTTTCAAACTAGATTATTAACTCTAGTGCAAGTGGGAGACTGAAGGGAATATGCCCGAGAGGCAATAATAAAGTGGTTATTATCGTATTCCTTGTTTATGATAAATGTTTATTTTGCATGCTATAATTGTATTAATTTGGAAACGTTAATACACGTGTGTTTAATAAACAAAATACAAAGTTCCTAGTAATTCCTCTCATATAAACTAGCTCGTTGATTAGAGCATCTCCACTCGTGGCCCTCAAAGACCCCCCAAAGGCCTTTGAGGGCCGCCGACGCCAATTTTCGGCCCCAGCCGCGTCCCCCAATTTCGATTTGGCGCCGGCGCCCGCGCTCGATTTACCCAGCGCGCTCGGTCGAAACCCGATTCCAAGGGAGGCTAGCGGGGGCGCCGGAGGGCGGGGAAAAGTTCGGCGGGCCAGCCTTGTCGGCGACCTAGCTGAAATTATTCCCTTTTCCCACCAAAATTAGCGCCGGTTCCCTCCAAAATTAGCCCCTACCTCCCACCTCCCCTCCCGCCTCACCTCCCACTCCTGCCATTTCCCCCCAACACAGACCGAATCGCGCCACCATGCCACCGAAGAAGTACGCCGCTCCCCGCGCGAGTGCAGCAACGCTGCCGGCGAAGAAGAGGGGCAAGCCGGAGAAGGAGCGGCCGGAGGGGATGACGAACGTGGAGTGGGCGTTCGACCTGCAGTGCTGGCAAGTCGAGATCGCCAGCCGCCGGCAGAGAGAGCTCAGGGCAAGGAAGAAGTAGGCCTCGGAGGCTCTAACCGCGGAGATGCTCATGGCGCAGAGAGCGCCCACACGGCAGGCATGTCGCGCTTCCCTCGCATGCGTGGGGGAGCCAAGGGAGCGTCTCGTCACCGTCACCGTCTTCGGCAACAACCCAGGCTGGCCAGATGTCCCAGGACATCCAGGGTACACCCAAGCTATCTCACTTCTCGCCCTGTGGGCCATTCAACGTGGGCGGCAACTTCAACCCCAATGCCTTTTGCGCCGTCGACCTCAACGCCAGCTGCAACCCAATGCCTTCAGCCAAGATACACCCAACCTGGCCGCCGCTCCTGCTCTCCGCCGCCCCTATTCCACAGTGGTATGCCCACCACGGCTGGTAGCAGCGGCGACAGCCATGGGGTGCTCGACGAAATGATGTTGGGCACCGACGCTATCATGACCGACATGATCAACAGTGGGGGGCTGCCACCGTTCTACGCGCAGGGGAAGGTAGAGGCCTACGATGGCTGCGGCAACAGCTAAAAACCTTGGGAGAATGAGGCCTACACGTTCGCCGAGGACGACGAGGAGTAGGCGCTCGCGCCAGTGCCCGAGGTCAAGAAGAAGAAGAACGACAGCCGCTGCCCGAAGTGGAGCTCACGGGAGGACGAGTGCCTCGCTGAGGCTTGGAAATCGGTCAGCATCGACCCCTTCACCGACGCGAACCAGAGCTCCGTGGCCTACTGGCTGCGTGTCAAGGCGGCGTACGACGAGCGGCAGCTCTTGGACCCCTACTTCAAGGATTTGTACCACGACCGCAACGACTCTGGCATGTCGCACCGCTGGCACATGATCCAGCATGCTTTCAACAAGTGGCTTGGAGTCGTGGAGGAGGTGCGCCGTGTCCATGTCAGCGGCACCAACTTCGAGGACCAAGTAAGTGAACCCACAATGTCCACTGTCCATCGTAGCCTTTGTGTTGGGTCGCCGGACATTGATCACGGTTGTTTGTTTGCTACATTGCATTGCTTCCGTAGATGCGCGCCATGATCACCGCCTACCGTGAGGACAATGACGACGTCGAGTTCAAGTTCATCCATGTGTTCTCTAGGATCGAGACGTGCGACAAGTGGACCGAGACGTGCACGGTGCTCTCCAAGGGCAAGTACGACCTCGACACGCCGCCAGCTCTCTCCTCGGGAGGCCGTCCGATCGGGCAGAAGAAGGCCAAGGCGGCGAGGGATGCCGCGCCGGCCATCGAGAAACTGCACAGCTCGACCATGGCCTACATGGGGGATGCCGCCTCGTACGCTGCCGAGAGGGCAGAGCAGGCCGCCAAGATGGAGCTGGTTGCCGCGGTCAGGTGGGCGTCGATCATCGAAAGGCAGGACACCAAGCTCGAGCTGATCAGGGCCAATGTGGCCACGAAGAAGAGGAGGGAGGACCTGTCGATCCTCATGCTCGACACCAGGGACATGGACGCCGACGTGCAGGTGTGGTGGGAGGCCCAGTGCACCGCGATCCTATATGAGGTCTAAGGTCCACCGACATCCACTACCCAAGCACCTGCGGCATCCACTTCGCCATCACCTGTGGCATCCACTACCCCAGCACCGGCGAGCGCACGGGCGACAGGCACTCCCCCATCGGCCGTCGATGTCGACGCTGCCGTCTGATGCGCCGCTATGCTTTGTGATGCCGGCGCGGCTTCTTTTGATCGCTATTCTATGATGATTTGCAGCGATTTGCGACGATGTGATCGTCGAGACTTTGTTTTGTAAGACTATTTATGCTATTTGTGACTATGTGATCGGCGATTGGCCGTTCTACCCGCCATATTTTTGTTGTTGTTTGAATTTTAAATTTCTAATTTGGGGGCCGATATGGCGGTTACGGCTGGAGTCCGGCTCCCCCCATAACCGGTTTTTGCACCGACGCCCCCCCACATGGTCTTACGCCGGGGTTAAATTGGGGGTTGCGAGTGGAGATGCTCTTAACAAGATGATTAAGGTTTCCTGATCATGGATATTGGATGTTGTTAATAACAAGGTCACAGCATTGGTGGAATGATGTGATGAACATTCATCTGAAGTATACCATCACGATCAAAGTCATTATGTTTATATTGCTATAACATCATACGAAGTAATCTTAGTCCTTATGTTTATATTGCTATAACATCTTACGAAGTAATCTAACATCGCAAGAGTGATTTGATAACATCAAACGTCACACCGTAAAAAGGTGACTATAAAGGTGGGTTTAGACACTCTGAATGTGTTATGTTGAGGCTCATGGATCAAGAGTGGAATTTGTCAATCCCGATGATGGATAGATATACTCTGGGCCCTCTCGGTGATATCAAATTAAGATAGCTTGCAAGCAAGTGATGTGATCACTAGAATGTTATATCACGGGAACAAGAAAAGAGTGCATGACGATAACGAGATCAAACTAGGTATTGGGATACCGATGATCGAATCTCGGACATGTAATATATCACGAGACAAATGAATTTGGTTACAATGTTAAAGGTTCACATGATCACAAAAGTCATCGTTGAATATGTGGGAGTCACAACTGATCTCCAGATCCCATTGCTGATTATTGATCGGAGAGGGGTCTCGATCATGTCTGCATTATTTGTGAACCGTAGGGTGACACACTTAAGGGATACCGACACCATTTGGAGCAAATATGTTTCAGATAAAGATTTAAGAAAGCGCTAGAATCATTTCGATGGAAACCGGAATTGTTTCGGGTGAAATTGCAGAAACTGGTTCTGCATGTGATATTGAAATGTTGCAGGGGCTTTCATGTGAATGTTTGTTAATTAAAGTAATTAAAAAAATTCTGAATAGAATAAATAAAATAGTTTTATTTAATGAGAGCTTGCATTAAATTTGGTGGAAATTTAATGCATGTGAGTGGAAGTGTGAGTGGAGGCATATTTATGTGGCTGGAGCATCCACCACATGAATGATGGAAGAGGTGGGGGAACCACCATGGCCCTTGGCTGCCCCCCTCTTCCCTATAAAAGGCCCCCCTCTCCTCCTCACAACACACACCTCCTCATGAAGGATATCTCTCCCCTCTAGTTATTCCCCATGGTCTCGGATTAGCGAGATACATGTTCCTGGTGGATTTATCTGGAAAGGAGTTGCTGCTTGCTGCTTTGCTGGAGCGAGGGACGGAGGTTGTCGGGGTACCGGACATGTGTGCGATCACGGATGCACCGCTGCTTTGTGGTGCTGGACTTGGTGGAGCTGGATCTGATGGACCTGCTGGACTTGCTGGACTTCATCACGATCTTGAGATTGGCAAGTGTACGACTACATCATCCACGAGTTACATCTCGTTAACAAAGCTTTGTTGTCTTCGAGGGTATGTTCTCTATGGATGTATATCCACCCATTGCTTGTATCTAGTAGATAGATCTTGGCGTATAGTTCCCATTGTAGGATTTTTTTTGTTTTCTATGCTGCGACCCAACACTTATTGCACTACTTTATTGCACTTTCGAAAAACTACGGAGTATAGTAGTACTACTACCATGTAGTACATACTACAAGAAGTACTAGTACAGTAATGTTACACAGAGAGTTCCACATTCATCTTGTAGCGCCAAAAGTAGAAGTTGTGCCAATATAGTATTGTAGTAGTCACGTCCAAGTTGCCTTACAAGGAAAAAATAGTACGATGAGTAACAAGATCTATCTATTTTAGTACTCCTATTTGCGTATACTAGTACTACTACTCAGGAACGGGACGAGCGTGTGCTCCACTAGTTTGCCTCCGCACGTAGGGCAATCCACTATTACTAGTACGGAGTAGATCGTCACCGCATGGTCGCGTGATTATTATGCATTGGTTCATGCCCTAGTCGTGGGCACGTGCCGTAGTAGTAAAAAAATGTGAAAAATCGAATACTAATAAATAATTACTCCCTCCATCCTAAAATAGTAGTAACTGACTTGTCTTTGTCTAGATACGCATGTATTTACACGCATTTTAGTACTTAGATACTCCCTCATTTCCAAATTAGAAATAATACTAGGTTTTGTCAAAGTCAATATTTATAAAGTTTGACCAACTATATGTACAAACATACTAACTTACATATTGTCAAACATATATAATATGAAAACATGGTTCATGATGATTCTGATAAGATTGAGTTGATATCGTAGATGTCCATATTATTTTCTAGATATTTAGTCAAAGTTTATTTTGTTTGACTTTGATAAAAACTAATGTGCGTGCTAATTTGGGAAGGAGTGAGTATATGTGAAGGAAGTTAATATGGGACGGATGGAGTACTACTCCGTACTAGTAGTAGTCAAAGTAACATAGTATGGAGTAGTAAGCAGTAAAACTCATTCTATGACAAATACAACCTTCCTAATCCCAAAGAGACCTTGGCTCCAACTACTAGTAATTAATACATCATTCGATTCACGTTAGGACCATTAGATGAGAAGATGAAGATCAATTCTTCTTGTCAATGAAAACAAATAAGAGTTTTACTCTGGTGTCCTCCCGTTCTCCCAAACTTAGAAAACTAAAAACATAAGAATGGCTAGGATTGGCCGATAACCCTTCATGTCCTCCAAGCCGAAGAGGCATTGGTTAATCCTAACCCTTCTTGTGTTTTCAATTTATTAGATTTGAGAAAATGGGGAGGAATAGAAGCAAGCCTCAACACTGAAAAACAACTCATCGTCATCTCGAACTTTCCAACATCAGTGGTATTGTACAACAGGCACATCGAGGAACGTGAGATTTCAGAGTGCAACCCTACCCTAGGATGCGTAGCTTGTAGGCACGATTAGCACATATGGGTGTTTGTCAAGAATTCAGTCAGCGTACCACAACATGCAGAAGTTATACCAATTTGCTTTACGGGACAAAAACTATGAGCAAAATCATCAATGTATTTATGGAACGTACTCACGAATGGCATGAGCTTGTGCTCGACGATCACATGAAACACACAATATTCTCCACTTTGATGTATCCTCGCGTAGATCGCAACCATGCATGGTAATTTGATTATGCATGGTCCATGGAGTTAAGCACACAAACAATCCTTGTACTTATGTGTGGGGCTCGATTTAGCCTTCCAACTCGTGATTTGCTAAAGTTTACGCACAAACTTGTTAACATGACTAAATTTAGTTGTAAGAGAAGTTTGTAGTCAAAATTGTGTTAGCTTGGATGACATGTGGATGTTGGTCATGCATGCAGGAGAGCATCTGCCCTATAACATCGCACCTAGCGCCTCTCGTATAATAGCTAGTTAGCGTGATCTAATCTCCTGCAAGATTGATTTTGTGAAACTGACATGTCAGATAATAATAAGATATGTTCTGTTCCAAATATCACACATAACTAACCCTAGTTCAATTATTTTTTCCTTGGCTTGTGCCCTGATCTTCCCGTGCGAGCGCATCTCGTGGTTGGAGCTCGAGTATGGTGAGTGGCGGCTCTAGTGGTTCGAGCTCGAGTCCGAAGGAGTATCGTGTGCCCAATATCGAGATGCTCATCGTTAAGTGTGACCAATGCAAGCATCTTTTCTTGAAGAAGTACACCACCCAGACCAATGTCCACAGGAATCCGAATATTATTTCTTCAAGTGTGTCCTTGTCACAGGGTTAGTGAGGTGGGCTGCTTTGGATTTGCCTCCAGTTTTTTCACGTGTTTGAGCTGAATTTCCTTCTTAATATGGATGTTAAGCTAATTTTGTTTTTTGGTAATGTAATCCAATGGGTGTAATATTTTGAATTGGTCTAAGCAACACTTTGTTTCCTTCTCTCGAACAAAACAAAAATAAAGTGGCATGGAGGTGAAAACATTGTGGTGTTGCTTACATGGAAGGATATGCGGGGAGGGGAAGTGGCAGTTGATATGAAAATATTGGGCCTATTGTTTATTGTTCGAGATGCGGGATGCACTACGTGCAAAATTCTAGGGCAGCCTATCCTGCACGTTGGACCCATGTCAATGTGTCATCCACACTAGCGCAATTTCGATGATAATCCTGGTTCAAGACTTAAATCAAGTCGAATTGACAAGTTTGGACATAAAATTTCGTAATCATTGAGTTAGATGACTAAATCGAAGCACTGTAAGATTAGTTAGTGTGTTTATCTCTGGTCCATTTCATAGAAGGGAACAATTACATAAAAGTCATAATAAACCGCTAAATACTCCGTAATAACATTAGCAACAAACTTAGTTTACATCCAAAATGCATCCTTTCTATTACCAAAATAGAAACTACATGGGACTACTACTAGTAGTACTATTTATCTGCTAATACACCATTACAGTCTTGATCATCAACTGTAGTTTAAGATCATTTTTTCTCGTCGATACAAATCTAGAAAGATACATAGGTGGACTGTCCAACCTTCATCGGGAACCGCGGTGGCACCCCGAGGTACGTCTTGAGCTTATCGGACGGGAAGTTGGCTAGTGACGAGCTGCTCGTCAGCTCGATTACCACATTAAGGCTCTCGACCATCGAGAAGTCCGCGGACCCCGGTGGTCCAGGCGCACATAGTTTCACCGTGTACTGCGGCCACAAGCATCTGTCCTGCCTGATGCACACCAAGGACATGACGGCGGCCAGGCCGAGCGCGCTAATGGTCAGGCCGAACACGACACCGTCATCCCCATAGAGGAAGCGCGTGAATCCCCTCGTGCTTATTGGTGGTGGAATCGGGATGAGGCAAAAGAAGGCGCTCCATAGATGGCCCTGGTTATTATGACCCCGTGGGCCTCCTTCATGTGGGGAAGGAGCCCTACCGGCGAGGCAATGAAATCACAGGCAGGGTCCATGAAGGAGCATGGGTCGTGCGAGCACGCGATCTTGTGCTTGTCGAGCTTATCGAATGCGTCCAAACGAAAGCAGCCGTTGTAGGGGCACTCAATCATCGCCTCAGACTGGATGGTGTCCATAGCAGCCGACTCACAGTCAAATCTGCCAAGGCAGTACACGAACTTGTGGGAGTGATTACAGAGGGGAGATCGGCTCGCCGACATAGTGCCCGCCGGCCAGAAACCCATGTTGGGTGGGTATACTGATTGAGTTTCATACTGTACTGGTACGACTGTACAGGAATATGCTAGTCATCAGCACACAGGCGATGGCTGAGGCTCTGCACTTGGCCACTTTTTTCTTAGACAGTGTCCACACGTTGTACATGCTTCATCAAAACAAAAATACTACAGAAAGTTGACAGGTGGGTAAATCAGGTGTCACACTGTACTGTACCACACAGTACAGTACATATAGAGGGAGAGACCGAGGCAAGAAGATCCACATGAGTGAGAGGCAAGAAGATATACTCCTGGAGAGAGACGAAAATCTTGTGGCCTAGTGTAGGGTGTATAGTGCCGCAGAGGAGAGACCGAGGACTGCATGCATGTCTTTAACACCAACCTGTAATTAATTGTTTTGGTCTTATCAAATTTAAATGGCCTTAATAATCCTAGACAGAGGAAGTACTAGTACTAGTAGTACATCTTAGACTAGTCACAATAGGGAGTATCATATCGACATATCATGTATATGATACTAGTATATGATACCATCTAAATAATGCATAGTATCATATAGTATTATCATAGTCTTAGTATATTTATTGTTTTGTAGAATCTCAATGTAAAATTGTGTACAAGATTAATTTGGAATTAGTTTTTCTAGTTCTATGTGCTATGATACCGTATCTACCTATGATACCAACACAATATCTTTCATCATTAATTAGCATGTCATGTCAAATTTTTGCCAACATGGCATGTATGATACTACCTATGATACCCCCATTGGGGATAGTCTTAGAACAAGCAGACAAACTAGTACTACATTTATTAGTGGTACGTTTTTTTGAGAAATTATAATTAGTAGTAGTACTTAGATATGTGAACAACCAATCCAAGTTACTACTCTAGTAGAGAGTACGATCACTTTGTTTAGTATACGTACTAGTAGTAAAAGCTTGAATGTAGATTATTTCAGAACAAATTTTGGCTGTACAATATATAGAATACGCGCAAACCTCAAAAGACACTTCATTGCTTAGTTTCAGGGATCTTGTGCTAAATGCATGGACTTGGATGCAATTTTTATTTTTATGAGGTCCTTGATGTAACTTGTACTTCCACTGATCACGTGTTAACTAAAGCACCTCGCTCCTACGGGACCTACTACAAATTTAAAAAAATTACACTACCCAATTATCAGACAAAGTGAAACATGATTTCTTATAATTCCAAAGTTTTTAGAAATGGGATGTTTTAAGCTTTCTACCTAACTTCACACACTTTAGTGACTTTTTGCCAATTTAACGAAATTAGATAAAACTTTTGCTACACAAGTAACGGCAATTGATTACTATTGAATTAAATGTATTTTTAGAGGTAGATAGGTGCATCTTCATGTAGTAAACAATGTCGTCGGTGTTAGTTTCCAACTATCACGAAAGGGCATTTAATTCTCAATTTTTTGGGTGATGACAATATTGTTCTTTTACGTAAAGAAACTCCAAATAATATGGATCCAAATACCACAAGATAAACCTGGTGCCACCAGGGGCCTCACAGGTGGTACATTCGGCCAGAAATAACCCGGCGAGATCCAGAGGAGCCGCTTCATCTCCGGGTCATAATTCCAGGAGAGAAGAAGTGGTAGACTCTGAAAGAAGAGACAAACAGATGGTTCTTATGACCCGGTAAGGGCTGGAAAAGGAAAGGCAGTGCAAGTTGATGAAGATCGGCACAGTACCAGCCGAGGTGTGGCCGCCCGAGGTAACCGTGACCAAGGCAATGCCGATCGAAGAAATGCTGCCAACGACAGTGCCAGACAGCGTGATCCCGTGGGAACAGGGCAAAATTTACCTCGGACGCAGCAACAACGTGCACCTCGGCAAGAGGGAAGCGCGGGACAAGCAGCACAACAAAATGCTCGTCCAGATCAGGAAAGATACAAAGATGGTTATTCGGCTATGGTCAACGACGGATAACCCAGGCTGGATCACCACATAATTGGGTCAGGGCTGGGGAGCAGGAACTTGCAGCCAGATGATGCAAGGTTGAAATTGGATAGGATTTATAGGTCAGAGCAAATTGAGATACAAGGTCCACCGGGCCCAGCATGCTTTGGCCCCCGGATCATGAATGAGCCACCCGTGCCAAACTTTCAGCTGGCCAGAGGAACCCGAACCTATGATGGTAGTACCAGGCCAGAGGATTGGCTGATTCATTATGCCACAGCGGTCAAGATCACAACAGGAAATTTGACATGGGCGGTAAGGTATGTGCCACAGATGCTGGAAGGACCAGCATGAGTTTGGCTGAACAATTTTCCACCAGGGAGTATCAACTGTTGGTTGGATTTTGAAGAGCTCTTCGTTAGCAACTTCTCAAGCACTTACAAGAGACCCAACAGGCCAGAGACCCTTGCATTGTGCCGACAGAGACCAAATGAGCTAGATAGAGATTTCCTGACTCGGTGGTGCAATGTGCGAAACTCGTGCGAGGGAGTATTTGAATCACAAGCTATTGCGTGGTTCGCTCAGGGATGCAGATATGGGAGTATGCTGTGGCAGAGGTTACAGCGAGACATGCCAACCACCTTGGCTGAGACGATCCCGATCGTAGATTCGTATGCCTTGGGAGATCCAACGCAACCCCGGCTAATGTCGAGCGAGGCAAACGAGGAATATTACGGCTGAGATGGCTCCGGGTCGTCAAGGAGGAATAAGTTTTTAGGAAAGATAGGCGATGAGCGTCTCGATTACCGATATAACTCGCAACATGTCGCAGCAGTTGACCGAGATCATTCCAATGCCAGAGCCAGCTAACGGCAAAAAACTGGAGGGCAAAACTAGCAGCAGAAAAATGAGGGGGAAAAACCTTGGACCCCGGAGCAGAAGAAGAAATGGCAAGAACGAAAGGATAGACTGAGGTATACATTTGAGTCCATGCTGGATCAACCTTGCAAGTTCCATACGCCAAGCCCGAATAGCCCGGCAAATCATACAACCCAGTAATGCGAGTGGATGAGGAAGTTAGAATAGGGAAGTTCGGGGAATGCTCAGGCACCTCGGAACGAAGCACCTAGAAATGAAGCACCTCGGCCACCGTTACTGACAGGGGGAATGGATAGCAACTGATGCTGCCACCACCTCCTCTGAGGTACAAGAATCCGGAAAGAAGGGATGCGGTACATCAAGTGGGCAATAGCCAGCAACAAGGTCAGGGTTACAATGAGAATGAGGGACGAAACGAGTATAGGGAACATCATCAAAGCTACTGTGTGTTTACCACGGAAGAAAATGACTAGAAAAGCTTGCAACGCCGGCATATGGAGGTGAACGCAGTAATGCCAACAATAGTGAGGTATATGCCTTGGGTGGATTAGGAGATTATATGGAATGTCAAGGATCACCCAAAGATCATGCCAAGCCCAGCAACTTATGCTCTGGTACTGGATCCAACGTTCATCGGGCCCAATCTCAATGTAAGGTTTTCCAAGGTACTGATTGACAATGGTAGTAGTATCAACATTATGTACAAGGATACCATGCACAAGTTGGGGATAACAGAGAACATGTTTCAAGCAACAAGGACCACTTTCATGGCATTGTTCCGGGTATTTCCTGTGAGCCAATTAGTAAGGTCCGCATTGACGTGTTATTCGGCACAAGAGACAATTGCCATACTAAGAACTTGGAATTCGAAGTGGTGAATTTGGAGAGCGCTTATCACGCGTTACTCGGTAGGCCAGCGCTAAACAAATTCATGACAACTACCCACATCAGTTACCTTAAGATGAAGTTGCCCAGGCCAAGGGGCATGATAACTGTGTTAGGGGACTTCCGGTGTTCGATCGAGTGTGCCTCAGCTGAATCTAATTTAGCCGAGTCACTTGTGATAGCTCAAGGAAAAAGGAAGATACTGGAAGTGGCGGCACTGGCCCAATCCGCGCAACAACATATGCCGACCCTGACCGACCCGCATGGGAGCGTATCCTTCCAAGCAACTAAGGACATGAAGAAAGTGCCAATCGATGATCAGTTTCCAGAGCGCACTGTGACTATTGGTGCCGGGTTAAGCAGCAAATAGGAAAGCGAGCTCGTCAACTTCCTCCGTGAGAATCGGGATATCTTTGCTTGGTCTACTCAGGATCTGCAAGGTGTACCAAGGGAGTTGGCTGAGCACTCATTGAACGTAAGACCCGGGGCTAAACGGTAAAGCAACCACTCCGGTGTTTCGCCGAAGACAGGAGGAAAGTCATTGGAGCCAAAATAGCTAGGCTCTTAGCGGCCGGATTTATCATGGAAGTACTCTATCCGGACTAGCTCTCTAATCCGGTGCTAGTGGAGAAAAAGAAAGATGATCCGAACATAGCTATGGTATGGCGCATGTGTATTGATTACACGAACCTGAATAAGGCGTGTCCCAAAGATCCATTTCCACTCCCTAGGATAGATCAAGTCATAGAATCAACGGCCGGATGTGAGATACTGTCATTCATTGATGCGTATTTTGGTTTCCACCAGATACCCCTGAATCCGGATGATCAAATAAAGATTGCGTTTATTACCCCGTACGGGGCTTATTGCTACCGCACTATACCGTTTGGATTACGTAATGCAGGAGCAACGTACCAGCGATGCATGCAAAAATGCTTACATGATCAGATAGGTCTAAACATGCAAGTCTATGTGGATGATGTGGTAATAAAAACCAAGGAAAGCAATACGCTCCTTGATGGTATCCGGCAGACATTCGCGAACTTGAGAAGGTTCCGAATGATGCTGAACCCAGAGAAGTGCACCTTTGGCGTACCCGCCGAAAAGTTACTCGGTTTTTCGGTGTCTAGCCGTGGCATTGAAGCTAACCCGACAAAAATCCAGGCCATAGAAAGAATGGAACTACCAAAATGCCTTAACGATGTGCACAAGTTCACTGGTTGCCTGGCATCATTAAGTCGGTTCGTGTGTCGGTTGGGAGAGAAGGCCTTGCCCCTCTACCAACTAATGAAAAAGGCAGTCAAGTTCACATGGATGCCACAGGCAGACCTTGCATTTCGAGAGTTGAAAAAGATGTTATCTACTGCGCCAATTCTAGATGCACCACTACCTAAGGAGCCAATGTTTCTCTACGTAGCCGCGACCAACCGAGTCGTAAGTGCAGTAATCGTAGTGGAGCATGAGGAGGAAGGAAAGTCCGTGGAAAGGCCGGTGTACTATCTGAGCGAGGTATTATCAGCCTCAAAACAGAACTATCCTCACTATCAAAATATGGCGTACGACATATATATGTCGGCCAAGAAACTCAAACACTATTTTGAGGAACACCACATCAAGGTGATATGTGAGGCACCCATTTCGGAAATTATGAGTAACAAAGATGCAAGCGGCTAGATTGCAAAGTGGGCAATCGAGTTAGCTCCCTATGCACCGCAATTTGACAGAAGGGATGCAATCAAGTCACAAGCCGTGGCGGATTTCTTTGTGGACTGGGCTGAAATGCAATATGAGCCACCCTTGCGAGACTCCAATTATTGGAAAATGCACTTTGATGGATCAAAACTGAAAGATGGGTTGGGCACCGGAGTAGTGCTTACCTCGCCCAAGAAGGATCAACTGAAATATGTCCTTCAAATCCACTTCAGTGCCTTGAACAATGTGGCGGAGTACGAAGCATTGGTGCATGGTCTCAAAGTGGCGAAAGAAGTAGGGAAACGTTGGATACAATGCTTTGGAGATTCTGATTTGGTGGTGCAGCAAGTGTCTGGAAATTGGGATGCCTTGGATGCTAACATGGCCCTATATAGGTTCCATGTTCAAAAGATAAGTGGGTGTTTTGAGGGATGTGAGTTCCATCACATACCCCAGATTGAAAACGAGGCGGCGGATACGCTGTCCAAGTTAGGCTCATCCCGGCAGCCAATCCCACCAAATGTCGCCTTGGAGCACCTGAGAAAACCGTCTATCACGCCCTCACCCGAATCAGATTCCATTTACATCCCGACACTCTCTGGATCAGGAGCTGCACCTATGGAGATAGAGTGGGGGAGCACCTCAGCAAACCCGGGGACTGCTTCAGCAAACCCGGGGACTACCTCAGTAAACCCAGGGACTGTTCAGTCTGATCCGGCAGGAGTTATGCCGGTGGATGCAATGGAAGTTGATGAGGAACCATTTCCGTCCGGACTATACCAACTTGGGCCAAGCCAATTTTTGATTTCCTGAAAGAGGGAATCTTACCGGATGACGAAATAAGTTCAAGGAAGATTCAGAGAAGGGCAAAGGACTATACAATTATCAACTCCAAACTATACAAAAGGAGTGTGACAACAGTACTGTAGCGGTCTGTTGATCCGGAGGAAGGACTTGACATACTCCGGGATATTCACCAAGGGGAATGTGGCCACCATGCCTCCTCAAGGGCCTTAGTAGCAAAAGTTTTCCGTCATGGATTTTATTGGCCCAGTGCTTTGGAGCAAGCAGAGGACTTGGTGAGAAAATGCAATGGTTGTCAAAGATACGCCACAAAAACTCAGCTACCAATGTCGGAGTTGAAAACTATCCCCATTACATGGCCATTTGTTGTATGGTGCCTAGATATGGTAGGACCATTTAAGCCGGCCAAAGGAGGGATGACACGTATTCTAGTCATGGTTGACAAGTTCACCAAATGGATCAAGGTGAAACTAATTTGGAAATGTGATGGGGCAACAACAGTAAGATTCCTCAAGGATATAATCCTAATATACGGCTATCCCCATAGAATCATAACTGATAATGGAACAAATTTTGCTGAAGGAGCGTTTGCGAGATTCTGCCGAGAAAAGAAAGTCTGGTTAGATGTCGCATCAGTTGCCCACCCCGCATTGAACGAGCAAGTGGAAATATCCAACGGACTGGTATTGTCCAGGATAAACCCCCGGCACATAGAGCCGCTGTGAAGATCAGCGGGGTGCTGGTAGAAGAATTACCAGCGGTACTGTGGAGTTTAAGAACAACTCCGAATCGATCAACATGTTATACGCCATTCTTTCTGGTATATGGGACAGAAGCTATATTACCAACCGACATAGAGCATGATTCGCCAAGAGTCACCCAATACACAGAAGCCGAAGTGTGCGAAGCCCGGCAAAATGATGTTGATCTATTAGAAGAAGCAAGAGAACTGGCCTTGTCCAGATCCGCCATATATCAGCAAAATCTCCAACGATCATAGCCGGAAAGTAAACCCCCGAGTTTTCCGGAAAGGTGATTTGGTACTACGGCTAATACAGCGCACTGCTGGCATGCATAAGTTATCCCCTCCATGGGAAGGACCTTTCATTGTGAGCAAAGCCTTGCGCAATGACTCCTACTATCTTATTGATGCACAACCCCAGGAAAAGAACAAGGCGGATAGGTCCGGAGAGGAATCCAAACGACCGTGGAACGTAGCACTACTCCGTCCTTTCTACACCTAAGAGGTGAATGTATCCGAGCTACTCATATGTCGGTATGTATGTCGGCGATGAGCTTATCAATAAAAACTTTTCCACCTCGAGCAGAGACTCGGGGACTGCTATAATACTTGTTTCTTGTTTTCGTACTTTTATGTCGGCTAGGTTAAGTCGCTTATACCTTAGTTGGATTAGAACTCTTCGACTTTGCTGTTGTCGAACACGAATTGGCTTCATGGCAAGCAAGAGAACAAGTTTGGAATGGCAATGCACATGAAAAATGACTAAGGAAAAGAACTTAAGCGGGCCGACATTGGTTTTTTGACTAACTCTTGGTTTGTTTTGGTCACTAAATCACTAGATCATTTTGGGCTAATCCCAAGGTTTCAAGTATTCTTAAGTCAACTTTTTGAACCTCGGACTCGTAAGTCGATAAACCGAATCAAGGTAGACGCGAGCCGAGTAAAAAATTGGGGGAACAAGAAAACGAAACTCGGGGACTTCACCCACGATAATACAGCAATAAAACTTAGTTCAGAACATAAAATTGTAGCACAACCAAACCAAAGTATTTAGATACATCTATGCCCAGCATTCCGGGGAGCTGACAAATACGACCAGTGTTTTTTAAGGAGCAGGAGCAGCAGACGAATCATCCGTCGATGAAGGGGTACTTCGGAGTGTGGGGGAGGGGCGCTAGCCTCGGCTTCATCCTCCGGGTTAACCTCGCTATCCTCCGGGTCTTCAGCCTCATCGCCCAGTTTGGATCCCTCACTTTCACTCCCTTCCTCTTCATCTCTAGAGACAACTTCTTCATCAACGGCATCGAGATGGCTCCGCCCCTCATTCCAAGCATGGCAGAAGGAGTACTGGATAAGCTTGTTGGCACAGGCTTTGCGGCGCGCGATCCACTCCGGATCCTCGCACCACTTAGACCCGGTGCGCATGCGAGTGAGCAACCCCATATCAATTCCTTCGTACCATGAGAGAGAAAATTTCAAAGCAATGTCGGCCCCAGCCCGTGCGGCAGATTCGTGCCACAGATGCAGCTGTGTGTCACACTCCATTAGTTTGGCTATGAAAGCCGAGCCTTTCTTTGGAATGGATTCACTGGGCCAAAGGCAGCTGAACTTCCACATTGCCACTGGGATAATATCCGCGCCATGGTTCTTTACTACCTCAAGACGAGCGGTGAGACTCGCTAGTAGATCCTTCGTATTATATGGGATTGGCTCGGCACTAGGGGCAGCAAGAATACCATGCTGTTCGTGGGATTGGCCTATGGCATCAGCACCGAGCGTATCACTCTCTGGAAATTTTCTGAAGAATGAGAGAAAAATAGTGAACAAAAGGACCAAATCCGGAGGGAAGAAAATCAAGCAAGAGCAGAAAACTCACACGCGGTCTGGAAGAGGAGTCGCTGAAGCTCGGAATGAACATCGGTGTTATTGGCCTGGAGTTTATCATATTCAGTGGTCATCGACGTAATCTTGACGTTGGCTTCCTCCAATAGGCTCTTATCCTTGGAGATTAGCGTGGTTAAATGCTCTTTCTCCTCGGCAAACTCCAGGTCAGCCTTCTCCAACTCGGACTTATGGAAGCTCTTAAGCCTCTGGATTTTGGCATTCAGCTGAGTGATCTCCAAGTCCTGGTGTTGGAGCCGAGCTATCTCTTCATCAGCCTCATGCTTCCCTTCTTGTTTGAGGAAATGAGTCATCATTTCAGGCATGGTGACGCTATCCTCGAGAGCAACTGCAACAACTTAATGATCCGGAGGACCCAAAGTATAAGTGTCCACCGGATAAAGGAAGGAAAATACAACGATCGTGTGGAGGGGATAAATTACCTTTGATTTCAGCAAGGTCCTTCCGCATGATTATGTTTTCATCTTCAACCTCGGCTGCATGATTCAGACAACAAATTCATATGGATCCTGAGAAGTTCGAATAAATACGGAAGAGGAATAATGGAAAATTACCCCTCTTCTAGTACTCCACCGGGACTTTACCATAACATGCGCGAATGTCTTTATAGGAGTCCAGCAGGCGCTGGAACTCAGCGGATCGGCGGTTAGTGGTAATCTGAAACAAGCAAGGCAATGGCAAAGCTCAAAGGCAGAGTACAAACAATTCGAAGTATACAAGATCTAGGCCAAGTGGAACTTAACCGGGCTCTAGGTGTGTGGATATTCGAAGTTTACAAAATCGGGCCAAGTGGAACTTAACCCGGCTCTAGGTGTGTGGATATTCGAAGTCTACAAGATCCGGGCCAAGTGGAACTTAACCCGGCTCTATGTGTGTGGATATTCGAAGTCTAAAAAATCCGGGCCAAGTGGAACTTAACCCGGCTCTAGGTGTGTGGATATTGGAAGTCTACAAAATCCAGGCCAAGTGGAACTTAACCCGGCTCTAGGTGTGTGGATATTTAAAGTCTACAAGATCCGGGCCAAGTGGAATTTAACCCGGCTCTAGGTGTGTGGATATTCAAAGTCTACAAAATCCAGGCCAAGTGGAACTTAACCCGGCTCTAGGTGTGTGGATATTCGAAGTCTACAAAATCCGGGCCAAGTGGAACTTAACCCGGCTCTAGGTGTGTGGATATTCAAAGTCTACAAGACCCGGGCCAAGTGGAACTTAACCCGGCTCTAGGTGTGTGAATATTGAAAGTCTACAAGATCCGGGCCAAGTAGAACTTAACCCGATTCTAGGTGTGTGGATATTCGAAGTGCATAAGATACAGGCCAAGGGAACTAGACCCGGCTCTAACTATATTAAAAGTTGATGTCATTATGAACAAAAGCTAGGTTCTATAAGAAGCATCCGACCGAATAACAAGTTATTCCCTCGGAGGCTCGGGGACTAGGGACTATATCTACAGGTGCTCAGTTATGTAAAACATCAACAGCAGAGAAAAAGAATTACCTCCATCATCCGGCCAGCTAAGGAGATAGCCTTGGTAGCGGAGTTCATCTGGGCGCTGAACTCGGCTGGGCCGAACTTCTCTGGCAGATCATCTTGAGGGTCGATGAATTCTGCATTGTTCCAGTTCTTCACATACTCAAGGAGAAATGGATTGTAGCTTTCGCCACTCAGAGAATAGTTCGCCACAAGGCCCTTCACATGGGCCTCCCACCTGGCAGATTGAGCTATAGCGGGGCCGGTATGCAAAACCAACTGTTGGTTGCCCTCTGACCCGGAAGTGGTAGACCCAGATGAAGTTCTTTTTGCTGACCCAGAAGTCTTCTTGACTTCGCCGGATGAAGGTGGAGGAACCATTTGGAAGATATCTTCCATTGAAGGGTCAGACCCGGAGGGAGCCGATGGGGCTTTTCCCTTGGGAGGCTTGGTGGAGGCTTTTGCTGGTGCTGTTGATGCTGCTGGTGCTGCTGGCGCTGATGCTGGTGCTATTGTTACTGCTGCTGGTGTTGCTGGTGCTGGTGATGCTGGGGACACTAGAACAAAAGGACTTGTTGGGGGCGGCGCCGATGAAACTGGCACCTCAAGATTTGGCGATGAGGCCGAGGAACTAGGGAGATCCACCATCGTCGTATCTAGAACTGCCCCACTATCCCCCGTGCCGACATTGCCCTCCTCTTGGCGAGGTGGGCTCTGGTCAGGCGCAACCGTGGAGCCCTCTTGAATAAGGCTGAGCAGACGATAATCGTCGTTGCGGGGGGAGACGGACTGCTCCGGAGTGGGGAGGCAATGCTGGAGCTGCTCTAAGGGATATCCCTAGGAGCTCTGAGAAAAATAAAAAGCACCAAGTCAAAAAGAGAGAATCAATAAGAATCAAAGGCAAGCAAAGGAAAAATCCCAAGTAGCAGTGTTAAAGGACTTACTCATCCGCGGTAGGAGGAGCCCGAGGTTTGGGCACCCTCCGAACCGTGCTCTTGGCAGCCGGCTTGGACGAGGGTTTCACCTCAGATTTCTTCTGCCTCTTCTTGGGCAGAGGCACCTCCGAAGCTGCGGCCGAGGTAGCCACGCGCTTCTGCGAAGGAGCAGGGGCCGGGCCACCAGTGGCAAGGGGAGGAACCTCGTGGACCTGACCGTCCAGGTTAGCTGAACATTCGAACATAGCCAGATGCGCGTAAGAGATGGGAACCAGATCAAGTACCTCTAGGACCTCAACGTCTGAGTCATGTCTGGCAAATCCCTTAGAGAAGAGGCTTTACCAGCGCTGCGTTTGATGACGTTCCGGGTAGGCAGGAAGGCCTCTGGATCAGGCTCCTCCTCGTCCTCCTCGGTGCGGTCCAGCAACCATTTGCTCACCAGCACCTCGCCATCCTCCAGTGGCTGCTGGAGAAATCGCTGAGAACAAGGCAACAATTGACAAGTTACAAAAGTGAAACGACATACAGAGAAGATTCGGAGAACAAGAAAAGGAAAATTCACCTTTGGAGGAGGGTTGACCAGGGTGAAGGGCTCAAGTCCCCACTCCCAATTCTCGGAGAACTCCTTCTCCACATTGAATATGGACTTAACCCGACGGTTAACCGCCGAGTTATCTAGCTCGATGGAAGAAGTCCGGTGGGGGTCGAGAGGCCTGCTCAAGTAGCAGATCTTGTGGTCTTGCTTCTAGAGGGGGAGACCCGGTTGTGGAGAAAATTAATCATAATATCCTCCCCTCGGAGATGCTCCTTGAGCAGCTCCTTGATCTGGCGCTCCACTTAATTCGCTAGGGCCGTGGGCCGCTTCGGAATGCTCTCCCAATGCGAGGTATGAGGAGGGCCAAGTTTGAAGGGGAGCAGCCGGATCAGGTCCTCCTTGGCGGTGTTCCGGACATAAAAGAAAGTCCGTGCCCAGCCCTTGCAGGACTCGAGCCCGGTGACCCGGGGGAATACGGAGGTCTTCCGGGGAAAATGGAGGCAGTGCCGCACTGGGTCAAGTGTTTGTCCTCCGGGGCACGCTCCTTGTCCGGAACTACGTTCCTCCGGAGGCCAAAGAACTTGATCCAAAGTTCTATGGTTGGCCAGAGGCCGATGTACCCCTCAATGCTAGAAGCAAAGGAAGACAGAAGTAATGCCATTTGTGGGGAGGTGATGCGGTTGCAACTTGTACGTAGAAATGGAATCAAAGAAAATATCAGAAGTGGGAAGGCCGAAGCCGCGCTGGAAATGCGAAAGAAAGACAATGTATTCCCCAGAATTGGGGGAAGGGGAGACTTCACCGGAGGCGAGGCGGCAGGCGATGCCGGCGGGGACGCGGCGCGTGGCGCGGAGCCAATCCAGATCCTCCTCGCGGACGGTGGAGCCATCCCAGCAGCCGCGCTCGCGGCCCTCTGCGCCTTCCTCCTGTTGTGCCACCACCGCTGCATCCTCCTCTGTCATGGTGGATTCGAGGTCTTCGAGGGAGAAATCGGAGTAGAGGTAGCCGGAGGAGGGAAAACGGGAAGCGCAAGGCCCCGTGATGAAAACATTGAGTGGGAACGGCGGCGCACGTGCGAGGGGCTACCTGAGCGCGGTCACGATGGTGTTCGTGTAGCAGAAAACTGGCGGCGGTGGCGAGGTTGCTGTGAGAGAGAGAGAGGCTTAGAAGCACAGAGGAAATGGGGGAACTTCCCATGAAATCGCCCCACGCCTCCTACTTAACCGCACAGCACGCGCGTCATGGGATCTTTTGCGAGCGACATGCCGCGTGCAGTGGGCGTGTACGCGGCCAAAATAGCCAGTCAGAGCAAGGCCACAGAAAGGGCTACATGAGCAAATGATCCCACGATGTGATGTAATGTTACGGTTAACGAGGCGCTGCAGTGAAGGGACGTTTACAGCAGTTATTCCTGACATTGCGACAGTAACCGGCGCATTAAATGCGCGTGGCCCTTAAAATGAGGCAAAATGATGATTACCCTCCACGTAGGATGTGGGGAAGCGTACAAGAGAAGGAAAATCAACCCGGATAAGCGAGCAAGAGACATGGCCAGCAAGGAATAACTTGGAATGAGCCAAAGGATCACAAGATGAGAAACTCCAGATTACGAGGTAACTCGGCCTAAGAAGCAAAAGATCTGGATATGGGAACCTGTTGTGGCCTTAACAACTAAAAGTTGCTAAGACCGCACCAGCTCCGGGGACTAATGTTGGGGGGATACCCCCGGGTAGGGTAACGCCGGGGTATAAGGGTCGAGTTAGCCGGGGTACGGCGTGGTCAGAGCAAGTGTTGACTAGGGCACCTCATGGTAGGCCGAATCACGGTGTGACCCAGCCCATGGAGAATATCCTTGACTATGGTCTGGCCGGCATAAATTATATGCCGGCCGTGTTTATTTGTCTGTTTTGCAGTTAACTCTGTAAGCCGGATTAGCTATATGCTAGCCGAATTATCTTATGGCTTCCAAGAGAAGGAATCCCCTGATGGTCAAAAGGTGGCTTTATTAGCTGTAGCATGAGCGAAGTAAAGTAAAAGAAGAGGACAAGCGAGTCAGGGGCGACCAAGGTGACGCGGGCAAAGCCGGATGACGTAGCCCATGTCTGGTGACGCCAACAGACAAGGATTACGTTGTGGGTTACGTCCAAATCCTGGACGAGCCGTTAAAGAGAATAAAGAAGCATCTGCTTTAGATGAGGAGCATATTCGTAGAATATGCTGCCACCTGTGCCCTAGAATTGTAACCCGGGCCCCCCTATATAAGGAGCACCGGGGCCTCCATAGAAGGGGATCAATCATTCTCTCTGTCTAAGGTAGAACTCTACGGCTATTTGGTAGGGAGTAAGAGACATTGTCTCCTTCTTGCTGAGAGCCTCAAGAGCACTTGTAAACACCATTGATAGAGAAAATACAAGAACTTCTGTGCGTGGAATCACCATGTTCTTCCTCCCTGGATTTCCCTAGCACTCATTGACCCCATCTTTAGCCTATCCATGGCATCTGCCGTGCCACCACCATGACAATGCCTATCACTTTGTTCTTTGTGAATTTATTTGCATACAAGATTCCTATGCATAGGAATTGGGTTATACTTAAATATGTTTTGATTTTCTTCTTGATGCTCTCTTTTACTTCAATTCATATTTCTTATGTGAGCATGTTCTCAAACTATTATGCCTAACTTAAAGGCGTTAAAGAAAAGTACTTATTAGGAGATAACCCAAAAGTTTTAGATGAGCCTTGGAAGTTATTGTTTCAGTAATAACCTCTCCTTATCCTTTTTATTTGCTTTTTCTGCCAAGAGTAACCTCTAATGAAAGAGAAGTAATGCTTGGTAAAGATACTGTCCCGAAACAGATTTTTGTGCTTCACCGTAAAAAATCGTGTAAAATCACTGTACGTCATTTTGAGGCTTGAATTTTTGTGCTTCTGCCCCAGGTTGTTCTCTAACTTTTGTTAGTTCAACACTTTTTGATTTGAGCAACAAAAGGTCTTCGAAAAATTGGTTTTTACCTGCTGGTCTGTTTTGACAGATTTCTGCCATTATTTGCATTTGCTTCTTGTTGGTTCCTTTTTAGGTTCTCTTTGGGGATTTGAGCTTTTGAAGGGAAGTGCTTCAGTAGCTTGTGTTTTACTTGAAGTTTTATTGGTGTTGAAACTGAACCCAAAGACTTATTATCTTGAGTGCACTAGTGTTGCTAATAAAGATTGTGTGAAGTTTTGTATGAAGGAACAATTCAGGTGTATGGAGAGAATGATGTAATGAGATGAAGAATGGACTAAAGCTCAAGCTTGGGGATGCCACCTCGTGTAACCCCAAGAAATATCCAAGAAGTAAAAGCGTAAAAGCTTGGGGATGCCCAAGGCATCCCTTTCTTCATCAATAAAAATCCTAGGTTTCTTCCAAACACTTCATTTTTATTGTTTCATGCACAGTTGTGTTGTTCTTGGAGCGTCTTTGTTTTTTGTTTTTGGTTTTCGTTTGCTTGGTTTTCTTAATAAATTGGTTTGACCCCCTCTTTCATGCATTGGTTTTCAAATAGTTTGGTTTGGATTGGAAAAGAGTAGGAAAGTTCATGCTTAAGTGGTAAGAGGAGTTTGTTTTTGATTGTGGCCTATGCTTTGTCATGCCATGCTTGATATTGTTTTGGCTTTATGCTTAGTGATCTTTGCTGTAGCATGACATGTTATAAACAATTGAGATTGCTTACTGTGCCTTGAAAGAATCATGCGTTGTTTTAGCATATTAAAGCATAAGTATTGTGGTATTCTCCTTTGATGCTTTATTCGGGTTGACTTGGCGCATGCTCACACCATGTTATGACTATCCCAAGTCACAATAAGCCTTTATGATCCTTTAGTTTTCGACTTGTAATATCACTTTATGCTTTGATTAATGATGTTTTGTCGCTCTGCATGATTATGGCCATTATTGCTCTCTTAGTTGGTCACTCCCAGTATTTTGCTAGCCTCCATAACCAAGTATGAGTTCCCTCATGCATCCAACTCCTAAAACCAAGTTGTTCCAAAGAGTCCACCATACCTACCTATTAGCATTTGGTATTCCAATTATATTCATGTTTTTATCTACCTTCCGAATTAAATTTGTTATGTGAAAAATAGTAATTAAAGCTCTCACGAACTTAATGGCACACTTTACTTTCTTGCACTTAATAAACTTGAACCATTGCGTCCATCTTTGTTGCGTATATGCTTGCACTTTATAAGTGTACTTCTACTAACAGGTGGCCCACTTGTCAGTCCGTATAGGGACACAAATGACATAGAAAAATATAGAGGGGTTATTTAAAAAAATCAACGTCATTTGTGGACAAATTAAGTCAAATTTACTGAAATTCGATTAAATTGGACTAAAATTCTCTCGAGATACAAGTTGTGGGACTAGTATTGCTCATTTTTAAATATGTTGGACTAAAATGCTCTCGCGGTGCGAGATGTGGTACTAAAGGTATATATACCTCTCAATTATTTTACAGCCTCAATTGCTAGGCCGGAGGACCAATTAATGCTCCTAGTTTTGCTCAATTACTTCTCTAGTTAACCGAAAAATATGAACCACCACGTATTGTAATACTCTTGGCCGATCATGTTGTTAAAACGGGAGTGCATCAATTGGCTTACATGTTTTCAATTAGATGCGGTGGCCACGTGCATTGGCTGGATCTTAGGATTACTACTGCATGCAATAACTAGCGATAAAGCGAATAAGTGAAGTTAATTCTCCAAACTAGTACTACTCTGGCCTAGTAATACCGAACATAGAAAGTACCTCAAGTGTGGTTATATGGATGATCAGATGATGTGACTCTCGGCCATGAATTCCTTACCAGATAGCCGTGCGTTCTACCACCTTTTTTACTACTACTAGTAGTAGTACATGGATGCTAGCAAAATTCAAAAACTCAATCGAGCGGCAAAGTCACACACACCGACTTCGAAGCATTTCCCGCCTAACCGTTTCAAAATCTTTGAGCCAAAATCTCCCACCGAGGGAGTACCATTTTTATATTATTATTATTAGATGAATGCTAGCCAAATTCAAAATATTAGTCGAGCGCCAAACCGCACACCCACTTTGAAGCATTTCCCGCCCCTCCGTTTCAAAAACTTTGAGGCAAAATCTCCCACTAGGGGAGTACCATTTTTGTATTATTATCAGAGATGGGCGCTAGTCAAATTCAAAATCTCAATCGAGCAGCCAAACCTCACACCAACTTTGAAGCATTTCCCGCCCCTCCATTTCAAAAAAACTGAGGAAAAATCTCCCACCAGGGAAGTATCATTTTTGTATTATTATTAGATGGGAGCTTGTCAAATTCAAAATCTCAATCGAGCGGCTAAACCATACACTGACTTTGAAGCATTTCCTGTCCCTTAGTTTCAAAATCTTTGAGGCAAAATATCCCACCGGAGCAGTACCATTTTTATATTATTATTAGATGGACGGTCGCCAAATTCAAAATCTCAATCAAGCGGCAAAATCACACACTGATCTTGAAGCATTTCGCGCCCCTCCGTTTCAAAAACTGTTGACTTCAAAATTCCCATTCTACCCATTGTTCTGATGCCCTATGGGCAAGCTAAAGTTGGTAGCTTGGGGGCACGATCGTAATTATGTTTCTATTCACCTCCTTAGTCCCGATTCGATCAGATTTTCCCGCTAGTCCTTCCAAAAATCCCAGCCCCTCTCTCCCATGCCCTCACCTCCCCGACCACCACGCGCACTAGCCGGCGGCAATTCCACGGTGGCAGGAGCCGCTTGAGCTGCGGTCTCGTGCACCGTCGCGGAGCGGCTTCACTGATGCTCACCCATCGGATCTGGTTCACTGGGTCTCTCTGCCACTACACCGAAGATGCGGTGTCGTTCACCATGCCGATGGCGTCATCGACCGCCTAAGCTCTGCTTCCCGACCGCCAAAAGCTACCCAACCGTACCGGATCCGCTTCACCGGTGTACACCGGACGTGATATAGTTCAAGGAGTTCCATGTCCACCGCTCTAGACCAGTTGCTCGGCCATCGCCGTTCACTGTACTGGATCTGCCTCAGCTATGCTCTCGTCCACCTCGCTCAAGACGGCATCGACCACCCATGATCTGCTTCACTGACGCCAACAGCCACCGCAACCGCATCACCCTCGGTGACCTGGACATCACCCACACGGTACCAATGATGCTTAGACGCCTCACCGACCAAGGTTAACCAAATTTCCAACCTGTTTTTGTTTTGTCAGCAGTATAGAAGGTTCAAGCATGTCGTCGTGAACTGTATTTTTGTAATCGTGCTCATACATACAAGTCACTAGGCATGCATGTTCTTCGTTCTAGTACATACAAGGTCATTGGACATGTTGGTTTGGATTCAATGCTCTACAAATTTCAAGTCATGGATATGTCTATTATTTTGTCATGCACATGTTCTTAGCTACTCCATACAACAGTAATTGCCTGCTACCGTGTAATTCTTGCAAAATCTAAAGTTAGTGGAAAATATTAGTGTGGATTTCCTGCTCTACAGTTGCTGAATCTACCTGATTTGTCCTGAGATCAGTTCCTGCTATTATTTCCTCCTTGGCATTGTTCTGCTATCCTCTAGTAGCCGTTTAAACTCTTCTTACTAATTCAATTATAATTTTGTTGTTGCCATCTGGTTCTTCAAAAGCTACATCACTAGCTATTCCATTTTTCTTGCATATAGCTCAAAATGGAACAATGAACATGTTGGTTTGCATAGCCTATTCTACGGGTTCAAAAGGGATGTCATTACTTCCTTATATGGTGTTGGTTCGTCCTGAGGAATGGCATAACTGTCCTCTACTATGTAGTTCACTCGTGGTTTGCATTCCTGCTCTAGAACTTCTCTTATGACGCCATTATAATTTCTATCTGGTTGATTCTTAGCTATGACAGTAAATACATGCCATTGTGTAGCTTACCGCAAATTTTGAGTCACCCAACGACTCTATACATTCTAGGAGATGCCACTGCTTCCATATATATTTGCTGAAATGACCTCGCTAGTTTATATTTTCTGAAATTATAAGAAACACTTTGTTTGATTTCTGATTTCATTCTAGGCACACTTGTCTAATGCTTCTTTGTCCTATTCTGCAGGTTCATGAGTGGCGCCATTATATCTTGCATCTGGTTCTGGGTCTGGTTCGTCCTAAGACACGACATAACTATCCTCTACAATATGTAGTTCATTCGTGGTTTGCATTCCTGCTCTACAAGTTCTAGTATGATGCTGTTATAGTTTCTATCTAGTTCATTCTTCGCTATGACAGTAACTGCATGCCATTTTGTGCTCAGCGCAAATTTCGAGTCACCCAATGTCTCTTGCATTTTAGAGTATAGAACTGCTTCCATATATATTTGTTGAAATGACCTAGCTAGTTTATATTTTCTGAAATTCTAAGCCACACACACACACATTTTTTGATTACTCGTTTCACGGTAGGCACACTTGTTTAATGAGTGCTTGCTTATCCTATTTGTTTGACATGTTGTTCAATAATTCAACCATTGACCAGTTGTAAACTCTAGTTCATAGCTCTTGTCAGATCAGTCAAATGGGTAGTTTATCTTGTTTGATGTATTAACTTGTTATTACTTAGTTTCAGAGTGCAATTATTGTTATCGCCACCAAAGTGGGGGCTGCAAGATCATGTCTCCTCCAATGTAGCTGTCACAGTCAAAGGATGATGCAGGTGATCGATTGAGAAAGCAAATTGAGGACTCTGATACCAACTTGATTGTCAACTGAAATACCGATTTTTCTTTCCCTTGAGTTGATAATATGTAATAATTTTAAGAAGTTTGTAGCTGATGCAATATCTAGATAACTTGCATAGGCATGTAGGCATTTAGTTGATGCCGTCCACACATGGCGGTAGTCGTTACGGTAACTACGGTAGGCAGGTCGATTAGGGAACAGTACCGTGCTTTGTTATTGGCCCGTCATCTATTCGGCGGACGATGAACAGTAAAAAATGCTGCCTTATTGTACACGTTTTATGATATTGGCATGGCTTGAGAAAGGCCAAAACTATAAAAGGCCATAAACGTAATGGCCCGACTCGCCTATGGTAACAGGCCGTAATAGTAACAGGATGTAATAGTAACATGCCGTAATAATAACAGGCCGTAACAGTAGCAGGCCATAACAGTAGCATGCCATAACATTACATGAAAGAAACTATAAAATGGTAAAATAGTAACATGCCAAAATAGTAGTTGGCCTCAACAGTAAAGGGCCGCAACTGCAAAAAGGCTAGAACAATGACGATCCTGAATAGTAACGGCCCGAGAAATTTCCAGACGAGGGCAGTAATAGGCCGACAAATTTACCAGGCTAGAATAGTAACATGCTAGTTGTGGTCCTAAACAGTTAATGGCTAGAACAGTAAAAGTCCAGAACAGTAACGGACCGTCTCAAAGAAGGGCCGTTAGTAGGCGGCTCACGATGGGCTGTGATAATAGTGATGGGCTGACCGCCGGCCTTAAGTGTACATGAGCGAATTGGCGTAGGCTGCTAATGGGCCGCACAGTGTTGGACCAACATGGGCCTTCTATAGGCCAAAACAGAACCGGGCCTGAAAGTTCGTGGGCCGCCGTTGGCTGCACTATTGGGCCCATTTCAAGCAGTGCAGGACAAAATAGTAACGGGCCATCTTCTTATTGGGCTCTCCTCATGGGTCGGCCCAGTTAGTATTTAGCAGGCCTTGGCTAGGCCTGGCTTCTACCACGGTTTTTGTGACTATTAATAGCGGTAATCAGCCGCTAACGGCTGCTGCAATGTGGCAGTTTGCATGACGTCAGCAGTCAATGCAGCTGGCGAACAGATCTACGATGGAACAAGTTTTTATGGCTGAAGGGTGCGATCCGCTGATGTTTGTAAGAGCACATATCGTTTGTAGCTAGTTTCAAAGTTCAGATATCGATCCCACAGGGAGCCCAAAGGTAAGTGTTTATAGGTGAAGTCTCGGTCACACCCGAAGTTGTCATAGGTCTTTGAGTGAATTGACTACAAGTGTTGAAATAAGGAATTGGGTTTTGATTAAATGAGATGTATTTAAATAGAACAAAATGTAAACTTCAGAAATATAAAGCATAAAAGTAAAGAACGACTTTGTTATTTGTTGTTTCCTACAGATGACGAAAGAAGGCACAGCGAGATTCAGTTCATGGTGATAGTAGCTGTGCCAGGTGGACGAGTGATAAATGTAAAAATTATCTTATAAATATATGTGTAGGCGAGCAACCCATAATTAGCCGGAACTCCTCTTGGTAGATTTTATCCCAACTTCAATAATCCTGCTAGCCTGTTACAAAAACCATGGTCAGACACTAGACGATTAAGACCCTTCAGGTCGCTTAGCGGTTAAGCTCCTTGGATTAGACTAATGCAATAAGCACAGTGGTTACTCGTTATCCTCGAGTCAACTAGCTTTCCATTGATATCCCCGTGTCACCCGGGGGTCGCCGGTCCACTAGCGAACAAGATCTTATCTATGTAGAACAAAGCATCATGTTGTCTAGGCCCTTAATTGGACAACAAGAATAAGGCATCCCACAGATAGTCAAGCACACATAATATAGTAATTAGAATTAATCACAAACTAATGGAAAATATGAAGGCAGATCACAGCTCACCAATCCCCTACATCTCCCACGCCTAAGGGAATTACTCACACATGAGAGAAGAATGGATCATCAATATAATTGAATAAAGGGAATTCGTCTTTGTATTACCATGGAGATCCACAATAAGAATAGAAAAATATCCAACACAATTCAAGATGGGAAGAAACAATCTCAAACCCTAGTCTTGCAAGGTGGAGATCCCTCTCCCTCTCAAGTACAAGTAGTGGCTATGGGGGTGTATTGGATAGGAGGTTGAACATCATGGAGCGAGATGAAGAACGTCTTCCCCTTCTTCTCCGGATCTCTTCTTTCTCCCTTCTGGATGGTATGGCGGCTGCTATGTTGTGTTTTCATCCTCGGTCCCTTCACAGAAGTTGTCCCTTTTGACAAGACAGAGGCGGCGGCAACTATACGGCGGGAACTATACGGCCAGAAAAATATTCCTGCCATATAGTTGCTCGTTAAAGCTTCTGTGAGCTCCCCTCGCGCACTTCCAAGGTGGGACTCGCTTGTTTTCTCCAGAATATTGTGTTTCTCTAGTTAAATCCCTCTGTTGACATTCAGAACCTGAAACACACATTAAAAACCAAGTTTTCTTTGCTACAGAAGTATTAGCATTAGGTAAAGCTAAGAAACAATCAAATCCAGGACAAAACCATCAATAAAAGTCATCAAAAATGTGTCGAATCTCACAGCTATCAACTCCCCCAAGCTTAGACGTTGCTCGCCCTCGAGTGACAAGGAAATAAAGAAGAATAACAGAGATTCGAGACTGAAAATAAAGGAACTCGCAAGTATGAATTGGTGTCAAATTCTTTTCTTCATAATCCCTGCAATCTTAAAATATGATCATACAAGTATTCACAAGATTGCACTGAGTCCACTTCCTAACCACGTATATCTTGTTAGCAAATAAATCATATGCCCAAGCAAGTGGCAAAAGTTTTAGCTAGGAAAGTGAGACAAATTATTTTGGTGCCTCTCTTTTTGTTCTTGTTTGTTTAACCATTAGGAGTATTCAAGTTGGCATCAAAGCATGTAATTTAAGAACAACTCATCTATTCGTGTCAAAATTTCAAGACTATTAAAGCACCTCTTTCTTTTCTTTTGCCTTTCAAAAACTTTAGCTCTTTCATAGAGAAATCATGCCACTATTTTTATCATGTTTAATTGAGTTGTGTTGTGCACTCGTGACCATGCCAATAAATAATTGTTGAGCAATAATGGGCCAGAGTAGTACTACAACTTCACTTGGAACGTGAAACCATGAGGAGACTAAAACTTTTATCCGTCATAGCATTGTTGCTACAGACGTTTACATAACTCAATAGACGAAACCAAGTGGTTTCCCACATTTAGATCGTTCGTTGGCCAGCGGAGTTAATAGTTCCCCATGGAGAACGATAGAGTTGTAATGACACGTGAAAAGCAATATCTTACGATACTTATTAGAAAAAGTAGTGGCATAATTTCTACTACTTCGAAGCATCCATTTTATCAAACAATTTCAATCAAGGGTACTATCAAGTCTATCTGTATTAAGCTCAAATGGATTGGAGTAGTTCTAAAATTAAATTCTTTGGGCTAAACATGGACTCAAGTCATCTTTTAGATGCTTTTTATTGTTGTAAAAATGTAGGAAGTATGTTTAACCAAGTTCTTTGCTCATTATTTCAAGGCTAAAAAGGAGACACTAGCAAAGGAATAAAATTTATAGGATAACAAGCTAAGTGGGGAGCAACCTGAGTGCAAGCGAGTAAATATTTGTAGGATCAATTTAAGGTTGCAGAAAGGATGATGAAAGGAATGTGATACCTCTTATAACTTGCTTCATTCTTGTATTTGAGTCGACCCCCCTCTATGCTTCCCTATTGCCAAGTCACCTGAAATTAAGCAATCTATGAGAGAAACAAAGAAACGAACTTGCGAATAAAGTTACAACTATTTTTATTTATTTTTGGTTTAGAAAAGCAAAGCTGAAAATAAACATGAAAATTTGAAGAAATAAAATAAATCAAAAGAAGAAATTAAAATATGAATGCAAAGTTTGGAGGTTTTCAAACCTCCCCCAGGCTTAGGCGATTGCCAGGCTCAGTTGTTGCCGTCATTTGGCGGATGGTGCGGATACTGCTGGTAGTAGTGGGGGAAGTGGGTCATGAAGTGAATGAATTTGTGAGTCAAAGTATTCACATCTTCATTCACATCCTGAAGAGTGTGGTCGATCTCCCCAACGCGTTGGTTGAGCTGTTGGAACTCCTGATAGGGGACGTAGTTGTACCCCTGTTGTGGCTGGTTGGGCCACGGGTCCTGCTGACTCGTGTATTAACGAGCTTGTTGGGAAAACCCAAGAGGAAGGTATGATGAGCACAACAGTAAGTTTTCCCTTAGTTATGAAACCAAGGTTATCAATCTAGTACGAGCAAGGAAACACCTCAAAGGTGTAGCTAGCTGAATGTTGGCAGGGCACACTACCAGTGACAGCAGCAACGTGGAGACCTGCACAACACAACCACAGAACTCTATCCCGAACTTGCGATGAGGTTGTCAATCTCACCGGTTTTGCTGAAAACATAGGATTAAACATATCGAATGGAAGAAAGTAAAAGTTTGCAAAAAGTAAACACAAAGCAGTAAACAGTTGCTTGTAGATTGAAAGTAAAAGAAAGGACCAGGGTCCATAGTTCACTAGAGGTGGCTCTCCTTAAGATAAATAACATGTTGGGTGAACAGATTACAGTGGGGTAATTGACAAACATCGAGAAAGCATGCAAGCATATACTACTCATCTTGACTCCTTTGAGATTCGATTGGGTATAACATTATACATAGACCGCCATCCAACTGCATCTATGACTAATATTCCACCTTCAGGTTATCGTCTGAACCCCCTCCAGTATTAAGTTGCAAGCAACAGATTATTGCTTTACGAATTGCGTGTAATATAAACAATACGATTGTTCTATGAACAAATGATTGTTGTTTTCTCCCTAGTAGCAACAGCACATCTAGTACCTTAGAGATTTTTGTCACTTCCCCAGATTACCTGAGGCATGAACCCACTATCGAGCATAAATACTAACTCTTGGAGTTGCTAGCATCTACTTGGCCAAGATAGCTACTAACAACGGAAAGCATGCCAGATCACAAATAACAAACACATGATAGAATCAATAATCAATCTGAAATAGCATCTCAATATCCATCGGATCCCCGCAAACACAACATGTAGGAATTAGAAATAGATGATCTTGATCATGAACGGAGCTCACAAGATCTAGACATGAAAGCACAAAGGGGGAGAACCAGCCATCTAGCTACTACATGGACCCGTAGTCCAGAGATGAACTACTCACGCATCACACCGGAGGCTTGCATGATGATGAAGAAGGCCTCCAGGGTGAATTCCCTCTCCGGCAGGGTGCCAGGAAGAGCTTCATATCCCTCCAAGTGGTGTGGCCGGGCCCCAGCCCCTCTCCGTCTCGTATTCTGGCTCTAGGTGTCCCTCGGTGAAAAACTGACTTTGGCTTTTGTCCCGTCCAATTCCGAGAATATTCATTTTCTGACTTTCCGGGAACCAACAACAGCAGAAAACAGGCAGCTGGCACTATGGCTCTTATTAATAGGTTAGTACAAGAAATCACATGAAAAGTACTCCAAAGTGTGGACAAAACATAAGAAAGTAGATAAAATCAAGCATGTAACATCAAAGTTTATGGATACGTTTGCAACGTATCCACATCCCCAAGCTTAAATCCTGCTTGTCCTCGAGTAGGTAAGTGATAAAAAGAAAGAATAATTTTTGAGGTGACATGCACCATCATAAACTTGATCAAATTATTTGTAAAACATTCAAGGCTAGGATCATAGTACTTCAATCATAACATGAAAGACAAAGTTCTAGAATAAACAAAGAAACAATGTTGCAACATGAAAAGGCACAAACAAAAGATTCATGAGTAACAATGCTTTGCAAGACGTTTGTTTGTTTCACATAAAGAAAACATAGCATAGTGGCATTCAGCTTGTCCCTCATAGAGTAGCAAACATAAATGCATAGTACACCTTCAAAGTTCATAAGAGTGACTAGATACAAATAGTTTAAAACAAGCAATATCAAAGCTATGCATCAATCAACAAGTCTTGGGACAATGCACATAGAACTAAGAATGGCCACTATGCTCTCAAAGTAGGTGCATAAAGGTAGAATGTGGAGACTCAACATAAAAGTAAAAGAAAGGCCTTCATAGAAGGAAGTAGGTATTCAAGTCTCATAAAGAGCTTCCAAAAATTATGGTACTTATTAGCTTTGAGCTCTCATTGCCCCTATCATAAGCATCTTGAAGGTGATTAAGGTTAAAGTGACACAACTAAGAGGATATGCTTCACAAGTTATAAGCCGAAGTCTCATGCCCCTTACTTATGAAGACCGAACCTCATGCTACTCAACTTTAGTCACAAGTAAGATCTTGTCATTGTAAGTACATATGTATCATAAAGAACCGCCAACAGGGTACCCCTTCACATGATACAGGAGCTATCCCATAATCAAAATGACAAGGCAAGCAGACAATGAGCATCTCAACGATCTTTTTATTTGCTATTTGCATAGGTTTTTATTGAGGATGCTTCATAGAGTGCTCATTATGGTGATGCTGAAAGTTTCCACCATGATTAGGCATGGCTTAGGCTAGCGGCCCAAGCGTTTCTCTAACACACATACAAACTCCATGATCTTACAAGTTCCACTTTTATTTCACACCGTCGGGATACATTAGCAAAAGAACATCATATCAACGGGGTACAAAGTACAGGTGCAATGTTGAAAGCGTTCCCCATGATACATGGTTCTTCTAACTTCAACTTATAAAGCGCAAGCATATACAAAACAAAGATGGACGCAATGGTTCATGTTTATTAAATGCAAAAAAGTAAAGTGTGCCATCAAGTTTGTGAGAGCTTTAATCACTAGTTTTCTCATAACAAGTTTAATTCGGAAGGTAGACAAACACATGAATATACTTGGAATAGCATACGCTAGTAGGTAGGTATGGTGGACTCTTTGGAATAACTTGTTTTAAGGAGTTGGATCATGAGTGGAACTCATACTTGGTTGTGGAGGCTAGCAAAAGACTGGGAGCGACAAACTAAGAGAGCAATAATGGCCATAATCATGCAGAGCGGCAAAACATCATTGATCAAAGCATAAAGTGATACTACAAGTTGAAAACTAAAGGATTATAAAGGCTATGGTGAATTGGGATAGTCATAACATGGTGTGAGCATGCGCCAAGTCAACCCAAATAAAGCATCAAAGGAGAATACCATAATACTATGCTTTAATATGCTTAAAACAACGCATGATTCCTCCAAGGCACATTAAGCAATCTCAATTGTTTATAACAAGTCATGCTACAGCAAATAATACAAAGCATAAAGCCAAAACAATATCAAGCATGGCATGACAAAGTATAGGCCGCAGCCAAAAACAAGCTCTCTTTAACACTTAAGCATGAACTTTCCTACTCTTTTCCAATCCAAACCAAACTATTTGAAAACCAATGTATGAAAGAGGGGGTCTAACCAATTTATTCAGAAAACTAAGCAAACCAAGCAAACGAAAAACCAAAATAAAAATGAAAAAGAAGACGCTCCAAGAACAACACAACTGTGCATGAAACAATAAAAATGAAGCGTTTGGAAGAAACCTAGGATTTTTATTGATGAAGTGGGGGATGCCTTGGGCATCCCCAAGCTTTGACGCTTGTACTTCTTGGATATTTCTTGGGGTGGCATCCCCAAGCTTGAGCTTATTCCATCATTCATCTCATTACTCATTCCTTCCATACACCTGAAACTTTTCCTTCATACAAAACTTCACACAATCTTTATTAGCAACATTAGTGCACTCAAGATAATAACTCTTTAGGTTCAGTTCTAACACCAATAAAACTTCCATTAAAACACTAGCTACTGTAGCACTTCCCTCAAAAAGCTCAATTCCCCAAAAGAACTCAAAAAGGAACCAAAAAGAAGCAAATGAAGAAAATGGCAGAAATTTGTCAAAACAGACCAGCACGTAAAGAAGAATTTTTTCGAAGACTTTATGTTGCTCAAATCAAAAAGTGTTGAACTAACGAAAGTTATATAACAACCTGGGGCAGAAGCACAAAACTTCACGCCTCCAACGGACGTACAAAGATTTTACACGAATTTTTACGGTGAAGCACCGAAATCTGTTTCGGGACAGCAACTTTCCCAATCATTACTTCTCTCTCATTAGAGGTTACTCTTGGCACAAAAAAGCAAATAAAAAGGATAAGGAGCGGTTAATAATGAAGTAATAACTTCCAAGACTCATCTAAAACTTTTGGGTTATCTCCCAATAAGTACTTTTCTTTAACGCCTTTAAGTTAGGCATGATAGTTTGGGAAGATGCTCACATAAGAAATATGAATTGAAGTAAAAGAGAGCATTAAGAAGCAAATTCAAAGCAAATTTAAGTATAACCCACTTCCTATGCATAAGAATCTTGTATGCAAATAAATTCGCAAAGAACAAAGGGACAGGCATAGGAAGATAAAACAAGAGTAACTTCAAAACTTTCAGCACATAGAGAGGTGTTTCAATACCATGAAAACTTCTACAACCATATTTCCTCTCTCATAATAATTTCCAGTAGCCTCATGAATAAACTCAACAATATAACTGTCACATAAAGCATGCTTTTCATGATCTACAAACACTAGAGCTTTATTATAAACGTTTTCAAAAGAATCCTCAGGAACATGACATTCTTCCTCATTTGGTAAGCATGGGGGACAATCAAATAATGTAAGGGGTAAAGAGATACTCTCATTAGAAGGTAGGGATGGGTAGATCCATTCTTCCTCCTCTTGATCATCACTCTCCTCTTCTTTTTCATCCAATGAGCTTCCAGTTTCAGCAATTTCTTCTTCCATAGGCTCCTACAAGGCATTAGTCTCTTCCATTGGTGGAGAGCATCTATTAAGATATTCAAGAATATAGCCATTTTCTACCTTGTAATTATCAAAGCAAAATTTAAGTATATCATAAACCTCATATTTATAAGGTGAATCATCAGTATTTTCAAGCAAACTAGCAAGTTCAAATGCACCCTTCCAAGCAATAAATTCTTCAATTTGTTCCACATCATAAAAGTCATAATTCCCTTTAACATAAGAAGATATGGTAACATCATCATTATACTCACATTGAAAATGGAGGTGTTTATACCTCCTACAACAACAAGATTCATCAAAGCAATAAGTAACATTATAAGTAGAGCACATGTCTATAGCAATGGTATACCATTTATCAATTTGTTCCCATAAGTGTTTCCCTTTTTGTGACAAGCGGTGTTCCTTATAAGAATATTTTTGTTCTTCCGTGAACCCACCTTGCCAATAAGATTCAGTTTCAAAGAAACCAACCATGGATAGAAAGCATGATAAAGCAAGACAATAACAGACCAATGAAAATAACAACTATAGTAGGAACTAATTTTTTGTGTTTTTGATAAAGAAACGAGCAAACAAAGCAAAAAGTAAACTAAGAAAAACAAAAATAACAAAGTAAAGAGATTGGTTATGAGGGACTCCCCTTGTGAAGATGTCCTTGACTCCCCGGAAACGGTGCCAGAAAAAGTACTTGTTGACTCGTGTATTAACGAGCTCGCTGGGGAACCCCAAGAGGAAGGTATGATTAACACAGCAGTAAGTTTTCCCTCAGTTATGAAACCAAGGTTATCAATCCAGTAGGAGCAAGGAAACACCCCAAAGTCGTAGCTAGATGAACGTTGGCAGGGCGCACTACCGGTGCCAGCAGCAACGTGGAGACCTGCACAACACAACCATAGAACTCTGTCCCCAACTTGCGATGAGGTTGTCAATCTCACCGGTTTTGCTGAAAACAAAGGATTAAATGTATCGAATGGAAGAAAGTAAAAGTTTGTAGAAAGTAAACACAAAGCAGTAAACAGTTGATTGTAGATTGAAAGTAAAAGAAAGGACCGAGGTCCATAGTTCACTAGAGGTGGCTCTCCTTAAGATAGATAACATGTTGGGTGAACAAATTACAGCGGGGCAATTGACAAACATCGAGAAAGCATACAAGCATATACTACTCATCTTGACTCCTTTGAGATTCGACTGGGTATTACAACATTATACATAGACCGCCATCCAACTGCATCTATGACTAATAATCCACCTTCAGGTTATCATCTGAACCCCCTCCAGTATTAAGTTGCAAGCAACGGATAATTGCATTACGAATTGCGTGTAATGTGATACATTGCAAATGTATCTATAATTTTTGATGTTCCATGCTTGGTTTTATCTACTTTCTTATGTTTTGTCCACACTTTGGATTACTTTTCATATTACTTCTTGGACTAACCTATTAAGAAGATGCCACAGTGCCAGTTGCCTATTTTTTGCTGTTTTTGGTTTCAGGAAATCAGAAAATGAATATTCTCGGAATTTGACGGGACAAAAGCCAAAGTCAATATTTCACCGGGGGGAACACGGAGCCAGAAGACGAGACGGAGAGGGGCCAGCCACACCATAGGGTGGAATGGGTCCCCCTTGGCCACGCCACCAGGTGGTGTGGGCCCCTCCGGCTTCCACCGACCTTGCCCTCTCGCCTATAAGAGCCTCCCGATGCATAAATCCTAAAGAGTCAAGCCTCTAGCCACGAAAAGTTCCGCAGCACCGCCGCCATTGAAGGGGAGATTTGAGGGATAGAAAGTCTCTGTTCCGGCACCCTGCCGAGAGGGGGAAGTGCCCCCGGAGCCATCTCCATCGATCTCCACCACCATCTCCATCACCGTTGCTGATTCCCATGATGAGGAGGGCGTAGTTCTCTCTCGAGGCTGAGGGTTCTACCGGTAGCTATGTGTTCATCTCTCTCTCTCTATGCATGATCATATTGTGATCATGAGATTTGTAATCAAGTAGATCCACCTTTCTACTCAAGTGCTTTATTAGATCTCTGCTCTCCCCATGTTTGTGAAAGTGACAACGTGCTCACCATGGTGGCACTTAGGCTAGAGATTACAAATACTTGTTATGAGTTATATTTGGAGTTGGATGTCTTTATGAAATTGTGGTGTTTGTTGGACTCATCTAGTGCTCAAGGTGATAGTGTGGGGTTTTCTAGATGGGAAAGGCTTACTTTGAGGTGTGCTGTTATAGCCCTACCATGGATTAGAGTGTCCAACTAGAGAGTAGTTAAGAGTAGTATCATGAAGATAATATATTTATATGAGAGTGTTCACTAGTGAAAGTATGATCCCTAGGCCTTGTTTCTAAGCATTGAAACACCGTTTGCTACTAGATCTATTACATGTTTGCTTGCTGCCATCTTTATTTCAGTTTGCCTTTAGTCTTTTCCACGCCATCAAGCTATCTTATATCATCGTTACCACTTATAATTATCCATACCACTTGTATTTCACTATCTCTTCGCCGAACTAGTGCACCTATACACCTGACAAGTGTATTGGGTGTGTTGGGGACACAAGAGAATTCTTGTATCTTGATTGCAAGGTTGCTTGAGAGGGAATACCTTTGACCACTTCGTCCCTGAGTTCGATAAACCTTGGGTGATCCACTCAAGGGAAAACTTGCTGCTGTTCTACAAATCTCTGCACTTGGAGGCCCAACAACTATCTACAAGAATAGAAGTGCGTAGACATGAAGCTATTTTCTGGCGCTGTTGCCGGGGAGGTAAGGTAAAAGGTACTCACATCCTCCAGTGTGAGTGCTCGAAGTTATTTCCTTTAGATTCTGCAATTTTTTCTTTTTGTTTCTTTTTTTCACTAGTTAGGCTTAATGGAAAACAACAACAAAATTAGAGAGCTTTATAGTATTTATCTTGAGTTAGGACATGAAGTGTTTGAAGAGAAAATTAAAAAACCTATGGAACTTTATTTGCATACTAATAGCAATGTTGTTAGTATGAATTCTGTGGACACCATTATTGCTAATGCTATGAAAAAGTCTAAGCTTGGGGAAGCTAGTTTTTATGAAAATGATCTTTTTAGTTCCCTAGCTTTGGAAGATAGCTATTCTATTGCTTATGATGATACCAAACCTCCAATATATGATGATTACAATGATGAATATGAAATTTTCAGTCCACCTACTATTGAGGATAAAATTAATGATTACAATATGCCTCCTATATTTGATGATTATGGTGATGAGAATAATAATGATAGCTATTTTGCTGAATTTGCTCCCACTACAATTAATAAGAATGACTATGCTTATGTGGAGCGTAATAATTATTATATGCATGTGGCTCATGATAAGAATGTTTCTTGTGATAGTTATATTGTTACTTTTATTCATGATGCTACTGAAAGTTATTATGAGAGAGGGAAACATTGTTTTATGTGTCTCAACAATATTAGGTTTCCCCTCTTTATGTTGAAAGTCTTGAAGTTGCACTTGTTTTGCTTTACTATGCTTGTTGCTTTGTGCTTTCATGACTTGTTTCTTTACAATATTCCTATGCATAGGAAGTGGGTTAGACTTAAATGGGCTTTGAATTTGCTTCTTGATGCTCTCTTTTACTTCAATTCATATTTCTTATGTGAGCATCTTCTCAAACTATTAAGCCTAACTTAAAGGCATTAAAGAAAAGTACTTATTGGGAGATAACCCAAAAGTTTTAGATGAGTCTTGGAAGTTATTACTTCTGTAATAACCTCTCCTTATCCTTTTTATTTGGTTTTTGTGCCAAGAGTAACCTCTATTGAGAGAGGAGTAATGATTGGGAAAGTTGCTGTCCTGAAACAGATTTCTGTGCTTCACCGTAAAAATCCGTGTAAAATATCTATACGTCCTTTTGTGGCGTGAATTTTAGTGCTTCTGCCCCAGGTTGTTATCTAACTTTCGTTAGTTCAATACTTTTTGATTTGAGCAACATAAGGTCTTCTAAATAATTCGTCTTTACCTGCTGGTCTGTTTTAACAGATTTCTGCCATTTTCTGCATTTGCTTCTTGTTGGTTCCTTTTTGAGTTCTTTTGGGGAATTGTGCTTTTTGAGGGAAGTGATATAGTAGCTAGTGTTCTAATGGAAGTTTATTTGGTTTTTAAACTGAACCTAAAGACCTATTATCTTGAGTGCACTAATGTTGCTAATAAAGATTGTGTGAAGTTTTGTACGAAGGAAAAATTTCAGGTGTATGGAAGGAATGAGTAATGAGATGAAAGATGGACTAAAGCTCAAGCTTGGGGATGCCACGCGTGTCACCCCAAGAAATATTCAATAAGTACAAGCGTCAAAGCTTGGGGATTCCCAAGGCATCCCCTTCTCCATCAATAAAAATCCCAGGTTTTTGCCAAACGCTTCATTTTTATTGTTTCATGCACAGTTGTGTTGTTCTTGGAGCGTCTTCTTTTTATTTTTCTTTTTGGTTTTTGGTTTGCTTTTGTTTGCTTAGTTTTCTGAATAAATTGGTTGGACCCCCTCTTTCATACGTTGGTTTTCAAATAGTTTGGTTCGGATTGGAAAAGCGTAGGAAAGTTCATGCTTAAGTGTTAAAGAGAGCTTGTTTTTGACTGTGGCCTATGCTTTGTCATGCCATGCTTGATATTGTTTTGGCTTTATGCTTAGTGTTCTTTGCTGTAGCATGACTTGTTATAAACAATTGAGATTTCTTAATGTGCCTTGGATGAATCATGCGTTGTTTTAGCATATTAAAGCATAGTATAGTGGTATTCTCCTTTGATGCTTTATTTGGGTTGACTTGGCGCATGCTCACACCATGTTATGACTATCCAAAGTCACCATAGCCTTGATGATCCTTTAGTTTTCAACTTGTAGTATCACTTTATGCTTTGATCAATGATGTTTTGTCGCTCTGCATGATTATGGCCATTATTGCTCTCTTAGTTGGTCGCTTCCAGTCTTTTGCTAGCCTCCACAACCAAGTATGAGTTCCTCTCATGCATCGAACTCTTTAAACCAAGTTATTCCAAAGAGTCCACCATACCTACCTACTAGCATATGCTATTCCAAGTATATTCTTGTTTTTGTCTACCTTCCAAATTAAACTTGTTATGAGAAAACTAGTGATTAAGGCTCTCACGAACTTGATGGCACACTTTAATTTTCTTGCATTTAATAAACTTGAACCATTGGGTCCTTCTTTGTTGCGTATATGCTTGCGCTTTATAATTGAAGTTAGCAGAACCATGTATCATGGGGAACGCTTTTAACATTGTACTTGTACTTTGTACCCCATTGATATCATGTTCTTTTGCTTATGGATCCCGACGGTGTGAAATAAAAGTGGAACTATTAAGATCATGGAGTTTGTATGTGTGTTAGAGAAACACCTGGGCCGCTAGCCTAAGCCATGCCTAATCATGGTGGAAACTTGCAGCATCACCATAATGAGCACTCTATGAAGCATCCTCAATAAAAACCTATGCAAATAGCAAATAAAATGATCGCTAAGATGCTCATTGTCTGCTTGCCTTGTCATTTTGATTATGGGATAGCTCATGTATCATGTGCAAGGGGTACCCCGTTGGTGGTTCTTTATGATACACATGTACTTACAATGACAAGAGCTTACTTGTGACTAAAGTTGAGTAGCATGAGGTTCGGTCTTCGTAAGTAAGGGGCATGAGATTTCGGTTTATAACTTGTCAAACATATCCTCTCAGTTGTGTCAATTTAACCTTAATCACCTGAAAGATGCTTATGATAGGGGCAAGGGGAGCTGAAAGCTATTAAGTACCATAATTTTTGGAAGCTCTTTATGAGACTTGAATCCCTACTTCCTTCTATGAAGGCCTTTCTTCCACCATTACATTGAGTCTCCACCTTCTACCTTTATGCACCTACTTTGAGAGCATAGTGGCCATTCTTAGTTCTATGTGTATTGTCCCAAGACTAGTTGATTGATGCATAACTTGATATTGCTTATTTTAAACTATCTTGTATCTAGTCACTCTTATGAACTTTGAAGGTGTCCTATGCATTTATGTTTTGCTACTCTATGAGGGACAAGCTGAATGCTACTATGCTATGTTTTCTTTATGTGAAACAAACAAACGTTTTGCAAAGCATTGTTATTCATGAATCTTTTGTTTGTGCCTTTTCATGTTGCAACATAATTTCTTTGTCTTATTGCTAGAACTTTATCTTTCATGTTATGATTGAAGTAGTATGATCCCAGCTTTGAATGTTTTACAAATACTTTGATCAAGTTTATGATGGTGCATGTCACCTCAAAAATTATTCTTTCTTTTTATCACTTACCTACTTGAGGACAAGCAGGATTTAAGCTTAGGGATGTTGATACATAGCAAATGTATCTATAATTTTTGATGTTCCATGCTTGGTTTTATCTACTTTCTTATGTTTTGTCCACACTTTGGAGTACTTTTCATATTATTTCTTGGACTAACCTATTAACAAGATGCCACAGTGTCAGTTTCCTGTTTTCTGCTGTTTTTGGTTTCAGGAAGTCAGAAAATGAATATTCTCGGAATTGGATGGGACAAAAGCCAAAGTCAATATTTCACCAGGGGGACACGGAGCCAGAAGACGAGACGGAGAGGGGCCAGGGGCCAGCGACACCATAGGGTGGCGTGGGTCCCCCTTGGCCGCGCCACCAGGTGGTGTGGGCCCCTCCGGCCTCCACCGAACTTGCCCTCTTGCCTATAATAGCCTCCTGATGCATAAACCCTAAAGACTCAAGCCTACAGCCACAAAAAGTCCCGCAGTGCCACCGCCACCGAAGGGGAGATTCGGGGGATAGAAAGTCTTTGTTCTGGCACCCTGCAGGGACGGGGAAGTGCCCCCGGAGTCATCTCCATCGATCTCCACCACCATCTCCATCACCGTTGCTGATTCCCATGATGAGGAGGGAGTAGTTCTCTCTCGAGGCTGAGGGTTCTACCGGTAGATATGTGTTCACCTCTCTCTCTCTATGCATGATCATATTGTGATCATGAGCTTTGTAATCAAGTAGATCCACCTTGCTACTCAAGTGCTTTATTAGATCTCTGCTCTCCCCATGTGTGTGAAAGTGACAGCGTGCTCACCATGGTGGCACTTAGGCTAGAGATTACAAATACTTGTGATGATTTATATTTGGAGTTGGATGTCTTTATGAAATTGTGGTGTTTGTTGGACTCATCTAGTGCTCAAGGTGATAGTGTGGGGTTTTCTAGATGGGAAAGGTTTACTTGGAGGTGTGTTGTTATAGCCCTATCATGGATTAGAGTGTCCAACCAGAGAGTAGTTAAGAGTAGTATCATGAAGATAATATATTTATATGAGAGTGTTCACTAGTGAAAGTATGATCCCTAGGCCTTGGTTCTAAGCATTGAAACACTGTTTGCTACTAGATCTGTTACATGTTTGCTTGCTGCCATCTTTATTTCAGTTTGCCTTTAGTCTTTTCCACACCATCAAGCTATCTTCGATCACCGTTACCACTTATAATTATCCATACCACTTGTATTTCACTATCTCTTCGCTAAACTAGTGCACCTATACACCTGACAAGTGTATTGGGTGTGTTGGCAACACAAGAGACTTCTTGTATCTTGATCGCAGGGCTGCTTGAGAGGGAATACCTTTGACCACTTCCTCCCTGAGTTCGATAAACCCTGGGTGATCCACTTAAGGGAAAACTTGTTGCTATTCTACAAACCTCTGCACTTGGAGGCCCAACAACTGTCTACAAGAATAGAAGTGCGTAGACATCATAACGTAAAACAATATGATTGTTCTATGAACAAAGGATTGTTGTTTTCTCCCTAGTAGCAAGAACACATCTAGTACCTTAGAGATTTCTGTCACTTCCCCAGATTACTAGAGGCATGCACCCACTATCGAGCATAAATACTAACTTTTGGAGTTGCTAGCATCTACTTGGCCAAGATAGCTACTAACAACGGAAAGCATGCAAGATCACAAATAGCAAAGACATGATAGAATCAATAATCAATATGAAATAGCATCTCAATATCCATCGGATCCCCGCAAACACAACATGTAGGAATTAGAAATAGAAGATCTTGATCATGAACGGAGCTCACAAGATCTAAACATGAAATTACAAAGGAGGAGAACCAGCCATCTAGCTACTACATGGACCCGTAGTCCAGAGATGAACTACTCACACATCACACCGGAGGCTTGCATGATGATGAAGAAGGCCTCCAGGGTGAATTCCCCTCTCCGGCAGGGTGCCAGGAAGAGCTTCATATCCCTCCCGATCTAGGGATGGAGATGATGGCGGCTATAGACTCTTTTGTGGATTTTTGATCGGGTACTTAGGGTTTCCGTATCAGAGGCAATATATAGGCGGAAGGAGAGGCCAAGGGGGTGCCTGGGGCGGCCAGGCCACCCCCTGGCGTGGGCCAGGCCTGGTTGCGCGGCAAAGTGGTGTGGCCGGGCCCCAGCCCTTGTCCGTCTCATATTCTGGCTCCAAGTGTCCCTCGGTGAAAAACTGACTTTGGCTTTTGTCCCGTCCAATTCCGAGAATATTCATTTTCTGACTTTCCTGGAACCAAAAACAATAGAAAACATGCAGCTAGCACTGTGGTTCTTGTTAATAGGTTAGTCCAAGAAATCATATGAAAAGTACTCCAAAGTGTGGACAAAACATAAGAAAGTAGATAAAACCAAGCATGGTAAAAATTATGGATACATTTGCAACGTATCAGGTCCCAAGCTCCTCCTTGTTGTTGCTGCTACTATCCCTCCCAAGTAGGGTTGTATCCCTGCTCTTCCTCCTGCTCCTACTCCTCATCATCCTGCTGCCCTTCATCTTCCTCTTCCTCATGTTGGAGCTCGGCCAAGATCTCCGTCACTTGTTCCTTGGTGAGGATCCAAGTGTTCTTGTCCACAATCGCGAAGGCTTGGGGGCAGGGCAACTGAACCTGCTCACCCTGTGTATCATCAAGATAACTGAATTGATATGCTCGGAGCCTCCGGTTAGCTTGGTAAACACCAAGGAAGCCACAAGCAGTCAAATATTTGACCTCCATGAGTTTGGAGCCATCAACAGGTTCCATAACAGGTAGTACAATGTTCAATGCAAAGGCAAGGTGGGTTACCAATCCACCAATGCAAATATCACCTTTGGTCTTGATACTTTGGTGGCAGAAGTGCTGGATGAGTAGAGCTGCAGGATTGGGGCTTTGCGGTGAAGTGGGGAAGAGAGCCATGGTGATCATTGCCATGTCCGCATTGGCCATGGAGCATGTGTCACCTCTCCCCAGTAGTGTGTTGGCGAGGAACAGAGCATAGTAGGGAATGGTTGGGTTCTAGATGGTGGACATCTTCTTCTGATAAAAGTGCCTGCCACCATTAACAGAAATAACCTCCCAAGTCGTTCCACTTGTGACGCTATAGAGGTTAGTAAAATTGGGCTCCCCAGTATGAGGGAAGCTGAAAGCATTGCAAAATTGTTCAAAACTTATGTCATAGTGTTGTCGGTTCATGGTGAAGCTTATCGTGCACATGTTACCTTTCTCCATGTGGTCGTCGTAGAAGGAGGCAAGGAAATCATGGGTGAGCTCAGTGTAGGTGTCGTGGCTTGCGAAACCAAGCACCGCTAACCCCGCCCTGCTGCACATGAGGTCGAAATCCTCCTTCAACCCTGTCGCGGTGAGAAAGTTGTGGTCGGCCCAACGTGTGGGTAGCACCCTCCTCGATGAGACAATGTCCAACTTGGAGTTGCGCGAGGCTCGGGACCCCGAGCTTGAGCCCTCACCCCGTTGGAGCTTGCTCGAATGAAAGAGGTTACCGATTTTGTTCATCGTGATGCACTGAAAAATTTCACCATAAGACCTTAGGCATATAGTTTCTATATGATATATGAACAATTCTACGTGGAAAAATTCAATCCTAACATGAGAAATTAATAGAAAAACAAAATAAGCTTGAGTTCATCCACTAGATCAATGTGAGAGTTTCAACCATGGAAATCTGAAAATAAAGCATGGATAGGGAGAGAAACATACCGATATGTTGATTCCCCCACTCAGACGAATGAAATCCACGAAGAATCAAGAGTTCTAGGTGGATTTTGAGAGGTTTGGAGAGAGAATATGAGAGAAATAATGAGGAGAGGAGGAAGACCTAGCCACCCCGGTGCGATTTTGTGGTCGCACCATACTATACGGCCGGAACTATACGGGTGGGTGATGTTGCTTCACCCGTACAGAAAACAGCTATACGGACACAACTATATGGCCGGATCCGTATAGTTGGTCGTTAAACTGTCTGCCTCTCGAGATAAATTTGTAAAACTAGCATCAATATCTATACGACCAGAACTATATGACCGGAATTTTTATTAACGCCGTATAGTTGGTCGTTAAACTCTCAGTACCTTTCAGAAATTTTTGTACGAAGGCATCGATATCTATACGACTGGAGCTATACGGCTGAAATTTTTATTCCCGCCGTATAGTTGGTCGATAAATTCTCTTTGTCTTCAAAGAAAATTTGTTGATGACAAAGATATCTATATGACCGGAACTATACGGCCGGAATTTTTATTCCCGCCGCATAGTTGGTCATTAAACCGTCAGTAATCATCAAATAAATTCTATTTCTTCGAGGATTCCTTCTTATCCCAAAACTTAGCGAAATACCTTGTTTTTAACAGAAAATTGATAGTAAAAACTATTGACCAACATTAGCATATTAAAAGCAAAATTCTAGCTTCTGTAAATAGAATACTCAAACTTTTATTCTTATTATTATTATCTACTCGTTCAATCGATGTTTCTACTACTTTTTGATAGCTATATCTCCGCGGGCGTGCTTCCGCAAGAATGTCTGTGTAAAACTGGTAGGAATGCGATGAACTTCTTGTTCTCTAATCTACTTAATTGATGAAATGGGTTGACTCCCATTAAGCATTTATTAAGAATGGTTGAGTAACTCAACCTCTTCTCTCTTCTTGAATTCTTACCTTTGGTTGCCCCTTATCAAAGGCACTTACCACATGAACTCATTTTGAAGGTGGAATATATCTTTCTCCTGCTCCTATCTTCTTTGGAAAATACCGGATGATTTCAGCATCATAAACATTGAAGATTATCTTTCCTTAGGCATAATCTACTGATGCACCTGCAGTACTGAGGAAAGGTTTTCCAAGTATTATATATAATGTTTCATCTTCGGGCATCTCAAGAATAATAAAATCAGTGGGAATAACATGCTCATCTATTCTAAGTAGAACATCCTCGATCATACCAATGGGTTGTTTAGTGGACTTGTCAGCCATCTGTAAAGTGATAGTAGTAGGAGAATACTCCCCTAATCCTAACCTTTTATAGAGGGAGTATGGCATTACACTAACTCCTGCTCCTAGATCACACAAGGCATTATGAATATCAGTTTTGCCTATTGAGCATGAAATAGTTGGTATTCCGGGATCTCTAGACTTAGACAACAACTTCCCATTATCACGATAGCTCGTTACCATGGCAATAGTTTCAGTTATTTCTTTCTTTCTACTAAGAATATCATGGAGGAATTTACCATAAGTGGGAACTTTGATTGCATCCGCAAATGGAATTTCCAGACGAAGGTCACTAAATGCCTTTGTAAAAGAATTATAAATTACCTGAGCCGGTGCTTTCTTTTTTCGATCTGGATAAGGAAGCTTTTTCTCACCTGACTTACTCTTGTCTTTTACCTTTTGTGGCGGGTCAGGCTCTTTTGTTGCTTTCTTTTGTTGTTGCTTATTGCTTTTCTTCTTTTCTACTACAACAACTTCATCTTCCTTGCTTATTTCTTTATCTTATCTTGGATCAACCGTCTCTGCATCAGAGTCATAATGGTCATCTTATGCATCATTTTGGTCCTCCTTGGTTTGATCTTGAGTTTCAGTTTCATCTTGAGGATCCACCAATGTATCATCTTCTTGGCTTGCTTTGAGCAAGGCTTTTTTCCTTTCGCTCTTTTTCGGCTACGTATTCTGGTGGTCCTAAGGGTCCTGTAACAACTGCACCCCTTCTTGTGACAACATTAGTAGAAACTGGAATATCTTTATCGTCACGAAGAAAATTTTGATAACTAGATGCTATTTGTTCACACTGGGTTTCAATCATACTAAGGTACTTGTGAAATAATTTTATTTCTTGGCCAATCTCATCATAATTTTCCATGAGTTCCACCAAAATCTTTTTGTGTTTTTGGAAATGCTTATGCAAGTTATTATGAGATTTTACTTGTCGATGTTTTAATTCTTGAAAAACTTTTCTAGTTTCATCTTCATCAGTTAAAACTTGTAACAAATCTACTTTGTTTTCCTTAACAAGGTCAGAAGGTAAACCTTTTTCTTTCATAGTTTTGTGTTCCTCAGGCATAATATCAGGAGTTATATGAAGTATCCCTTTTTCTGGCTTAGTGCCATAATCAGGATTATATACAAAATCATTCTTAGCCCTAGTAGACATTAATTCCAAACATTCTTTAATAGTTAAAGTATTTATTGATCCTCTTGCTGAGAATTCAAGAAACTCTCTACATTGAGTATTGAGACCATGGTAGAATAAATGACAAATTGTTAGTTCAGAATAGCCGTGATTAGGAATACTATTGATCATTCCAAAGAATCTTTCCTAGGCTTGTGGGTAGTTTTCTCCCACATTCTGACTAAAGTTTCCTATGTTCTTTCTTAGTTTAGTTACCTTTTTAAAAGGAAGAAACCTATTTATGAATTTAGTAATGCAGTTTTCCCAACATTTAATGTAATGGCGAGGGAGAGAATATAACCAGTCTAGAGCTTTACCATTAAGAGACCATCAAAATAATTTAAGACGAGAGAAATCTCTTGGCAAACCTTTTTGTCCAAGTGATGTTATCACATCGTCAAACTCTCTAATATGTCTTCCTAGGTCTTCATCTTCCCTTCCACTGAAAGCTTTCTCCTTCAAAATTTAAATAATTCCACCATCAAATCGATATTCTCTAACTTCAGGATTGGGGAACTCCATTGGTTGTTTAAGAAATTCAGAACTTGGAGCACTATATTCCCAGAGAGCTTTCTCACGAGTTGTCATGTAAATAGACATGATTTCCATAATATCACTCAGGTTTTCAACTTCAACTTTATTTGATCTTAAAAGTTTTTCAATAATTTCTTCGCGCCTCTGAGCAGGCACACGCTCAATATAATCCGGCAGGTAGGTCCTACCAGAGCGTGTAGACCCTATGCCTCCTAAGGAGAACATTTTGTAGCAACACCTAAAATCTCAAAAGACAAACACTTAGCGCTTAGCTCCCTAGCAACAGCGCCAGTAAATAGCTTGATGTCTGCAAGAGCATAGATTGTTTGTAGCTAGTTTCGAAGTTCAGATATCGATCCCACATGGAGCCCAAAGGTAAGTGTTCATAGGTGAAGTCTATGTCACACCGTAAGTTGTCATAGGTCTTTGAGTGAATTGACTGCAAGTGTTGAAATAAGGAATTGGGTTTTGATTAAATGAGATGTATTTAAATAGAACTAAAATGTAAACTTCAGAAATATAAAGCATAAGAGTAAAAAACAACTTTGTTGTTTGTTGTTTCCTACAGATGGCAAAAGAATGCGCGGGGAGATTCGGTTCATGGTGATAGTGACTGTGCCAGGTGGACGAGTGATAAATGTAACAATTATAATCTTATAAATATATGTGTAGGCGAGCAACCCATAATTAGCTGGAACTCTTCTTGGTAGATTTCATCCCAACTTCAATAATCCTACTAGCCTGTTACCAAAACCATGGTCAGACACTACAAGATTAAGACCCTTCAGGTCGCTTAGCGATTAAGCTCCTTGGATCGGACTAATGCAATAAGCACAGTGGTTACTCGTTATCCTCGAGTCAACTAGCTTTGCATTGATATCCCCGTGTCACCCGGGGGTCGCCGGTCCACTAGCGAACAAGATCTTATCTATGTAGAACAAAGCATCATGTTGTCTGGGCGCTTAATTGGACAATAAGCATTAGGCATCCCACAGATAGTCAAGCACACATAGTATAGTAATTAGAATTAATCACAAACTAATGGAAAATATGAAGGCACATCACATCTCACCAATCCCGTACATCTCCTGCTCCCAAGGGAATTACTCACAACTGAGAGAAGAATGGATCATCATTATAATTGAATAAAGGGAATTCGTCTTTGTATTACCGTGGAGATCCACAATAAGAATAGAAAAATATCCAACACAATTCAAGATGGGAAGAAACAATCTCAAACCCTAGTATTGCAAGGTGGAGATCCCTCTCTCTCTCAAGTACAAGTAGTGGCTATGGGGGTGTATTGGCTAGGAGGTTGAAGATCGTGGAGCGAGATGAAGAACGTCTTCCCCTTCTTCTCCGGATCTCTTCTTTCTCCCTTCTAGATGGTATGGCGGTTGTTGTGTTTTGTTTTTGTCCTCGGTACCTTCACGGAAGTTGTCCCTTTTTACAAGACAGAGGCGGCGGCAACTATATGGCAGGAACTATACGTCCAAAAAAATATTCCCGCCGTATAGTTTCTCGTTAAAGCTTCTGCAATCTCCCCTCGCGCGCTTCCAAGGTGGGACTCGCTTGTTTTCTCCAGAATATTGTGTTTCTCTAGTTAAATCCCTCTGTTGATGTTTAGAACCTGAAACACACAATAAAAACCAAGTTTTCTTCGCTACCGAAGTATTAGCGTTTGGTAAAGCTAGAAAACAATCAAATCCGGGAGAAAACCAACAACAAAAGTCATCAAAAATGTGTCGAATCTCACAGTTATCATCTGCCACTGTAAAAAAACCGTGGTCAATTCATTTGTGACGCGGCTTTTACCACGAAGGCCATTCGTTGTGGAAGACTTTTTGGCCAGGAAAAACGGGCCTTCAACCACGAAAATCGTCCATTGTAAAAGCCAACTTTTCTTGTAGTGTAAGTTTATGACTTCTTGCCTTCTTTGGCTCTAGTCCTTTACATTTCAATCTGAGTTATACCATCCGATATATAATTGCTGAGTTACATGACTCAAATCTGACGTATGTCTCAGATCCGAGATACCTAGCTCGAAACCTAGGTTATATGACTCAAAACCTGAGTTTCTTGATTCACATCCGAGTTACATGAATCAAAACCGAGTTACCTGACTCAAATTTGAGTTACTTGACTCAAGTATGAGTTACTTGACTCAAATCCGAGTTACTAGGTAACTAGGCAACTGAGATAAGTCTGAGTTACAAGGTAACTAAGAAAGCTGAGGTTAATCCGATTTACAAGGTAACTAGGCAAGCTGAGGTTAATCCAAGTTACAATTGATGAGATATGCTATGACCTTATGATGTGCTAGAAAATTGCCATTGATATGGATCCGAGATATATATCCGAGGTATGGTTTTGAGATATGATACGACTTTATGATATGGTGGCGAACTGCAATAGATATGGATCCGAGATGTAGATCCAAGATTGAGTATGATGAGTTTAAGATATGCTGGCAAATTGCCATCCGATATATGGAAATAACCTGGCAAACTGATTCAAATAACAATTTTGAGGTATAAGATAACCTAGCAAGCTAAGGTAAAGAATGATCCGAGGTATAAAGTAACCTGGCAAACTGAAGTAAATACCAGTCCGAGTTAAATCTGAGTTACAAGGTAACCAGGCAATCTGAGTTAAATCTGAGTTACAATGTAACTAGGCAAGCTGAAGTAAATCTGAGTTACCATGTAACTAGGCAAGCTGAAGTAAACCTGAGTTACCATGTAACTAGGCAAGCTGAAGTAAATCCGAGTTACCATGTATGTAGGCAAGCTGAAGTAAATCCGAGTTACCATGTAACTAGGCAAGCTGAAGTAAATACGAGTTACCATGTATCTAGGAAAGATGAAGTAAATCCGAGTTACCATGTAACTAGGCAAGCTGAAGTAAATCTGAGTTACCATGTAACTAGGCAAGCTGAAGTAAATCCGAGTTACCATGTAACTAGGCAAGCTAAAGTAAAACCGAGTTAAATCTGAGTTAAAACCGAGATACTATGAGTTGCAATGACTTTGCAAGTCTTCTTACCAATAGGTATAGCTATGACGTATAGCAGTTAACATACAAGATCAAGGCATAACTTAAGTCCTCTCAGAGTTAAAGTTCTATGCATGGGGACACCAAGTCCCCGAGATACTTTTTCTATCCTTAGGTGACTCAAATGATACGTTGGCTAGTCCCCGGGTTGAGTTATCTCTTTCCCGGGGTGAACAGCTAAGTGATTGAGGGTGATAGACACCGAGTGGAGAATATCATTTTGCGGCCCGAAAGTTGGGGTGTCCAGGCAACACGGTACCCAAGTTACTTACAATCAGCTTCGTTGCCCAAAGTTGGCGTGCCAAATACTCAGAGGGTCTTTTTCAGCATGAATTCAACTTTACATTTTAATACAAAATATCAGGCTAACAGTCGTCAAGTTGGCCCCCCTGTCAGTTCTCGATGTTATGTCGCTCCCGTCGCTTAGGCGGGGTGGCTGTCACACAGGCTTGCAGCGCCAACACAGTGGATAGAACAACACCCCCTGCCCAGTGTATCGACGTGATAAAACAGGCCACATGTTTCAGCTTTATAATTATTTTTTGTTTACTCAGAAGCTGGAACGGCCACCACCACGCGTCTCTCCTTGGACTTCCGTCCCCGTCGTTAACCACTACCTTAAAAGTGCATTGACGGTTCCACCGTTCCCCTGCCTCGCAGAAACCAGTCTTCTTCTTCCTGTCATCTATTTTCTTCCCGTCTTCTCCTTGCCGCCATGGAAGGTCGTCGCACTCTAGAGACAAGCTTCACTACCCATGACAATAAGAAGATAGACGTTGTCTACACCAACGAGGAGGAGACAGTGGTGCATGTCCTGAGGATGTACGAGGGTTGGCTTGAGAAAGACGAGGATAAGTTTGTGGGACTGGACCTCGAGTACACCCCGGAGCACCCATATGAAGGGAGTGAAGTTGCCGTCGTTCAACTGGCCATGAGGAAACACGTCCTCGTCTACCACCTCTCCCATTTTGTAGATCTGCTCTCTATAGCTAACCACTTTTAGGGTTTTCTCCTGTTCTTCTTTATCCATTTGCTCATCTTGCAACTGGATTTTATTTAGGACCAAATAAATTATGACAAGACAATGTTGAGAGTCTTGATCTTGCATTTACTAAACTTTTCAAAATTATATTCAGATGATGATCTTGCATTGACAAAATATTTGTAGTTACAAAATTTGGTGATGACAAACTACATACTTTTAGGACTGACAAGAATTGTCTGGCGCTGTGCCAGTTCCTTGTAGAAAAGGGAATTGGTTTCTACACTATCGACAATACAACTGATTTTTCGAAATTTTATCGAGAGGGAATTATAATTCCTGCGCACAACTGGATCGATATTCAACATCTTGTCAAGATCCTAGGCGGCTCGAGGAAGGATGGAATGGCATCACTCGCAACTACAATCCTTGATGAGTCATACGATAGAATGAAGGCAGATTTCCCTATGGATAGGCATGATTTCTGGGACGAGTGGTCGTTGTCTGATATAAACCTGAAGTATGCAGCCATAGATGCTTACGTGACCTACCAGCTGTACAAGAAGATCCATTTTTTCTATGTTACCTCGTGTTTTGCCCTATTTTCAAGAGGGAAGACGAGCTTAGGTGAGCCCTTTGTAGAAAATACAGAATAGCTGAGTTTGAAGCTGCATATGCAAAGGAAATAGTTGCATTTGAAGCAGCTGACAGAGAGGCTGTAGAAGCAGCTAAAAGAGAGCTTGCAGCTGAAGCAGAAGTAGCTGACAGAGAGGCTGCAGCTGAAGCAGCAAACAGAGAGGCAACATCTTCTAGCGGCAACAATCAGGCATGTGATGCACCGCTAATTGTGCCGCAGGATGCTGAAGATAGGGAAGCCAAGTCAGATCCTAGGTGGGGTGAACTTGCATTTTGTGAGTTGTGGAGGGCCAATAATGTAAGATCTACCTAGAATGATCGCAGTTGGTCGCCTAGGAACAATGGCAAGCGCCTCAAATGGTCTGATGAGAAGTGAATTAAATTTTACTTCTTAGTGTTATGTTTCTGTTTTGTGGAACTCAGTTAGCTTGTCAAGATGGCTAGTGCCTCAAGTGAGAGTAGTAAAATAAATTTAACCCTCTTTGTGTTATGTTTATGTATGTGTCTTATAGCTTGTCAAGATGGTAGCTCATTAACTGGCAGTTTGAAAGAGTACCCTTTTCCTCTCTCGCTAAACATATATGTTTCATTTTGGCCAAATTGGTAGAAAATCTAGAGAAGATTCTCTCTTCGATAATTAGTTCCCTTTTGGACCTCTTTTTGCCTCCGATCAGGTAGCAAATCTAGAGCAGCAAATCACACCAGGCAGAATACATTCATTCAGAAAACAAAACAAATGTAGTTATAGATGTGTGCAGCTAAATAGGATATAGCGATAGAAAGTAGGTTGCTTAACGAGGTTCGATGCATTCAGCCAGAAATAGGATGCAAGAAAAATATAGAAAATCAAAAGAAGCTGCTTAGCAGCAGCAGCCGCCGCAACAGCAGACACATCCAACCCCTCCTTCATGCGCCCGCGCCTCCGCCTCCTCCCTCCGGCGCTTCCTCCACTTCTTGCTGCCCAGTCCCTTGATCTTGGGGGCCTTGGGCCTGATTGGAGGCATGCGACTCTCTTTGATGGCCACCCGCTGGAGGTTTCGGAGGTGAATGGCGAGAGCCCGGTGTTCAGCGATGTAGGCGTTGATATTCACGGTCTCGCGCTCACCGCCTTTGTGGATGCCGGAGCCCGGGGACTCTGCATGCTTCAGTAAGGAGTTGAAGTCGGTGCAGGCGAGACTCACCCAGTAGAAGGCGATCCCCTTGCAGAAGGGGCAGCTGTAGTCGCCGCTAGTGAAGAAGGCATCGTACTGGCCGGCCCACAGCCTCCTCAGCACCTGACAATTCTTGGTGTGCATGGACTCGTCATCGCCGCAGATGTCTCTGCCGGAAACCTATTGGAAGAAAAGGAAAATGGGGGAGTAGATGATGTAAGAAGATCGAGCAATCGAAATGCGAACAAGCGAATCCGAATAAACCAAGATCTAGCATCCAGCGATGGGAACGGTAGAAGAACCAGGGGAGGGGAACAAACCCTAGTTACCTCCGACCATGGGTCGTTGATGCTGGTGTCGTAAGGGTTCAGTGGAGCGATGTACTTATCTGGATCATAGGTACCCATGAAGTGCTGGATCTGCCTGTGACCGGTGGGAGCCTCCTTGCCGGCGGGGGGCTCCTCTTCGGTGGCTACGTCAGTAGCGGGGACGGGGCCTGGACGGGAACGCCGGCTACCATCAATGCCTCGACTGGGGCCTGGACAGGGACGGCGGCTACTTTCAACGCGTCAAGGGGGACCGGCGAGGAGACGGGGGCCTCGTCGGCGGCTACGTCGGTAGCAGGGACGGGGGCCTAGACAGGAACGACGGCTGCCATCGATGGCTCGACTAGGGCCTGGACGGGGACGACGGCTGCTTTCAACGCGTCAAGGGGGACTGGCGAGGAGACGGCGGCCTCCTTGCCAGTGGCGTCGGAGGCGATGATGGCCACCATATCCTCCTCCTCCATTGCCGGCGCGGACGGGGTATTCTTGGGAGATTGCAGATGCTGGTGGGATAGTGGAGAGGGTTGTGTGGGGTGAGTGAGCGAGAGTGAGAGTGGGTGTGCAGAGAGGGGCTCTATAGTTAAGGTGGATAGCAAGGCATGTTTCGTTGCACCACCGTGCAACGCGCCACGCAGTCTACTGCACTGTGCACCGCGACACGCGCACGATACGTCACGTTTTTTCCCGGGCCATGCATGGCAGTTCTGTATTGAGCCGCATGCAAAGGACGCATACACAAATTCTATGTACGAAGTTTGACACGGCCCTAAAATTGGCGATAGTTAAAAGTGGAAATGTAGAGGGGAAGGTAGGTGGTTGTACGGCGAGATCAGTGGGGTTGTGCTACGAGTGACTCGATGAAGGCGGAGACGTTAGGTATCATCGAGCTCAGCTCTTCGGCCTTCGGCTAGCGCGTGTAATCTTCTTACGGTGGGGCCTAGTTGGAAGTGAGATTGAGAGCCGCTGCATAAAAATGGGATATGTCTTATTAAAATCAAGTGGCAATAAATTGCAGTTGTCCATCGACGACCGTGCACTCGATGACGCATGTGTTGTGGCGTAGTAGTAGCAGTCGTAGGCTTTTCAGACTTGATTAAACATGACATGGCTGCTCGACGACTTTTTCCATGGATGGCTTCGTGTTCCTTCTTGTAGAAGTCTCGCTGAGGGAGACGTCCGTGCTGTCTCACGTTGTACTGTGAAGGGCACGACGTGTGCAACGATAATCGTTGGATCACACAGAATCAACGGTTGGTGCGCATGATCCGCGTGACAACTGTGACAACCAATCAGGGAGTAGCAGATAGAGTGAGCATAGGTTTGGGCTTCTATGAAAGATAGAGAGAGGGGGCAAAACTGAGTAGTATCAAAAAACCAAGGGCAAAACTGAGTAGTATAAAAATGGAAAGTGAGTGTCTTGTACAATGAAATACATCATGGCATACATCAAATTATGACAAGATAGATCCACTAGAGTTCATTGGATGTGTGTTCTTCTCATAAACCACATGGACCCACTAGAGTTCATTGCATGTGTGTTATTGTCATAAACCACATGGATCCGCCGGTGTCATTGCATGTGTGTTCTTTTCATAAACCACATGTTGATCCACCAATGTCATTGCATGTGTGTTCTTTTGATGAACCACATATGGATCCACCAGTGTCATTGCATGTCTGTTCTTTTCATGAACCACACCCAGTGTCATTGCATGTATGTTCCTCTAAACAAACCACACATGTATCCACCAGTGTCATTGCATGTGGTCATTGCATGTGTGTTCTTCTGAACAAACCACAGATGGATCCACCAGTATCATTGCATGTATGTTGTTTTCATGAACCACACACAGTGACATGGGTATACCCGACAGGTACTCGAGTTTAGTATATACGGTCTAGATACGGTGGAAGTCCACGGTGTTGCCACGGCCCAATGAAGACTTCGAGTGACCCACGGACTCTCGATTACTTGCGAGACAAGAAGAATTTTAAAGATAGAAAGTTTAAAGGGAAAACCCTAAACTGTAAACGACTCGACCTGCTACCCGAGACCTGGCCTATCTATATAAAGGCTAGGAGGGGCGACGAGGAGGATACACGCAACCCTAGTTTCCACAACTCTCGCCAGATTGCATCTGCACGCCCCTGTAATCTTCAATTCCTCCATTAATTCCAAGAGTAGACAAGCAGGAGTAGGGACCTCTACAAGGCCTGAACCTGGGTAAACCTTGCGTCCCTATGTGCTTGTTTGCTAGCCGACTGATGCCTCCAACGCTCCCTCCTTCTCCAAAACCCAAGTCCATAACAATGGGCATTGATGAGTTAAACCCTTGTCAGTTGGCGCCGTCTGTGGGAATTGGGAGTGCTGATGTTGCGGCTTCTTCAGCCCCATCAACCTCAATCTACAACTCCACAACAGCGGAGATTCGCCAGCTCTTCGGCGCGTTCAAATTCACCGTCCACACGCCAGCCACTCGCCCGGCTTTCGAGTCCGTGGGTGATGGAATCAGCCTGGCGATCGGGAGCTTCCGCTTCCAAGTTGGTCAGATGGGCACGCTTCCCATGCTTGACCAGCCATCAGCATCCGCGATTGCTCCAGCATCGTGGTTCCCGCCACCAATCGATGTCCTCAGCGAGCTCAACACCTCAACAGCAGCTAAGAGCACGGACAGCGATAGCAGTCGTGGATCCGATCTGGGTGACCTAGCAACGGAAGATGGGGTCTGCGGCTCCGGATCCAAAAGTTGCGGAAGCAACAGCTTCCCCAACCACTTCATGTGCGCCATCATCAACACCGGCGAAACTAGCGCCAATCGCGAAAACGGTGGCAACGGTCCTGATCCACCCGACGGTGGCATACCTAATGGAGGTCCACCCAACAGCGGCCCCACCAACGGTGGCAATGGCATGCCCATCAACAATGGAGGGACAGTCGAACCACCAACCATGGTGAACGAGCACACCGGTGAACGTGTCGTGATTAAACTCAACGACAACGAGTGGGCCCGCTGCCGAGAAACTCTGCAAGGCAATCCTCTGCCCCTCGGCACACCACAGGACATGCTGATGGGCTACCATTGGCTACTAAAGGAGGAGTACAGATGCCAGCTACACGCAATCGTGCAACTCGAAGCGCGTAAAAAGGCAGCAGATGAGTCGAGTCTTCATCGAGATGGGCTCTCCTCGCACGAAGGATACTCCTCCAAAGGCAATGAGTACGTTGCCAACAAACGGAGATCTCGACTAGCCCACCTCACCAAATGTCAGGGGGATGATCCTCGGGTACCCCAACCGAATAAGAAACAAGACAGTCGGATCGCGTCTGGCTGACCAGATGCAGCCGGACAAGGCAAGACAGGCCGGCTATCCCCTGGTAGCTGGATCAGCAGGAGGAGCGCGTGTACGATACGGCCACATAGCCGGACTCAATCAATGGGACAGGGCGGCGTGTGTATCAGTGCACGGTACACCCTGTATGGTGACAAGACTGGCAACTACCCGGCCATACCGAAGACTTTGCGTGGGTGACGCAGGAACAGTGGCCGGTGCTGACGACAGGCTCGCACGGCGTCCACTGTGCCTACGACAGCCATACCGCTCGTACTCCGACAGGACAAGCCATACCGGACACTATGGATGACTAGTCAGCTGGGACCCGCCTATGGGGCCTGCCAGTCGGACTGGCCAGTGAGACCCTTGCCTCTCTGCCTATATAAGGAGAGGCAAGGCCTCAGTAGTAAGGGTTGGTCTCATTGCATTTAAGGCAGTAGCTAGAGAATACAGCTTGAGGAGCACTTGTAGTTCGTATATTCCATAGAGCCAGATCCGGCAGGAGTAGGGGCTTTACCTCACCACGAGGGCCCCGAACCTGGGTACTTCTCGCGTCCCGCTACGCTCGCTTGTATCCAATCCCGCCTGCGGACACCGTCGATAGCTTCCCTGCTAGTCCCCACACCTCTATCTAACCTCCTAAGGTACTGCCGTTCCCAATACAACGACAGTTGGCGCCCACCGTGGGGCAAGATGGCTTCGACCGGAGTCACGTTCCGCACGGGACTTCGCACTTCAGCCGGTGACCGCGTGGCCTCCAGCCTGGTGCTCACGCTCGGCAAATTCGACTGCGTCATCGACAACGCTTCCTGCTTTGCCGAAACCTCCTTCCCGGTGAACGACACCGTTCTGCTATTCGGCGACCTCTCCGTTTACGTCGCCACCGTCCCAGAACGTTTCCCTAGGGAAATCGTCTCTGTCGCGGAGCTGCCGTGCTCAGACGGCAGCGCCTCCGCCACACCTCGCGGCACGGAGGTCATGATGGCTGGTTCCAGCTCCCATCTCCGCCAACCGCGGGAGCGAGGCGCGGATGAGTTCGGAACTTCTGCTCCCCCGCAGCCCCGGAACCTGGTGGAGGATGCCATTGATCGACTCCTGACGCCGGTTAACCTCGGGGATAACCCGGAGGAGGCGGAGGCCAACTTCAGCATGGAGAGACAGATCCTCCTCCATGAGGCCATGGAGCTAGCTGCAGCCCATAAGCAGCTCGAGATCACCCGACGCAAGTACGACCGCGCGCACGACCTCACTCCGGCTACCGCGGAGCCAAGCCGGCGCGGCCAGGTAAGGCGTCGGGGCCGCGAGCTTGGCGGTAGGTTGGAAAAGGACGGGGAACCGGATCCCGTGCCCGTCCTCGCACAGCCCACCTACAGCACGCCCATCAATAACTTGCGCGTGGCGCGAGCCGCGGCAGAGGAACTGCCCAGCCTAGAGGGCAAGGAGCGAGCCCGCCAGCAAGCCCGCGTGCAGGAGCTCCTCCGCGTCACGGACGAGCAGGCTGGCGCAAACCGGCAGGTGCAGGAAGACCTTAGCTACTTCAGGAGGAGCGGGCTACCGGCCAACAGCAGGGGCGCGCTGTGTGACACCCAGCAGGCGTCCTCCCCTCAGCCGCCCAGGGCCCGCAGCAGGCGCCGCAGCTCCGGTAACAGAGGCCAGCCGCGCCAGGAGCAGACAGTGAAGAGCAACCCGCCACCTCCCCCTCCGCCAGCCGGAGCGCCCAGACCAGCCGGTTCCCGTCTCTCGGGCCGGGTGGGAGCGCCCAACCCGGATCACTCGGATGCCCGCGACCGCATCGAGCTCCTCGCTCAAGCGCGCGTCACGGAGGAGGAAGAGTCTACCGGTCCGGTTTGTTTCGGACCCCGTATCCGGAACGAGCCGTTTCCGGATAAATTCTCCCTGCCCAAGGACACCCCCAAGTACGACAGCAGCATGAAGCTGGAGGACTGGCTGACCGACTACGCTACGGCAGTCGGCATCGCCCACGGGAACAAGCGCACAGCCGTGCGCTACATCCCCCTCATGCTAACGGGGTCAGCGAGGACATGGCTCAATAGCCTCGCGCCCAACAGCATCAACGCCTGGCCTGACTTCGAGAAGGTGTTCGTCCGCAACTTCAACGGCACGTACAAGTGCCCAGGGTGCCCGCGCGACCTGGCCTTGTGCGTCCAGGGCGACCACGAGACCGACCGCGAGTACCTCGCCAAGTGGACGGAGCTGCGCAACACTTGCGAGGGCATCCTAGAGAGCCAAGCCATCGGCTTCTTCATCGAGGGTTGCCGCGAGGGCACCATGCTTCGCCACCGGCTACTGTGTGACGAGCCAAAGACCATGGTGGAGCTCATGACGGTTGCGGACCAGTACGCCACGGCGGATGCCGCCATGAAGAAGCCCCTCCGAGTAAATGCGGACGGCCGCCCGACTCCCACAGAGCTGGCTCGCGACCGACCCAGCAATCCGGCTGGAGAAGCCGGACCCTCTAGACGCCACGGCAACGACAACCGGTTCCATGGGGATCGCCAGGCCGGACAGCAGAAGCCTCGCTACCACGCGCGGCAAGTCAATGCTGTGGAGGGCGCGCCCGACGCGCCGGCTAATGAAGCAAGGAGGCAGAAGCCACGGCTCACCTTCGACCAGATGTTCGATGGCCCGTGCAAGTGGCATAGCGGTCCCTTCAAGCCGGCTACGCACACCACCCGGAACTGCAGCTGGACCCGCCAGCTAAAGGACCAGGGCAACCAGCCGCGTCCCCCGCCTCCCCCACCGGGCGGACCTCCACCACCGGCTAGGGGAGCCGGCAAGGATGGCAACGGCGGCAACAACAATGGCTACCCCCAGCCGCACGCCGCCTACCACATTTTCGAGACGGAGCAGGATGACAAGCACAGCCGCAGGCGACGCTCCAAGGAGGTCAACACCATCGCCTCTCCGGTCCCCCAGTATCTGAACTGGTCGGAAACCCCTACCACCTGGAGCCGGGCGGATCGGCCTGAGCATCTACCCACTCCCGGGGGCTACGCCATGGTACTCGACCCCCTCATCGTCTCCAACGCGCGCACTTGCCGATTCTCGTGCGTCCTCATCGACGGAGGCAGCAGCCTCAACCTCCTCTACCAGTCCTCGCTGGAGAAGCTGGGCATTCGCGAAAGCGACCTACGCCCGACTACCACGACGTTCCACGGCGTACTGCCGGGGCCAGCCTGCGCCCCACTGGGGAAAATCCAGCTGGACGTCATTTTCGGGACCGAGGAGAACTTCCGCCACGAACCAATCTGGTTCAAGGTGGTAAATCTGACGAGCTCCTACCACGCTCTCCTCGGGCGCCCCGCCCTCGCCAAGTTCATGGCCATCCCCCACTACGCCTACCTCAAGACGAAGATGCTGGGACCCCACGGTGTGATCACCGTCACCGGCTACTTCAGGCGATCGATGGAGTGCGCCTCAGCCGGTTCCAAACTGGCAGAGGCCCTCATCATAGCCGGGGAGAAGCGCGTGATCATGCGCAATGTGGCCATGGCCCAGCAGGACATTCCGGCTAGCAGCAAGCCGGTTGGAGAAGGAGCCTTCCAGCCGGCAAAGGAGACGAAGAGGATCCTGCTCGACCCCTCCGATCCGACCAAGTTCGTCACCATTGGCGCCGGCTTGGACAGCAAATAGGAAGGCGCGCTTGTCGACTTCCTCCGTGAGAATCGGGACATGTTCGCGTGGTCCCCCAAGGACATGCCAGGTGTGCCGAGGGAGTTCGCCGAGCACTCACTTCACGTGCGTCCGGATGCCAAGCCGGTCAAGCAACCTCTGCACCGGTTCGCAGAGGAGAAGAGAAAGATAATCGGTGACGAGATCACCCGGCTCCTTGCAGTCGGGTTCATCATGGAAGTGTACCACCCGGACTAGCTGGCGAACCCAGTCCTGGTACTGAAGAAGAACAAGACCTGGCGCATGTGTATCGACTACACTAGCCTGAACAAGGCGTGCCCTAAAGACCCCTTCGCCTTGCCCCGTATCGATCAAGTCATCGATTCCACGGCCGGCTGTGATTTGTTGTCTTTTTTAGATTATTATTCCGGGTAAAATCAGATCCGGCTGAACCCGGCTGATCAGATTAAGACATCATTTATCACCCCCTATGGGGCTTTCTGCTATGTAACCATGCCTTTCGGCCTAAAGAACATAGGCGCCACCTATCAGCGATGTATGCAGAAATGCTTGCACTCGTAGATAGGCCGAAACATGCACGCTTACGTGGATGACGTGGTTATCAAGACCAAGGAGAAGCGCACCCTCCTCGAGGACCTGGGAGAAACATTTGGCAACCTCCGCCAGTACCGGATGAAGCTGAACCCAGAGAAGTGCGTCTTCGGGGTACCGTCCGGTCAGCTCCTCGGTTTCCTCGTTTCACAGCGAGGTATCGAGGCAAATCTGGAGAAGATCGCGGCCATCGCGAGGATGCAACCGCCCAGGAACCTGCTTGGAGTCTAGAAGTTCACCGGATGCCTTGCTTCCCTCAGTCATTTTGTCAGCCGGCTGGGGGAGAAGGCACTCCCGTTGTACCAACTGATGAAGAAGACGGACAAGTTCTCCTGGACTTCGCAAGCCGACGCTGCGTTTCACGACCTCAAGCGCATGTTATCCACAGCACTGGTTCTAGCCACGCCGGCTAGGAAGGAGCCGATGTTGCTCTATATAGCAGCCATCAGCCGGGTCGTCAGCGTCGTCCTGGTGGTGGAGCGCCCCGAGGAAGGCAAGGCTCAGCCGGTTCAGAGGCCCGTCTACTACCTCAGCGAGGTTCTCTCCCTCTAAAAGCATAACTACCCCCACTACCAGAAGATGTGCTACGGCGTGTACCTGGCATGCAAGAAGCTCAAGCACTACTTCTAGGAGCATCCGATTAAGGTCGTGTGCACTGCACCCCTTCCGGAAATCATCGGCAACAAGGACGCCACCGGCCGAGTCGCCAAGTGGGCCATCGAGCTTGCCGCCTACTCCATCCAGTACGAGCCCCAGCTCACGATCAAGTCGCAAGTGTTGGCGGACTTCCTCGTCGACTAGGCCGAGACCCAGTATCTCCTACCGGTTCTGGATTCGGACCATTGGCGGATGCACTTCGACGGATCAAAGATGCTTGGGGGCTTGGGAGCCGGCATCATGCTCACCTCGCCCAAGGGAGACCGCCTGGAGTACGTACTACAGATCCACTTCAAGGCTTCCAACAACGTAGCCGAATACGAGGCACTGGCGCACGGACTCCGGCTGGCCAAGGAGATCGGTGTCCACCGGATCCTGTGCTTCGGCGATTCGGACTTGGTGGTGCAGCAAGTATCCGGGGAATGGGACGCTAGAGACGCAAACATGGCTCTCTACTGGTTCCACATCTAGAAGCTCGGCGCCTCGTTCGACGGGTGCGAATTTCACCACATCCCCCGCGTCAACAACGAGGCAGCTGACGGGCTCTCCAAGATCGGATCCACCAGGCAGGCCATCCCACCAGGGGTGTCCTTGGAGCACCTACGCAAGCCATCCATCAACCCATCGCCAGAATCGGACTCCATCGTCTGGGCAGGAACCGTTCCGGCCGACGGAACGGTGGAAGCAAAGCTGGCAGAACCACCAAAAAAGAAGACCCGCATCAATTCCGGCCGGGCAGCGCCTTCCGGCTCGCAAGGCCCGGGGGCTGCCGGCTCGCCTAGCGGCTCGGGGGCTGCCTCTCCGGATACGCCATCCGGACGACCCCCAGACACCCGTCAACCGGAGAACGTGAGCATCCTCGTCATTCGGGAAGTGCCATCCTGGGCACAGCCCTTCATGAGCTACATCGCCAATGGAGAACTTCCAGACGACGAGGTGCAGGCCAGGCAAATCCGGCGCCGCGCGCACGCATACACCATCATAAACGGCGAGCTATACAAGCGCAGTGTATCCGGAATCTTCCAAAGATGTGTTGATACGGATACGGGCCACCGGCTACTCAAGGACATCCACCAGGGCGAGTGCGGGCACCACGCTTCGTCAAGGGCGATAGTCGCCAAGGCGTTTCGCCATGGTTTCTATTGGCCCATCGCCCTCGAGGACGCTGAGCAGCTGGTCCGCGCATGCAATGGGTGCTAGCGCTTCGGGCAGCTCAGGCACATGCCAACTTCGGTACTCAAGACCATACCGATCACCTGGCCGTTCGCGGTTTGGGGCCTTGACATGGTCGGTCCCTTCAGGCGAGCACGCGCGGGCATGACCCACCTGCTGGTGGCGGTGGACAAGTTCACGAAGTGGATCGAGGCCAAGCCTATCCGAAAGCTGGATGGGGCGACGGTTGTCACCTTCTTCACCAACATCATCAACCGCTTTGGCTACCCCAACAGCATCATCACCGACAACGGCATGAACTTCGCCAAGGGGGCCTTCGCCCGGTTCTGCAGCAAGAAGGGCATCCGGCTGGACCTCGCCTCCGTCGCGCACCCGCAATCCAACGGGCAAGTCGAAAGAGCAAACGGCTTAGTGCTAGCCGGCATCAAGCCACGTCTCATCGAGTCGTTGGAGCGTTCACCCGGATGTTGGATCGAAGAACTTCCGGCTATGCTATGGAGCCTCCGCACCACGCCGAATAGGTCAATCGGCTACACGCTGTTCTTCCTGGTCTACGGATCGGAAGCCGTCCTCTCCGCCGACATCGAGTTTGACTCCCCTCGCAAGCTTCTCTACAACAAAAAAGCCAACCAGGAGGCGCGGGAGGACGGAGTGGACCTCCTGGAGGAGGCCCGTGAGCTGGCCTCGTCCAGATCAGCCCTGTACCAGCAGCGACTACGTCGCTACCAGTCAAACCGGATCCGCCCAGTCGCATTCCGCGAGGGCGACCTGGTTCTCCGGCTAGTGCAAGACACGAAGGGCATGCACAAGCTATCGCCACCCTGGGAGGGCCCCTTCATCATCAGCTGGGCGCTGCCCAACGACTCCTACTACCTCATCGACGCGCAGCAGCCGCGCAAGAACAAGATGGACAAATCAGACGAGGAGACCGAGTGTCCCTGGAACGCGGCCCTGCTGCGCCCATTTTACACCTAGTCGCCAGACAGTGTATGTATCTCGAAACCCCTATGAATAAAAATACGGACCCCCACGAGAATCTCGGGGGCCCCTTGCCAGAAATATGTATGCAGCTGTTCTCCGGTTATTGTTTTTCTGGCTCCGACAGCCCTACCCGGGGCTCGCCGGCTGGCCCGGCCTGCTAAGTCAACAAGCCGGATGAGTACTGTGCGATGATGTCAGAGGCCCACTCTTCGTCTCAGCTACAGACCGCAACCCGGCTGTCCGGCTAGCAAGAGCAAAAGCCCGAGGCATCCCACACGAAAAACAGGGAGGAGACGTGACAGATCGGGTGTCCCAGCCCTGCAACTAGCTCGAACCAATCCAGCTGCTAAGCCTTTAGTACCGTGCGCAATGTACTGTCAGCTTCCTTCGATCCCGGCTGCCCGGCAAGGATGCAGTGAAAATAGCAGAGCGCACGGGAAAGCGACTAAGTGGCTAGAAAGGGACAGGCCAATTTTCGAAAAAACAAGCCGTTTTCCGGCTACAATTTGGCAGACTAACCTACTAACCTATGTGGACATGTGTGTATGCGTACGTACGTGCGTCCGACTACTTAGAGTCGGAGTCCAGGAGAAGGAAAGAAGATTCAAAGTCCTTGCCTTCATCAAGCGCTCCGAATCTCGGGGGCTACACCCACTGGGTGCGCTCGCGCGCCCCCAGTGGAATCTTATGGTTCTCGACCGGCTAAAGGCGTTTAGCCGGCCATTCGGAGCCCAGGCGAGGGCAAGGGCTGGAGCAAGAAAAAGACAAGGAAGATTCGAAGCACCTGGCTACGCTAGCTACTCCGAATCTCGAGGGCTACACCCAGTGGGTGCGCTCGCACGCCCCCACTGGAATGTTAGTTCCCCCAGCTAAAAGGGTTCAGCCAGCGAAAGCAACCGACTGAGACGAGTCTAGTCGGATAAATACAGAAGAACTGGGAAAGAAGGAAGATTCGAAGCACCTGCCTTCGCCAACTACTGCAAATCTCGGGGGCTACACCCAGTGGGTGCGCTTGCGCGCCCCCACTGGAGGTGTAGGTTATCCGACTAAAGGCGTGTAGCCGGACAAGGTTAGCCGGGCAAAATGGCAAAAAGAAACTCAGCGCACAAGGAAAAAGGATTTCAACAATAACAAGCAAAAGAGAGACAAAGCTCTCGCAACTTACCTGGCGTCTAAGACAGCCGGCACAAACAGACAAGGTCCACAAGTGTACAACACAAGACAATTACACCCAGCATCCCGGGGCGATATCTAGGCAGCAGGACCCTTGCCGTGAGGGAGATCTTGGCCAGCGAAAGCTTCGGGCGGTGGAGGAGGCGCGGAGCTTCACCCGGTTCCGGCGCTAGCAGGCGGCGGCATCGGGACCTCCACATCAGGAGTGCCAACAGACTCCGAGTTGGAGAGGACCTCGTCGGGGTCCACATAGTCGGCGATCTTGATGGCGGACCAGCGGAGCTCCGGATGGGCTTGGCGGATGGCGGCAAGATCAGCCCTGGTATGGAAGCCTCCGTCGATCTTCTCGATGCGGGCATCCTTGTACCAGGAGAGCATCAAGGCCAAGGCCATCTCCGCTCCGGCTCGCGCAGCCAGGTCCCGCAGCCAGTCCACCGCAGCCGGCATCTCTCCCACCTTCGCAGCCAGCTGCGCCATTGTCTCCGAGACCGGAGCCTCCGGCCAGACAAAGGAGAAGACGTCCCTCGCCGCCTGGCAAAGCTTAGCAGCCTCCTCGCCAAGAAGGACGACGAGCTCCTGGGCCGTAGGCTGCGCTCCCGGCCAATTCTCCTATAGCCGGTTGTAGGCCAGCAGGTCTATGCCGGGGTAAAAAGCTATCAGAAAAGAGAAGTCAGATCTGGCTACCGGATCCGGAAAGAAATGAAGACGGAAAGAAAACTCACCCTTGGCGGTGTGGCCGACCTGCATCAGCTCCTCCACCAGCGCCTTCTCCTTGAGCGCCAACCGTTTGATCTCCTTCTCTTGGTCCTTGTTCTGGGCCTCGAGAAGGGAGAAAGCTTTGGTCCGGCTGGCGAGCGAGGCGTCGCGCTCCTTGATGGTGGCCTCCAGACCGTCCACCCGCGCGTGCCAGTCCTTGTTCTGCAGCCGCAGAGTGGAGTTGGACTTGCTCAACCGGTCGTTCGCCTTCTTCAAGCGATCAATCTCGCGCTGGGCGCACATGAGGATGGCTGCAACAAACCGACTATCTGTACCAAAAAAAGAGCCGGATAAAGTGAACTTACTCTGGGAGGTCCCGTTGGCGGCAGCGAGCTTCTACTCCAACGACCGGTTCCCGTCGGTTGTGGCCTCCAGCAGCCGGATCTCCTTCACCGCCAGCTCAAGCGTGGCGGCAAGGTCCGACAGCGAGGCAGCGGAAGAGGCGTCATCGTCCACGGCGTTGACGGCCAGGGACTCCTTCGCCAAAACCACCGCCGCTTGCCACTCCTCCCCGAGCTCCTCGTTGGAGTTGTCGTCGCCAACGACGACGAGCTCCTTGCCAGCAGCCCCCCGCGCGCTCGCGGAGGAGCCTTCCGGCTGGGAGGACCTCGCCTCCAGCTGGGGGACTTCCGGCTGGGCAGGGTCAGTCGGCCCAGCCCGAGGGGGAGGCGAAGGCTGCGCCTCAGAGGAAGGAGGAGCGCTGGTCGGCGCAGTCGGGGTGCGAGGCAGCGACCCGGCGGGCGCGCGAGCCAGGCTCGCGGCTCCAAAGGAAACGAGCGTGCTAAGGAAAAAGCGAGGAAGACAGGAGAAAAACAAGCCAAAGTTAGAAAAGGAGGAAAAAGGCAAACAGACAGAAAGGGAAGGGGGATAAGGAACATACCCCGGCACCACAGGAGGCGGCCCCTTCTTCCGGCCAAGACGGCTTAATGGCAGGGTGCCGGATCGGCTTGGTGGCGGGGTGCTGGACCGGCTCCTCCGCCGCGGGGCGGCGGGAGCCGGAGCGGCTGGAGCCGCTCCCACCCGCTCCCCCGTACGTCGTGGCGCGCGTCGCCGGTGCCGTGGTCGGCATGGCCTCCTCCTCGTGCACCTCCGGGTGCGGTTCGGCGGCCGGCTCATTGTTCCGACTAGGGAAGGCGTCGCCATCCCCATCCGACTCCTCGCCAGACCGCCGGGCGCGCGGCTCGGGCTGGTCGGGCGCAAACTCCTCGAGGGCCGCCGCGCCCTCCTCGTGGATGATGCAGGGAACACAAAAGTCAGCCAGACGAAGACAAAGAACAAGAACAAGAAGACATCAAAAGTGCATCCGGCTAGAAGAGCTTACCCGAGGCACGCGGTTCTCCCGCGTATACGGCGCCAGGCTGAACTTCCAGTTCTCCGGCAGCCGCTCTTTGGTGATCGTCCACACCCACTCCTTCAGGTTGTGGTAGCGGGGATCGCGGCGCAACAGCCGGGTCGGGTCCAGCCGGCCCGAATAGTAGCACATCTTGTGTGCTCGTTGCTGCAACGGCATCATCAGCCGGGACATCCAGCTGAGAGTGACGTCCAGGCCAGTCAGCCGGCAGTGGATGAGGGAGCGCATGCACTTCAGCAGCTCGTCCGTCTCCGCCTTGTCGCCGTGGAACTTCAAGTCCTAGTTCTGCCGGCTGGACTCGACGTCCTGGAAGGCCGGTAGATTGATCCGGTCGACATTGGTGAGGTTCTTCACGTAGAAGTACGACTGCTGCCACAGTCGCACCGTATCGTGAAGAAGGAACTTGGGGTAGCCGGTCTGCGAGCGGGAGTAAATGGAGGCGCCGCCGCAGACGACTAAGGGCCCCTGGGTGAACTGCACCTGTGGCCGGACTCGAAAGAGCCGGCAGAAGAGCCCGAGATCCGGCTGGATCCCGAGATAGCTCTCGTAGAAAGCAACGAAATGCGCCAACATTCCGATTGCGTTGGCACCGAGGTGGTGGAGACGAAGGTCAAAGAAGGCGAGGAAGGTCAAGAGGAATGGGTTCACCGGAAGGGCGAACCCGCGGGCCAGATGGGACAGGAATATGACGCGCTCGCCCTCCTCTAGATGCGCTGACACTTCCCCGGCCGGCGCCAGCCGCATCGCCACCTCCTCCGCCAGCGGGAGGACGCGGGTGGCGCGGTACTTCGTGATCTGGTCCTCAGTGACGGCGGAGCCGCACCAGGCCCCGCAGTCGGCGGCCATCTCCGGTTGATGAGGGGGAGCGGTGACGTAAGAGTGGCGGTGGCCCGTAATGACGACAACAGCGAGCGGGCGGCGCAGAGAGCAAGAGCGCAGGAGCAGGAGCACGGGGGGAAGAAGGAACGGCAGCGGGGGAGCGAAGGAAGGAAATCGCCTCCCCCGTGGCGTCCCTTTAAAAAGCCAGAAGGGCAACCGCCGACGGGGCACGTGGCGCGCATCCGGGCGACCCACACCCCAACCGCCGCCTAAGATCCCATGTGTCGGAGCAGGATGCGCAGAAGATCCTGGAGCGGGAACCGAAGCGCTGGACAGCAGCTTCCCGAGGCGACGTGCGACGGGACGTTACGCTGCCCACCGTAGAGTAATGATGGTGCGTGCGCGCGTGGCTAGCGTCAGCACGGACGTCACGGGTAGCGCAACCGCCAAACTCAGCCGGACGCAAATTCAAAAACAAGAGGAAGCGCACGCACATTTCGCCTAAAGGAGGAATCCACACGTGCTCGGGGGCTAGTGTCAGGTGGATGATCCCCGGGTACCCCAACCGAATAAGAAACAAGACAGTCGGATCGCGTCCGGCTGACCAGATGCAGCCGGACAAGGCAAGACAGGCCGGCTATCCCCTGGTAGCCGGATCAGCAGGAGGAGCGCGTGTACGATACAGCTACATAGCCAGACTCAATCAATGGGACAGGGCGACGTGTGTATCAGTGCACGGTACGCCCTATACGGTGACAAGACTGGCAACTACCCGGCCATACCGAAGACTTTGCATGGGTGACGCAGGAACAGTGGCCGGTGCTGACGACAGGCTCGCACGGCGTCCACTGTGCCTACGACAGCCATACCGCTCGTAATCCGACAGGACAAGCCATATCGGACACTCTGGATGACTAGTCGGCTGGGACCCGCCTGTGGGGCCCGCCAGTCGGACTGGCCAGTGAGACCCTTGCCTCTCTGCCTATATAAGGAGAGGCAAGGCCTCAGTAGTAAGGGTTGGTCTCATTGCATTTAAGGCAGTAGCTAGAGAATACAGCTCGAGGAGCACTTGTAGTTCATATATTCCACATAGCCAGATCCGGCAGGAGTAGGGGCTTTACCTCACCACGAGGGCCCCGAACCTGGGTACTTCTCGCGTCCCGCTATGCTCGCTTGTATCCAATCCCGCCTGCGCACGCCGTCGATAGCTTCCCTGCTAGTCTCCACACCTCTATCTAACCTCCTCGGGTACTACCGTTCCCAATACAATGACACCGAACAAGAACACGTGGAAGCCGCGAAAGTCCTCGACTTCGGCTCCATGACAGTGGATACACGGGGCAACGTGCTTTGGAAGACACCGCAAGCCGCGGTAATGGTGGCCACCATGTACCTCCTCAATAACCAGCTGCCAGCTAGAGATCCGCGAGCCGCCATGCACCGATCTACGATCGCGACCCTGATGCTAATCGAGGCCGCTCTCGACAAGGACCCAACACTGGAGCCAAAGAAAGGCAAGGCCCTGGCAAGACGTTATTCCTCACCCTCATCCAGCGATGACAGTCACAATCCATCTCGGTGTCGCCGCTCATGGCGGCATGATCGCGACTACGATGCGCGCGATGAACTCACGAAGCGCAAAATCGACAAATCAAGGGCAAGACGTGCTTGTTCGACTAACTCCGAAGAGGACGAGACTGAACACCGTGGTGCTAGATGCTTTAGTGGGGCCATCCAGCAGAAGCGAATGTTTAAAGGGTTCAAACTTCCATCGGAGAACCCAAAGTTCGACGGCCTACAAGACCCAAAGATTTGGTTGGAGGACCACATCTCCTCCGTAAGACTGCATGGCGGGAGTCGAAGCACGGCTATGCAATGCCTGTAGCTACAGCTGCAGGGCGTCGCCCGAGCATGGCTCAACAATCTCCCGCGCGGATCCATTCGCAGCTACGAAGAACTGGACTACAGCTTTGTACGCAACTTCAAGGGCACTTACAAAAGGCTCGCATCAATCGAAGAACTGAGGAGCTGCTAGCAAAGGTCGCGTGAATCGCTACGCTCGTACATCCAAAGGTGGTCCATCATCAAGAACTCCGCAAAAAACATCTCGGAGGATCGCGCAATCAACGCATTCAACGGCGGCGTTCGCCGCATAGACCTCAGGGAGGAGCTAGGCCGCTCGAAGCCCGAAACAATTGACCACCTGATGGAAATTGCGAATTGGTGGGCCGATGGAGAGGATTCAGTGAAAAACCGCACCTACTCTGACGACGACGACGACCTCGGGCGCAGACGCGACCGTCGAAGCAAGCGGCGAATGCGCGTCAACAATGACCACTATGATGTCAATATGGTCGCAGCAGGCTACACCGACAAACGCGACGACAACCGCAACAGCGGCTATCGCAGCGGTGGATACCACGACTTCGGGAAAACCACGCAGGTGTGGCAGCGCCGCACTCGCGAAGAGGCACCCGTAACAACTATCGAGGACAAATTGTCCGGACCGTGCAACGTGCACTTCTACATCGACAAGCATGACGGCAAGAAAAAATCCAGCCACCTTCTCAAGGACTGTCGCGAGTTTCTCAAGATCCACGAGGGTTTGGATCGGATGAATCGCGACGCAGTCAGTAGGGGCTATGGAGTCGCCCCAGGTGCCGTAGCACATGGAGCTCCTCCACCACCACCCAGAGTACCACCACCCGCGGCCGCACCGGTCCAGAATCAAGGTGGCGAACCATACCCGCAGGCCGTAGGCAACATGATGATCCACAAATGGCGCCCCTCAAACCGGGTGCAGAAAGCCATCACTCGCCAAGTCAACTTGGCGACAAACTCTCCACCCTCCAACACTGAGTACCTCAGTGGAAGCGACTCCTGCATCACCTTCGACAAGCACGACCATCCGCGCCAAGTCCCTCGTCCAGGCCACTATCCCCTCGTACTCGAGGCGCAGATCGGAGGCTTCGACATAAGTCGCGTCTTCATGGATGGCGGGAGCGGCATCAACCTCATGTTCGCAAGTACCTTGCGCGCGATGAGGATCCCTCTGACATGTCTAGAGGTCTCAGATACGACATTCCATGGCATCGTCCCAAGCAAGGGCATATATCCCCTAGGCAAAATCAACCTTGACGTCATCTTCGGCACACCAAAAAACTTTCGGCGCGAACGCATAGACTTTTAAGTCGTCGAATGGCCCTCACAATACCACTGCATCCTTGGACGCGTCGCATTCGCTAGGTTCATGGCAGTGCTGCACTACGCCTACCTGCATATGAAAATGCCAGGTCCAAACAGCGTCATCACAATTAACGGGAGCTTCGAGGGGTCCGACAGTTGCGACAGAGAATTCAACAAAATCTCCCAGTCCTTCAACATGCAGGAGGAGCTCGCAAGACTGAAGGAGACGACAGACAATAGTCTACCTCCCCTGAGCCGGCCAAGTTCACCCGACCTATCCTTTGATTCGTCGGTGCACAAGAAGAAAGTCCAGGTCCATCCATCGGACCCGACCAAGACGACCCTCATCGCCAACAACTTGAGTTCCGCATAGCAACTCACGCTCGTCGAATTCCTCCGTGAGCACTGGGAAATCTTCGCCTGGTGTCCAACGGACATGCTCGGGGTTCCCAGGGAATTCGTCGAGAACGCACTCAATGTCAACCCAAACGCAAGGCCAGTCAAGCAGACAATTTGGTGACTGTCTGAACCAAGAGAAAAAGCGGTCAGAATGGAGATCAACAGACTCCTCGACGCCAAATTCATACGCAAGATCAAGGAAAGTACTTGGCTCGCCAACACACTGATGGTACCTAAAAAGGACACGGATATCCTGCGGATGTGTGTGGATTTCACCTCCCTGAATAAGCACTGCCCAAAAGATCACTTCCCGCTGCCGCGAATCGATCAAATCATCGACTCCATCGCGGGAGTGAGCGCCTTTGCTTCCTCGACGCCTACTCAGGCTATAATCAGATTCAAATGAAGGAAGAGGATCAAGAGAAAATAGCGTTTACAACGCCTTTTAGTGTGTTCTGCTACAACACAATGCCCTTCGGGATCGAAAACACAGGAGCCACCTATCAACGATGCATGCAGGCTTGCCTCAGAGATCAACTTGGTCACAACATCCAAGTCTATGTCGACGGCATCGTCATCAAAACAAAGGAGGAAGCCTCGCTAATCGACGATTTATGCGAGACCTTCACCAACCTCGACCGCTACCGGATCAAGCTCAATCTGGACAAGTGCGCCTTCGGCGTACCATCTGGGCAACTACTCGGATATCTCATCTCCACGAGAGGGATTGAGGCAAACCCAAAGAAAATAAAAGCCATACTGGCCATGGAGAAGCCGAAAAACATAAGAGGCGTCCAGCAAATGGTAGGGCGAATCGCGGCGCTCAGTCGATTCATCAGTCGCATGGGTGAAAAGGCACTGCCCTTCTACCAACTTCTCCGCAAAACTGACAAGTTCGAATGGACCGACGAGGCGCAAGAAGCATTCTAAGTTCTCAAGCATCAACTATCCACCTCACCAGTACTGGTGACTCCACATGAAAAAGAACCACTATTGCTCTACATCGCCGTCACCAACCAAGTGATCAGCACGGTGCTCGTGGTGGAACGTGCCGAGGAAAACAAGGTCCATGGAGTGCAGCGCCTAGTCTACTATCTTAGCGAGGTGCTCACGCCAGCAAAGCAGCGGTACCCGTACTACCAGAAGCTGGCATACGGCGTCTTCATGACAGCCAGGCGACTGCTCCACTACTTCCAGGAGCACACAATCGTGGTGGTCAACAACGCCCCGCTTGGACATATCTTAAACAACCCCGACGCCACCGGACGAGTCGTGCTTTGGGGAATCGAGCAGTCTCCACGAGACGTTACATATGAGAAGCGCGATGCGATCAAGTCGCAAGTCCTCCCTGATTTCCTCATACACTGGATGAGAACTAGCTCCCCAAAAAGCCAGATATGTCTTACCTCTGGACGATGTACTTCGATGGGTCCAAGCGTAAGGACGGGGCTGGCGCAGGTGTCATACTGACATCGCCCCATGGAGACAAGCTGAAATACATTCTGCGAATGCAGTTCACCGCCTCCAACAATGAAGCTGAATACGAGGCCCTATTGCACGGGATGCGGATGGCAAAAGCCTGCGGCGCCAAGAGGCTCATCATCTACGGCGACTCCAAGCTGGTCGTCAACCAGACAATGCACGAGTGCGACGTGCTGAACGACAATATGATCGCCTATCGTGACCTCTACGACACACTCAAAGGGGACTTCGACGGTTGCAAACTACGACATGTAGGCCGCGAAAGCAATGAAGAGGCGGACGCACTCGCCAACATTGGCTCCACCTACGCCCCCATACCACCTGGGGTATTTCTCGAACGTGTCTGTGAATGCTCCATCAAGCCAAAGGCCGCAGAGAAGAAAACAAGCACAAAAATGGACTCGGGGGCTACGCCACCAAATGAGCCAATGGCACTCGATGACCTGGAGCTTGACACGGGACTCGAGGGACCAATGGGGGTCATCATGATCGAGCCACCTTGGACTCAACCATACATCACATATCTTCTTAGCAAGAGGCTGTCGGACGATCCGACTAATGCGCGACATATCGCACAACGATCGAAGGCATTCGCCGTCATCAACAGCGAACTATACAAGCGCAGCATCACAGGAGTACTCCAATGGTGCGTCTCCAACGCGGACGGAAGGGCCGTCCTCCTCGACATCCATGAAGGGACTTGTGGACACCATGCCGGCAGTCGCGCCCTCGTCGCCAAAGCTCTACGAGCTGGATTCTACTGGCCCACGACCATGCATGACGCCAAGGACATCGTCCAGAGATGCATCGCTTGTCAGCGATTCACGGACAAACCGCACGCACCAGGCGTGGAACTCCGGCCAATACCATTGGCTTGGACCTTTGCGCAATGGGGACTCGACATGGTTGGCAAGCTCCCAAAGTCCTCACAGGGAGGCTACGTCTACCTCCTGGTCATAGTCGACAAATTCACCAAGTGGATAGAGGCCATGCCGGTGACAAACCAGTCAGGAGCCAGCGCCGTCAAGTTCTTCGAGTCCATTGTCTATCGCTTCGGAGTGCCACACAGCATCATCACGGACAATGGAATGAACTTCACCTCTAAGGAGTTCTAGGGTTTCTACGAGAACCTGGGAATCAACGTAAGCTATGCCTCCGTGGCTCATCCACAGACCATCGGTCAAGTCGAAAAGGCCAACGGCCTTATCTATGGTGGAATCAAGAAGCGACTCTTCCGGCCACTCGAGCAAGCCGCTGGATGTTGGCCAGACGAGCTGCAGTTCGTACTTTGGAGCCTGCGCACAACCCCAAACGGCGCCACGGGATATACCCCGTTCTTTATGGTGCACGGCGTCAAAGCAGTGCTACCCGCAGAAGTACGCTTTAAAGCCCCACGGGTAGTCGCGTACAGCGAGGAGGAGTCAACAATTGCACTCGAAGACTCCGTTGATCTCCTTGATGAGGCACGGGATATCACAGCAGAAAGATCGACGATCTACCAGCAGAACCTGTGCAACTACCACAACAGAAGGCTACGCCCCAGATCCTTCATCGAAGGAGACCTGGTCCTACGACTAAAGCAGCAAGGGCACCTCATGCTCGAGTCCCCTTGGGAGGTACCATACGTGATTACAGAAGTAATCCCAGATGGCGCCTATCGCGTCAAAGATTTCGAGACAGGAGTCGCATACTCCAACTCCTGGAACGTCGCACAGCTGCAGCGCTTCTACCCCTAGTCGATCCTTTTTTCTCTTACATTATAAATAAGGCTATTCAGCCAGGCTACTCAGCCGCACATTATACCTCGTACTGTTCTGCGAATAAATAAAGCTAAGTGCCCCGAAAACTTTGTGTTCTTCTTTATTTCTCTGGCAATATTTTAACTCGGGGGCTACGCCACCCTTTACATATTCGTTCTACGAACAAGCCGCAGTATCCCGAGTAGCTGACACAATATCAATCTGTGGCATCCCGCTAAAACCACTACTAGAAAATCGCTGTGTTTTTGTGCATTGCATCATCATGCCGCATGCTCATGTCATCATGCCACATTGCATTTGAGCATCATCATCATCATGCATGGTTTTGCCTAAAACTACTTTTCGAAAAGCCTAGTTTTGGTTTTCTAAATACCCCACCTTTATTTCAAATTAAAACCCAGTCTTTTCCGAATCTTTTATTTGTCTAAAAAATATTTACAAAAGTCTTACTTATAAAAATAAGTGAACAAATAAATAAAAACAACTTTTTTTATCGGGGAGGCAGCGGCCGGCTAGGCCCAAAAGCCCAGCCAGCAGCCGGCCTACTACCCACTACAAATCTGAAACCCTAACCTAGACCTAACCCTAATCCACCTACCGAGCAACCACACATCGCAAGCCACTCCCTCCCTCTCTCCACCCCGCCGCCACCTGCACGCTTCCCCACACACCACGCACCCACGCTTTCATCCCCCGATCGGAAACGGGCCCACCTCCGTGTTGATCCCCACGTGCCTCGAGCCCAACCCCCGCACCTCCTAGTCACAGCCACCAACCACCTGCGCCGCTCCTCCCAATTCGGGCGCCGCCGCCAGCGGGCTCTGCCCCGAGCTCTCCTCCGACCGGCGCCCCCGTCCCTCTCCCCTCCTCGCCTCAAGCCCATTGCCGCCCTCGCCCCGTCCTCTGAGACGCGCGCCGCAGACAGGAGCTCGCCCGCCCCCACCGGAGACCGAGCCCCGCGTCTGCCGCCCTCGCCCCCAAGTCCTGCCCCGCATCAAGCTCGCTCCAGCTGCCCTTCCTCGCGAGCCCCTAGCCGTCTTGATGTGCCTCTCCGTGGACCGTCCTCCGCCGCTAGCAACGGCCGCGCCCTTGCGAGTTCGTCACCGAGACGCCTCCCTGTTTCCTATCGTCCGCGTCGCGCCTACCGCCGCCGCCACATCGTCTACCCAAGGCTCCGTCCCCAGCGCCCCGAGCTGCCTCGCCGGTGCATCGCATGAGCACCCGGCCGCACCAAGTCCGGCCGCCTCGGCCTCTGCTCGACTCCAGCACAACGCCCCTACTCCGTTGGGTACCACCTCCCGTGTAGTACCCCAACAGCAACGTGCGGGCCCGTGACCTAGCCGTGTGTCCTCACCACCGGCCATCTAGGAGCTTTGTCCTCCCATGTCGACCTCTAGCCACACGTCTCAGGCCCTGGTCGCAACCGCTGCTTCCTCTTGTTACGTCAAGGAGCCTATTTCTATAGGTTTTCTCTGTTACATCTGTTGTTCAACCTTTCCGAGCGCAACATGTGTGGAGATGTTCTGCTTTGCAGCATGTCAAGGCTCTCTTGTTGCCCTTGTATTTCAGTTGATGCGATTGGTGCGACAACCGGGAGGATGGATGGAGTGTGGTGAAGACCCCAAAATCGATCGGGTGGCAACAACAAGTTCAGACCCGACAAAGGAGTTGACCGTGGAGATGACCGGCGTTGTCCCTAGTTCCTCGCCGACAACGAAGCTTGAACCACAAGTTCTTCTTCCCGGATTCGTTGATGCCGGCACGCCAAGATCTACCACATGACACCGAAGACCCCGGAAATCCAAGGTCCCCTCACGGACGCCAAGGACCTGTAGATCCCGAGTCCTCCTTCACGGATCCGATGATCAAGACCCTGAAGACCCCGATCTCGGAGTCTAAAGACCAAACCTCGAAGACCGATCCCCGTCGAACCCCGAGACCTCGGATCCGAACCCTAGATGTGTGACCCTAAGCCCCTATTTTTATAATATGACATTATCAACTGTCGCATATTAAATTGTTCATGCATGCATACTTGTTTGTGGTTTGGGGGCATTATGCCGATTCACCTCATAATTAAATATGGAGACTATATGCAGGCTTTTTTAGTCTTATAGTGACTCCATTTAAATTTGTGTAGCGAACTGATGCCATGTTTTGCCTTGTTAATACAACATTTAATTTGCGGGGTAGATAAATGACTTGAACCATATAACTAATTGTCGGGACCCCGGTTCCGCTTAATATTGCCTAATTGCACCGCATCTGTGCCATGGCATGCATCATACATACATCATGCCGGATCTTCTACCGTAGTATTAAATATTGCATCTGGTGTTTCTTCTAGTGTTTGGTTCTTCGCGGATTAGGCCGATGAGTTGATGCGAGTATCGACAAGTTCTCCGGATATGAACCTTCGGCAGTGTTTTCCAGGCGAGCATCTCTCCCTCTTTCTACCTATTTTGCATTTATAGTCTTTATTTCCTCTTGTTGATCTATTGTTATCCGTGTCGCGATGCTTTAGTTTCCGTGCACTAGTTATATCCTGTGCAGCCTCTACATTTCCTTGGACACCTCCTATTACCTGTGTTTGGTAGATAGCTAGCCTTGCGAGTCGTAGTTGCTTGCTCAGGTGCGATCTCGTGTTGTCAAGTACCATAGTTGTTGGAATGCTGGCAGATGTTTACGGTGGAGTTGATCATGACTTCAATTACAACTATTAAATTGCTGGGATAACTAATGAAAGAGGCACCGGTGGGCAGTATATGCTATTTGGTTTTTCATGTCCACTTGTGTCCCGTAGGCCCCGAGTACTTGATACATGTTCCTTGACTATTCGCACTATCCACATCCGGGAGAGTCTATGAATCCCCCTTAGCCAGAGCTTGATTCATTTCTTATTTCTTGGGGCCACAAAGTAGTTTGGGGATTTATTACTATCCTGTACTTATGCCATGCTTTACTGCTTTATTTAAGATTGTGCGTGGAGCACCTGTACTGTTTAGGACTGCGGAGTGTTTTCGTGGTATCGACAGGCCCAGTCACACTTTCGGGTTCCCAGTCGTTTACAGCCATTGGCGCAAACCTTGGGTCCATCTTAGAGCCGTCCAACTTCATTGCGGGTAGCTTAATGGGGTGGCCCCCTGAAATATTTTATGAATCCTGTGATTGCTTTGTCGTGAAAGCCTCGTTGGGTTTTGATTTGGTTTTTCCGAGGTTGATCGTGTGTGTGTTGCTATTTGTGCACCCCTGCAGGGTAAATCTTTCTGAAAGCCGTGTCCGCGGTTATGGACGACTTGGAGCACAGTATCTCGATCATAGACAAGCATAACTAAAGTAGTGCTATAAATTTGACTTAATATTTGACTAGTAATCAGCTTCACTACAAATGAATGGATAATAAAAGTGCCAACAACTGGTGGAACTGGGGTGTATTGTGTCATGTTATACCTGCCTAGTAAGTATTGCAACTCCAATGGAATGAAATAAAAGTGCCAACAACTGCTGGGTTTGGGGTGTCACATGCTAATTGTGTCTGACTAGTAAGTACTACAACCACAACTGAGTGGTTAATTAAAACTGCCCACTACTTATGCTATCAGGATGACTCATGCTATCTATATCTGATTAGTAAGAGATTCAACTATAATGGAATGAATAAAACTGCCAACCGTGTGAGTTCCTCGGTTTGACTTCCTCGATTTAGTATCGAGGGGGAAATGCCAGGATGGGTATGTTTGGTGTTAGTATCAGGTTGGATCCGAATAGGTCTTTCTTATCCCTCTCTAAAAGCCGCCAGTTTTACTGAGTCTCTATAGGTTGTTTACTGCTGTTGCGCTGCCGCTTCAGTCCACCATACCTATGTAGGCGAGACCCGCTGAATTCTAGCCTCGCCGTGTACTGGCCTCAGTACTGACGCTCCTCGTTTTCCTTTACCCTTTGTCGGCACCCCTTTTGTTTTAGCAGGTTTGAGATCGACGTCGTTAGCAGGGTTACCCTTCCGGCTTGGCCTGGGCAGGGTTATGGACGCCATTGGTTATTCTTCAGGGTTCTTAGCCCCATTTGCATCTTGTCCATACTCGGACGCTGTAACGTTTTCAAGGTGATTTGGATCTTTGTATTGTATATCTGTATTCTTGACTCGTTGAGTCGCTGTTGTATATATATATATATATCTGTTCTGTGGGTCCCATCGAGGGCTGTTGTGCAATGGTATTACTTCGTTTTCCACCCGCACGAAAGTGCATGGTGGGCGTCCTTGAATCGTTTCTATGCGGGTTTGGCAGAAAGCGCTAAAACTTGCATAGGGCCGATTCGAGGGTGTTACACAATCGAACCCTTGATAAAACACCAACCCAGTTGCAACGCACCTGATAGGTTGGCAAGGTGCTGAGATAAAACAAGTCAGGCTAACGAAAAGGAGCTGCCGAGTATAAATACACTCGCAAAACAGATAAGCTAGCAAGCTCTTTACATATCAATTAATTACATATATCCACACGAACTTTTACAACACTGATATACCTATGTGCAGGATACAAATCAAAACTACTACTACAGCAGAAGAACGTTTGTCTGTTCCTCAAAGAAGTCGACAATTTCCTCTGCTGGGCGGTCCACCGCCTGGTAATGTGGAACCATGTTCCAGGTCGAACCTGCCGGTGGAGTCGGTGGCCCAATAGCAATAGCCGCAATATCCACATCAGGCCTATGCATTCGCACCAGCGAGAGGGCAGCCTTGGCACCGACCACTAACTGCTTCCGCACGCACTCACAAACTACACTCAAATCCTGGAATCTCGCCAGAAGGGCCAACTGGCTTGAAGGGACAGCGTCCAGTGGAAACATTGTCTGATAGATGTGCCTGAGGCACGACTGCGCCTTCTTCAAAAAATGAAGCACTCGAGAAGCATGATCCTGCAGGGTTGCAAGTGTAATTGCACGGTCATGAACCACCCAGAAGTACCCACTCGACTGCAGTTGCTCCTGGATCAAATCATTCATTCGAACAGCGATCCGATCTTTTTCATCTGCGGATGGCGAGCACTAACAACTACACCTCACAAAAGCAAAGTGTGAAAGATAGGCATCGCTGCGATTGACTAAAGGGAAACATAAGAGGATAGAAGGCTAACACTTGAGTTGCTCACTCAGATGGGCCACCTCCTCCAATAGGTACTTCTCGCGAGAAGAGGCTTTCTCCGCTTTCGACTTCCGTACATCGGCGCTACCATGGAGGATGGGCAACTCACGCTCCAGTTGTTTAATACGGTCGCGCAGTCGCGCAAGCAACGACAACTCCTCCACCTTCGAACGAGGCTGCGCCAAGTTCTCACCAGTAGAAGGAGTATCACAAGGACGACTCGAAGGAGCAATCGATGTACCCTACCACGAATCAAGTAAAAAGCAAATAAGAGACCAATAATACATTTGTCAAAGGACATATACGCATTCAGATATAGGAAAAGTTTCGATTGGGACACCCACAAAATCATTGTTCCGTAACGCAAAAGGCTAAACTACTGCAGCTATTACAGATGAAGACTAAGGGACGGCATGTTTCTTCGACTTGTACTTCGGCCTCGGGGGCTTCATCGCATCCGTGGCAGTCTCCGATGCCACGGAATTGCCGGCAGTACTGATGCACTCGACTTTCAACGTAGAGCTCGTTGGGAACCCCAAGAGGAAGGTATGATAAGCACAGCAGTAAGTTTTCCCTCATTTATGAAACCAAGGTTTAATCGAACCAGTAGGAGCATGGAAACACCCCAAAGGTGTTACTAGCTGAGCTTTGGCAGGGCGCACTACTAGTGCTAGTAGCAATGTGGAGACATGCACAACACAACCATAGAACTTTGTCCCAAACTTGCGATGAGGTTGTCAATCTCACCGTGTTTTTCGGAAAACAAAGGATTAATAGTATCGAATGGAAATAAGTAAAAGTTTGCAGAAAGTAAACACAAAGCAGAAACAGTTTATAGATTGTATGTAAACAAAAAGGACCGGGATCCATAGTTCACTAGAGGTGGGTCTCCTTAGATAGATAACATGCTGGGTGAACAAATTACAGCGGGGCAATTGACAAACACCGAGAAAGCAATACATGCATATACTAATCATCTTGACTCCTCTGAGACTTGATTGGACATTACAACATAATACATAGACCGCCATCCAGCTGCATCTATGACTAATAATCCACCTTCAGGTTATCATCCGAACCCCCTCCAGTATTAAGTTGCAAGCAACAGATTATTGCTTTACGAACTACGTGTAAAGTAAACAATACGATTGTTCTATGAACAAAGGATTGTTGTTTTATCCCTAGTAGCAACAGCACATCTAGTACCTTAGAGATTTCTGTCACTTCCCCAGATTACCAGAGGCATGAACCCACTATCGAGCATAAATACTAACTCTTAGAGTTGCTAGCATCTACTTGGCCAAGATAGCTACTAACAACAGAAAGCATGCAAGATCTCAAATAAAAAAGACATGATAGAATCAATAATCAATCTGAAATAGCATCTCAATATCCATCGAATCCCCGCAAACACAACATGTATGAATTACAAATAGATGATCTTGATCATGAACGGAGCTCACAAGATCTAAACATGAAAGCACAAAGGAGGAGAAACCAGCCATCTAGCTACTACATGGATCCGTAGTCCAAGAATGAACTACTCACGCATCATACCGGAGGCTTGCATGGTGATGAACAAGGCCTCCAGGGTGAATTCCCCTCTCCGGCGGGGTGCCGGGAAGAGCTTCAGATCCCTCCTGATCTAGGGATGGAGATGACGGCGGCTACAGACTCTTTCGTGGATTTTTGATCGGGTCCTTAGGGTTTTCGTCCCGAGGGAAATATATAGGCGGAAGGAGAGGCCGAGGGTGTGTTGGGAGCCACCAGACCACCCCCTGGTGCGGGCCCAGCCTGGCCGCGCGGCCAGGTGGTGTGGCCGGCCCCTGGCCCTTCTCCGTCTCGTATTTTGACACTTGATCACTTCTGGAAAAATAGGCACTTTGGCTTTTGTCCTGTCCAATTCCGAGAATATTCATTTTCTGACTTTCCTGGAACCAAAAACAGCAGAAAACAGGCAGCTAGCACTGTGGCTCTTGTTAATAGGTTATTCCAAGAAATCATATGAAAATTACTCCAAAGTTGGAACAAAACACAAGAAAGTGGATAAAACCAAGCATGGAACATCAAAAATTATAGATACATTTGAAATGTATCAACATCCCCAAGCTTAAATCCTGCTCGTCCTCGAGTAGGTAACTGATAAAAAGAAAGAATAATTTTTGAGGTGACATGCACCATCAAAGACTTGATCAAAGTATTTGCAAAACATTCAAAGCTGGGATCAAAGTACTTCAATCATAACATGAAAGACAGTTCTAGCAATAAGCAAAGAGACTATGATGCAACATGAAAAGGCACAAACAAAATATTAATGAATAACAATGCTTTGCAAGACGTTTGTTTGTTTCACATAAAGAAAACATAGCATAATAGTATTCAGCTTGTCCCTCAATAGAGTAGCAAATATAGATGAATAGGACACCTTCAAAGTTCATAAGAGTGACTAGATACAAATAGTTTAAAACAAGCAATAACAAGTTATGCATCAATTAACTAGTCTTGGGACAATGCACATAGAACTAAGAATGTCCACTATGCTCTCAAAGTAGGTGCATAAAGATAGAAGGTGGAGACTCAATATAATGGTGGAAGAAAAGCCTTTTGTAAAAGGAAGTAGGGATTCAAGTCTCATAAAGAGCTTCCAAAAATTATGGTACTTGTAGCTTTCAGCTCTCATTGCCCCTATCATAAGCATCTTGAAGTGATTAAGGTTAAAGTGCACAAACTATGGTGTACATGCTTGACGAAGTATAAGTCAGAAATCTCATGTCCCTTGTATACGAGGGCCGCTCCTCATGCTACTCAAGTTTAGTCACCGGTAAGTTCTTGTCATCGTAAGTACATGTGCATCATTGAGAACCGCCAACGGGGTACCCTTTGCCCGATGATACGGAAGAATCCCCATATCAAAATGACAAGGCAAGCAGACAACGAGCATCTCAGCATTCTTCTTATTTACCATGGGAATATGGTGCTTTTTTCTCTCTTTCCTCTTTTCATAGTATCTCTTTTTTTTCTTTTCTCTTTTTTTCTCAATATAGGACTCTTTTTTTATAAGAAGAATGCTTCATAGACAGCTCATTATGGTTACGCTGTAGGTTTCCACCATGTCAGCATGGATTAGACCAGCGGCCCAAGCATTTCTCTAACACATATACATAACTCCATGGACTTATAAGCTCCCCTTTCATTTCACACCGACGACATCCATATACAAAAGAGCATGATATCAACTAGGTACAAGTACCAAGAACAATGTTGAAAGCGTTCCCCATGAAAGCATGGTTCTGCTAATTCCCGACAAATAAGTGCAAGCATATACAACATAGAAGACACAATGGTTCAAGTTTATTAAGGGCAAGTAAAGTAAAGTGTACCATCAAGTTCGTGAGAGCTTTAATCACTAGTTTTCTCATCACAAGTGGAAGGTAAACAAAAGCATGAATATACTTGGAATAGAATAAGCTAGTAGGTAGGTATGGTGGACTCTTTGGAATAACTTGGTTTAGGGAGTTGAATGCATGAGTGGAACTCATACTTTGTTGTGGAGGCTAGTAAAAGACTGGGAGCGACAAACTAAGAGAGCAATAATGGCCATAATCATGCAGAGCGACAAAACATCATTGATCAAAGCATAAAGTGATACTACAAGTTGAAAACTAAAGGATCATACAGGCTATGGTGACTTGAGATAGTCATAACATGGTGTGAGCATGCACCAAGTCAACCCAAATAAGGCATCAAAGGAGAATACCACTATACTATGCTTTAATATGCTAAAACAACGCATGATTCATCCAAGGCACATTAAGCAATCTTAATTGTTTATAACAAGTCATGCTACATCAAATAATACTAAGCATAACGCCAAAACAATACCAAGCATGGCATCACAAAGCATAGGCCACAGTCAAAAACGAGCTCTTTTTACCACATAAGCATGAACTTTCCTACTCTTTTCCAAACCAAACCAAACTATTTGCAAACCAATGTATGAAAGAGGGGGTCCAACCAATTTATTCAGCAAACTAAGCAAACCAAGCAAACGAAAAACCAAAATGAAAACGAAAAAGAAGACGCTCCAAGAAAAACACAACTGTGCATGAAACAATAAAAATGAAGCGTTTGGAAGAAACCTGGGATTTTTATTGATGAAGAAGGGGATGCCCTGGGCATCCCCAAGCTTTGACGCTTGTACTTCTTGGATATTTCTTGGGGTGACGTGCGTGGCATCCCCAATCTTGAGCTTTAGTCCATCCTTCATCTCATTACTCAATCCTTCCATACACCTGAAATTTTTCCTTCATACAAAACTTCACACAATCTCATTAGCAACATTAGTGCACTTAAGATAAATAAGTCTCAAGGTTCAGTTTTAACACCAAATAAACTTCCATTAGAACACTAGCTACTGTAGCACTTCCCTCAAAACTCTCAATTCCCCAAAAGAACTCAAGAAGCAAATGCAGAAAATGGCAGAAATCTGTCAAAACAGACCAGCAGGTAAATACGAATTTTTTCGAAGACCTTCTGTTGCTCAAAACAAAAAGTGTTGAAATAACGAAAGTTATATAACAACCTGGGGCAGAAGCACAAAAAATTTCAGCTCAATCCGACATACAGAGATCTCTCACGAATCTTTACGGTGAAGCACGGAAATCTGTTTTGGGACAGCAACTTTCCCAATCATTACTTCACTCTCATTAGAGGTTACTCTTGGCACTAAAAGCAAATAAAAAGGATAATGAGAGGTTATTACAGAGGTAATAACTTCCAAGACTTATCTAAAACTCTTGGGTTATCTCCCAACAAGTACTTTTCTTTAACGCCTTTAAGTTAGGCATAAGAAGCAAAGAAAGAATCAAGTGTTCTCAAATGAAGAAGCATTAAAACCAACTTTCTTGCCCTTACCTCTCTTACTTTTGTTCTTAACCTTGGGGAAAATATGATTGTTTGGTGGATAAGAAATGTGCATGGTCCCCTTTCCCACATCTATTATTGCTCCAAGGAGTTCTAATAGGGACCTTCCAAGTGTAATTTGTCCTTTTCCTGCACATTCAATAACAAGATAATCAATAGAAATCATTTTCCCAAGGATATTTGTAAACACTCCTTCAGATATTACAAGAGGTAAAATGGTAGTATTATTAGTAAGAGATATTTCTTTTTCTCCTTCAATGAGCCCCCAAGTATTCAGAGATTTATAAATATCTTTGGGCATAAGGCAAAATTCAGACATGATATCACAGCGAGCTTGAAAAGTTTCATTGTTCATCTCAATCTTTACTGTAGGGAACCACTTTGATGGTTCAGAGTTTTTTGGAACATAATCATGATGCTCCCTAAGCGTATTATAGCAACTCTCTAATCTAGTAATGCAAGCCTCAAGAGTGTCCACCCTAGCAAATATTTTTGCGAAAGAAGTATCAGTTTGGCTAGGCAAGTTGTAAGTGAGGATCAATTTCTTTATAGCATTAATAGCATCATCCTCATTACAATGGAGTAAATCTCCTCCCACAACAGCATCCAAAGCATATCTATAGAAAAGAGCAATTCCAAGGTAAAAACTGCTAAGGAACAAGCTTTGAGTCATTTTAGGCTCAGTTTTGTCATGTAGATCGGAGATTCTAGACCAAGCTTCCTTAAAACTTCCCTCAATTCGTTGTTTAAAAGTGAAAATCATATCCTCGGGTGACATAGTGATTGGAGCAAGGCTAGACATAGTGACAACTTAGGATAGGAACTAATTTTTTTTGTGTTTTTGAGTAAGAAAGCAAACGAGTAAAACTAATTTTTTTGTGTTTTTCAAATAAGAAAGCAAAACAAGTAAAACTAATTTTTTTTGTGTTTTTGAAGAACAAAACAAGCAAACAAAGCTAAAAGAAACTAAGCAAAACAAAAACAACAAAGTAAAGAGATTGGTTATGAGGGACTCCCCTTGTGAAGATGTCCTTGACTCCCCGGCAACGGCGCCAGAAAATATCTTGATGCACTCGACTTTCAACGTAGAGCTCGTTGGGAACCCCAAGAGGAAGGTATGATGAGCACAACAGTAAGTTTTCCCTCAGTTATGAAACCAAGGTTTAATCGAACCAGTAGGAGCAAGGAAACACCCCAAAGGTGTTACTAGCTGAGCTTTGGCAGGGCGCACTACCGGTGCTAGTAGCAACGTGGAGACCTGCACAACACAACCACAGAACTTTGTCCCCAACTTGCGATGAGGTTGTCAATCTCACCATGTTTTGCGGAAAACAAAGGATTAAATGTATCGAATGGAAAGAAGTAAAAGTTTGCAGAAAGTAAACACAAAGCAGAAACAGTTTATAGATTGTATGTAAAGAAAAAGGACCGAGATCCATAGTTCACTAGAGGTGGCTCTCCTTAGATAGATAACATGCTGGGTGAACAAATTACAGCGGGGCAATTGACAAACACCGAGAAAGCAATACATGCATATACTAATCATCTTGACTCCTCTGAGACTTGATTGGGATTTACAACATAATACATAGACCGCCATCCAACTGCATCTATGACTAATAATCCACCTTCAGGTTATCATCCGAACCCCTTCCAGTATTAAGTTGCAAGCAACAGATTATTGCATTACGAACTGCGTGTAAAGTAAACAATACGATTGTTCTATGAACAAAGGATTGTTGTTTTCTCCCTAGTAGCAACAGCACATCTAGTACCTTAGAGATTTCTGTCACTTCCCCAGATTACCAGAGGCATGAACCCACTATCGAGCATAAATACTAACTCTTGGAGTTGCTAGCATCTACTTGGCCAAGATAGCTACTAACAACGGAAAGCATGCAAGATATCAAATAACAAAGACATGATAGAATCAATAATCAATCTGAAATAGCATCTCAATATCCATCGGATCCCCGCAAACACAACATGTATGAATTACAAATACATGATCTTGATCATGAACGGAGCTCACAAGATCTAAACATGAAAGCACAAAGGAGGAGAAACCAGCTATCTAGCTACTACATGGATCCGTAGTCCAAGAATGAACTACTCACGCATCACACCGGAGGCTTGCATGGTGATGAAGAAGGCCTCCAGGGTGAATTCCCCTCTCCGGCATTGTGCCGGGAAGAGCTCAGATCCCTCCCGATCTAGGGATGGAGATGACGGCGGCTATAGACTCTTTCGTGGATTTTTGATCGGGTCCTTAAGGTTTTCGTCCTGAGGGCAATATATAGGCGGAAGGAGAGGCCGAGGGGGTGCTGGGAGCCACCACACCACCCCCTGGCGCGGGCCCAACCTGGCCGTGTGGCCAGGGGGTGTGGCCGGCCCTGGCCCTTCTCCGTCTCGTATTCTAGCACTTGATCACTTCTGGAAAAATAGGCACTTTGGCTTTTGTCCCGTCCAATTCCGAGAATATTCATTTTCTGACTTTCCTGGAACCAAAAACAGCAGAAAACAGGCAGTTGGCACTGTGGCTCTTGTTAATAGGATAGTACAAGAAATCATATGAAAAGTACTCCAAAGTTGGAACAAAACACAAGAAAGTGGATAAAACCAAGCATGGAACATCAAAAATTATAGATACATTTGCAATGTATCAAGTACCCCAAAAGCCGCAGCCTTCGCTTGACGCCGCTCTTTGGAGTACTTGGCGAGTGTCTCGATAAGCTAGGGACCGTAATTTTTGCATTTAGCAGCATAGGGAGCAAAAACTACATGCTGGCTTCCAGCGTCGACAGGCATTGCCTCAGAGATAGCTGCATGATCCATCTCCACGCAATGGGCCTGCACCATCGCGAGTGCCATGGTGGCACCGATGGAGCGCTGCGAATTTTTTAAGTCTGCGGGGATTCCTCCAGCCAGGGATTCCACCAGGTCGCCGAGGTTGTCAATCATCCCAACCTTGGGAGTCAAGTCCTCTTGGATGCGACTGAGCACATCCTTGGCCTTCCCCAGCATCTCCTGGAGGGAAACACTACGGTCCTCGACTAAGGCGATGGCACCAACCAAAGTATCCGCACGGCACAGAGATTAGGCATCGAAACTCAAGCCGTTGGCATCTACATACAAAAAAGGAGCATTAGTACAACAATCATACGTCAAAGCATAGAAGAGTAAGACATATCCAGATGAAAATGTCATACCTGAGAGGGACTTGGCAATCAAGAGAAGCTGCTCCTCGAACATCTTCTCCCTCTCAACAGTGGAGGCAAGGAGATCCTTCTCTCGCTTCCGCGACTCCTCCAAGGCTGCGACTGCCTCATCACGATTCTTCGTCGTCGTGGCCAATGTCTTCTCCAATATAGCAGCATGGCGAAGTAATTCATTGTGCTCGGCTGCAACAAATAGAGAGTGTTACCAAATCGAATCAATAATATTCGCAAAAGACAAGGACAAAGTCAAAACTTACTTTCGACAATACGATGGCAATTGTCCAGTCGTGCATGCTGTCAACCCATGTTAAGGACCTGCTCCACCAGGCGGGCGGCTTCCTTCACGATGAGCTGCATCAGATACATGCCAAGTTCAAGTAAAAGCACGCCAAGAATAAATTCGACTGCCAACTACAAGATACTTACATGATCCTCCACAGACTTCGAAGAAGGCTGTTGCACAGTCATCCAGGTAACCATCTGATGCTCCCCAGCATGCGGGGAACTCGATGAGTTATGCCCAGAGTGGGCCGCCAATGGAGGAGAAGGAGACCGCGAGGCCACCTTCTTGGACTTGGATTCCGCGACTCCGGACTCTTTCAAAAATTGGACGTCATTAGAAGACGACGTCGCCACTTGACTGAAACACACAATCAAACAAGAGCTTCACGACAGATGACAACTCAAAGAAGATACCAAAACGAATTCGCAAATACAGGACTTACTAGTCAAATCTATCAAGATCGAAGGACTGCTCCTCCAACTCCGACGATTCCTTTGGCACTCGAAGCTTCTTCTGGGCAGGAGGAGCCATAGAGCGCACAGGAACGACAGGTATCGGCTCCTCCGCACCGATAGATGGGCCCTCTGGAGTCGACGAAGATGAAGCATCCGAATCCTCGCTGCGAGAACGCTTGCGAGTGTCCGGACTACTCGACTCGGGGGATTCCTCCTCCTCTTCAAGTGGGACGGTCGATTCTGACTCGTCCTCTTGATCTACTTCGTGACGAATAACCCCCTCAGGAAGAGGGGGCAAATTGGGAGACACCTTCCAATCCTGCATACAGAAAACAATCCAGTATACTTCAAGAAATCAGAAGCAATCGACAAATAAAGCTACTTCGTAGCACAATCATACCTCAGGAGGAGGGTTAGAGGCATCGAAGGGAGGCATGACTAGTTCACCAGGGAGAACATCCTTGGTGGTGTACTTGGTCACCAGTCGCACCCTCTTATCTACTTCACCCGCGGAAATGCCATCGGTAGATACGCGAGCGACATCGTCCGCACCAGCCCATTGGAACATGGGGTAGACTCTGGCCTGTAGAGGCTGGATGCAATGGCACAACCATGTGAGAATGAGGGCAGCGCCTCCCTCCTCTTTACCCATGCGACTCTTGAGGTCGCAGACGCGCTCGTACAGCAGTTCTGTCTCCTCGGACTCGCCAGGCATAACCATGTTCTTCCAAGAACGCCTCCTCATGCATGGCGTCGTGGGGTCGAAGGGTGCGAGTCCGTAGTGCTCTTCGTCGGCCTTCTGGTCGTGGATGTAAAACCACTTGTCTCTCCACCCTTGGATGAACGCCGTGAGCTTGATGTCGAAGTAGGTAGCGGAGGAGTCGACATGAATCCTGTAGCCACCTACGTCGTAGACTAGCGAGCTAGAAGCTAACTGATGCTTCAGCTTGAAAATCTTCTTGAAGAGACCAAAGTGGGACTCGACTCCGAGCCAGCACTCGCAAAGCGTGATATAGCACGCAATGTGAAGAAGAGAGTTTGGGGACAGCTCATGCAGCTAGATCCCATAGAAACAAAGAAGGCCCCTGACAAAGGGATGCAGGGGCAGAGACAGGCCACAAATGATGAATGCGAGGAACATCACCTGGAAACCGGATGGAGGACAGGGGGTTACCTCGTCACCAGGCACTGGCGAATCGTCTTCGGCGAGCGGAAGAACTCCATCTTGGCACAGAAGACGAAGTTCAGAGGCCTTGATGGTGGATGCGTGCCATGCACCATTAGTGACGCGCGTGCCCGCACCTTTCTTCTTGCCAGCGCTGGTGCCCACGGCGGCGAAGCCACCCTTCTTCTTGGCGATGGCGATGGAGGCAGCAAACCCAGTGGCGGCGCCTCCCTTCTTTTTCCCCATCTTGTGTGCGAGCAGAGGAAATAGCTCGGGAACAAGCAGAGTTGGTCCAGCGCCACGAAAAGGACAAGCTCTAAGAAGTAGAGAGCAGCGGCAATGGCGATGGAAGAACAAGCAGAGAAAGAGCAGATGGGAAATTACCGTAGCTGCGCTTCTACTTAAACCCCCTTGCGGATGCAATCCAACGGCCAGGGGAAACCATATTGGACGCGTGGCGCACATCGCGGTCGACACGTGGAGGGGCCAAAACACGAACCGTCCCCCACTATCTCCATTACGCGTAGAAATTGAGGAGGCGCGGTTAAAATGAAATATTACGCACGCCCGATCAAATCAAAGTTAGAAAGTGGGACCCACCGCTCGTCACGTCCCGACAATGCCGCTCACGCGGGCAACTGAGGTCATCACATTGTCAGCACTAATGTCATCACGATGAGTACTACAAGACTTCGACTACTTTAGTCCTTGCTTGAGTCTTCGACTCCACCAAGCACTCGGGGGCTACTCCCATAGGGAGCGCTGGTCACGCACCCTACGATTTTCTTTTTTATGCAGGAATATGGACATTCAAAAGCATACCCAACCACTTGAATCTACAATTCGATTACGGATCATGGGTTACTCCCATAGGGAGCACCGGAAGCAAATTCAACTGAAACAAGTAAACAAAAGACGATAGTAGTCGCAAAATTTTAGTCCCTGCCTGAGTCTTCGACTCAACCAGGCACTCGGGGGCTACTCCCATAGGGAGCGCTGGTCGCACACCCTATGATTATTTGTACGTTGTACTGTGTGTTGATAACATCCATACTCGAAGTCTATGGTCACACCGCCTCATATTTTTCCCTACAAAGAGACTGTGTCTCCTGGGCCACCCGAATCATCTCCGCGATGACAAAAAATTGGATGCTATGCTTGCAGCGTGAATATAAGACCTGAATAAGGCCTGGCAACGCATTTGCTGCGCACTACCAGAAATATATTCGTGCCTACAGGTACGATGAACATGCCTTGACGGACATGTCGAGTGCTCACACCCATATACTGGAATTCGACTCCTGTAAGACCTCCGCCACTTGAGTCGAATTACACCAGCACTTTTCCGAATTCGAGTCCGGGGACTCGAGTTCGAGTAGATTGCGTTGTTTTTCCCTAAGGCAGTTAACTGATACCGATACATCAGTTAAATCACGCACGCATATCAACAATCCCTATGACATAAACAAAACACTCAAAAGAATACTCAGTCATGCACTCGAAAAGGCTTCATAAAGTCCCCAGTCGAATCTACGATTCCACTGGACACTCGGGGGCTACTAACATGGGTATACCCTACAGGTACTCGAGTTTAGTATATACGGTCCAGATACGGTGGAATCCCACAGCGTTGCCACGGCCCAATGAAGACTTCGAGTGACCCACAGACTCTCGATTACTTGCGAGACAAGAAGAAGTTTAAAGATAGAAAGTTTAAAGGGAAAACCCTAATCTGTAACCGACTCGACCTGCTACCCGAGACCTGGCCTATCTATATAAAGGCTAGGAGAGGGTGGCGAGGAGGATACACGCAACCCAAGTTTCCACAACTCTCGCCAGATTGCATATGCGCGCCCCTGTAATCTTCGATTCCTCCATTAATTCCAAGAGTAGAAAAGCAGGAGTAGGGACCTCTACGAGGCCTGAACCTGGGTAAACCTTGCGTCCCTGTGTGCTTGTTTGCTAGCCGACTAATGCCTCCAGTGCTCCCTCCTCCAAAACCCAAGTCCATAACAATGGACATTGATGAGTTAAACCCTCGTCACCCTGTGTCATTGCATGTCTGTTCTTTCCACAAACCACACATGGATCCACCGGTGTCATTGGATGTGTGTTCTTTTCATGACCCACACCCAGTGTCATTGGATGTGTGTTCTTCTCACAAACCACACATGGATCCACTAGTGTTATTGCATGTCTATTGTTTTCATGAACCACACGTGGATCCACCTAGTGTGATTGCATGTCTGTTCTTTTCACAAACCACACATGGATCCACCAGTGTCATTGCATGTGTGTTCTTTTCATGAACCATAGCTAGAGTCATTGCATGTCAGTTCTTCTCACAAACCACACATGGATCCACCAGTGTCATTGGATGTGTGTTCTTTTCATGAACCACACCCAGTGTCATTGGATGTGTGTGTTCTTCCCACAAACCACACATGGATCCACCAGTGCATTGCATCTCTGTTCTTTTCATGAACCACGGCTAGACTCATTGCATGTGTGTTCTTCTCACAAACCACATAAGGATACACCTGTGTCATTGCATGTGTGTTCTTCTCATGAACCACAACTAGAGTCATTGCATGTTTGTTCTTCTCACAAACCACATCAGGATCCACCAGTGTCATTGCATGTGTGTTCTTTTCATGAACCATACCAAGTGTCATTGGATGTATGTTCTTCTCACAAACCACACATGGATCCACTAGTGTCATTGCATGTGTTTTCTTTTCATGAACCACAGCCAGAGTCATTGCATGTCTATTCTTTCAACAAACCACATATGGATCCACCGGTGTCATTGCATGTGTGTTCTTTTCATGAACCACGGCTAGAGTCATTGCATGTGTGTTCTTCTCACAAACCACATAAGGATCCACCAGTGTCATTGGATGCGTGTTCTTTTTCATGAACCACACCCAGTGTCATTGGATGTGTGTTCTTATCACAAACACCACATAAGGATCCACCAGTGTCATTGGATGTGTGTTCTTTTCATGAACCACACCTAGTGTCATTGGATGTGTGTTCTACACATGGATCCACCAGTTTCATTGGATGTGTATTCTTTTCATGAACCACACCTAGTGTCATTGGATGTGTGTTCTTCCCACAAACCACACATGGATCCACTAGTGTCATTGCATGTCTATTCTTTTCATGAACCACAGCTAGAGTAATTGCATGTCTATTATTCTCACAAACCACATAAGGATCCACCAGTGTCATTGGATGTGTGTTCTTTTCATGAACGACACCCAGTGTCATTAGATGTATGTTCTTATCACAAACCACACATGGATCCACCAGTGGCATTGCACGTGTGTTCTTTTCATGAACCACAGCTAGATTCATTGCATGTCTGTTCTTTCCACAAACCACATATGGATCCACCAGTGCCATGGCATGTCTGTTCTTTTCATGAACCATAGCTAGAGTCATTGCATGTGTGTTCTTCTAACAAACCACATAAGGATACACCAGTTGTCATTGCATGTGTGTTCTTCTGATGAACCACAGCTAGAGTCATTGCATGTCTGTTCTTCTCACAAACCACATAAGGATCCACCGGTGTCATTGGATGTCTGTTCTTTTCATGAACCACACACAGTGTCATTGGATGTTTGTTCTTCTGACAAACCACACAAGGATCCACTAGTGTCATTGGATGTGTGTTCTTTTCATAAACCACACCCAGTGTCATTGGATGTGTGTTCTTCTCACAAACCACACAAGGATCCACTAGCGTCATTGGATGTGTGTTCTTTTCATGAACCACAACTAGAGTCATTGCATGTCTGTTCTTTCCACAAACCACATATGGATCCCCTAGTGTCATTGCATGTGTGTTCTTTTCATGAACCACAGCTAGAGTCATTTAATGTGTGTTCTTCTCACAAACCACATATGGATCCACCAGTGTCATTGCATGTGTGTTCTTTTCATGAACCACACATAGTGTCATTGGATGTCTGTTCTTTTCACAAACCACATAAGGATCCACCAGTGTCATTGGATGTGTGTTCTTTTCATGAACCACACCCACTGTCATTGGATGTGTCTTCTTCTCATGAACCACACCCAGTGTCATTGCATGTATGTTCTTCTCACAAACCACATAAGGATCCACCAGTGTCATTGGATGTGTGTTCTTTTCATGAACCACACCCAGTGTCATTGGATGTCTGTTCTTCTCAGAAACCACATAAGGATCCAACAGTGTCATTGCATGTGTGTTCTTTTCATGAACCACACCCAGTTTCATTGGATGTGTGTTCTTCTCAGAAACCACACATGGATCCACCAGTGCCATTGGATGTGTGTTCTTTTCATGAACCACAGCTAGAGTCATTGCATGTCTGTTCTTTCCACAAACCACATATGGATCCACTAGTGTCATTGCATGTGTGTTCTTTTCATGAAAACACAGCTAGAGTCATTTCATGTGTGTTCTTCTAACAAACGACATATGGATCCACTAGTGTCATTGCATGTGTGTTCTTTTCATGAACCACACATAGTGTCATTGGATGTTTTTTCTTTTCACAAACCATATAAGGATCCAGATGTGTCATTGGATGTGTGTTCTTTTGATGAACCACACCCAGTGTCATTGGATGTGTATTCTTCTCACAAACCACACATGGATCCACCAGTGTCATTGCATGTATGTTCTTTTCATGAACCACACCCATTGTCATTGCATGTCTGTTCCTCTAAACAAACCACACATGGATCCACCAGTGTCATTGCATGTGGTCATTGCATGTGTGTTCTTCTAAACAAACCACACATGGATCCACCAGTATCATTGCATGTCTATTCTTTTCATGAACCACACCAAGTGTCATTGCATGTTTGTTCTTCTCACAAACCACATAGGGATACACCAGTGTCATTGCATGTCCGTTCTTCTCATGAACCACATCTAGTGTCATTGGATGTGTCTTCTTCTCATGAACCACACCCAGTGTCATTGCATGTATGTTCTTCTCACAAACCACATAAGGATCCACCAGTGTCATTGGATGTGTGTTCTTTTCATGAACCACACCCAGTGTCATTGGATGTCTATTCTTCTCAGAAACCACATAAGGATCCAACAGTGTCATTGCATGTGTGTTCTTTTCATGAACCACACCCAGTTTCATTGGATCTGTGTTCTTCTCAGAAACCACACATGGATCCACCAGTGCCATTGGATGTGTGTTCTTTTCATGAACCACAGCTAGAGTCATTGCATGTCTGTTCTTTCCACAAACCACATATGGATCCACTAGTGTCATTGCATGTGTGTTCTTTTCATGAAAACACAGCTAGAGTCATTTCATGTGTGTTCTTCTCACAAACGACATATGGATCCACTAGTGTCATTGCATGTGTGTTCTTTTCATGAACCACACATAGTGTCATTGGATGTTTGTTCTTTTCACAAACCATATAAGGATCCACACGTGTCATTGGATGTGTGTTCTTTTGATGAACCACACCCAGTGTCATTGGATGTGTATTCTTCTCACAAACCACACATGGATCCACCAGTGTCATTCCTTGTGTGTTCTTTTCATGAACCACAGCTAGCGTCATTGCATGTATGTTCTTTTCACAAACCACACATGGATCCACCAGTGTCATTGCATGTATGTTCTTTTCATGAACCACAACTAGAGTCATTGCATGTCAGTTCTTCTCACAAACCACACATGGATCCACCAGTGTCATTGGATGTGTGTTCTTTTCATGAACCACACCCAGTGTCATTGGATGTGTGTTCTTCTCACAAACCACACATGGATCCACCAGTATCATTGCATGTGTGTTCTTTTCATGAACCACACATGGATCCTCCCAGTGTGATTACATGTCTTTTCTTTTCACAAACCACATATGGATCCACTAGTATCATTGCATGTCTATTCTTTTCATGAACCACACCCACTTTCATTGCATGTCTGTTCCTCTCATAAACCACACATGGATCCACCAGTGTCATTGCATGTGTGTTCTTCTCATGAACCACATCTTGAGTCATTGCATGTCTGTTCTTTTCACAAACCAAAAATGGATCCACCAGTGTCATTGCATGTGTGTTCTTTTCATGAACCACAGCTAGAGTCATTGCATGTCAGTTCTTCTCACAAACAACATAAGGATCCACCAGTGTAATTGCATGTATGTTCCTCTAAACAAACCACACATGGATCCAACAGTGTGATTGGATGTGTGTTCTTTTCATGAACCACAGCTAGAGTCATTGCATGTGTGTTCTTCTCACAAACCACATAAGGATCCACCAGTGTCATTGCATGTCTATTCTTTTCATGAACCACAGCTAGAGTAATTGCATGTCTATTATTCTCACAAACCACGTAAGGATCCACCAGTGTCATTGCATGTCTGTTCTTTTCATGAACGACACCCAGTGTCATTAGATGTGTGTTCTTATCACAAACCACACATGGATCCACCAGTGTCATTGCATGTGTGTTCTTTTCATGAACCACAGCTAGATTCATTGCATGTCTGTTCTTTCCACAAACCACATATGGATCCACCAGTGCCATGGCATGTCTGTTCTTTTCATGAACCATAGCTAGAGTCATTGCATGTGTGTTCTTCTGACAAACCACATAAGGATACACCAGTTGTCATTGCATGTGTGTTCTTCTCATGAACCACAGCTAGAGTCATTGCATGTCTGTTCTTCTCACAAACCACATAAGGATCCGCCGGTGTCATTGGATGTGTGTTCTTTTCATGAACCACACACAGTGTCATTGGATGTTTGTTCTTCTCACAAACCACACAAGGATCCACCAGTGTCATTGGATGTGTGTTCTTTTCATAAACCACACCCAGTGTCATTGGATGTGTGTTCTTCTCACAAACCACACAAGGATCCACTAGTGCCATTGGATGTGTGTTCTTTTCATGAACCACAACTAGAGTCATTGCATGTCTGTTCTTTCCACAAACCACATATGGATCCCCTAGTGTCATTGCATGTGTGTTCTTTTCATGAACCACAGCTAGAGTCATTTAATGTATGTTCTTCTCACAAACCACATATGGATCCACCAGTGTCATTGCATGTGTGTTCTTTTCATGAACCACACATAGTGTCATTGGATGTCTGTTCTTTTCACAAACCACATAAGGATCCACCAGTGTCATTGGATGTGTGTTCTTTTCATGAACCACACCCACTGTCATTGGATGTGTGTTCTTCTCACAAACCACACATAGATCCACCAGTGTCATTGCATGTGTGTTCTTTTCATGAACCACAGCTAGAGTCATTGCATGTCTGTTCTTTCCACAAACCACATATGGATCCACCAGTGTCATTGCATATCTGTTCTTTTCATGAATAACAGCTAGAGTCATTGCATGTGTGTTATTCTCACAAACCACATTACGATACAGTTGTGTCATTGCATGTGTGTTCTTCTCATGAACCACAGCTAGAGTCATTGCATGTATGTTCTTCTCACAAACCACATAAGGATCCACAAGTGTCATTGGATGTCTGTTCTTTTCATGAACCACACCCAGTGTCATTGGATGTGTGTTCTTCTCACAAACCACACATGGATCCACCAGTGTCATTTCATGTATGTTCTTTTCATGAACCACACCCAGTGTCATTGCATGTCTGTTCCTCTAAACAAACCACACATGGATCCACCAGTGTCATTGCATGTGGTCATTGCATGTGTGTTCTTCTACACAAACCACACATGGATCCACCAGTATCATTGCATGTCTGTTCTTTTCATGAACCACACCAAGTGTCATTGCATGTTTGTTCTTCTCACAAACCACATAGGGATACACCAGTGTCATTGCATGTCCGTTCTTCTCATGAACCACATCTAGTGTCATTGGATGTGTCTTCTTCTCATGAACCACACCCAGTGTCATTGCATGTATGTTCTTCTCACAAACCACATAAGGATCCACCAGTGTCATTGGATGTGTGTTCTTTTCATGAACCACACCCAGTTTCATTGGATGTCTGTTCTTCTCAGAAACCACATAAGGATGCAACAGTGTCATTGCATGTGTGTTCTTTTCATGAACCACACCCAGTTTCATTGGATGTGTGTTCTTCTCAGAAACCACACATGGATCCACTAGTGCCATTGGATGTGTGTCCTTTTCATGAACCACGGCTAGAGTCATTGCATGTCTGTTCTTTCCACAAACCACATATGGATCCACTAGTGTCATTGCATGTGTGTTCTTTTCATGAAAACACAGCTAGAGTCATTTCATGTGTGTTCTTCTCACAAACGACATATGGATCCACTAGTGTCATTGCATGTGTGTTCTTTTCATGAACCACACATAGTGTCATTGGATGTTTGTTCTTTTCACAAACCATATAAGGATCCACACGTGTCATTGGATGTGTGTTCTTTTGATGAACCACACCCAGTGTCATTGGATGTGTATTCTTCTCACAAACCACACATGGATCCACCAGTGTCATTCCATGTGTGTTCTTTTCATGAACCACAGCTAGCGTCATTGCATGTATGTTATTTTCACAAACCACACATGGATCCACCAGTGTCATTGCATGTATGTTCTTTTCATGAACCACAACTAGAGTCATTGCATGTCAGTTCTTCTCACAAACCACACATGGATCCACCAGTGTCATTGGATGTGTGTTCTTTTCATGAACCACACCCAGTGTCATTGGATGTGTGTTCTTCTCACAAACCACACATGGATCCACCAGTATCATTGCATGTGTGTTCTTTTCATGAACCACACATGGATCCTCCCAGTGTGATTACATGTCTTTTCTTTTCACAAACCACATATGGATCCACTAGTGTCATTGCATGTCTATTCTTTTCATGAACCACACCCACTGTCATTGCATGTCTGTTCCTCTCATAAACCACACATGGATCCACCAGTGTCATTGCATGTGTGTTCTTCTCATGAACCACATCTCGAGTCATTGCATGTCTATTCTTTTCACAAACCAAAAATGGATCCACCAGTGTCATTGCATGTGTGTTCTTTTCATGAACCACAGCTAGAATCATTGCATGTCAGTTCTTCTCACAAACAACATAAGGATCCACCAGTGTAATTGCATGTATGTTCCTCTAAACAAACCACACATGGATCCAACAGTGTGATTGGATGTGTGTTCTTTTCATGAACCACAGCTAGAGTCATTGCATGTGTGTTCTTCTCACAAACCACATAAGGATCCACTAGTGTCATTGCATGTCTATTCTTTTCTTGAACCACAGCTAGAGTAATTGCATGTCTATTATTCTCACAAACCACGTAAGGATCCACCAGTGTCATTGCATGTCTGTTCTTTTCATGAACGACACCCAGTGTCATTAGATGTGTGTTCTTATCACAAACCACACATGGATCCACCAGTGTCATTGCATGTGTGTTCTTTTCATGAACCACAGCTAGATTCATTGCATGTCTGTTCTTTCCACAAACCACATATGGATCCACCAGTGCCATGGCATGTCTGTTCTTTTCATGAACCATAGCTAGAGTCATTGCATGTGTGTTCTTCTGACAAACCACATAAGGATACACCAGTTGTCATTGCATGTGTGTTCTTCTCATGAACCACAGCTAGAGTCATTGGATGTCTGTTCTTCTCACAAACCACATAAGGATCCGCCGGTGTCATTGGATGTGTGTTCTTTTCATGAACCACACACAGTGTCATTGGATGTTTGTTCTTCTCACAAACCACACAAGGATCCACCAGTGTCATTGGATGTGTGTTCTTTTCATAAACCACACCCAGTGTCATTGGATGTGTGTTCTTCTCACAAACCACACAAGGATCCACTAGTTCCATTGGATGTGTGTTCTTTTCATGAACCACAACTAGAGTCATTGCATGTCTGTTCTTTCCACAAACCACATATGGATCCCCTAGTGTCATTGCATGTGTGTTCTTTTCATGAACCACAGCTAGAGTCATTTAATGTGTGTTCTTCTCACAAACCACATATGGATCCACCAGTGTCATTGCATGTGTGTTCTTTTCATGAACCACACATAGTGTCATTGGATGTCTGTTCTTTTCACAAACCACATAAGGATCCACCAGTGTCATTGGATGTGTGTTCTTTTCATGAACCACACCCACTGTCATTGGATGTGTGTTCTTCTCACAAACCACACATAGATCCACCAGTGTCATTGCATGTGTGTTCTTTTCATGAACCACAGCTAGAGTCATTGCATGTCTGTTCTTTCCACAAACCACATATGGATCCACCAGTGTCATTGCATATCTGTTCTTTTCATGAATCACAGCCAGAGTCATTGCATGTGTGTTATTCTCACAAACCACATTACGATACAGTTGTGTCATTGCATGTGTCTTCTTCTCATGAACCACAGCTAGAGTCATTGCATGTATGTTCTTCTCACAAACCACATAAGGATCCACAAGTGTCATTGGATGTGTGTTCTTTTCATGAACCACACCCAGTGTCATTGGATGTGTGTTCTTCTCACAAACCACACATGGATCCACCAGTGTCATTTCATGTATGTTCTTTTCATGAACCACACCCAGTGTCATTGCATGTCTGTTCCTCTAAACAATCCACACATGGATCCACCAGTGTCATTGCATGTGGTCATTGCATGTGTGTTCTTCTAAACAAACCACACATGGATCCACCAGTATCATTGCATGTCTGTTCTTTTCATGAACCACACCAAGTGTCATTGCATGTTTGTTCTTCTCACAAACCACATAGGGATACACCAGTGTCATTGCATGTCCGTTCTTCTCATGAACCACATCTAGTGTCATTGGATGTGTCTTCTTCTCATGAACCACACCTAGTTTCATTGGATGTCTGTTCTTCTCACAAACCACATAAGGATCCACCAGTGTCATTGGATGTGTGTTCTTTTCATGAACCACACCCAGTTTCATTGGATGTCTGTTCTTCTCAGAAACCACATAAGGATCCAACAGTGTCATTGCATGTGTGTTCTTTTCATGAACCACACCCAGTTTCATTGGATGTGTGTTCTTCTCAGAAACCACACATGGATCCACCAGTGCCATTGGATGTGTGTCCTTTTCATGAACCACGGCTAGAGTCATTGCATGTCTGTTCTTTCCACAAACCACATATGGATCCACTAGTGTCATTGCATGTGTGTTCTTTTCATGAAAACACAGCTAGAGTCATTTCATGTGTGTTCTTCTCACAAACGACATATGGATCCACTAGTGTCATTGCATGTGTGTTATTTTCATGAACCACACATAGTGTCATTGGATGTTTGTTCTTTTCACAAACCATATAAGGATCCACACGTGTCATTGGATGTGTGTTCTTTTGATGAACCACACCCAGTGTCATTGGATGTGTATTCTTCTCACAAACCACACATGGATCCACCAGTGTCATTCCATGTGTGTTCTTTTCATGAACCACAGCTAGCGTCATTGCATGTATGTTATTTTCACAAACCACACATGGATCCACCAGTGTCATTGCATGTATGTTCTTTTCATGAACCACAACTAGAGTCATTGCATGTCAGTTCTTCTCACAAACCACACATGGATCCACCAGTGTCATTGGATGTGTGTTCTTTTCATGAACCACACCCAGTGTCATTGGATGTGTGTTCTTCTCACAAACCACACATGGATCCACCAGTATCATTGCATGTGTGTTCTTTTCATGAACCACACATGGATCCTCCCAGTGTGATTACATGTCTTTTCTTTTCACAAACCACATATGGATCCACTAGTGTCATTGCATGTCTATTCTTTTCATGAACCACACCCACTGTCATTGCATGTCTGTTCCTCTCATAAACCACACATGGATCCACCAGTGTCATTGCATGTGTGTTCTTCTCATGAACCACATCTCGAGTCATTGCATGTCTATTCTTTTCACAAACCAAAAATGGATCCACCAGTGTCATTGCATGTGTGTTCTTTTCATGAACCACAACTAGAGTCATTGCATGTCAGTTCTTCTCAGAAACCACATAAGGATCCACCAGTGTAATTGCATGTATGTTCCTCTAAAAAAACCACACATGGATCCAACAGTGTGATTGGATGTGTGTTCTTTTCATGAACCACAGCTAGAGTCATTGCATGTGTGTTCTTCTCACAAACCACATAAGGATCCACCAGTGTCATTGCATGTGTGTTCTTTTCATGAACCACAGCTAGAGTCATTGCATGTCAGTTCTTCTCACAAACCACGTAAGGATCCACCAGTGTCATTGCATGTCTGTTCTTTTCATGAACCACACATAGTGTCATTGCATGTCTGTTCTTCTCACAAACCACACATGGATCCACCAGTGTCATCGGATGTGTGTTCTTCTCATGAACCACAACTAGAGTCATCCCATGTGTGTTCTTCTCACAAACCACATAAGGATACACCAGTGTCATTCCATGTGTGTTCTTCTCATGAACCATAGCCAGTGTCATTGCATGTTTGTTCTTCTCACAAACCATATAAGGATCCACCAGTGTCATTGGATGTGTGTTCTTTTCATGAACCACACCCAGTGTCATTGGATGTGTGTTCTTCTCACAAACCACACATGGATCCACTAGTGTCATTGCATGTGTGTTCTTTACATGAACCACAACTAGAGTAATTGCATGTATGTTCTTTCCACAAACCGCATATGGATCCACCAGTGTCATTACATGTGTGTTCTTTTCATGAACCACAGCTAGAGTCATTGGATGTATGTTCTTTTCACAAACCACATAAGGATCCTCCAGTGTCATTGGATGTGTGTTCTTCTCACAAACACCACATAAGGATCCACCGGTGTCGTTGCATGTGTGTTCTTTTCATGAACCACAGCTAGAGTCATTGCATGTCTATTCTTTCCACAAACCACACATGGATCCACCAGTGTCATTGGATGTGTGTTCTTTTAATGAACCACAGCTAGAGTCATTGGATGTCTGTTCTTTCCACAAACCACATATGGATCCACCAGTGTCATTGCATGTGTGTTCTTTTCATGAACCACACCTAGTGTGATTGCATGTATGTTCCTCTAAACAAACCAACCATGGATCCACCAGTGTCATTGGATGTGCGTTCTTTTCATGAACCACAGCTAGAGTCATTGCATGTGTGTTCTTCTAAACAAACCACATAGGGATACACTAGTGTCATTGGATGTGTGTTCTTCTCATGAACCACATCTAGAGTCATTGCATGTGTGTTCTTCTCACAAACCACATAAGGATACACCAGTGTCCTTGCATGTGTGTTCTTTTCATGAACCACACCCAGTGTCATTGCATGTCTGTTCTTCTCACAAACCACATAAGGATGCACCGGTGTCATTGCATGTCTGTTCTTCTCATGAACCACATCTAGAGTCATCGCATGTCTTTTCTTCTCACAAACCACATAAGGATCCACCAGTGTCATTGCATGTTTGTTCTTCTCATGAACCACAGCTAGAGTCATTGCATGTCTATTCCTCTCACAAAACACATAAGGATCCACCAGTGTCATTGTATGTGTGTTCTTTTCATGAACCAGACACAGTGTCATTGGATGTTTGTTCTTCTCACAAACCACATAAGGATCCACCAGTGTCATTGGATGTGTGTTCTTTTCATGAACCACACCCAGTGTCATTGGATGTGTGTTCTTCTCACAAACCACACATGGATCCACCAGTGTCATTGCATGTGTGTTCTTTTCATGAACCACACATGGATCCACCCAGTGTCATTGCATGTCTGTTCTTTTCACAAACCACATATGGATCCACCAGTGTCATTGCATGTCTGTTTTTTTCATTAACCACACCGAGTGTCATTGCATGTCTGTTCCTCTCCTGAACCACATATGGATCCTAAACTTAGGAGAGCCCTAACTTTAGCCCCCCAATGGGTGGCTATTAGACAGAGTCTTCTAGAAGGCACGCCCTAACACAGTTGTTCTGCTTGACGATTGTTACATTCCGTTAGATCAGAGCGCTTGGACGATTGGCATGGTCTTCGTGAGAGCGATCCGTGAGTAGGGTGTTCTGCGGCATGGTTGGCCACGCTTGCTCTAGACAAACTGGTAACACCGGGTGCTCCACTGTTGCGAGTGTCACGACTCACGAGTTCAGTGGGCCATATCCCAGTGTCACGTCCCCATTACTTCTCTTCCTCCATACTTCTCTTCCTTCCCCTTGAAGCCACTTTCCCCACTTCACTCCCATCCTGCCATAGCCACAAGCCGACGGCGCCTCCATCCCAATCCCCTCTTCGGCAGCCACCCCCTCAGCTCTCGCCATGGGTTCAAGGGGATACGGCGAGGAAACGCGTCGTGACGATAGGGACGGTGATTTCGATGTGAGTCGTCTCACATCTGTATCTATCATCTGTGGCCAGTTATCTATTTTTTGAGCTAGATCTACTCTGTTTACGCATGCGCGTATGATGTGTTAGGCCAACCAGACGATGTATGACTCCGACTATCACGATTTAGTGGATGAAGACAGTCCTCTGCTATGTAAACATGGATATGTGCCCGCTAAATTTGTAGCATTCGAAGGACGAAACGCAGGTAGGAGGTTTCTACGGTGTCAAGGACATCATGCAATGATGCAAGGCGGAAGTTGCAGTGTTGTCAAATGGGTAGATCCAGAGTGGCCCAGATCGATGCAGAAAACGCTGGACAAACTATGGGATATGACTGTTGAGTTGAAAGAATCTGTAGTCAGCTCACTTCTTGATAGTGTTGAGATGAAGCTATGGGACCCAGTTGACACGACCAAGCTTAACCTAGATCTCAGGAGGGTGCAAGACAAGGTTAGCAAAGTCGAGAAGGAGAGGGACATGGCGTTGGCCCTAAAGGCTAAAGCAGAGCAAGAACTGACTCAAGCAAGGAATGATCTTCACCAGGCCAAAGTCATGCAGTTTACAACTACGAGTATTGACAAGTGCATGAGGAAAAATACAGAGAAACAATTGAAGTTGTGCACGGAAGATGCTAAAAGGAAGGAGCAGACGAATCGATCCTTACTCTCGCAAGAAGATGCGCACCGGGCTAAGATTAGGAAGATCAAGGAGATGTGTGATAACTAGTTCTATTTAGCTTGGGATCCATGCCTTTTTAAGTTGTAATAGTAGTACTTGTTGACCTAGCGGTATGAACTAGTGGTCCTGGAGTCCTGGGAGGAAAAAATTGCTCTCCTGTTAGTCTGTCTTAACCCTACATCACTTCCTTTTGTCTGATCATGGTGGTATTCTGACATGGGTGGTTTGTTTAAATGTAATCTACGTGGATTGTGATGCATGCAAATGGCACAACCACAATTTATAAAGTGGAAGCACGTACACTTGGTTAATGGAGATCCGGGAGCTTCGCCAGACACAAGGGATGCAGGAGCAGGGAGGCGGTGAGATAGACGGGCTCAAGCATCTGGGCATTATCAGTTGCCATTGTTGTTTATGTTGCCACGTCATTGTGCAGCATCGGAAATAAGTTGCTTCTTCGTGGAGTGTGGCAGCTTAAATAATTTATTTCTGTGCCACTTACATTCTGTCGTATTTGGAGACCTCCTGCCCCTCAGCAATCATGGAACCGGTGCTGCGTGTTTTCAGATAGAAGTGGCACAATCACAATTTCAGATTCAACTACTGACTCGGGCGTTTCCAAACCCTAAGTCGCGGTACATTTTACTCAGAGAACGTGGGTAGATTGTTTCGCCCAGCAAAGTGCCACACACAGAGCTCCAGAATTTAACTGAATTACATATATAGGTTCAAGTTCAACACATTACTATGCATCTTCATTGCCAGCAGCCTTCTTCTGTAGCCTAGGTGCCAAGCCTTCACGTCCACTGGCTTCTTCATTTCCTACCTTCTTCCTCTTCCTCGGTGCCAATTTTCTTCGCTTCACATACTCTGCATCGTCGGGACAATGGGCACCAGAATCGTGTCCAGCATCATCTTTCCACTCGTTTTTAATTTCTTCAGGCAGCAAAATGACTGACCCGGCAGTCATGTTTCTAACCTTGTGGCGCTTCCTGTCAAAGAAAAAAGACTGTTGCATACCTGCCCAATATCTACAGAGTAAATAAAAAAAATACAATTCCGCATAAACATGCGAACCCCAAGAGACTTTTTCTTACTAGGAGATAATTGGGTTCGAGCAACCACCCTATCCAAGAATAGAAGGGCGACTCCCAGTTGCAGCAGCTTCCACGTCCAGTACATCACAATTCAGCTCAAACATACAATCCGAAGCATACCTTTTCATCAACCCAATTAGCTGACCGTCACACGTTAGAGGAACCATGATGCCACGTTCATCCATGAAGCTGAACTTTGCAGTCTGCTTCGGCCATAATTCATCATGATTACACAGAGCAGCAACCATACCAGATATAGTACAGATCTGCGCAGGCGGTTCTTCTATCGTGATACAGTGGTGTCCATACCACTTGCCCTTAGAGTCGTACCTGAAGAGGACTACCGTAACCAGGTAAGGGTGGTCCGCGGAGATCCCACTTGACAGAAAACTATGGACAAAATATGTTTGTCAGCATTGGGCTAACAAACAATTTTAGGTTCAGTAGCCAGCTAGTAGTTATAATTAGTGCGAATAGCAAAGAGAAGGGTAGCTCACCCGCTTGTAGCCAGAACTTCTTCTTCCTTGGTAGTAGGATCTGCCATCCTCCGAGCTGGTCGGCTCGTCGGCGGTGGAGGCGGGCTAGAGCCTCGCAACGGCGGCTACGACATGCGCCATTGGAGCTTGGGATCAACGACTGGGCACAGCAACTTGGCACCGGAAGTCAAATGTCTGAAGGGATCGTCCTGCCTGGAGGGTGGATTCTGACACTGCCAGTGCTAGGGGAAAGGTGGGAATGGATTTGTGAAATTGGTCAACGCATCCAATCCACTTAGTTTGATTTTCCTAAGAGGCTGCTATGTTGGCGCTCACGTCACGGACAGATGACCGACATGAGGGTCCCGACCGTCTACTTCATGGGGCAGTTTCACAGAATGTTTGAATTTGGCAGGGGTGAGATGAGTTTGCATCGAAATGGCCCCTCTCGATAGTTGGCGGCCCAACATTTCGAAACACGGCAATTTCAGTCAACTTAGGTACCGCGGTGCACTGGCCCAGGAACTTTGGTACCGCAGACGAACATGCCCCACCGAGTGACATTCAGGGTTATCTCATGTGCGTCTAGGTTGAGTTACTTAATACTCATTGTATCCTTAGTAAGGAGGTTGAGTTATGCTAGTTGAGTCACATTTGCTGAGTCAACTAATACTTACAGTACTGTTGCTGAAGAGGTTGAGGTTGAGGTTGAGTCATCTCAAAAAAGGAGGCGTGTATGCCAACTCCCCTGCTCTCTGTACGTTGAGCAAGAGGATGCATGAGATTTCGATTGATGATGAAGCAGAGCTTGATGAAGGCATTCCCATCCAGATGGGAACCCAACCAGTGCCTCTGATCAGCCCCATGGTGGGCACCAAATGTCGTGGTGATATCATGCCATATGCCTAGTATAAGCTAAAGTTGGGGCCGATGGACACTGGAGGAATCCGAGGAGGGATGATGAAGTGAATACCTCATACGGAAGAACTCAGAGAGACACGATATACCTAGGTTTGAGGCTCTCCTAGTGAGATAACACCTCTACTCCTGCATCTAATCTCATATAACTTGACATGCTTGTGGCTACAATGGTGCTACTTGAGTTGTAATCTTATGCCTCTAATGGAGATAACAGAGGAAGAAGAAACCATGCTCCTAGTGAGCAGAGGGAGAGGAGCCCTTCAGGGGCCTCTTTGAGAATGATCCCCCTGGTGCTCCTTATAAAGGGGAGCCCAGGGGACAAGGTATGTCATCATAAGTACTCTCTATGAGCTGTCTAGTGGGTCCTTGCCCAGTCATCTTGTACTTTAGTGAGTCACCAGCCTTATCCCTTTAGCATATTCCCTAGCATCTTAGGAGATGCCCAGCATATTCCCTATCATCTCCCAAGATGCCCAGCATATACCTTAGCATCTTGGACCAATGGTGCCAATCTGAGCCAGGGGTGTCCCAAGACTAGCACATGACATAGGAGCTTGACCGTTCTTGAAGTGGTGTCGACGTAGGGGTTGAGAGAGCATCCACAAGTCATCGGGGTGAAGTAATTCAGCCTAATGAAGTGTAATTCGGCACGAGGGGGAAATGAGGTCCAGGTGGGCGATGAACAGTGCCCCAGCCGAGTTACTTCTAGGCCTAGTCGAATTACCACTCAATCCAGCCTACAAAGCCGAAGTAAGCCCAACCGAGGACTTTCTCCGATCCGGCCCAGGCGGGGTCAGCAGCCTAGCAAGGCAGCGCTAAGGGGACCCCGGGATGATGCTGATTTGTCCTAGAGGAGGTGTCCCGCGAAGAGGGTAACCCGGGGTGGGCCGAGTCTGCTACGCCGGCCCACTCGGGACTCGGTGGTGTCGCTTATGTTGACGAAGAGCATGAGCGGCCCGTGGTGGGCCGACCAGGGTGGAGAAGAAGCTGGACCACCCAGGACTTGGTGGTGTCGCTTGGTGAGGTGGTTCGGCGAATAAGCGGCGTGGAGGCTCCTGGCGGGAAGACCCGTGGTGGGCTGACCTTGGCTTACGTCAGCCAACCTGAGGGAAGCTACAGGCGAGGTAAGCGGTGATGTGGTGTTGTGCCGAGGTCGCCCAGGATGGGCCGGATCAATCGAGGCCAGCCCACCCAGAGGAGATGGTCACGATGCGGGGAGCTAGCGAGGTCCAGGGCGGTTTACATGTGATGAACTGGGCCGAGGTTGGCTGATTCGGCCTGTGAAGGCTCTGACTAGGCCAGGATAGGCATATGTCGGCCCAGTCATGCCCTTTTTCTATTTTTCTTTATTTATTTCTCCTTTATTCATAACAAGCATCTTTTCTCTATACATAATCTTCATTGAACTTCTCATTGCCTATTTGGGTCACTTGATACATCAACTCTGGGGTACCTTGGGTCACATCCCCAACACAAAGGATTTCTCCCTCCCTTTAGTCTTAAGGGCAAATGATATGTGGTCGACTACACATACCATCTAAAGAGAGAGATCAAACATAAATCATAATTATATCATAGACGGGCAAGTCATACGAACACAAGAATTGATCATATTTATTATGAATTCATAGTGGTGCCATGATTTCTCCATCTCCCCAAGAACAAGGGAACTACTCACTCATGGAAGCAATCAACAAAATCATCATAATCAAATGAATGGATAAAAGTATGGAGGTAGATCTAATGCAAACCACAATTGATCTGGAATTACAACAAGATCTAATAGATGAAAGATGGGGGTAATGATGTTAATGGAGATGCAGCGGTTGATGATGAAGGGGATGATGCGTTATCCTCCAATGATCTGTAAAGCGGCTAGGACTTTGCCCCACCCAAGTTCCTCCTTCAGATCCCTTTCATATGTGGTTTTTCGTGGTTTCTGGTGGCTGTCAATGTCAGATATGGCTCTCATATTTGCCAGGAGAAAGTATTTGATGAGGCAGTCACAATGGCACTTGGTACGGGCAGACGGTACGGGCGGGCTCCGCCTATACCACCGGTCGTTATCGGTACTGATTGCTCCTCCTCGCTTGGTATTCTCCCAAGTGCGAAGGTAAATCCATAAAAATGACTTTTATCACTTGGAAATATCATATAATTGCACAATATGATAGTTCCAATTGATATGTTCATATAGGACTCAATGATTTGGGATCCTGTTAAAACAAGAACAAAATGGCGCGTACAAACATGGTGAAATACAAATAAATATCATATAATTGCATAATATGACAGTTCAATTGATATGTTCATATATGACTCAATGATTTGGGATCCTGTTGAAACAAGAACAAAATGGCGCGTACAAACACGGTGAAATACAAAGATCCCTACTCTATTTATGCAAAAACAAAAGGTAAAAATGCTTCAATTTTGTACTCATCAACTCCCCCAAGCTAGGCTCTTGCTCATACCCGAGAAATATGGTGGCTTATGGACAAGATCAACATGTTCATGAGACACGAGTCATTTCAATAAATGAGGCAGGATTGAAATAGGAAACAACATCGTATGTAGAGATACTTCGGGGCGGTACCATACCCTTACACATTTCCTAACTTAGAGGCTTCCACACCTTTTCTAGTATTAATGAAATCATAAGAAGCTGCTAGTGATTCAACATATCATATAATCACGGAGTTTAGAGATATAGGGCACTAAGTTTAGTAATGAAGATTCATGATCATTCTTTTTCTTCTATGTTTGTATCTTTTAATAGCTGCTCTCTTATTTTTATTTCAATAATTGTATGTCTGTATTTTTACTTGCTCCCTTCCTCTTTTTCTTTTAGTACAGCTATTTGATCACGCTCACTACTTAAATGGCTTTCAAAAACTCTTAATTATAATATGCTACCAGAATTCTTCTTCTCGTAACTTAATCAATATTGTCATTGGTGTGGAAGTCCCTAAAATCATGGAAGCTATACAAGTATCATAACACTCAACCTAGTTCAATCATCTAATATAATAATCATGAATCAAACACAACTTCAATTATCATAAAGTCTCACAACTCAACGGATATAAATCTTCTCTTGAACAAAGAGAGCTTGAAGTTGGTTCAACTAATGCAAATTCGGGAATTAAAATCTAGCATGGGTGTAGAAAAAATAAACATGATAAAACTGTCAGATAGATTCCAAGGTTCTCACAGATCCCCCAAGCTTGGAATCAAGCCCGGTGGATCAAATAATTCCTTGCGATTACTTCCTCCTTTTTGGGAGTAAAGAAGTCATCATCTTCCTCTTCTTCATCTGCCTTGAGACTACAAGCTTGAGCAATACACGCGAATCAAGTGGATATCTCTATGATGCCAACATGCAATTCTTTAATTACCTTGCTTAAAGTCTTCCTATCATCGGCCATCTCCATGATAATCTTGGTCAGGAGTTGTACTCTATCGTCCATGTCATCGACCTTCCTTTCGAGGTCTTTTCCCATCATCCAGTAAGAGTCAACTCCTTCTCCAATAGTTTCAACACAAGCTTTCAAAATCTTTTCTCGAATCTCATCTTGGTTTTCCCTTTTTCTAGAAGAGGTTCCTGGAGGGGATTTAAGAGAAGATCCTCGAAGGATATACCTGTAGGGGTTGAGTGGATATTCTCCTTTGTTCCTTCCTTGTTCCACATGCATGAGCATCTCCAACTTTTACGGGAACATCTCTTCCCAGTTCGGGAGTGGAACCACTTAAGTGGACTCATGGGTCGAGGAAGATGAAGTGTCTCCTTTGGATCCCTTCTTCTTGGCTTGTTCTTCAGAGACGTGCTCATTCTTGGCCTAGATCTGCTTAATATTAAAAGGCTGCATGGACCTTGAGTGATCAAGTGAGATCTGAGGTTTCATTGTAAAGAGGAAAAAGAAGGCTCAAGATCTAAAATATGACGGAAAAGAATGAGGAACAAGAAAAGTGCAAATTAAAGGATGAAATCCCTAGATAACAAGGGTCAAAGTCGGTCGCGAGTAGTACGGGCGGGCTCCATCCGTACCACACCCCCATATGGACTTCTTACCACCTTTCATCATTTTTTGAAGTATAAAACATGTCGAGTAGACGCGGAGAAAACAGAGCCAGTAATGATCATTAGTACAAGAGTATATGCTTGTACGGTCCGACCGTACTGGGTTGATGAATACAGAGATGGTACTCCGAACGTTTCACGACCACTAGTACGGGCACGTCTGACCGTATGGTCTGCCTGTACCAGGTCGAAAAATAGCTCGGAATAACAAGAAAAACTAACTAAGTGTAGTGGAAAAGATAAAACCGACTAAAAAGTTTCCAAAATAGCAAAATTAAGAAACTAAAACTTTGTTACCTCACTTTCGCTTGTTGTATTCTTCGGCCGACACTAAATAGATCAAATCCACAGTGTTTACCTCACCAACTCTATAATGCTTCAATTTCCGCCCATTAACAATCCAGGATGAAGAAGAGAGTGTAGTATTTTTCAGTCTTACTGCTCGCGAAGGATATGCTTCTTCAACTTCATATGGTCCTTCCCACCTAGATTTCAATTGTGCCATTTCTTCACCTTTTCTTTAAATTTTCTACTATTTTCATAGGCCTCATTTCCGAGTTCATCTAAAGCATGAATATCTAAGAGTCATTTTCCCCCTGTAGTTTTAAAGTCAAAGTCCATAGTTTTAATAGCCCACCGAGCCTTATGCTCAAGTTCTAATGGAAGGTGAGAAGTTTTACCATAAACCATTTTGTATGGTTTCATTCCCATAGGATTCTTGAAAGCTGTACAATACGCCCACAATGCATCATTAAGCTTCAAAGCCCAATCCTTTCTTGACCTTTTCACCGTCTTCTGAAGTATGACCTAGATTTCTCTGTTAGATAATTCCACTTGTCCACTGGTTTGAGGGTGGTAAGGTGAGGCTACCTGGTGGTCTACTCCATACTTTTGAAGTATCTTGTCAAAAGTTCCCTTCATAAAATGAGTTCCAATACGAGTAATCAGAAATCAGGGTACTCCAAACCTAGGAAAGATGATGTCATTGATCATCTAGATGGAAGTGGCTGCATATGCATGAGAAGTGGGTATAGCTTCCACCCATTTAGTAACATAATCAACAGCAACAAGAATATGAGTATATCCGTTAGAGGGAACAAATGGTCCCATAAAGTCCATTCCCCATACATCAAATGGCTTTATTACTAAGTTATATTTGATAGTCATTTATTTTCTTTTACCAATATTACTCATACATCGGCAAGCATCAAAATTTCTAACATATTCATGAGATTCTTTAACTAGTGTAGGCCAGTAGAAACCTGACTACAAGACCTTAGTTGTAGTACGATTACCAGCGTGATGCCCACCGTAAGGAGTATCGTGACAATCCTTAAGGATGGCTTTTGTCTTGTGCTCGGCTACACATTTTTGAATTATCCCATCTATGTCGTGCCTGTATAAGTAAGGGTCGTCCAAAAAGTAATGTTTTAAATCATTAAAGAATTTCTTTCTTTGATTGTAATCCATTCCTTTCAGTAAAAACTTGCCTACAAGAAAATTAGCAAGACCCATTTAGTTAGATGGGGCTTAGCATATTTCTTAGTTAGAAGGTGTCTCAAAGCTTGATGGTTAGTATGAACTATTACTTTTGAGTTGATAATATAGTGTCTAAATTTATCACAAGCAAAAAACAACAGCTAGAAATTCTTTCTTGGTTGTTGCATAGTTACTTTGATCCTCATTAAAAACTCGACTAGCATATTGAATGATGTTGATATTCCGTCCATCTCTTTGTCCTAAAATAGCCCCAATAGCATAATCACTAGCATCACACATAATTTCAAATGGTTCGTCCCAATTATGTGGTTGAATGACCGGTGCAGAAATTAGTGCCTTTTTTAACTGTTCGAAGGAATCATTACAATCGCTATCAAAGGTAAAAAGGGTATCTTTATATAGGAGACGAGTTAAAGGGGCAGCTATTCTAGCGAAATCTTTAATAAAGCATCTATAAAAACCAGCATGTCCAAGAAAGTTCTTTTCTCCTTTTATATCTTGCGGGATAGGAAGTGTTTCTAAAGTAACCAAGTTTGAATTATAAATTTCAATGTTCCTTTCAGAAACCTTATGCCCCAAAACTATACCTTATCTTACCATGAAGCGACAACGCTCCCAATTGAGGACCATCTTGGTTTGTCTACATCACCGCAAGACTCTATTAAGATTATAGAGACATTGTTCAAAAGTAGTTCCATAAACAACAAAATTATCTATAAGAACTTCCATGGAACTTTCCACAAAACTATCGAATATTTTTAGAACACGCTCTTGAAAAGTAGCAGCTGCATTACATAAACCAAAAGGCATTAATCGATAAGCATAGGTTCCATAGGGACAGGTAAATGTAGTTTTTTCTTGATCTTTAGGATGGATAGCTATTTGAGAGTATCCAGAGTATCCGTCAAGGAAACAAAAGTAAGAATTAGCGGACATTCTTTCCATAATATCATTAATGAGGGGTAGTTGCTTATGAATTTTTATGGTTTCTTTGTTCAACTTCCTTAAGTCAATACACATTCTATATCCTACTATCGTTCTAGCAAGGATTAATTCATCGTTTTCATTATTAATTTTTGTTATACATCCTTCCCTAGGTATGCAATGAGTTGGGCTCACCCACTTACTATCTAAAATTGGATAGATAATACCGTTGTCCAACAGACGTACGACTTCCTTTCTTACTACCTGATGTCTACGCACTTTTTGTAGACAGTTGTTGGGCCTCCAAGTGTAGAGGTTTGTAGAACAGCAGCAAGTTTTCCCTTAATTGGATCACCCAAGGTTTATCGAACTCAGGAAGGAAGTGGTCAAAGGTATTCCCTCTCAAGCAATCCTGCAATCAAGATACAAGAAGTCTCTTGTGTCCCCAACACACCCAATACACTTGTCACGTGTACAGGTGGACTAGTTCGGCGAAGAGATAGTGAAATACAAGTGGTATGGATAATTATAAGTGGTCACGGTGCCAGAAAATAGCTTGCTGGCGTGTGGTTGACATGGGAAAAGACTAAAGGCAAACTGAAATAACGATGGAAGCAAGAAAACATGTAATAGATCTAGTTGCAAACGGTGTTTCAATGCTTAGAAACAAGGCCTAGGGATCATACTTTCACTAGTGAACACTCTCATATAAATATCTTCTCTTTATGATACTACTCATTACTACTCTCCGATTGGACACTCTAATCCATGGTAGGGCTATAACAGCACACCTCAAAGTAAGCCTTTCCCATCTAGATAACCCCACACTGTCACCTTGAGCACTAGATGGTTCCAACAAACACCACAATTTCATAGAGACATCCAACTCCAAATATAACTCATAACAAGTATTTGTAATCTCTAGCCTAAGTGCCACCATGGTGTGCACACTGTCACTTTCACACACATGGGAGAGCAGAGATCTATTAAAGCACTTGAGTAGCAAGGTAGATCTACTTGATTACAAAGCTCATGATCACAATATGATCATGCATAGAAGAGATGAACACATAGCTACCGGTAGAACCCTTAGCCTCAAGAGAGAACTACTCCCTCCTCATCATGGGAATCAACAATGGTGATGGAGATGGCGGTGGAGATCCATGGAGATGGCTCCGGGGGCACTTCCCCGTCCCGGCAGGGTGCCGGAACAGAGACTTTCTGTCCCCCAAATCTACCCTTCGGTGGCGGTGGCGCTGCGGCACTTTTCATGGCTGGAGGCTTGACGACTTAGGGTTTTTGCATCGGGAGGATTTTATAGGCGAAAGAGGCAAGGTCGGTGGCCGGCCAGGGGGCCCACACCACCTGGTGGCGCGGCAAGGGCTAGCTCGCACCACCACATGGTGTGGCCACCCTGTGGCCCCTCTCCACTCGTCTTCTGGCTCCGTGAGGCTTCCGATAAAATATCAACTTTGGCTTTTGTCCGGTCCAATTCCGAGAATATTCATTTTCTGAATTTTCTGGAACCAAACACAAAAGAAAATAGGCAACTGGCACTGTGGCTCTTGTTAATAGGTTATTCCAAGAAATCATATGAAAAGTACTCCAAAGTGTGGACAAAACATAAGAAAGTAGATATAAAACAAGCATGGAACATCAAAAATTATAGATACGTTAGCAACGTATCAACATCCCCAAGCTTAACTCCTGCTCGTCCTCGAGTAGGTAAGTGATAAAAAAGAATAATTTTTGAGGTGACATGCACCATCATAAACTTGATCAAAGTATTTGTAAAGCATTGAAAGTTGGGATCAAAGAACTTCAACATAACATGAAAGATAAAGTTCTAACAATAAGACAAAGCAACTATGCATGCAACATGAAAAGGTACAAACAAAAGATTCATGAATAACAATGCTTTGCAAGACAATTGTTTGTTTCACATAAAGAAAACATAGCATAATAGTATTCAGCTTGTCCCTCATAGAGTAGCAAATATAAATGCATAGGACACCTTCAAAGTTTATAAGAGTGACTAGATACAAATAGTTTAAAACAAGTAATATCAAGTTATGCATCAATCAACTAGTCTTGGGACAATGCAAGTAGGGATTCAAGTTTCATAAAGAGCTTCCAAAAATTATGGTACTTACTAGCTTTCAGCTCTCATCGCCCCTATCATAAGCATCTTTAAGGTGATTAAGGTTTAAGTGGCACAACAAAGAGGATATGCTTGACAAGTTATAAGACAAAATCTCATGCCCCTTACTTACGAAGACCGAACCTCATGCTACTCAACTTTAGTCACGAGTAAGCTCTTGTCATTGTAAGTACATATGTATCATAAAGAACAGCACACGGGGTACCCCTTTCACATGATACAGGAGCTATCCCATAATCAAAATGACAAGGCAAGCAGACAATGAGCATCTCAGCGATCTTTTTATTTGCTATTTGCATAGTTTTTATTGAGGATGCTTCATAGAGTGCTCATTATGGTGATGCTGCAAGTTTCCACCATGATTAGGCATGGCTTAGGCTAGCGGCCTAGGCGTTTATTTAACACACATACAAACTCCATGATCTTACAAGTTCCACTTTTATTTCACACCGTCGGGATCCATAAGCAAAAGAACATGATATCAACGGGGTACAAAGTACAAGTGCAATGTTGAAAGCGTTCCCCATGATACATGGTTCTGCTAATTTCAACTTATAAAGCGTAAGCATATACGCAACAAATAAGGACCCAATGGTTCAAGTTTATTAAATGCAAGAAAACTAAAGTGTGCCATCAAGTTCGTGAGAGCTTTAATCACTAACTTTCACATAACAAGTTTAATTTGGAAGGTAGATAAAAACATGAATATACTTGGAATAGCATATGCTAATAGGTAGGTATGGTGGACTCTTTGGAATAACTTGGTTTAGGGAGTTGGATGCATGAGTGGAACTCATACTTGGTTGCGGAGGCTAGCAGAGGACTGTGAGCGACAAACTAAGAGAGCAATAATGGCCATAATCATGCAGAGCGACAAAACATCATTGATCAAAGCATAAAGTGATACTATAAGTTGAAAACTAAAGGATCATAAAGGCTATGGTGACTTGGGATAGTCATAACATGGTGTGGGCATGTGCCAAGTCAACCCAAATTAAGCATCAAAGGAGAATACCACAATACTATGCTTTAATATGCTAAAACAACGCATGATTCTTCCGAGGCACATTAATCAATCTGAATTGTTTATAACAAGTCATGATACAGCAAAGAATACTAAGCATACAGCCAAATCAATATCAAGCATTGCATGACAAAGCATAGGCCACAGTCAAAAACAAGCTCTCTTTACCACTTAAGCATGAACTTTCCTACTCTTTTCCAATCCAAACCAAACTATTTGAAAACCAATGTATGAAAGAGGGGGTTCAACCAATTTATTCAGTAAACTAAGAAAACCAAGCAAACGAAAATCAAAAACAAAAAAATGAAGACGCTCCAAGAACAACACAACTGTGCATGAAATAATAAAAATGAAGCGTTTGGAAGAAACCTGGGATTTTTATTGATGAAGAAGGGAATGCCTTGGGCATCCCCAAGCTTTGACGCTTTTACTTCTTGGATATTTCTTGGTGTGACACGCGTGGCATCCCCAAGCTTGAGCTTTCGTCCATTCTTCATCTCATTACATCATTCTCTCCATACACCTGAAATTTTTCCTTCATACAAAACTTCACACAATCTTTATTAGCAACATTAGTGAACTCAAGATAATAGGTCTTTAGGTTCAGTTCTAACACCAATAAACTTCCATTAAAACAATAGCTACTGTAGCACTTCCGTCAAAAAGCTCAATTCCCCAAAAGAACTCAAAAAGGAACCAACAAGAAACAAATGCAAATAATGGCAGAAATCTATCAAAACAGGCCAGCAGGTAAAGACAAATTTTTTCGAAGACCTTATTTTGCTCAAATAAAAAAGTGTTGAACTACAGAAAGTTAGATAACAACCTGGGGCAGAAGCATATAAATCCACGTCTCAAAACGACGTACAGAGATTTTACACGAATTTTTACAGTGCAGCACAAAAATCTGTTTCGGGACAGCAACTTTCCCAAGCATTAATTCTCTCTCATTAGAGGTTACTCTTACCACAAAAAGCAAATAAAAAGGATAAGGAGCGGTTATTACAGAAGTAATAACTTCCGAGACTCATCTAAAAATTTTGGGTTATCTCCAATAAGTACTTGTCTTTAACGCCTTTAAGTTAGGCATGATAGTTTGAGAAGATGCTCACATAAGAAATATGAATTGAAATAAAAGAGAGCATCAAGAAGCAAATTTAAAGCACATTTAAGTCTAACCCACTTCCTCTGCATAGGAATCTTGTAAAGAAACAACTCATGAAAGCACAAAACAACGAGCATAGTAAAGCAAAACAAGTGCAACTTCAATACTTTCAACATAAAGAGGTGAAACTTAATATTATTGAGATCCATAAAACCATGCTTCCCTCTCTCATAATAACTTTCAGTAGCATCATGAATAAAATTAACAATATAACTATCACATAAAACATTCTTATCATGAGCCACATCCATAAAAGAATTAATACTCTCCACATAAACATAGTCATTCTTATTAATTGTAGTGGGAGCAAATTCAACAAAATAGCTACTCTCCACATAAACATAATCATCAAATATAGGAGGCATATTGTAATCATAATTAATTTTCTCCTCAATAGTAGGTGGACTGAAAATATCATATTCATCATTGTAATAATCATATATTGGAGGTTTGGTATCATCATAAGCAATAGAATAGCTATCTTCCAAAGCTGGGGAACTAAAAAGATCATTTTCATAAAAACTAGCTTCCCAAAGCTTAGACTTTTGCATAGCATTAGCAATAATGGTGTCCAAAGAGTTCATACTAACAACATTGCTATTAGCATGCAAATAAAGTTCCATAGGTTTTTAAATTTTCTCTTCAAACACTTCATGTCCTAACTCAAGATAAATACTATAAAGCTCTCTAATTTTGTTGTTGTTTTCCATTAAGCCTAACTAGTGAAAACAAGAAACAAAAAGACAAAATTGCAGAATCTAAAGGAAATAACTTCGAGCACTCACACCGAAGGATGTGAGTACCTTTTACCTTACCTCCCCGGCAACGGCGCCAGAAAATAGCTTGATGTCTATGCACTTCTATTCTTGTAGACAGTTGTTGGGCCTCCAAGTGCAGAGGTTTGTAGAACAGCAGCAAGTTTTCCCTTAAGTGGATCACCCAAGGTTTATCGAACTCAGGGAGGAAGTGGTCAAAGGTATTCCCTCTCAAGCAATCCTGCAATCAAGATACAAGAAGTCTCTTGTGTCCCCAACACACCCAATACACTTGTCAGGTGTATAGGTGCACTAGTTCGGCGAAGAGATAGTGAAATACAAGTGGTATGGATAATTATAAGTGGTAATGGTGCTAGAAAATAGCTTGCTGGCGTGTGGTCGACGTGGGAAATACTAAAGGCAAACTGAAATAAAGATGGAAGCAAGCAAACATGTAACAGATCTAGTTGCAAACGGTGTTTCAATGCTTAGAAACAAGGCCTAGGGATCATAGTTTCACTAGTGAACACTCTCATATAAATATCTTCTCTTTATGATACTACTCTTAACTACTCTCAAGTTTGACACTCTAATCCATGGTAGGGCTATAACAGCACACCTCAAAGTAAGCTTTTCCCATCTAGATAACCCCACACTGTCACCTTGAGCACTAGATGGTTCCAACAAACACCACAATTTCATAGAGAGATCCAACTCCAAATATAACTCATAACAAGTATTTGTAATCTCTAGCCTAAGTGCCACCATGGTGTGCACACTGTCACTTTCACACAAATGGGGAGAGCAGAGATCTATTAAAGCACTTGAGTAGCAAGGTAGATCTACTTGATTACAAAGCTCATGATCACAATATGATCATGCATAGACAGAGAGATGAACACATAGCTACCGGTAGAACACTTAGCCTCGAGAGAGAACTACTCCCTCCTCATCATGGCAATCGGCAATGGTGATGGAGATGGCGGTGGAGATTGATGGAGATGGCTCCGGGGGCACTTCCCCGTCCCGGTGGGGTGCCGGAACAGAGACTTTCTGTCCCCCAAATCTCTGCTTCGGTGGCGGTGGCGCTGTGGAACTTTTCGTGGCTGGAGGCTTGACGACTTAGGGTTTTTGCATCGGGAGGATTTTATAGGCGAAAGAGGCAAGGTCGGTGGCTGGCCAGGGGGCCCACACCACCTGGTGGCACGGCCAGGGCTAGCCTGCACCACCACATGGTGTGGCCACCCTATGGCTCCTCTCCGTCTCGTCTTCTGGCTCCGTGAGTCTTCCGATAAAATATCGACTTTCGCTTTTGTCCGGTCCAATTCTGAGAATATTCATTTTTCTAACTTTTCTGGAACCAAAAACAGAAGAAACAGGCAACTGGCACTATGGCTCTTGTATAGGTTAGTCCAAGAAATCATATGAAAATTACTCCAAAGTGTGGACAAAACATAAGAAAGTAGATATAAAACAAGCATGGAACATCAAAAATTATAGATACGTTAGCAACGTATCACTACCTCTTTCATTTTAGGATTCAACCTTTTTTATTATCAACAAATGGTTTAGAATCTTCAATCATAGATATCTTGTGAGTTACTACGGAGGGTTCTATACCTTTTATGTCATTAAGAGTGTATCCAAAAGTTTCACGTTGTTTGACAAGTACCTCTAACAATTTCATGTTTTCCTCTAGAGAGAGCTTATCATCAAAAATCACTGGGCATTTACCTTCCTTATCTCAGAATTCATACCTAATACCTAGAGGGAGAGGTTTTTAAACAAGGGGCGGCGGATCCTCATCCCCTTTTCTTTCAAGTTCTTCAAATTCGACCTTGAGGCCCGGCTCGACCTTTGGTGCAGTGTTGAGAATCTCTTCCAAATCTTCTTTTGCAGAGTCGTTAGTAAGCGAATCATCGCTTGTAAAACTCCTCTCCAACTCAGATTGTGGAGTGCACAAATAGATTGCTGCCAGTTCGTCAATAGTCTTATCCTCCTTAATCTCAACTTTCTTTTCATAAGGTAATCTTATGAATTGGATGTAGTTTATTTCTATAGTTTCTTCACCAAACTTCAAAGATAAAGCCTGCTTTTTGTTGTCAATATCAGTGTTCATAGAGTTGTAAAAATGGTTACCAAAAATGACCGGGCAGGAGGAGTTCAAAGGTATTTCAATAATATGAAAATGAACAGGGTATACAAAAGCCCCAACAGAAACATGAACATTGTGGAGTATCCTGCGAGTAGGATGTAAAGTTCGATTAGAAAACATAAAAGTAGCTTCTGATGGCTCAAGGTAAGATTCATAAAGATGATCACACATTTCTTCATAGATTGTATAAGGCATGATATTTATGGAAGAACTTAAGTCACAAAACCCTACATAAGTAGTTCCTCCTCAACAAAAAGGAATTTTTTGTTGACTTCTAATCTTACCATCAAACTTGCCCCCTATCATTTCGGATGATTCTTTACTTACCATTATCACCTCATCCTTGAACAATTCAGGTTCCAGAAGTTCTTTTACTATCCCAATATTCTGTTTAATGGCTCCCAAAATCTTAGTTAACCTTCCAATTCTTTTATTCCCTTCACCCCTGCTATCCATTACTTTAGTTAGAATAGTTTCTTCCTCGGCTAAGATTTTCTTCTGCATTTGCAAATATTTATCACTATGGAAAGTTTTAGAGGGTTTCTCTTCCATAGGTGGTGTATAGTGTTCCCAATCTTTGGAATCTGCAGGTAGTCAGAATAAGATATAATAATTTGAATAATCATGCGATGGTCAAGATTAAAATTTCTAAGCAGTTTTTCTATTTTCCCGAAGCTAGAAATCTTTTTAGGCAATTGTACTCTATGGGATTTTCTTTATTAAACTTGGCCTCACAATAAGCTTTCTCTATCCTATTCACCGTGTCTAGAAAGTTTCATGCTCTTTCAACACTAAATTCGGTGAATGACCCATTTGTAAGGGAGCTGAGTTCATTTCTATTATTATCGTTCAAACTTGCGTAGAAGGTGTGTATCACCAGCCAAGGTGGGAAATTGTGATGGGGACAACAATCAAGCAATCCCCAAAGCCTTGTGTATCCTTCATGCAAGCTTTCTTCAGGTTTTCCTTTAAAATTTGAGATCATGCGTATTGCTCCAAGAGTTTTCATCCTGGGAAAGAAATCAACTAAAAATAAAGAGGCTAAGCTCTCCAAGGAATTAGTAATCTTTGCAGAACTTTGAGTGTACCAAGGACGAGCCTCATCAATGAGAGTTTGAGCAAATAGAGCAAACTTAACCTCATCCTCAGTTTGTAGATTAAGGTGGAAAGTCTCGCAAATATCTTCAAAGAACCCTGCATGCTCATACGGATCCTCCGTACCATCTCCTACAAATTTATTTGCATGCAAAAGATCCAAGATCATGGGGTTAATATCATACCCTCTTGGGTTATTGGATTTTAAATAGGCGTCCATGGGCGCACCGGAATTCCTCACAGCCTCTAGCTGGATTATAAGCTAGTATTCGCCCATAATGTATCACCTGAAACTAATAAACTACTTCAGTAAAACAATGAGTAAAATAAGTAACTATGAACAAAGACCAAACGCGCTTAGCTCCCCAGCAATGGCACCACAAAATAGCTTGATGACTGCAAGTGCACAGATCAATTGTAGCTAGTTTCGAAGTAAAGATATCGAACCCACTGAGAGCTATTGGTAAAGGTCTTTATGCCCCTTGTTACTCTCTACCAAAGGATACTTATAAGCTGCCTTCGATCTCAAGTAAAGGGTGTTTGAAAGGTTTATGGTTGTTTGCAGAAAAGTAATTAAAACAAGTAAAATAAAACAAGTAACAAGTTTGTATGAAAGCGTGGTTGACCTCAATAGGGCTAAAACGTTCTCGGTGATGTAGGATACACCACTAGCATAGTATTATTGTTATATGTAATCACGATAACATACTTCTTGTGTCATGAGATATGTGGAGAGAGCTCCATAATAAGATGTTCACTACAAGGATCGTAGGAGGCAACTTTGTTAAGCCAAGAGTGAGGTCACCTCTAAATAACCACAGTGATGTCAAAGAGAAATCACCCATACAAACCACCGCAATTAAGGGTTTCCCCATGGATATCTTAATTATCTTAGGGAGTCCCTCTTTTATCCTGCTTTGACTGTGTAGGTTACGATCTGGCGCCAATCTATCACGGGGCCATTTCGGGTATGCTTCCAAGACATGTCCAAATGATTTCTCCCTTCCTTTAGTCCCGAGGGCAAATGATATGTGGCCGACTACACATACCATGTAAAGAGAGAGAGATCAAACACAAATCATAATTATATCATAGACGGGCAAGTAATACGGACACAAGAATAGATCATCTTTATTACGAATTCATAATGGTGCTAGGGTTTCTCCATCTCCCCAAGAATAAGGGAACTACTCTCTCATGTAAGCAATCAACAACAACATCATAATCAAATGAATGGATAAAAGTACAGACATAGATCTAATGCAAACCACAATTGAATCTGGAATTACAACAAGATCTAATAGATGAAAGATGGGGGTAATGGTGGTAATGGAGATGCACATGTTGATGATGAAGGGGATGATGCGTTGTCCTCCAATGATTCGTAAACCAACTAGGATTTTCCACAACCAAGTCCCTCCTTTAGATCCCTTTCAGATGTGGTTTTTCATGGTTTCTGGTGGTTGTGAATGTCGGATCTGACTCTCGTCTTCGCCAGGAGAAAGTATTTGAAGAGGCGGTCACGATGGCACTTGGTACAGGTACACGGTACGGGCGGGCGTACCATCGGTCATTGTCGGTACTGATCGCTCCTCCTCGTTTGGTATTCTCCCAGGTGCAAAGGTAAATCCATAAAATGACTTTTATCACTTAGAAATATCATTTAATTGCACAATATGACCGTTCCAATTGATATGTTCATATAGGACTCAATGATTTGGGATCCTGTTGAAACAAGAACAAAATGGCGTGTACAAACGCGGTGAAATACAAAGATCCCTACTCTATTTATGGAAAAACAAAAGGTAAAAATGCTTCAATTTTGGACTCATCATGGGGCCTACCTGGGTGGAGGATGGCGAAGGAGGCGAGGAGGCGCTCGGGGTGGAGCTCGGAGGAGGCGAGGTCATGGTGAGGGTGGTCTTGATGGTGGGTCGAGCTCAGCGAGGCTCTAGAGAGCAGAAGGCGGCCTAAGGATACGCTGGCGGTGATGGGGAACTTGTGTGGCAGTGGCGCTCGGTCCCAATGTGACAGAGGTGAGAAGGGTCATGCAGGGGTGGTGGCATCGCATTGAGGGGGTGGGGCCAGGGTGCGGGGGCGAGGCAGTGCGGGGTGGTTGACCGCGGGTGTGGGCAGGGTCGCATAACATGCGCTTGTGCTGTACCGTGGTGGTGTGTGGAACGTGTGCGTGTGTGCGTGCACTGCGAGGTGGAGTGTACAGGGCTGGGTCGGGGTTGATGTGAGTGTGGTGTGTTTTAGTGTGTGTGCGCCCTGCTAGGGCTAGGATGAGCGGCGGCGGGTGGGGTGGTAGCTAAGGTATTAGGGTTAGGATTTGATAGGTAGGTGGCTATGGGCTGGGTGGCCTTCGGTTGGGCCTGGCCGTTGGCTGCCTGCCCCCCACAAAACATTTTTATTTAGTTTCTTTTTAATATACTTTGGCAAATAGTTTTTAGACAAACAAAATATCCGGAAGAGATCGGGGTTTTGATTTGAATAAAGAGAGAGGATATTTAGAAAACAAAGATAAGCATTTGGAAAATAGTTTTAGGTGAACATATGCATGATGCCATGATGATGCTCAAATGCAATGTGGTATGATGACATGAGCATATGATCATGATGATGCACAAACTATAAATAACGAGTGAATTTCTGGTAGTGCTTTTACCGGGATGCGTCCAAAATTGAAGCATATTTACCTTTTGTTTTTGCATAAATAGAGTAGGGATTTTTGTATTTCACTACACCTATGCGTGCTATTTCGTTCTTGTTTCAACATGATCCCAAATCATGGAGTCATATATGAACATTTCAATTAGAGCTGTCATATTGTGTAATTATATGATATTTCTAAGTGATAAAAGTCATTTTGTGGATTTACCTTCGCACCTGGAAGAATAACAAACAAGGAGGAGGCATCAGAACCGATAACAACCACTGGTACGGGCGGAGCCCACCCGTACCATCTGCCTGTACCAGGTGCCATCAGGACCGCCTCATCAAATAGTTTCTCCTAGCAAAGATTAGAGGGAGATCTGACATTCACAGCCACCAGAAACCATGAAACACCACATCCGAGAGGGGTCTGAAGGAGGAACTTGGCTAGGGCAAAATCCTAGCTACTTAGTGAATCATTGGAGGACAACACATCACCCCCTTCACCATCAACCCCTGCATCTTCATCACCACCATTACTCCATCTTTCATCTATTAGATATCTTTGTAATTCCAGATCCAATTATAGTTTGCATTGGATCTACCCCATACTTTAATCCATCCATTTGATTATGATGTTGTTGTTGATTGCTTACATGAGTGAGTAGTTCCTTTGTTCTTGGGGAGATGGAGAAACCCTAGCACCACTATGAACTTGTAATAAAGATGATCTATTCTTATGTCCATATGACTTGCTTGTCTATGATATAATTATGACTTGTGTTTCATTTCTCACTTTAGATGATATGTGAAGTCGACCACATATCATTTGCCTTCGGTACTAAAGGGTGGAAGAAACCCTTTGGACGTGTTTTGGAAGCGTACCCGGAGTGCCCTGTGATATATTGGCGCCGGCTCGTAACTCAGACGGTCAAAGGGGGATTAAGAGGGACTCCCTAAGCTAATTATGATATCAATGGGGAAACCCGTTAATTGCGGTGGACTGTATGGGTGATTACTCTCAGGCATTGAAGTGGTTATTTAGAGGTGACCTCACACTTGGCTCAACGAAGTGGCATCCTATGAGCCTTGTCATGAACATCTTATTATGGGGCTCTCTCCACACATATCATGACACAATAAGTATGTTATCTTGCTTACATAAAATAATAGTACTATGCTAGCAGTGTATCCCACATCCCTGAGAATTTTTTAGCCCTATTGAATTCAACCACGCTTTCATTCAATCTTGTTATTTGTTTTATTTTACTTGTTTTAGTTACTTTTCTACAAACAACCATAAACAATTCAAACACGCTTTACTTGAGATCAAAGACAACTTACAAGTATTCATTGGTAGATAGTAATGAGGGGCATAAAGACCTTAACCAATAGCTCTTTGTGGGTTCGATATCTTTACTTCGAAACTAGCTACAATTGGTCTATGCACTTGCAGTCATCAAGCTATTTTCTGGCACAGTTGCCGAGGAGCTAAGCGCTTTTGGTCTTTGTTCTTAGTTACTCATTTTACTAATTGTTCTACTAAAGTTGTTTACTAGTTTCAGGTAAACACCATGGCTGCACTCGGATTGATCAATTAGATCGATGCTACTAAATACCTTGGGAGATTCAATAGAGGATTAGTTAAAGAATTCCCGAGTGGGAGCGAACTAGAGTACGAGGTTAATCCTCGTTTTATCGCTATCATTAAAGAATTTTTTTTGTAGGAGATGATCGTGATGAGGATCCTTATAATCATTTAATGCACTTTACCGAGCTATGTTGTACTCTGAAATTAAGAGGCTATTCTGATGATGAATTGAAACTTAGTGTTTAGCCAATCTCTAACCAACACTGCTTTGGCTTTGTATAGAATTTGCCCTGCAGAGAAAATTGATACTTAGGAAAAGCTTAGAATAGAATTTGCGTCTCAATTCTTTCCCAAGGTAAAGACTGTTGAGATAAGAAGGGCAATTACAAACTTCAAGAACCGCCCAGGTGAAGGTTTGGTAAGAGCCTACAAAAGGTATAAGTCTCTACTTCATAAGTGTCCCCATCATAATTTACCAGAATGGTATGTACTGCATATTTTTATGGAGGACATAATCAAGAAAGTAAAAATGAGCTTGACACAAACTCAGGAGGTTCTTTCATGGAGTTAACTATAATAAAAGTTTACGAACTTTTAGAACGAATTCGATGTAATAGAGAAACATGGGGATTTGATTTAGGAGGCAAAGGCGGTATAGAAATTGAATATGATTGTATCAATTCTTATAAAGACTCCGGTAAGGTAAAAGAAACTACTAATGAACTACAACTTGATGATGATATTGTCTTGCAAATCCTTCAGTCTTTCACAGAAAATATTGAAGCTCCAAAGAAGGACTGACTTCATTATACTCCGCCACCTGAGCCAGTTGTTGAAGAAGATCCAATCATTATGGCCCTTGTTGAGCCAATGAGGGAGGTGACTTCGTATGTTGAACCCCATCATTTTCCAAGGATGGTAAGAAGACACATGATGGCTCAGCAACTTGAGGATCAAGGCAAAGAGGAAGAATTATTTCTCAAGGAGCTGGAAGAGGAAACACTAATGAGGAAAACCAAGGAACAAAAAGTGAATGAAAGGCAGAGGCATCAATAAAAGAAGATATTCTAACCATGTTTGCACATTGCAAAATGATTGAGCTATATTTCGAAGCCTCGCAATTTGTTGAAGGAACGGTAAAATCTAAAGAAGTGGGTAAGCCTATCCTTCCATGCACTTTCGGAGGAACTTCCTATTATGGTATTTGCGATATCGGTACAGTTGTTAAAGATATTCCTTTTAACTTTTATTTAAAATTCAAAACAAATTAGCCCCAGCTGAATTGGAAGATACGGATATGACTATAATGCTTGCAGGTAAAACTCTTAGAGTCCCTATGAGAATAATTAAGGACGTACCAATATGTATTGGACCCCACAAATATCCTATTGATTTTGTGCTTATTGATATGCCCACTGACGTTTATTGTCCCATCATCTTTGGAAGAACTTTTCTACTATACCGCAGGTGCAAACATAGACTGCAAGAAGAAAACTGTGTCTCTCAAGTTTGGTGAAGAGAAGATGGATTTTCATTTCTCCAAATTTGACCATAAACCGACTATTGAAGAATTAGATGATGATGAGTATGAACATGAGGAAGAAGGTAATATCATAAACTTAGCCTCAATAATTATCGAGACTCCAGATGATGATCTAGCAAGAATTTTAGTCAATAATAATAACATTCTTGAAGACATAGAAAAAATTGAAATAGATAACAATCTCGATTCCACACTAGAGGTGGACATCAAGATTAATCAAAAATATGAAGAACCTATAAGGAAATGAGATGAGGCCCTTCCTCCTCCAAACCTTAAAGCTCTAACAAAGGAACTAAATATAGGTTTCTCGATGATATAAATAATTTCCCTATTATTGTAAGTGCTAACCTCACAGAAAAAGAGGAGGAAAATTTAATGAAGGTTCTCCGCATGCATCGAAATGCTCTTGGGTATTCGATGAGTGACTTGAAGGGGATTAGTCCTTAAATATCCACCAATAGAATATTCATGGAAGAAGGAGCTCAGCCGGTGGCGGACTTTCAGTGATGTCTTAAACCACCGAAAAGTTCCACAGCGTCGCCGCCACCGAAGGGGAGATTCGGGGCACAGAAAGTCTCTGTTCCGGCACCCTGCCGGGACGGGGAAGTGCCCCCGGAGCCATCTCCATGGATCTCCACCGCCATCTCCATCACCGTTGTTGATTCCCATGATGAGAAGTGAGTAGTTCTTCCTCAAGGCTAAGGGTTCTACCGGTAGCTATGTGTTCATCTCTCTCTCTATGCATGATCATATTGAGATCATGAGCTTGTAATATATAGATCTACCTTGCGACTCAAGTGCTTTAATAGATCTCTACTCTCCCCATGTGTGTGAAGTTGATAGTGTGCACACCATGGTGACACTTAGGCTAGAGATTACAAATACTTGTTATGAGTTATATTTGGAGTTGGATGTCTTTATGAAATTTTGGTGTTTGTTGGAACCATCTAGTGCTCAAGGTGACAGTGTGGGGTTATCTAGATGTGGAAAGCAAACTTTGAGGTGTGCTGTTATAGCCCTACCATCGATTAGAGTGTCCAACCAGAGAGTAGTTAAGAGTAGTATCATAAAGAGATGATATTTATATGAGAGTGTTCACTAGTGAAAGTATGATCCCTAGGCCTTGTTTCTAAGCATTGAAACACCGTTTGCAATTAGATCTGTTACATGTTTGCTTGCTTCCATCTTTATTTCAGTTTTACTTTAGTCTTTTCCACGCCATCAAGCTATTTTCTAGCACCGTTGTCTTATATCCATACCACTTGTATTTCACTATCTCTTCACTGAACTAGTGCGCCTATACACCTGACAAGTGTATTAGGTGTGTTGGCGACACAAGAGACTTCTTGTATCTTGATTCCAGGGTTGCTTGAGAGGGCATACCTTTGACCACTTCCTCCCTGAGTTCTATAAACCTTGGGTGATCCACTTAAGGTAAAACTTGATGTTGTTCTACAAACCTCTGCACTTGGAGGCCCAACAACTGTCTACAAGAATAGAAGTGCGTAGACATCAAGCTATTTTCTGGCGCCGTTGCTGGGGAGGTAAGGTAAAAGGTACTCACATCCTCCGGTGTGAATGCTCGAAGTTATTTCCTTTAGATTCTGCAATTTTATCTTTTTGTTTCTTGTTTTCAGTAGTTAGGCTTAATAGAAAACAACAACAAAATTAGAGAGCTTTATAGTATTTATCTTGAGTTAGGACATGAAGTGTTTGAAGGGAAAATTAAAAAACCTATGGAACTTTATTTGCATGCTAATAGCAATGTTGTTAGTATGAATTCTTTGGATACCATTATTGCTAATGCTATGGAAAAGTCTAAGTTTGGGGAAGCTAGCTTTTATGAAAATGATCTTTTTAGTCCCCCATCTTTAGAGGAGAAAATTTGCTTTGATAATACTATACCTCCAATATATGATGATTACAATGATGAAGATGATATTTTCAGTCCACCTACTATTGAGGAGGAAATTAAGTATGACTACAATATGCCTCCTATATTTGATGATTATGGTGATGAGAATAATAATGATAGCTATTTTGTTGAATTTGCTCCCACTATAATTAATAAGAATGACTATGTTTATGTGGGGAGTATTAATTCTTTTATGCATGTGGCTCATGATAAGAATGTTTCATATGATAGTTATATTTTAATTTTATTCATGATGCTACTGAAAGTTATTATGAGAGAGGAAAACATGGTTTTATGTATCTCAGCAATATTAAGTTTCCCCTCTTTATGTTGAAATTTTTGAAGTTGCACTTGTTTTGCTTTCCTATGCTTGTTGCTTTGTGCTTTCATGACTTGTTTCTTTACAAGATTCCTATGCATATGAAGTGGGTTAGAATTAAATGTGCTTTGAATTTGCTTCTTGATGTTCTCTTTTACTTCAATTCATATTTCTTTATGTGAGCATCTTCTCAAACTATCATGCCTAACTTAAAGGCATTAAATAAAAGTACTTATTGGGAGATAACCCAAAAGTTTTAGTTGAGTCTTGGAAGTTATTGTTTCAGTAATAACCTCTCCTTATCCTTTTATTTGGTTTTTGTGCCAATAGTAACCTCTAATGAGAGAGAAGTAATGATTGGGAAAGTTGCTGTCCCGAAACAGATTTCTGTGCTTCACCGTAAAAATTCGTGTAAAATCCCTATACGTCCTTTTGAGGCGTAAATTTTTATGCTTCTGCCCTGGGTCTTATCTAACTTTCGTTAGTTCAACACTTTTTGATTTGAGCAACATAAAGTCTTCTAAAAATTTCGTATTTACCTGCTGGTCTGTTTTGATAGATTTCTGCCATTATTTGCATTTGCTTCTTGTTGGTTCCTTTTTGAGTTCTTTTGGGGAATTGAGCTTTTTGACAGAAGTGCTACAGTATCTTGTGTTTTACTGGAAGTTTTATTGTTGTTGGAACTGAAACTAAAGACCTATTATCTTGAGTGCACTAATGTTGCTAATAAAGATTGTGTGAAGTTTAGTATGAAGGAAAAAATTCAGGTGTATGGAAGGAATGAGTAATGAGATGAAGGATGGAATAAAGCTCAAGCTTGGGTATGCCACACGTGTCACCCCAAACCATATCCAAGAAGTACAAGGGTCAAAGCTTGGGGATTCCCAAGGCATCCCCCTCTTCATAAATAAAAATCCTAGGTTTCTTCCAAACGCTTCATTTTTATTGTTTCGTGCACAGTTGTGTTGTTCTTGGAGCGTCTTCTTTTTCGTTTTTGTTTTGGTTTTTCGTTTGCTTTGGTTTGCTTAGTTTTCTGAATAAATTGGTTGGACCCTCTCTTCCATCCATTGGTTTTCAAATAGTTTGGTTTGGATTGGAAAAAAGAGTAGGAAAGTTCATGCTCAAGTGGTTAAGAGAGCTTGTTTTTGACTGTGGCCTATTCTTTGTCATGCCATGCTTGATATTGTTTTGGCTTTATGCTTAGTATTATTTGCTGTAGCATGACTAGTTATAAACAATTGAGATTGCTTAATGTGCCTTGGAAGGATCATGCGTTGTTTTAGCATATTAAAGCATAGTATTGTGGTATTCTCCTTTGATGCTTTATTTGGGTTGACTTGGCGCATGCTCACACCATGTTATGATTTTGCCAAGTCACCATAAGCCTTTATGATCCTTTAGTTTTCAACTTCTAGTATCACTTTATGCTTTGATCAATAATGTTTTGTCGCTCTCCATGATTATGGCCATTATTGCTCTCTTAGTTTGTCGCTCCCAGTCTTTTGCTAGCCTCCGCAACCAAGTATGAGTTCCACTCATGCATCCAACTCCTAAACCAAGTTATTCCAAAGAGTCCACCATACCTACCTATTAGCATATGCTATTTCCAAGTATATTCATGTTTTTTATCTACCTTCCAAATTAAACTTGTTATGAGAAAACTAGTGATTAAAGCTCTCACGAACTTGATGGCACACTTTACTTTTCTTGCCCTAAATAAACTTGAACCATTGTGTCGTCTATGTTGTATATGCTTGCACTTATTTGTTGGGGATTAGCAGAACCATGTTGTCGTGGGGAACACTTTCAACATTGCACTTGTACTTTGTATCTAGTTGATATCATGCTCTTTTGTTTATGGATTTTGTCGGTGTGAAATGAAAACGGAGCTTGTAAGTCCATGGAGTTATGTATACGTGTTAGAGAAACGCCTGGGCCGCTGGTCTAATCCATGCTGACATGGTGGAAACCTGCAGCGTAACCATAATGAGCTGTCTATGAAGCATTCTTCTTATAAAAAAAAGAGTCCGATATTGAGAAAAAAGAGATTATGAAAAGAGGAAAGAGAGAAAAAAAAGCACCATATTCCCATGGTAAATAAGAAGATTACTGAGATGCTTGTTGTCTGCTTGCCTTGTCATTTTGATACGGGGATTCTTCCGTATCATCGGGCAAGGGGTACCCGGTTGGTGGTTCTCTATGATACACATGTACTTACGATGACAAGAACTTACCGGTGACTAAACTTGAGTAGCATGAGGAGCGGCCCTCGTATTCAAGGGACATAAGATTTCCAACTTATACTAAGTCAAGCATATACTCCATAGTTTGTTCACTTTAACCTTAATCACTTCAAGATGCTTAAGATAGGGGCAATGAGAGCTGAAAGCTAATAACTACCATAATTTTTGGAAGCTCTCTATGAAACTCGAATCCCTACTTCCTTCTATGAAGGCCTTTCTTTTACTTTTTATGTTGAGTCTCCACCTTCTATCTTTATGCACCTATTTTGAGAGCATAGTGGCCATTCTTAGTTCTAGGTGCATTGTCCCAAGACTTGTTGATTGATGCATAACTTGATATTGCTTGCTCTTAAACTATTTGTATCTAGTCACCCTTATGAACTTTGAAGGTGTCATATGCATTTATGTTTGCTACTCTATGAGGGACAAGCTGAATGCCGCTATGCTATGTTTTCTTTATGTGAAACAAACAAATGCCTTGCAAAGCATTGTTATTCATGAATCTTTTGTTTGTGCCTTTTCATGTTGCAACATAGTTGCTTTGCCGTATTCTTAGAACTTTGTCTTTCATGTTATGATTGAAGTACTATGATCCCAGCTATCAATGTTTTACAAATACTTTGATCAAGTTTATGATGGTGCATGTCACCTCAAAAATTATTCTTTCTTTTTATCACTTACCTACTCGAGGACGAGCAGGAGTTAAGCTTGGGGATGTTGATACGTTGCTAACATATCTATAATTTTTGATGTTCCATGCTTGTTTTATATCTACTTTCTTATGTTTTGTCCATACTTTGGAGTACTTTTTATACACTTTCTTGGACTAACCAATTAACAAGATGCCACAGTGCCAGTTGCCTGTTTTCTGCTGTTTTTGGTTCTAGAAAGTCAGAAAATGAATGAATATTCTCGGAATTGGACCAGACAAAAGACAAAGTTGATATTTTACGGGAAGACTCACGGAGCCAAAAGATGAGACGAAGAGGGGCCACAGAGCAGCCACACCATCTGGTGGCGTGAGCTAGCCCTGGCCGCGCCACCAGGTGGTGTGGGCCCCTGGCCACCCACCGACCTTGCCTCTTCGCCTATAAGATGCCTCCCGATGCAAAAACCCTAAATCGTCAATCAGAAATCCACGAAAAGTTCCGCAACACCGCCGCCACCGAAGGGGAGATTCGGGGGACAGAAAGCCTCTGTTCCGGCACCCTGCCGGGACAGGGAAGTGCCCCTGGAGCCATCTCCATCGATCTCCACCGCCATCTCCATCACCGTTGCTGATTCCAATGATGAGGAGGGAGTAGTTCTTCCTCGAGGTTAAGGGTTCTACCGGTAGCTATGTGTTCATTTATCTCTCTCTATGCATGATCATATTGAGATCATGAGCTTGTAATCTATAGATCTACCTTGCTACTCAAGTGCTTTAATAGATCTCTACTCTCCCCATGTGTGTGAAGTTGACAGTGTGCACACCATGGTGGCACTTAGGCTAGAGATTACAAATACTTGTTATGAGTTATATTTGGAGTTGGATGTCTTTATGAAATTGTGGTGTTTGTTGGAACCATCTAGTGCTCAAGGTGACAGTGTGGGGTTATCTAGATGTGGAAAGCAAATTTTGAGGTGTGCTGTTATAACCCTACCATCGATTAGAGTGTCCAACCAGAGAGTAGTTAAGAGTAGTATCATAAAGAGATAATATTTATATGAGAGTGTTCACTAGTGAAAGTATGATCCCTAGGCCTTGTTTCTAAGCATTGAAACACCGTTTGAAATTAGATCTGTTACATGTTTGCTTGCTTCCATCTTTATTTCAGTTTTACTTTAGTCTTTTCCATGCCATCAAGCTATTTTCTAGCACCGTTGTCTTATATCCATACTACTTGTATTTCACTATCTCTTCGCCGAACTAGTGCACCTATACACCTGACAAGTGTATTGGGTGTGTTGGGGATACAAGAGACTTCTTGTATCTTGATTGCAGGGTTGCTTGAGAGGGGATACCTTTGACCACTTCCTCCCTGAGTTCGATAAACCTTGGGTGGTCCACTAAAGGGAAAACTTGCTGCTGTTCTACAAACCTCTGCACTTGGAGGCCTAACAACTATGTACAAGAATAGAAGTGCATAGACATCAAGCTATTTTCTGGCGCCGTTGTTGGGGAGGTAAGGTAAAAGGTACTCAAATCCTCGGGTGTGAATGCTCAAAGTTATTTCCTTTAGATTTTGCAATTTTGTCTTTTTGTTTCTTGTTTTCACTAGTTAGGCTTAATGGAAAACAACAACAAAATTAGAGAGCTTTATAGTATTTATCTTGAGTTAGGACATGAAGTGTTTGAAGAGAAAATTAAAAAACCTATAGAACTTTATTTGCATGCTAGCAATGTTGTTAGTATGAATTCTTTGGACACCATTATTGCTAATTCTATGGAAAAGTCTAAGTTTGTGAAAATGATCTTTTTAGTCCCCCATCTTTAGAGGAGAAAATTTGTTTTGATAATACTATACCTCCAATATATGATGATTACAATCATGAAGATGATATTTTCAGTCCACCTAATATTGAGGAGGAAATTAAGTATGACTACAATATGCCTCCTATATTTGATGATTATGGTGATGAGAATAATAATGATAGCTATTTTGTTGAATTTGCTCCCACTACAATTAATAAGAATGACTATGTTTATGTGGGGAGTATTAATTCTTTTATGCATGTGGCTCATGATAAGAATGTTTCATATGATAGTTATATTGTTAATTTTATTCATGATGCTACTGAAAGTTATTATGAGAGAGCAAAAACATGGTTTTATGTATCTCAGCAATATTAAGTTTCCCCTCTTTATGTTGAAAATTTTGAAGTTGCACTTGTTTTGCTTTCCTATGCTTGTTGTTTTGTGCTTTCATCACTTGTTTCTTTACAAGATTCCTATGCATAGGAAGTGGGTTAGATTTAAATGTGCTTTGAATTTTCTTCTTGATGCTCTCTTTTACTTCAATTCATATTTTTTATGTGAGCATCTTCTCAAACTATCATGCCTAACTTAAAGGCATTAAAGAAAGTACTTATTGGGAGATAACCCAAAAGTTTTAGTTGAGTTTTGGAAGTTATTGCTTCAGTAATAACCTCTCCTTATCCTTTTTATTTGCTTTTTGTGCCAAGAGTAACCTCTAATGAGAGAGAAGTAATGCTTGTGAAAGTTGATGTCCCGAAATAGATTTTTGTGCTTCGCTGTAAAAATTCGTGTAAAATCTCTGTACGTCGGTTTGAGATGTAATTGTTTGTACTTATGCCCCTGGTTGTTATCCAACTTTCATTAGTTCAAAACTTTTAGATTTGAGCAACAGAAGGTCTTCGAAAAAATCGGTTTCTATCTGCTGGTCTGTTTTGACAGATTTCTCCCATTATTTGCATTCGCTTCTTGTTGATTCCTTTTTGGGTTCTCTTTGGGGAATTGAGCTTTTTAAGGGAAGTGCTCCAGTAGCTTGTGTTTTAATGGAAATTTTATTGGTATTGAAACTGAACCCAAAGACTTATTATCTTGAGTACACTAATGTTGCTAATGAAGATTATGTGAAGTTTTGTATGAAGGAAAAATTTTAGGTGTTAAGGAAAGAATGATGTAATGAGATAAAGAATGGACTAAAGATCAAGCTTGGGGATTACACCCCATGTCACCCCAAGAAATATCCAAGAAGTACAAGTCAAAGCTTGGGCTTCATCAATAAAAATCTCAAGTTCTTCCAAACACTTCATTTTTATTTTCATGCATAATTGTGTTGTTCTTGGAGCGTCTTCATTTTTGTTTTTGGTTTTCGTTTGCTTGGTTTGCTTAGTTTGCTTGAATAAATTGGTTGGACCCCCTCTTTCATACATTAGTTTTCAAATAAGTGTGGTTTGGATTGGAAAAGAGTAGGAAAAGTTCATGCTTAAGTGGTAAAAGGAGCTCATTTTCGACGGTGGCCTATGCTTTGTCATGTCATGCTTGATATTGTTTTGGCTTTATGCTTAGTGATTTTTGTTGTAGCATGACATGTTATAAACAATTGAGATTGCTTAATGTGCCTTGAAAGAATCATGCGTTTTTTAGCATATTAAAGCATAGTATTGTGATATTCTCCTTTGATGCTTTATTTGGGTTGACTTGGCGCATGCTCACACCATGTTATGACTATCCCAAGTCACCATAGCCTTTATGATCCTTTATTTTTTGACTTGTAATATCACTTTATGTTTTAATTAATGATGTTTTGTCGCTTTGCATGATTATGGCCATTATTACTCTTTTACTTGGTCGCTCCCAGTCTTTTGCTAGCCTCCATACCAAGTATGAGTTCCACTCATGCATCCAACTCCAAATAAAACCAAGTTATACCAAAGAGTCCACCATATGTACCTATTAGCATTTTCTATTTCAAGTATATTCATGCTTTTATCTACCTTCCGAATTAAACTTGTTATGAGAAAACTAGTGATTAAAGCTTTCACGAACTTGATGGCACACTTTACTTTTCTTGCCCCTAATAAACTTGAACCATTGTGTCATCTATATATGCTTGCACTTATATGTTGGGGATTAGCGGAACCATGTTGTCATGGGGAATGATACATTGCAAATGTATCTATAATTTTTGATGTTCCATGCTTGGTTTTATCCACTTTCTTGTGTTTTGTCCACACTTTGGAGTACTTTTCATATGATTTCTTGGACTAACCTATTAACAAGAGCCACAGTGCCAGCTGCCTATTTTCTGCTGTTTTTGGTTCCAGGAAAGTCAGAAAATGAATATTCTCAAAATTGGACAGGACAAAAGCCAAAGTGCCTATTTTTCCGGAAGTCATCAGATGCCAGAATACGAGACGAAGAAGGGCTGGGGGCCGGCCACACCACCTTGCCGCGCGGCCAGGACTGGCCCGCGCCAGGGGTGGTCTGGCCGACCCAGCACCCCCTCGGCCTCTCCTTCCGCATATAAGATGCAATCGGGACGAAAACCCTAAGTCCCCGATCAAAAATCCACGAAAGAGTCTGTAGCCACCGTCATCTCCATCCCTAGATTAGGAGGGATCTGAAGCTCTTCCCGGCACCCTGCCGGAGAGGGTAATTCACCCAGGAGGCCTTCTTCATCATCATGCAAGCCTCCGGTGTGATCCGTGAGTAGTTCATCTTTGGACTACGGATCCATGTAGTAGCTAGATGGCTGGTTCTCCTCCTTTGTGCTTTCATGTTTAGATCATGTGAGCTCCGTTCATGATCAAGATCATCTATTTGTAATTCATACATGTTGTGTTTGCAGGGATCCGATGGATATTGAGATGCTATTTCAGATTGATTATTGATTCTATCATGTCTTTGTTATTTGTGATCTTGCATGCTTTCCGTTGTTAGTAGCTATCTTGGCCAAGTAGATGCTAGCAACTCCAAGAGTTAGTATTTATGCTCGATAGTGGGTTCATGCCTCTGGTAATCTGGGGAAGTGACTGAAATCTCTAAGGTACTAGATGTGATGTTGCTACGAGGGAGAAAACAACAATCCTTTGTTCATAGAACAATCGTATTGTTTACATTACAGGCAAGTTGTAAAGCAAGAATGGTTGAATTCCTTAACTAAGAATAGTATTGATTCTTGGACTAAGTGCAAAGATGCTTTCATTGGAAAATACTACCCTCCTGCTAAGATTATATCTATGAGAAGTGAAATAATGAAGTTTAAACAATCTAATAATGAGCATGTTGCTCAAGCTTGGGAAAGAATGAAATCTTTGGTAAAGAATTGTCCCACTCATGGACTGACTGCTTGGATGATCATCCAAACTTTTTATGCAGGATTGAACTATTCTTCAAGGAACCTATTGGATTCTACAGCTGGAGGTACCTTTATGACCATCACTTTGGGTGCTGCAACAAAACTTCTAGACAATATGATGGTTAATTATTCTGAATGGCATACTGAGAGAGCTCCACAAGGTAGGAAGGTAAATTTTGTTAAGGAAACCTCCTCCTTGAGTGATAAAATTGATATTATTATGTCTATGCTTGTTAATGGGAAAGCCCATATTGATCCAAATAATGTTCCTTTAGCCTCTTTGGTTGCCCAAGAAGAGCAAGTTGATGTGAACTTCATAAGAAGTAGCAATTTTGGCAATAATGCTTATAGGAACAATTTTGGTAACAACAATTATAAGCCATATCATCCCAACAATGGTAATGCTTATGGAAATTCCGACAACAATAATAGGAGTGCTCCCTCTAAACTGGAAGTTATGCTTAAAGACTTTATTAGTAAACAAACTGCTTTCAATAAAACTATTGAGGAAAAACTCTCTAATGCTGAAAGAAATATAGCATATTTGGCTGAAGCTCAATCTTCTTTGAATAAAATGGCTGCTAAACCTGAAACTAATGATAATCCCTTTGCACCCACTAATGCCATACAAGTAAGAATTGATGAAAATGTTAGACTATTAGCTGAATTACATGCTAAGTGGGAAAGAGAAGATGAAATTGCTAGAAACATTAGTGTTTCTACTATTACCACCACTAGTGTTGAGTCTAGTAATAGTTCTACCACTCTAGATGATAATTTTGATTTTGATCTTGATGGTTGCAATATCTCTGAAGTTATTAAGTTCCTACAAAAGCTTGCTAAAAGTCCTAATGCTAGTGCTATGAACATGGCCTTTACGAAACACAGTACTAATGCTCTCATAAAGATTAAAGAAGAAAAGATGAAACATAAATCTTCTATTCCTATAAAACAAGAAGATGGTTGGGAACCCATCATTAATATGAAAGTAAATGACTTTGATTTCAAAGCTTTATGTGATCTTGATAGTAGTGTTTCTATTATGCCTAGAAGGATTTATGATATGCTTGATTTGCCTCCACTTGAAGATTGTTATTTGAATGTCCCACTTGATGATAATGCTAAAAAGAAACTCATGGGGAGTCTTAATGATGTTCTTATTACGGTTAACAATGCCTATGTCCCCATTGATTTCTATGTTTTGGATGTTGAATGCAATGCTTCTTGTCCTATTACTTTGGAAAGACCTTTTCTTAGAACTGTTGGTGCCATTATTGATATGAAAGAAGGCACCATTAAATATCAACTCCCACTCAAGAAAGGTATAGAACACTTCCCTAAGAAGAGAGAGAATATTTCTTTTTCTTCTCCTATGAAAACAAAATTTGGTCTTAATGCTTCTTCATTTGAGAACACTTGATTCTTTCTTGCTTCTTATGCCTAACTTAAAGGCGTTAAAAAAGTACTTATTAGGAGATAACACAAAAATTTTAGATGAGTCTTGGAAGTTATTACCTCTGTAATAACCGCTCCTTATCCTTTTTATTTGCTTTTTGTGCCAAGACTAACCTCTAATGAGAGAAGTAATGATTGGGAAAGTTTCTGTCCCGAAACAGATTTCTGTGCTTCACCGTAAAAATTCATGTAAAATATATGTACGTCTTTTTGAGGCGTGAATGTTTGTGCTTCTGCCCCAGGTTGTTATATAACTTTCGTTAGTTCAACACTTTTTCATTTGAGCAACAGAAAGTCTTCGAAAAAAATCGTCTTTACCTGCTGGTCTGTTTTGACAGATTTCTGCCATTTTCTGGATTTGCTTCTTGTTGGTTCCTTTTTGAGTTCTTTTGGGGAATTGAGCTTTTTTAGGGAAGTGCTACAGTATCTAGTGTTTTAATGGAAGTTTATTGGTGTTAGAACTGAACCTAAAGACTTATTATCTTGAGTGCACTAATGTTGCTAATAAAAATTGTGTGAAGTTTTGTATGAAGGAAAATTTTTAGGTGTATGGAAGGAATGAGTAATGAGATGAACGATGGACTAAAGCTCAAGCTTGGGGATGCCACGCGTGTCACCCCAAGAAATATCCAAGAAGTACAAGCGTCAAAGCTTGGGTATGCCCAAGGCATCCCCTTCTTCATCAATAAAAATCCCATGTTTCTTCCAAACGCTTCATTTTTATTGTTTCATGCATAGTTGTGTTGTTCTTGGAGTGTCTTCTTTTTCGTTTTCGTTTTGGTTTTTCATTTTCTTTGTTTGCTTAGTTTGCTGAATAAATTTGGTTGGATCCCCTCTTTCATACATTGGTTTTCAAATAGTTTGGTTTGGTTTGGAAAAGAGTAGGAAAGTTCATGCTTAAGTGGTAAAGAGAGCTTGTTTTTGACTGTGGCCTATGCTTTGTCATGCCATGCTTGATATTGTTTTGGCTTTATTCTTAGTATTCTTTGTTGTAGCATGACTTGTTATAAACAATTGAGATTTCTTAATGTGCCTTGGATGAATCATGCGTTGTTTTAGCATATTAAAGCATAGTATAGTGGTATTCTCCTTTGATGCTTTATTTGGGTTGACTTGGCGCATGCTCACACCATGTTATGACTATCTCAAGTCACCATAAGCCTTTATGATCCTTTAGTTTTCAACTTGCAGTACCACTTTATGCTTTGATCAATGATGTTTTGTCGCTCTGCATGATTATGGCCATTATTGCTCTCTTAGTTTGTCGCTCCCAGTCTTTTGCTAGCCTCCACAACCAAGTATGAGTTCCACTCATGCATCCAACTCCCAAAACCAAGTTATTCCAAAGAGACCACCATACCTACCTACTAGCTTATGCTATCCCAAGTATATTCATGCTTTTGTTTACCTTATGAATTAAACTTGTTATGAGAAAACTAGTGATTAAAGCTCTCAGGAACTTGATGGCACACTTTACTTTTTGCACTTAATAAACTTGAACCATTGGGTCCTTCTTTGTTGCGTATATGCTTGCGCTTTATAATTGAAGTTAGCAGAACCATGTATCATGGGGAACGCTTTCAACATTGCACTTGTACCTTGTACCCCGTTGATATCATGTTCTTTTGCTTATGGATCTCGGCGGTGTGAAATAAAAGTGGAACTTGTAAGATTATGGAGTTTGTATGTGTGTTAGAGAAACGCCTGGGCTGCTAGCCTAAGCCATGCCTAATCATGGTGGAAACTTGCAGCATCACCATAATGAGCACTCTATGAAGCATCCTCAATAAAAACCTATGCAAATAGCAAATAAAAAGATCACTGAGATGCTCATTGTCTGCTTGCCTTGTCATTTTGATTATGGGATAGCTCCTGTATCATGTGCAAGGGGTACCCCGTTGGCGGTTCTTTATGATACACATGTACTTACAATGACAAGAGCTTACTTGTGACTAAAGTTGAGTAGCATGAGGTTCGGTCTTCATAAGTAAGGGGCATGAGATTTCGGTTTATAACTTGTTAAGCATATCCTCTTAGTTGTGTCACTTTAACCTTAATCACCTTCAAGATGCTTATGATAGGGGCAATGAGAGCTGAAAGCTATAAGTACCATAATTTTTGGAAGCTCTTTATCAGACTTGAATCCCTACTTCCTTCTATGAAGGCCTTTCTTCCACCATTATATATTGAGTCTCCACCTTCTACCTTTATGCACTTACTTTGAGAGCATAGTGGCCATTCTTAGTTCTATGTGCATTGTCCCAAGACTAGTTGATTGATGCATATCTTGATATTGCTTGTTTTAAACTATTTGTATCTAGTCACACTTATGAACTTTGAAGGTGTCCTATGCAATTATATTTGCTGATCTATGAGGGACGAGCTGAATACCATTATGCTATGTTTTCTTTATGTGAAACAAACAAACGTCTTGCAGAGCATTTTTATCCGTGAATCTTTTGTTTGTGCCTTTTCATGTTGCATCATAGTTTCTTTGTATTATTGCTAGAACTTTGTCTTTCATGTTATGATTGAAGTACTATGATCCCAGCTTTGAATGTTTTACAAATACTTTGATCAACTCTTTGATGGTGCATGTCACCTCAAAAATTATTCTTTCTTTTTATCACTTACCTACTCGAGGATGAGTAGGAGTTAAGCTTGGGGATGTTGATACATTGCAAATATATCTATAATTTTTGATGTTCCATGCTTGGTTTTATCCACTTTCTTGTGTTTTGTCCACACTTTGGAGTACTTTTCATATGATTTCTTGGACTAACCTATTAACAAGAGCCACAGTGCCAGCTGCCTGTTTTCTGCTGTTTTTGGTTCCAGGAAAGTCAGAAAATGAATATTCTCAGAATTGGACGGGACAAAAGCCAAAGTGCCTATTTTTCCGAAAGTCATCAGATGCCAGAATACGAGACGGAGAAGGGCTGGGGGCCGGCCACACCACCTGGCCGCGCGGCCAGGCCTGGCCTGCGCCAGGGGGTGGTCTGGCCGACCCCAGCACCCCCTCGGCCTCTCCTTCCACCTATATATTGCCCTCGGGACGAAAACCCTAAGGACCCGATCAAAAATCCACGAAAGAGTCTGTAGCCGCCATCATCTCCATCCCTAGATCGGGAAGGATCTGAAGCTCTTCCCGGCACCCTGCCGGAGAGGGGAATTCACCCTGGAGGCCTTCTTCATCACCATGCAAGCCTCCGGTGCGATGCATGAGTAGTTCATCTTTGGACTACGGATCCATGTAGTAGCTAGATGGCTGGTTCTCCTCCTTTGTGCTTTCATGTTTAGATCATGTGAGCTCCGTTCATGATCAAGATCATCTATTTGTAATTCATACATGTTGTGTTTGCAGGGATCCGATGGATATTGAGATGCTATTTCAGATTGATTATTGATTCTATCATGTCTTTGTTATTTGTGATCTTGCATGCTTTCCGTTGTTAGTAGCTATCTTGGCCAAGTAGATGCTAGCAACTCCAAGAGTTAGTATTTATGCTTGATAGTGGGTTCATGCCTCTGGTAATCTGGGGAAGTGGCAGAAATCTCTAAGGTACTAGATGTGATGTTGCTACGAGGAAGAAAACAACAATCCTTTGTTCATAGAACAATCGTATTATTTACATTACACGCAATTCGTAAAGCAATAATCTGTTGCTTGCAACTTAATACTGGAGGGGGTTCGGATGATAACCTGAAGGTAGATTATTAGTCATAGATGCAGTTGGATAGCGGTCTATGTATAATGTTGTAATGCCCAATAAGTTCCAAAGGAGTCAACATGATTAGTATATGCATGTATTGCTTTCTCGATGTTTGTTAATTGCCCTGTTGTAATTTGTTCACCCAGCATGTTATCTATCTTAAGGAGAGCCACCTCTAGTGAACTATGGATCCCGGTCCTTTCTTTTACATATAATCTACAAATTGTCTACTGCTTTGTGTTTACTTTCTGCAAACTTTTACTTCCTTCCATTCGACACGTTTAATCCTTTGTTTTCAGCAAAAAAACGGTGAGATTGACAACCTCATCGCAAGTTGGGGACAGAGTTCTGTGGTTGTGTTGTGCAGGTCTCCACGTTGCTACTAGCACCGGTAGTGTGCCCTGCCAAAGCTCAGCTAGCAACACCTTTGGGGTGTTTCCTTGCTCCTACTGGTTCGATTAAACCTTGGTTTCATAACTGAGGGAAACTTGTTGCTGTGCTCATCATACCTTCCTCTTGGGGTTCCCAACGAGCTCTACATCAACACTGAGCCATCAGACACCTCCACCCACGAATTTGCAGCCGCCAAAGCCATGTTTTTGCCTCCCCATGGATCTCATCTCCATGGGGGAGGACTCCCAATAAGCCATGATGGAAGGGGGCTAAGGGGCGGTGCTCCCCCATGATACCGGCGGCGGGGAAGGAGTCCCCGCGCTGCCGCCCTCTTCACCATCTTCACCGCTATCTTCATCACCTAATCCTCCTAGTATGCAGTGGTTCATCCTCCCACACACCTTTGTACCATCCTATGTAAACATGGTATTTGATGCTATAAGTTATAATTTTATGATTTATGTCATGTTTGCGTAGTTTCTTTGTTCTTAGATTGAATGGTTGAACGTCTTTGGTTCATTAGAGTTGTATGTTGATATGGTACAGTCCTTTGGTGTCCATTATATTTGTGCGCGCATGGATTAAACATCATAGGGTTTGTAGTATGTGTAAAAGGAAGGGGGGAGTTCTGTTGGAGTGACAGAAACCTGAGGACGCGAACCGAAACGTTGCACGTATGGGAGTAAGAGGACCATTAAACTTAAGGCTATGGTTGGGGAAACCTTAATGCATTGATTAGTACTTACGGATGTTTGCTAACAATCGAATCATATAGTACATGTAATTTCAAGTAGTGAAGCGTGTGTATATTTAGCCTCTCCCACATAGAAAACTGCATCGAAGACAACGAACCTGATATATTCGCTAATTAAACTTGGACAAAGCCACCACAATTACCACCACTATTCCACACTCATGGTTCTGTTAGTTTAGTGTATTTTATTGCTGCAGCAACTAGTTTTACTTTCTTGTTATTTATTATCATGCAAAGCTATCTCTATTACTCGTATTGTTGCTCTAGTTTTATTTCCTAGATAATGCAAATGTTTAGTGTGCATAGAGTTGTATCAGTGGTTGATAGAACTTGAGAGAATATTTATCCTACCTTTAGCTCCTCGTTGGGTTCGATACTCTTACTTATCAAAAAGGCTACACACGATCCCCTATACTTGTGGGTTATCAAGCACCCTTCAAGAGAAATAAGATCTCTATGGGTCATCCTCAAGGGTTACGGAGGAAGATAAAGTTACTGTACTAGAAGGGAAGAAGTTTGAAGATGAGGATGGGTTCAAGATGATGGAAACAGTAAAGGATGGATGCAAGGTGTTCAGCCTGGGCATTGGAAAAGAAGACGACTTTGACGAAGTTCAAATTGATTTAGAAGGAGATGGGGAGTTTTTCTTGGAAAAGATGGACTTTGTCGTGGCGGTGTCACGGCAGATGCCATGGATAGGCTAAAGGTGGGGACTAATATGCGCTAGGGGAATCCAGGGAGGGATAGTGAGGTGATTCCACAAGCAGAAGTTTGTATTTGATTCACTTCCAAGGTTTACAAGTGCTCCAAGAGCTGTCTTTGGGAGAGGAGGAAGAAGGGACTCTCTTACTCTCGTCGCTGGCTAACCCGCACAAGACCAACCCGTAGAACCTAAAATTCACCAACCCACCCCTTCTACAGAGGCCCTAGCCCTCCTTATATAGGGGTGGCTAGGTCTCCACTTAGGGCATACGTGGAGGCATGCCTCCTCCCAAAATAGTAAGCCGACCGGGTTGCTTTTCCCCCGCGTCATCCATGCAGAGGCTACGTGAGCCTCTGCGGCACTGGCGTCACCCGACATTGGCCTTGTCACCTTTGTCGGCCACGCCTCGTTGGTCCTGCCTCTGTCCACTTCGCTCATGCCGTGCGTACCGGGGCTACTTTTGACCAGCGAGATTCCTTCCTTCTCCTAGAAGCTTGACATGACCCGGATCGTAGTAGATCCGACCACGCTCGTTCCTGCATGAAAGTTAGATACATCGTTCCGACTTACGGCTTAAGTTGGCTGAGACCCAGTTAGGTGGACATCCCCTGGTTCGGGTTACTCCGTGATTCGGCCTGCCTTGAGGTGACCTGGCCAGCATACACTTTGACCTTGCCGAACCTCGGCTAACTCGGCATTTATACCCCGGCGTGACCCTACCCGGGGGTATCCCCCGAACATTAGTCCCCGAAGCTGGTGCGGTCTTAGCTGCCTTGGCCGCTAAGGCCACATCAGGTTCCATTTCACTGATCTTAGGATCTTTTTTCCGAGTTATCTCCTTATCTCGGATTCTATGGATTTACTTTCCATTGGCACATTCCAAGTTTTTCCTTGCTGGCCGGGTTACCACCTTATCTCGGATTCTATGGATTTATTTTCCCTTGGCATGTTCCAAGTTTTCACTTGCCAGCCAGGTTACAATATTCTCATCCGGGTTGTTCTTCCTTCTTTCGTACGCTTCCCCACGTGGAGGCTAATTATTAGGTTGCCTCATTTTAAGGGCCAGCCACAGTAACCGCCGCAGTAATTGTCAAGAGTTACTGTGCGCACGTCACGTCACGCCTGCCTCCTCGTTACCTGCATCAATGCGTCACGTCATGGTATCGTCTGCGCTCTGTGACCTTCCTTGTGGCCTGATGCTGATTGGCCGATCCGGTGCGTACACGACCACACTGTGTGGCGTAACCGCAATGCACGATCCCACTTCCCCCACGAGGGAGTGGTTAAATAGGGGAGGGGCGCACCCCTTAGGTCTTTTCCCCCTTCCGCGCCCTCTGCCTCCAGTTCTTCTTCTTCGTCTTCTCTCGCGACAGCGCCGCCGCCACCGCTTCTAAGTAGCAGCGCCGCCGCCGCACTGCTTCCGCACGCCTCTGCGTCGCCGCCACCGCTGCGCACCTTCTCCGCCATGGGTCACTGTCAGTCTAGGCCATTGCCCCCCACCGCCGCTAGCGCCAGCGAGGGCAACGAACTCGAGATGACAGAGGAGGAGCTCGTCGTCGCCGAGCAAGAGATGGAGGAAGACGCTGCCACGGCGGACCGTGGTGCGTGGGCCGGATCCTGGGTCTGCCAGGATGACCTGGACTGGCTCTACCGCACCAGGCGCATCCCCGCCGGAGTCACCGCACGCCTCACCTCCACCGAACTCGCCCCCTCACCCAATCTGGGTGAGTATGTGGTGTTCTTGTCACATTTTCAGCGAGGGTTCGGTTTGCCGGTCAGCGATTTTTTCCATGATTGGTTGAGCACTTACGAACTCCAGCCGCACCACCTTCTACCAACGCAATCACCTCTCTTTCTTCTTTCGCCTCCACAATAGAAGGCTATGTCGGATTATGGCCCACGAAGGAGCTATGGATCCGGTTCTTCGGCCTTCGCTGTAACGTAATTCCGAACATTCAACTTGATCCGGAGGACAAGCAGCTCACGCAATTCGGGGCTGCGTCCATTTCACCCCGGAGATTCTTCGTCTTTCCTCGAGTTACCGGGCTGGAGTCCTGCAAGGGTTGGGCCCGGACTTTCTTTTATGTCCGGAATGCCGGCACCGAAGACTTGATCCGGCTGCTCCCCTATGCTCCGGGTCCTCCTAACCCGGAGTTCTGGGAGGCTGTCCCTAAGAAACCCACGGCCTTGGCCAACCAGGTCAATAAAAGGTTCACGGAACTGAAGAAGCTCGGGTTGTGCAACGAGGACGCTATGATCACGTTCGTCCGCAACCGGATCTCCCCCCTCCAGAAGCGCACTCACAAAGTGTGTCACATGAGTTGGGGCCGCGACCCCAACCGGACCTCGTCCTTCGAGTTGAGTAACACGGAGATCTATCGCCGGGTCAAGGCTCTCTTCACCATGCACAAGGACTTCTCCTCTGAGTGGACGTGGGGAATTGAGCACTTTTGCCGTGATAGGCCTCCTCCCGCGGTAAGTTTTGTGCCGCAAACTTTCTCCGAATTAAACCTTATGTCGGTCGCTGTTGTATTTTTAACTCTGTTGTCTATTCTTTTCCTTAGCTATTCCTTCAGCAGACCCTAGAAGATGGCACCAATCCCACACTTAAGTGGGCGCCTGACCGGGAGACCTCAGATGAGGAAGAGCCGGATCAGGAGATGTTCCTTCCGATGACCGACGCTACGAAGCGACCCACTGGTAAACCCTCTTCCATTAGAGATTGGCCCGATGATGAAGATGACTCGGATGTCGAGGTGATGGAAGTTGTTGACGTTGTCTCCCTTTCTTATGCTTTTCTGGCATCAGCTAACCCCGGTGGGCAGATCCATGAGGACCCTCCCCTTGCCGTGGGTGACCCTGTTCCGGCTGCGCCGAAGAAGAAGAAGCGGGGAGCTGCATCAACTTCTTCCTCCGGACCTTCTCAGCCCGCCAAAAGGCGAAAGAAGTCCGGAGACAAAACTGCCTCCAAGCCAGCAGCCAAGGCCCCAGCACGAAGGGCTCGGAAGCCCAAGGAGCCCCTGACCTCAGATGCGTAAGCCTCTTTTCCCTCTGCAACTTACTCTTCCTTTTATTGTTATAGTTTCTCATCCGACATTGTTTGATTCGGCAGGGCTGCGGTGGAGGTCCCCCAGAGTGGGTCTGGCATTGCTTCGCCGCTCCGACCTAGCCCTTCTCCCCTCGTGGCGACGAGCCACGCCCGCTGAGCCCCATTCCAGAGGGTTCTGCGGCTGCTCCGGGTTCTGCTCCACCTCGTCAAGAGGGGGGCAACCTTGAAGCGGGGGAGACTGGCTCAACCGAGGCGGCGGCATCCACAACTTCGGCTCCGCTGCAACCAGTTATCACCAAGACTACCTCAGCACCAGCACCAGCACCAACTCTGGCTCCAGCACCAGCATCAACTCCGGCAGCAAGAGCATCAGCAGCAGCACCAAGTCCAGCAGCAAGATCACCAGTGCCAAGCTCCTCCGCCTCGTCCGAGACTTCTCAGTCTCGGCGAGAAAGTACCCAAATAGCTCCTAAGGGAAAATCTGCGGCAACCACTTCCTCCTCCCAGCAGCCCAAGGGCAAAAAGGCCCCTGATGCCGCCAGGATAGCGTTCGTCGAGGCTGGACAGCGCACTCTCACGTCCATGCTTCCCAAGAAGCCTCCAGCACCGAAGGACGCCCCTGCCGAGCCAACTGATGCACAATAGATGGTTTTGCACAGCAGCCCGGCCCTTGCCTTGGTTGAGAGGAAGGAGGCGCATGCGAAGGGCTTGGTGGCGCCCCATATGCCCACCGGCGAACGATACCCTCCGACCCTTATTGAATTCATCAACAATTGGAACAAGGCGGAGTTCGTCCATGATGATGATCTCCCGGAGAGGTTTGGCCCCGCCGAATTCTCTGCCCAAATGAACACAGCCGCTAAGGCAATCAACCTCGCGGGTCGGATGATGGAGGTACGTCACTTCCCCTTTACATGATGTAGATAATGATGACATAACCATTAGTCCCCGAGCCTCTGGGGGAGTAACTTGTTACTCGGCCGGATGCTCCTTAGAAAACTAACGTAGCTCCATGATAACTTCGAATATGCACACACCTAGAGTCGGGTTAAGTTCCACTTGGCCTGGATTTTGATAACTTCGAATATGCACACACCTAAAGCCGGGTTAAGTTCCACTTGGCCTGGATTTTGATAACTTCGAATATGCACACACCTAGAGCCGGGTTAAGTTCCACTTGGCCCGGATTTTGTACACTTCGAATATGCACACACCTAAAGCCGGGTTAAGTTCCACTTGGCCCGGATTTTGTACACTTCGAATATGCACACACCTAGAGTCGGGTTAAGTTCCACTTGGCCTGGATTTTGTACACTTCGAATATGTACCAAGCTAAGTTATATTTTTGTACTCTTTTCAGGTGACCACCAATCGCCAGAGTGCTGAGTTCCAGCGTCTCCTGGACACTCACAAGATGCTACGCGCGAAGCAAACTGCACTTCTCGCAGAATACGAAAAAGGGGTAAATTCCTTCCTTGGCATTTCTTCGTTTTTCTTCATTTTCTTCTGCCGAACTAATCCATCATTCGGTTTCCGCAGCTAGGGTGGAGGCTGAGAACAAGCTTATGAGGAAAAATCTGGATCAGATCAAGGGTAAGTTACTTTTGTCCGACCTTGCTACGCTTTCCATCTCCTTCCTCCTTGGCTCGGCAAACATTCATACCTCGGCTCTGCCGGGTCAATACACTATTTCAGTATTGCTGGAAGATAGTGTGCCCGTGCCTGATATGATGCTGCATTTTCTCGAACAAGCAGGGCAGCATCAGGCCGAGCTCAAGAAGAAAGACGATGAGCTTGCCCTCCTCCGGACCAAGGATGATGAGATCGCCAAGCTTAAGGCCGAGATGAAGAAATTGAAGGCACAACATCAATCCGAGCTCCAAAAGGTTGGCCAGGATTACACCGAAGAGCGCGAACGCCTCAACCTCCAAACTGCCAAGGACCGAGAACTTCTTCAGGAGTCCGACGTCAAGCTTGATTCGGTGAACGCTGAACTTGTGCAGCTTCGCAAAAGACGTGATGACTGTACCAGGGAGTTGACTCGGGTCCTCAGCCATATTTCACGTAAGTTCCTTTCCCTTATCCGGCATACTTCCCTGGGTTACTTCATATGTCCTTTCTTTATCTGTTTCTCTTATCTCGTTTTCAGGCAAATTTCCAGAGGGCACTGCCATCGCGAGCGCTGTTGTTGCTGATTTCCGCCGGGAGAGGGGTACTCCCATTGGGCCTAACACTCAAGAGATTCCCTATGACATGGAGGACCTGCTGGTCAGCCTGTCATCTCGTGTGGAAATCATCAAGAACTATGGCAAGGATATCCTTGACGCTGCAGTCCGAGTCTTCAACACGTTTTGGCCTGCAGAAGACACTCTAGAGGGAACCACACTTCTTGTTGAAAAATTGATGGAGTGCGAGACCTAGCTCGACCTTTGGAGGGAATCCGTTGGGCGCGCCGCAGCTGAGACCGTTCTCCACTACGTACTCACGTGGTACGAGAAGATCGACCTCAACCTCTTAACGCGCATGCGCACCGGATCCAAATGGACCAGTGACCCGGAGTGGGTAGCTCGGTGCAAGGCTTGCGTCCACAGCCTCATCGAATATGCTCCCATCCATGAATGGACTGAGGGACCGAGCTTCCTGGAAGCCGCTGGTGACGAAAACGCTGAGAATGTTGAAGACAGGTCGGATGAGAACGAAGAAGGCGATGCCTCAGACATTGAAGACCGCGAAGATGACGCCGAACTTCCTCCTCCTGCTGCTCCTTAAGTGAAAAAACTTGAAAGTTTATCAGATCCCCGGTATGCCGGGTGGAATTGTATCCAGTACACATGTGATATTTTGCTACTAAGTTCCTATGCCGGATTAACTTGGGCGTAGTCCCCGAGTTTCCTTTTCTTGTTCATCCAATCTTTTGGCTCGGCTCGTGTCTACCTTGATTCAGTTTTACGACTTACGAATCTGAGCTTCAAAAATTGTCTTAACAATACTAGGAAACTTTTAGGCTTAGCTCAAAATAAAACAACATAATAAACTAAAAACATACAAGGTTAGTTCGAAAAACACACGTCGGCTCGATTAAGTTATTCTCCTTAGTCGTTTTTCATGTGCTACGCAATTCCAAACTTGTTCGCTTGCTTTCCATGAAGCCAATTCTTGTTGGACAGCAGCAAGTCGAAGAGTTGGGTTTGTGGTGCTCACACATTACTAATCCGAGTTAAGTAGAACAACTTATTCCAGCTGACGCACAAATAACAAAAGACAACAAATATTATTAAGGCAGTCCCCGAGTTACTACTCGAGGTGCCAACATTTCATTGATAAGCTCATTGCCGGCATCCATACCGACACATGAGAAGACTCGGATACATACACTTCTCTGCTAAGTGTAGAAAGGACGAAGTAGAGCTACATTCCATGGACGCTTAGATTCCTCGCCGGACCTGTCCGCCTTGTTCTTTTCCTGTGGTTTTGCATCTATAAGATAATAAGAATCATTGTGCAATGCTTTGCTCACAATGAATGGCCCTTCCCATGGAGGAGATAATTTATGCATGCCGGCAGTACGTTGTATCTACCGGAGTACCAGATCGCCTTCCCGGAAAACTCAGGGGCTTACTTTCCGGCTATGATAGCATCGGAGATTTTGCTGATATATGGCGGATCTGGACAATGCCAATTCTCTCGCTTCTTCCAGCAGATCAACATCATTTTTCCGGGCTTCTTGCACTTCGGCTTCTGTGTATTGGGTGACCCTAGGCGAATAATGCTCTATGTCGGCTGGTAATACAGCTTCTGCCCCATATACCAGAAAGAATGGCGTATAGCCTATTGATCGATTCGGAGTTGTTCTTAAACTCCACAGTATCGCTGGTAGTTCTTCTATCTAGCACCCCGCTGATCTTTGCAGTGGCTCAATGAGCCGGGGTTTTATCCCGGATAATACCAATCCGTTGGATCTTTCCACTTGTCCGTTTGAAGCGGGGTGAGCTATCGAGGCAACATCCAACCGGATCTTCTTATCCCGGCAGAAACGCGCAAATGCTCCTTCCGCAAAGTTCGTGCCATTATCAGTTATGATACTATGAGGATAACCGTATCTCAAGATGATGTCTTTGAGAAATGTCACGGCCGTAGCTGCATCACATTTTCTTATTGGCTTCACTTCGATCCACTTTGTAAATTTGTCCACCATGACCAAAATGTGAGTCATATTTCCCCTTGCTGGTTTAAACGGGCCAACCATATCCAAGCACCATCCGGCAAATGGCCAGGTGATTAGTATGGTCTTGAGCTCCGACATTGGCATATGTGTCTTGGTGGCATACCTCTAACAACCATTGCACTTTCTCACCAGATCTTCTACTTGCTCTAAGGCACTTGGCCAGTAGAATCCATGCCGGAAGGCTTTTGCCACCAAGGCTCGGGACGAGGCATGATGCCCGCACTCCCCTTGATGTATATCTCGGAGGATGCCAAGCCCTTCTTCCGGGTCAACGCATCGCTGGAGGACATTGGTCACACTCCTTTTGTATAGTTCGGAATTGATGATCGTGTATGCCTTTGCCCTCCTCTGAGTTTGCCTGGATAGCACTTCCTCAGTGGGTAACGTTCCATATTTCACGAATTGAAATATAGGTAGTGCCCAAGTTGGTATTGCTCGCACAGGGAACACATCCTCATCAATTTCCATCTGATCCACCGGCATAACTTCAACCGGATCACGCTGAACAGTTCCCGAGTCTTGTGAAGCAGTCCCCGGGTTTGCTGAGGCAGTCCCCGGGTTTCACGCACCACCTCCCGTGTCAATTTCCATGGGCACAGCTCCGGATTCTAAATCTTCCGGGACGTAAATTGAGTCGGTTTCTGGGGACGGCCTGATAGACGGTTTTCTGAGGTGTTCCAATGCTACCCCCGGTGGAATTGCTTGTCGGGTTGATCCGAGCTTCGACAGTACATCAGCAGCCTCATTTTCCACCCAGGGTACATGGTAAAATTCACATCCCTCAAAGTAACCAGATATCTTCTGCACATGAAATCTGTATAGCGCCATGTTTGGATCAAGGGCGTCCCACAGTCCCGACACTTGCTGTACTACCAAATCCGAGTCGCCAAAGCATAGGATCCGATGTATCCCAATCTCTTTTGCCACTTTGAGCCCATGCACAAGTGCTTCATATTCAGCGACATTGTTTGATGCCGCGAAATGGATCTGCAGCACGTATTTCAGCTGGTCCTTCTTTGGCGAGGTAAGTACAACTCCGGCACCTAGCCCGGTTTTTGTTTTTGACCCGTCAAAGTGCATCCTCCAGTAATTCGGATCTGGTAGCGGTGGTTCGTATTGCACCTCGGCCCAGTCTACGAAAAAGTCCACCATAGCTTGAGACTTGATCGCTTCTCTTCTATCATATTGTGGTGCATATGGAGCTAGTTCAATTGCCCATTTCGCAATCCTACCACTTGCATCCTTGTTACTCATTATCTCGGATATGGGAGCCTCACATATTACCCTGATGGGATGCTCCTCAAAGTAATGCTTCAACTTCTTGGCTGCCATATAGACACCATAAGCCACCTTTTGATAGTGTGGATAGTTCTGTTTTGAGGAAGATAATACCTCACTCAGGTAATACACTGGCCTTTGCACCGACTTACCTTCCTCGTCGCGCTCTACCACTATAAATGCACTTACAACTCGGTTGGTTGCGGATATGTAGAGCAACATTGGCTCCTTTGATAGTGGAGAGGCTAACACTAGTGCAGTGGCTAACATCCTCTTCAAGTGGACAAAGGCTTCATTGGCCTGCGGCGTCCAAACGAACTTATCCGACTATTTCATGAGTTGGTAGAGAGGCAATGCCTTTTCTCCCAACAGACATACAAACCGACTTAACGATGCCAGGCAACCAGTGAACTTCTGGACATCGTTAAGACACTTCGGCAGTTCCATTCGTTCAATGGCCCGGATTTTAGTTGGATTAACTTCAATACCTCGGCTGGAAACAAGAAATCCGAGTAATTTTCCAGTCGGGACACCGAAGGTACATTTTTCCGGGTTAAGCTTCATCCGGAACCTTCTTATGTTCGCGAACGTCTGCCTGATATCGTCAAGGAGCGTTTTGCTTTCCTTGGTCTTGATAACCACATCATCCACATACACTTGTACATTTTGACCTATTTGGTCGTGCAAACATTTTTGCATACATCTTTGGTACGTTGCTCCTGCATTACGTAAACCAAACGGCATGATGCGATAGCAATAAGCCCCATACGGGGTGATAAATGCGGTCTTTATTTGATCATCCGGATTCAGAGGTATCTGGTGGAAACCAGAATATGCATCAATGAATGACAACAATTCACATCCAGCAGTTGAGTCTATGACCTGATCTATCCTCGGCAGTGGAAATGGATCTTTTGGACACGCCTTGTTCAGGTTCGTGTAATCGATACACATACGCCAAACCACTGCCACATTTGGATCATCCTTCTTCTTCTCCACCAACACCGGATTAGATAGCCAATCCGGGTAAAGAACTTCCATGGTAAATCCTACAGCCAACAACCGACCTATCTCATCTCCGATGACTTTCCTCCTATCTTCGGCGAAGCGGCGGAGAGGTTGCTTCATCGGCTTTGCTCCGGGTCTCACATTCAAAGAGTGCTCGGCCAACTCCCTCGGAACACCTTGCAAGTCCTGTGTGGACCAAGCAAAAATGTCCCGATTCTCACGGAGGAAGTTGACGAGCTCGCTTTCCTATTTCTCACTTAACCCGGCACCAATTGTTACGGTGCGCTCTGGGAACATATCATCAACAGGCACCTTCTTGGTATCTTTTGTGGCTTGGAATGAGACACTTCCATGCGGGTTACTCAGCGCTGGCATATACTGCTACGCAGACTGAGCCAATGCCGCCACCTCTTGGATTTTCCTTTTCTCTTGCGCAATCACGAGTGACTCGGCTAGGTTAGACCCGGCCGACGCACACTCAATGGAACGTCAGAAATCCCCAGCAATGGTAATCACTCCGTTTGGCCCGGGCAACTTCATCTTCAAGTAACTAATGTGACAGCTTGCCATGAACTTGTTCAGTGCTGGCCTTCTGAGTAACGCGTGATACATACTTTCCAAGTTCACCACCTCGAACTCCAAATTTTCAGTTCAGCAGTTATCTCTCGTGCCGAAAAATACGTCAACCCGGACCTTGCCTATGGGCTCACAAGAAATGCCAGGCACAACACCATGGAAAGTTGTCCTTGTAGCCTGTAGCATGTTCTCCGAGATACCTAATTTGCGCATTGTATCCGCATACATGATGTTAATGCTACTGCCATTGTCAATCAGTACCTTAGAGAACCTTACATTAATGTTTCGCCCAATGAATGTCGGATCCAGCACCAACGCATACGAACCAGGACTTGGCATAAGCTTGGGGTGATCTTTAATGCTCCAGGTGATTTCTTGGTCCGACCAAGGCATATACCTCGTTACCGCGGGCATTACTGCATTCACCTCCATATGTCGGCGCTGCAAGCTCTTTCTATCTGTTTCCTCAGTGGTGAACACACAGTAACTCTGATGATGCTCTCTGTACTCATTCCTCCCCTCATTTCCGGGGTACCTCTGATCCGGCTGATGCTGGTTTTCCACCTGATGCATTGCATCCCTTCTCTCATGGTTATCATACCTCGGCGGAGGGGGAGGCAATATTAGCTGTTGCGTGTTCGCTCCGGAGAGCAACTACTGCCGGGGTAACTCCTACCGAGGTTGATCATTCCGGGGTGCCTGAGCATTCCCCGAACCACCTTGTTCTATTTTGCGCATCCACTCACACTGTCTTGTTGTATGACCCGCTGGGTTATTCGGATTTGGCGTGTGAAATTTGCACGGCTGATCCAACATTGACTCATAAGTATACCTCGGACGGTCCTTCTTTTCCTGCCATTGTTTCTTTTGCTCTGGCGTCCAAGTTTTCTTGCCATCGTTTCTCGGAGTCCATTGCCCTCCAGTTTTCTGACGTTGATTGCCCCCTGCTCCGGGCTGATCTTGATTCACAGCTGCAACTTGTTGCGAACTATACTAGTGATCCGGTCTGTCACCTCTTCTTTTACCTCTGTAGTCATTCCTCCGGGATGATCCGGCTCCATCTCTCTAGTAGTACTCATCGTTTGACTCGTTTGACACGAGCCTAGGTTGAGTCGGATCACCCAGAGCATACGAATCAGCGATCCGGATCATCTCTGCCAATGTGGTTGGCATTTTCCTTTGCAACTTTTGCCACAGCTCGCTTGCATATCTGCACCATTGCGCAAACCATGCTATGTCCTGTGATTCTATCACGCCCTCACACGAGTTTCTCACGGTACACCACCGGGTTAAAAACTCCCAGTCCGTCTTGTTCGGTCTCTGCTTACACATAGCTAGGGTCTGTGGCCTATTTGGCCTCTGATACGTACTTGAGAAATTGCTGATAAATATTTCCTCAAAATCGATCCAGTAGTTAATGCTTCTGGGCGGCAAATTGTTTAGCCATACCCTTGCTGGCCCCTCCAACATCTGAGGTACGTATCTCACAGCCCATCTCAAGTTGCCTGTGGCAATTTTCACAGCTGTAGCATAGTTTATCAACCAATCCTCTGGCTTGGTACTGTCGTCATACGTCTTTGTGCCTCTGGGTAACTGGAAGTTGGGTACCGGTGGCTCCTTCATGCTCTGGGGCCCAAAACACGCAGGACCTGGTGGACCTTGACATTCGATCTGTTTCGACCTATATAGTCGATCCAGTTTCAACCTGGCATCATCTGGCATCAAATCCCTGCTTCCCAATCTTGACCCTATCACATGATAGTTCGGCCTTGGGTATCCTGCATTCACCATTTCCGAATCTCCATCATTGTACCGGTCTTGCTCTCGTGGAGCACCTCTCTGTTGCATACCTCGGCCGGCACTTTGCTCTTGCCTTGGTATATTCCGCTGCTGCGGTTGTCCTGCTCCTGCCGAGTTTCGAAGTCCGGCATTGCCGTTTATAGCGTTCCCTTGACCGGCGTTGCCTTGGTCGTGGTTACCCCGGCCAGCTTCACCTCGGCTCACACTTCGTCGATCATCATTTTTCTGTGCTTCTTTTCCTTTCCCTTCCCGTGTTGGGTCATACGGGACGATCTGTTTGTTCCTTCTGGCCGAGGTTACTACTTCTTCTCTCCTTGGACCACCATGAGGAGACGATGCGGCTCCAGCGGATTTCTCCGGGTTACCCACTGCCGAATGAACGATCTTGGAGGTCCCAGCTCTCTCCGGGTTAGCTCTGAGCAGTTCCTCATTTTGCCTGTTCGCGATCCGAACCAACTCATTGACCCTATCTTGTTGTATTTGATGGGCCTCACCCATTAGACCCTCTAACTCGGATGTAGCTGCATCCGCTACTCTAAGGTTCTTTGCCGGGGTACTATACCTCGGCAGCCCCACGGACAAACAGTTCTCTGACTCCTCAATCCTAGTATCACCCTCTCTGTTCATTTCACTCATGAGATTTCTCCCCTTCACTTTTGCAGCATCAACTTTGTTTGCCTTTGCGTACTCACGTAGCGTCATGTTCAACGACTGCTGAGCCGCGGCTATCTTTTTCGCACCCTCTAGTATTTTTTGCCTAGTTTCCTCTAGCTCAGCCTGTGCCTGAGCCGGATCTACTGCTGCTACTATAGGGTTTGCCAAGCTATCCATTGCTTCCCGCAACACATTCTCAGGCCTCTCTAGTGGAGGACCTATACCTTTCCTCGGTGCCTTAGGCGTTACCTCCGGATCTGGTGCCGAATCCTTGCTTGTGCCTGTACCAGGCGCAGTCATCATCACCTCATCACGGTCCGGGGAGCGAGTGATACGCGCCCCGTGAACCACGCTAAGGGGTGGCTCCCCTGCCTCGACGATGTGCCGCGGATGAACGCACGACACATCGACAGCAACGTAGACCTTGTGCGCGCCGAGCTTGACGAAGAGGCCGTTGCACGGAAGCGGGCGCATGCCGAAGCAGCCAGCGTTGTCGCTGACAAAGTCCAGCGCTCCAAAGCGCTGAACAAGCCCGGAGACGATGCGTTCGCCGGTGCCGATGAGGTTTCCCATCCGGATCTTGACCCCTGCTAGCGCCGCTAGCCCCACGGTGGGCGCCAACTGTCGTGGTGGTGTCACGGCAGATGCCATGGATAGGCTAAAGGTGGGGACTAATATGCGCTAGGGGAATCCAGGGAGGGATAGTGAGGTGATTCCACATGCATAAGTTTGTATTTGATTCACTTCCAAGGTTTACAAGTGCTCCAAGAGCTGTCTTTGGGAGAGGAGGAAGAAGGGACTCTCTTACTCTCACCGCTGGGTAACCCGTACAAGACCAACCCGTAGAACCTAAAATTCACCAACCCACCCCTTCTACAGAGGCCCTAGCCCTCCTTATATAGGGGTGGCTAGGTCTCCACTTAGGGCATACGTGGAGGCATGCCTCCTCCCAAAATAGTAAGCCGACCGGGTTGCTTTTCCCCCGCGTCATCCATGCAGAGGCTACGTGAGCCTCTGCGGCACTGGCGTCACCCGACATTGGCCTTGTCACCTTTGTCGGCCACGCCTCGTTGGTCCTGCCTCTGTCCACTTCGCTCATGCCATGCGTACAGGGGCTACTTTTGACCAGCGAGATTCCTTCCTTCTCCTAGAAGCTTGACATGACCCGGATCGTAGTAGATCCGACCACGCTCGTTCCTGCATGAAAGTTAGATACATTGTTCCGACTTACGGCTTAAGTTGGCTGAGACCCAGTTAGGTGGACATCCCCTGGTTCGGGTTACTCCGTGATTCGGCCTGCCTTGAGGTGACCTGGCCAGCATACACTTTGACCTTGCCGAACCTCGGCTAACTCGGCATTTATACCCCGGCGTGACCCTACCCGGGGGTATCCCCCCAATAGACTTGAAGATAATGAAGGGACTAGAGGCGAATCTCAGCATCAGCCTCAGATCCATTAACGCTCAGAAGCAAACAATAGAGATGTACAAAGCTCTTGTTGAATAGTTGGAGAAGGTCAATGAGCAACGTCGGATCCGTATCTTGATCTTGAATACATCAAATAAGATGCTATGTGCAAGTATTCGCGATTCCGGAGCCTCTCCACCATGAAGCACACAACAGTATCAAATAATCGCAAGGGATTATTTGATCCACCCGGCTTGACTCCAAGCTTGGGGGATCTGTGAGAACCTTGTAATCTATCTTATAGTTTTAGCATGTTTACTTTTCTGCACGCATGGTTAGGTTTAAATATTCGAATTTGCATTAGTTGCGTCAACTTCTAGTTCCCTTTGTTCAAGAGAAGAATTATATCCGTTGAGTTACGAGACTTTATGATAATTGAAGCTGCGTTTGATTCATGATTATTACATTAGATGATTGAACTAGGTTGAGTGTTATGATACTTGTACAACTATCATAATTTTAGGGACTTCCACACCTATATAAGTATTGATTAAGTTATGAGAAGAAGAATTCTGACAGCATATTATGATTAAGAGTTTTCGAAAGCCATTGAAGTAGTGAGCATGATCAAATAGCTTGCCGAATAGAAAAGGAAAAAAGGGAGCAAGGAAAAAGTATATGTATGCAAGTATCAAGAGAGAAAAAGAAAGCAGTTATCAAAAGAATCAAACATATAAAAAAAGAGAAAGAAGAAAAGAGAAAATGATCATGAATCTTCACTATTAAACTTAGTGCTACACATCTCTGAACTCCGTGATTATATGATATGTTGAATCACTAGTAGCTTCTTATAATTTCATTGATACTAGAAAAATATGTGGAAGCCTTTAAGTTATGTAATGTGTAAGGGTATGCTAATGCCCCCGACGTATCTCTACATCCGATGTTGTACTCCCGTTTCAATTTTTGCCTCATTTATTGTAACGTCTCGTGTCTCATGAACATGATGATCTTGTCCATCAGCCACCATCTTGCTTGGGGACGAGCAAGAACCTAGCTTGGGGGAGTTGATGCGTCCAAATTTGAAGCATATTTATCTTTCGTTTTTTGCATAAATAGAGTAGGGATTTTTGTATTTCACTACACCTACGCACGCTATTTTGTTCTTGTTTCAACAGGATCCCAAATCATGGAGTCATATATGAACATATCAATTAAAGCTGTCATATTGTGTAATTATATGATATTTCTAAGTGATAAAAGTCATTTTATGAATTTACCTTCACACCTGGAAGAATAACAAACAAGGAGGAGGCATCAGAACAGATAACGACCACTGGTACGGGCGGAGCCCACCCATACCGTCCGCCTATACCAAGCGCCATCGGGACCGCCTTGTCAACTGGTTTCTCCTGGTGAAGACAAGAGGGAGATCTGACATTCATAGCCACCAGAAACCACGAAACACCACATCCGAGAGGGATCTGAAGGAGGAACTTGGCTGGGGAAAAATCCCAGCTGCTTCGCGGATCATTGGAGGACAACGCATCATCCCCTTCACCATCAACCGCTGCATCTTCATCATCACTATTACTCCATCTTTCATCTATTAGATCTCTTTATAATTCCAGATCCAATTGTGGTTATTAGATCTACCCCCGTACTTTAATCCATCCATTTGATTATGATGATGTTGTTGATTGCTTCCATGAGTGAGTAGTTTCTTTCTTCTTGGGGATATGGAGAAACCCTAGCACAACTATGAACTTGTAATAAAGATGATCTATTCTTGTGTCCATATGACTTGCTTGTCTTTGATATAATTATGACTTGTGTTTGATTTCTCTCTTTAGATGATATGTGAAGTCGACCACATATCATTTGCCTTCGGGACTAAAGGGATGAGAAATCCTTTGGACGTGTTTTGGAAGCGTACCCGGAGTCCCTCGTGACAGATTGGCGCCGGCTCGTAACCCACAGTCAAAGGGGGATTAAGAGGGACTCCCTAAGCTAATTACGATATCCATGGGGAAACCCTTAATTGCGGTGGCCTGTATGGGTGATTGCTCTCAGGCATTGGAGTAGTTATTTAGAGGTGACCTCATACTTGGCTCAACAAAGTGGCTTCCTACGAGCCTTGTCGTGAACATCTTATTATGGGGCTGTCTCCACACATATAATGACACAATAAGTATGTTATCTTGATTACATATAATAATATTACTATGCTAACGGTGTATCCTACATTCCCGAGAACGTTTTAGCCCTATTGAATTCAACCACAATTTCATACAATCTTGTTACTTGTTTTCTTTTACTTGTTTTAATTACTTTTCTGCAAACAACCATAAACAATTCAAACACCCTTTACTTGAGATCAAAGACAACTTACAAGTATTCTTCGGTAGATAGTAATGAGGGGCATAAAGACCTTAACCAATAGCTCTCTATGGGTTCGATATCTTTAGTTCAAAACTAGCTACAATTGGTCTATGCACTTGTAGTTATCAAGGTGCTACAAGATGCCTCTACTTTATCTTTTGCAAGTTTTATGTGGTTGTTAGGGCTTTCGTAATAGAACGTTTCTAATCTACGAACTTTCTAACCACAACATGGATCCAAGAACTTGTCTCTACTACAGCCCTTTCAGGGCCCTTCGTTGTAAATGTTATATCAACTATTGAATGAGAGACATACATCCACTAGCCACTTATACGGTACAAGCCATCTATTAAGCGTGGAACCAGTCTCGCGTAAGATTACGCGTAAGATCGCTCTGGGCCGCTTCATCAAACAATACCATGATATAAGCAAGTACACGTTAGAGGGTAACAACTAAAGGATCAATGCCCGCACAATCCACATGCTTACTGGTCGTACAACATTCCTACACATAGATCGGCCCTAATACCACTAAAGGGGTTCTGGCAGAAAACAAAAAAAATCCTACGTTGGAATGCCCAAACACCAAGGATATATCTATGTAGTAATGTAGTAAGGACCGGAGCGTATAGAATACATACCCTTGTAGAACATACACGGTTAACATTCTGAGAGGAACTTGGTTGAACATAGTCGTACTTATAGCCGACCTCAAGGTCGCGAAGCTCCTCATAGGTCACCCCTTGCTCCATCTCCACCCCACGACATCCAAGGTGTACTATTGGTACCACCCTCGAGGTTTTGTACACATACGATATATGATGACGACCTCCAATTCCCTTATCCCTGCCGGGAGTGAGGAAGTAGATCCCCTGGCTGGAATCCCTGTAGTGCAACGACGTGCTGCAGGCATGTCATCTCTTACAAGCGCCATCCTTCCTAGGATGGCTCCATCACGAGAGGACAACTTGAGAGAGATTTCCCTGAGGAATTTCCTCAGAGAATTGCTTGAATTATTATGTGTTTAATCTCACTCATGGACACTCTTTTATATAGATGGAGGGAGGGTACCTCCCCTTTGGGTGTCCCATGTTGGACTAAAATATATAAAGGAAAAGGAGGAAATGGGGTAGCTAGTCGGCTGGTCCATTGGGGTAGCCAGGTGGGCCACCCTGGCCTCGACCCAGCTCGGCGCAGCAAGCAACAACAGAGAGCAGCAGCCGACCATCAGCCGGGCAGGCTAACCTCACGGCCCAGCATGCGCCCTGCGCGGTGGCCAGGCACAGCGGCCAGGCTGGCTTCCTGGGTGGGCCGGCCGAGCGCCCGCGGCCTAGCTCGCACGCCTGTGCGTCAGTAGCGGCAGCGTGGCCCGGGTGGGCCGGCTCCCGCCCGTGTGGCCCAGCGGCCCGGCTAGCTCGCCCGCCCAGCTCCCCCATGCGCACTATTGGGATGGGGTCGAGCAGGCCGACAGTGGTGGCCGGTGGTAGCAGCTTCCCCACACAGCAGCTGTTATCCGCCACACACTCGCTTGGGCTGGTTGGCCCAACAACATTTCTGCTCCCCCTTTTTGCTGTCTTTTCCTGCCGTTTCCTCCTGGGTCAATTCCCTCCGGGATTTTGGCCTAATGAGGAAGTTGCACTACAAATTTTAATTTTAATATTTATTTTGTATAAGTTAATTCACAATTAACATATAGTAAATGCATACTATAAATTGCCATTTATTTGAAACACCTTTCCGTCCTTTCCTTTCTTTCTTTCTCCGAACAACTTCGGATCCCTTTTGGGATGCATTCCGGTTTCTCTTTCTCTACTATGATTTCATCTTACAGATGATCTCTAGCTCATCGTACCCTTAAGTGTATCCAACGGCATGAGGAGCATCACAGACATGACCTCTATTAATGATCATTAGCGGGACCGGGATGCCCATAATGACCCCTATGTATTTCACAAAGACGGTGTTGTTTGAACCATAAACATCGAATGTAATTCCCTTTGTTTTTTCGATACGACTTGTCCAAGATCTGATCATTAGTATCATATACCTTGTTCAATCTCGTTACCGATAAGTTCTGTTTCACTTGTTCCCGTGATATTCCATCCCCGTGACCTAGTCACATGTTGCAACATTAAGGATGTAATCTCACTAAGTCGGCCGTGTGTATCTTCCCATCACGCGGGTAAACAAATCCCGATCTTGATAACATAGGCCTCAACTATTCTTCTGAAGTACCTGCCACACACCTTTATGGCCACCTAGTTACGGACATGACGGTTGGAATGATCAAAGCATCCACGAGAGATAGTGATTAATATGATCTCATAGTCTAAGGAGAAGGAAACTACGCTTTAAATATTGCAATGATAAACCTTGTGACTTGATTGTGTTGCAATAACTATCTTTGAGAAATATTCATCATAGCATATATGACTCCATTGTCAACTGGCATAAATACTCCATGATTAGGAAACCTTGATCTTCAGTTGCCCAAGAAACTAGTATAAATAGAGGCTACTAGGGACTTAGTCCGTTTCATACCGCACCTGTATCAATATTTCCGCTTGATATAGTTATAGCATAATATGAAACTATTACGAACTAATTGAAATATGATAATAAAACACATTTATTATTTTCTCTAGGACATATCTCCTTCATCTCTCTCTCTCTGGCTCTCGTGCTTGCGGTTCCAAATAGAACTACGCATGTGGGAGACAACACCAACACCGACACGCCATCAATCTCGGCTGGATTGGAGATTGGTAGTCGCCGTTGAGCATCGAGCGTGTGCGAAACCATGCCTGCTGCCTGTTATGGCACCTATATTATCGTGCGAGGAGAAACGTGACCTTGAGGTCGGCTACGCCATTGGACTATGTCATTCAGCTACTTCATCCATGTTCAACATGACTGTTAATGCTTTCGATCTACAAGGGTATGCCACTGAAACATGTTCTTACTATAACATTAACTCATAGATAGATCTTGATAATTGGTATTGTGCTAGTTAAGAAAAATATATTCTTTTCTACTGCGAACCCTTCATATACACCAAAGAGTTCATACATCAAAAGATTAAACATTATATACTACACATAGTTTTTTGAAAGATATCCCTCAAAGGATTAACATTTAAAGTATATTACAAAGATAGTGTTTCACACTACCCGATACTAAACGTGATCCTAAGTTAGATCTAACTATCTAGTAAAGATAAAACAATATTTTTCTTCATAACTCTTGGAGGGTTATTCAACGAATCATTGTCACAAACAAGCCAATGCATTATTCCCTCATTTCCACCCTCACAACAATGAGTGAACCAACTATAAGTTGGTTGATGTTGCAGAAGATGTTCCAGCCATTCTTGAAATAAGTTGCGGTCGCGACGAAAGATAGTGTACTCCTCGGGAACTACGTCATCCATTCCATAGCTCAAAAACATAGTTGTGCCATTGCGTGGGTAAATGTAACCACGTGCAAAACTTGATGACATGACCAAAATTAATTAAAACACATAAAATAAACACAAGTACTCTCATAAAATTACTAAGTTAGAATAACCCACAAAGTGGCTATTAGCAAGATCAATTGAGTTAAGCCTTGTAACAAACTATTGCAGTTCAAACAGATGGAAAGATCTATTCTCATGAAGCAATTTCTGCTTGTTTACTTCCTTATTCATCTCAAAAGTTATGGCACACATGTCTGTCAGTAATGTGGTACACAATTGTGAAAACACTCCTATAAAAACCTCTCTAATGTGGGAATCCATATCTGACATAGTCATTTCTGTAAAATGCAATTAACATTATAAGAAATTCTGTATGGCAGACAATACATACATACATTTGTTAAAAAAAACATACGAGGAATCAATTGGAAATTCTTTGATGTCACCATTAGGGGTATTTCCTTCTATCCTAAACACATACTCACCCTCACATTCTTCATCCTCACCTTTCCCATCTTCATCTTCCTCATCGCCTTCATCATGTTCATCATCTTCTTCATCATGAACTTGTGTGATTAATCTAAAGTTCACAATATTATGGAGAGCAATATTGTGTGACCTCGAGTAGGAAATCCAGAATGGTCCTCTTATGTATGTAGCTTCTTCGTTCTTCATCAAGAAAAGTTCAAACCTAAGGCCTGCGGCCATAGCAGGTAGCCACTCATCGGCAAAATAGTTGAGTGTTTCCTTGAATTAACAATGAATGACAAAAACAAAACAAAGATGACGACGTTGATGCATATATAACATAACAGATCTACTACATAAACAAATAGGTTATCTATATATGCTTCATCTTACTACTATTAATTAAGAAAGTAGTATAATTTATTTAAAAAACATAAATGAATTTCTTGTGTGTCTTATCATTTCACATCAAAAATAAATTTATTAAATATATTTTCTCTATTTTTCTTTTATTGTTTACAAATATGGTAGAAATAGAAAATAATTGATTGAGAGTTTTTCTACTACTCCTAATTTCTTAAGAAAATTATTCTAAGATTCTTATTGATATTTCTAACATGCTCAAACAATATTTTAGTTCCTACTAGAACACAGAAGATACCTATTTTAGTTCCTAACAAAGAATGAAATCAAAACTTAAAATAATGTGAAAAAATCCCAAATTCCTACGAGAGCATCAGAACAATATTTAAATTGTACTTTTTAAACACATATTACAATAATTTTAGTTCCACAACATGCTAAATATTAGTACTTGCTGATTAAGGATAAACATGCATGTCTATTTGAACGGCTAAAAATTACTCATCAAAACATCATCAAAGTTTAGCTGGTTCATGATGATGTTGAACAACACTACATTGTTGTTTAAACGACCATAGTTCACCTATGGCTGGGTGTAAACACGATAGATCTCCATCAATACCCTTGCTTCCGCGCACTGAAGAAGAAGAAGAAGAAGAAGAAGAAGAAGAAGAAGAAGAAGAAGAAGAAGAAGAAGAAGAGGAGGAGGAGGAGAAGGAGGAGGAGGAAGATGGAGGAGGAAAATCAGAACAATGACGAACTGAAGAAACCCTCTACAGTAGAGGAAGTAGAAAACATGTAGAGGGAGAAAATCTCACCCTCGATCTGGGGAACAAACTGAAGATGCACACTCTACTTCTGCCTATAAAGATTCGACGAATGATTACAGTAAACCCATAGAAGGAAATCAAAGAAGATGAGGGGAAGAAGAACTTGTGGCGGAGAGTTCCGTACTATCGCTAGAACTCGCGGTTGGGTTTGCTGATTTAGTTTCCCCTCCTCTTATTTGAGGAGGTTGTTTGGAAAATTATCCATATTTAGGGGATGAATCTTAGAGATGGTTGATATTCGAGTCCATTTGAGGTGCAATCGATGGAACTGAAGTTCAGGTTTGATGCAACTGCACATGTCAGGCCTATAGTTAGGAGCGGCCCACAATACTAACTGTCTCTAGTTGATTATTTTTTGGAGACAATGCATATTAATGACCGTCTACTAACTGTGTACAGAGTCGATTTGTTTTAGCAACCACATCCGATTATTATTGGAGACAAGTTAATGACCGGCTCTAAGATTTTTAGAGACGGTTATAAAATTTTGACAGACTGAGGGTGGGAAGGAGAGATGGATTTTTTTTTGAACTTGGTAGAAACCGTCCGAGTGCGCATTCTCTAATTAACGAGTTTGTACTAGTGAAGAATGATGTTATTTGATTTAATATACTATGCATCATATTTGATTTAATATACTATGCATCATGTCGAGTGTTTTTTTATCCCGAACAGGAAAAGTTCAGCCTTTGCATCGAGATGTATACACTACAGTGCACCTTTTTTTAAGAATAACCACTATAGTGCACCATGTCTTGTAATAAAAAGAAATACTTGTCTATAAGCATACAACACTTTTTACTTGCTGCTCTAAACCTCTCAACCTTTGTTCCTTTATACTCCCTCCATTCAGAAATATAAGACATTTTAGCTTTGTGAAATAAATGTATCTATAGTTTTTGGTGTATAGATTTACTCGGAACCTCTACGAACCTATACACTAAAATACGTAGATACATTTGATTCACAAAGCTAAAACGTTCTTTAGAGGGAGTACGATCAATCAATTAGGTAGGATATCATTAGGATTCATCACATTAGCCTACCATCAAATTGTTCGTGTGGAGGCGTAGGCAAAGGAGACCAAAAAACAAACAAGATCAAGCTTCAAACATATATATACTGTAACAAAACCGTACTAGTGCAAACAGTTGTACGTGCACCTGTAGAGGAAGAAACAGCCGTACGCGCAGAGCCGTAGATGCAATCATCTCTTCACCTTGTCCACCGAACGGCGTCATGAAAACTCTAGCAACACCACGGGCTCCGATCGGAACGCCAGGCTTCCGAAACTGCGCGAGCGGTTGTTACCCTGTCGGGCCGGACGGAACAGAATTTTCTCCTGTGCGGTCTCACTGACATCCTTGCCCCACGTTGTCACCCACCCGTCAAGAACGCTTCGCCTTGGCCTCCACCAGTTACCACCGGGGACAGTAAACAGTAGAAACCGGCAGGCAGTAACGACACCGCCACCACCATCGGCGCAGCGCAGGCAAAGGCAAAGGCAAAGGCAAAGGAGGGAGAGGACAATTTACCGCGATGACAACAACGACGGCGACGCGAGCACCAACCACCCTTAAGTAAGACGCGCGGAGGCGGGCGGGCAACGACGGGTCGCGATTAAGCTGTCGCGCGCGGCAGGGAGTGGCGAACTGGTGGTGGATCTGACGCCACTTGCTGCTACGACTTCACCATCCCTCCCCCTCGCCTCGCCCACGCCGCCCTTCTTCCCCCACTTCCTCCTCCTCGTCTCTGTCTCCCCCGTCCTGTTCCGCAATTACTCGAGCATCCCGCGCCCGCCCGCCCGCGGCGTCGATCTCTGCGACGGCGGCCAATGCCGGCGGCGCGATGAGCGTGGAAGACGAGGTGGTGCGGGAGGGGGAAGAGGAGGACTCGGAGGAGCTCTTCTACGAGTCGCTCGACCGCATCCTCTCCTCCTCGGCCTCCTCCACCTCTGCCTCGGACGACGAAGGCGACCACCCGCGCCGTAGCAGACGCGGCTACGATGCCGCGGCGGCCGCGGCACTCGACCTGTGGACCTCCGAGCCGGCGCCCATCCAGGAGCGGCGCCACCGGCTGCTCCAGCTCATGGGGCTCGCGGGGGACCCTTCCCTCGCGCGATTCGAGATGGGCCGATCCGCCTCCTCCTACGACGCTGCGGGCCCGCCGCCGGCCTCTCCCGTCGCGCGGTCCAGATCGGACGGCGCCGCACCGGCCTCCACCGAGAAGCCTCCGATTGCAGGCGGCCGTTTGCGCACGACCTTGTCGGACGCGTCAGATGCCACCCTGGAGGCGGTCGAGGAGGACCCGAGCTGCTTGATCAGGAACCTCGACGACGGCAGCCAGTTCGTGGTCAGGGAGGAGTCCGGCCTCCGCGAGGTTGGTACCGGGCGGCAGCTCACCGTGGAGGAGTTCGAGCTATTCATCGGCCGCTCCCCCCTCGTCCAGGAGCTCATGCGCCGCCAAGGCGTCACCAACTCCAACCCAACCTCCAATTCCCAAAGTGGCGCATCCACCCCAATGGAGAGGTCTAGCTCCGGCTCCAGCAATGGCGGGGCGCGTTCCAGGCGGCGCGGCAACTGGCTACGCAGCATCCGCTGTGTAGCTGGCTCCATGGTCACCTACTCACGCGACGACAAGGACACGTCCTCAGAGAAGGGTGGCCGCCGCTCCAGCTCCGCTACAGATGACAGCCAGGAGGGTGTTGCACGTCATGGCCCGGACCGTGTCAAGGTGCGCCCGTACGGGAAGTCAGGCAAGGACTTCACTGGCCTCTTCATGAACCAGGAGATACATGGCCACAAAGGGTCCATCTGGAGCATCAAGTTTAGTCCCGATGGGCGATACCTTGCAACTGCTGGAGTGGATTGCGTGATCCATGTTTGGGAGGTGTTGCAGTCCGGGAGGATGAAGGAGGACAGGGAGCTGGGAGATAATGGGACCTGTAATCCGTTTGTTACCATGGTATGCGATGAGTCGTCGGAGCCATCGATTGCCACAGAGGGCAGTCATTGGGAGAAGAAGCTTCCTGCACAGGCTCTACCCAATGGGAGATCAGTGAGCTCAGACCAGTTGAGGGTGCCAGAGCATGTGTTTGCATTGTCGGAAAAGCCTGTGATAACTTTTGCAGGGCATTCAGAAGATGTGCTTGATCTCTGCTGGTCCAAATCTCAGGTAATGCTCACATTTTATTGTACTCTTCCTTCAATTCCGATGTGCAAATACTAGTTTTGTGTTTAATCTCAACATGCAAAATGTGCTGTAAGTGGAATGGAATTCAGACATGATAATGGTCACAGTACTAATTAAAATTTGTAATTAGAAATAAAAAACTAGGCATAGTTATCAGATTAGGGACACCACCTCGTGTAACCTTGTCAAGTTGGCATCCTGATCTGGTTCAGGATTGAGCAATTTGATGTTGAAGCAAACGACTCTTATGACCTATTGTTTTGGAGAGAGGTGGAAGAACTGTTCTGTTGTTTTCTTGCTGGAATTCAAAGGGTACACAATAGGTCCATTATGTAGGACTCGTCACTTGATACACAAGATGGATAGAGACTTGAATTCTCAAGCTTGTTCTTACCATATCTGGATTCTTCCTAACTACCCGGGTCCTGTCATATTTGGGCTCTCCCAGTTTAAAAGATGAACTACCTAATCGGGAAATTATGAGGATCCTTGGTGCTGCGTGAGCCATATACTACACATACATAACAATGGCATTGTCATGTTCAATTATTTGAAAATAAATATGGCCGGAGCTAGATGCATTACTACATTATACAAATTTACAAAGTTCGATGTATCTATTCTTCCAGTCGGTTCCATTTGTTGAAGCACTTTATTCGTAACAACTATTTCCAAGACTTTATACTTTGTTGTTCTTTGGCTCAATGCCCTGCTTGGCGATGTCGTGGAGGTTCAGGGCTTTATAGGTGCTCCATGTCAAATTTTGACGTGGATCAGCTAAGGACTAAGGTCAACGCACTGGGATGGGAGGAGAGAGGTAGAATTTGCTTGGATACAGAGTGGCAGGAGAGGGAACTGGTTCAGGGCTTCTTTGCCACTGGGTTGTGATAGGTGGCAGCGCATGGAATCTGTAGGTGGTATATGACCTCCCATGCGCAGACGAAGGGGTTCATTGTTGTGAGGCTAGGAGGGATGGGGGTGTTGTGGTGTACTAGCTTTGAGTGCTGCTGATTTGGTGGGGAATGGGTTTTCCAGTAGGATGGTATTGGATCCCACGACACCTGACTACAGCCCACTCAGCAAACAAAAAGTACAGTATTCAAGTTACACTGAAACCAGACTACAGCACAAAATGACCAACCAGCACCTCTTATGTGTAAAGATTTCTTTATTTGTGAAGAGCTAGGTGTTGCACAAAACGTTTCTAAATACTAAATAATGTAGTTGAACATCATTTCCAATGGTCGCAGCGTCTCTCTCTCTCTCTCTCTCTCTCTCTGCAAGTTATTGTTGTCATATGCTCATCACAAATATAAATTCAGATTTCCGGAAAACTATTACGAGTTGCTTTAAACAGTGAACAGTCGCATATTGTTCTCCATACTGACCACCACATATGGACACTCACACCCACACACGAGGGGACTCACACACAAAGATGAGAAAAATGATAAATGAGGATTTTCTTGAATTCTTGGAAGTATCCTCAAAGTACCTCTGGTTAATTACTCCATCACTCTACTAACTAAGGTTTCTTTATCATTTATACTTTCCCAACATCCCCAAATTTACCATCTATAGTGCCAATTATCCATGGTGTACAATTTTAACTGAACTTCAGCTTGCAGTGTGTTATAGAGTGTTAACTAGGACATCGTCCATCTCGGTTAAAAAATATTTGCTAGTTCCATTAATTATCACGTTGAACTGCCGTGGATGGTAGGGTCTCTTCTGAGAATTCTAATCTAAAAAAAAATACCAAGAGCCTTCTGCTTCTGACTATATTGCATTGTACTCCCTCTGTTCAGAAATATATGACGTTTTAGCTTTGTGAATCAAACGTATTTAGACGTCTTTTAGTGTATAGGTTCGGAGTGAACCTATACACTAAAAAGCGTCTAGATACATCCATTTCACAAAGCTAAAATGTCTTATATTTCTAAACAGAGGGAGTAGACTTTAGCACGCAGATGAATGTTATTTTGGTTCCAAAACTTCAAAGTTCAAAGCAGGTTGGCAGGCCCTTAAATTTGTAGCCATTGGGCAAACCGCTGATTCAACAAATTTTTAGAGGAATTGGCTGCATTGAAGATGAATACCGCATTTTAAAATTAACCTATTCCATTTACAGTGGTGACTTATCGTTGAAGTTAATGCATTCCAAGCTAATTTTGAAATTTACGGACCTAAGTCAAACTTTGGTGCAAGTTTAAGGACCCATAATGTAATTTACTCATCTATCCTAAACCTATAATTGTAGGAATGGGACAGTATATTTTGTTAGGACTTTTTTTCTTGTTGCCAGTTATTTCAGTCCCTGAGCTTCAATTTCGAACTGATGTGCAGTACTTGCTTTCATCATCAATGGATAAAACTGTACGGCTGTGGCACATGTCAAGCACTTACTGTTTGAAAGCCTTCTCCCACAGTGACTATGGTAAGAACTATGCTTTCAGAAGATTTCTCTCCATGTGCGCACAAACGCACTGAAAGCATTGCACTGAAATTTCTCATACCAATTTCTTGGTCCAGTTACTTGCATCCAGTTCAACCCTGTTGATGATAGATACTTCATTAGTGGTTCCCTGGATGAAAAGGTTCGAATCTGGAGTATACCAAAACGTGAAATTGTTGATTGGGTTGATCTACATGAAATGATTACTGCTGCCTGCTATACTCCCGATGGACAGGTTTAACTTACTTCACAATTCTATAACTGGTCAACAAGGGTTATTGGCTTATTGCTTGTTCATCTTAACACATTTTTGCATTTTCTGCAGGGTGCACTCATTGGCTCGCACAAGGGCAGTTGCCATGTGTATGACACGTCTGGTATTTCTCTTCCTCCCTCTTATTTAGTTCCACTGTTTAACTACTGTAACCTTTTTTCTCTGAGGACTCAGGCTAGTATTGTCTACACATTGCATTGTAATGGTGTTATCATGTTCAACAAACTGAATTTATATTCTTTCCATGTCTTACAAGCTTTTTTTTTCTGTTTTTTGAGTAGATAATATGCTTTGCTACAAGAGGCAAATTGACCTGCAGCTTAAGAAAAAGAAATCCAGCCAGAAGAAAATCACAGGATTCCAGGTGTTTACTCTCAAGAATCATTTTAAATTCGATATGAATCATACTGTACCTGACATACTTTTCCTGTTCCATAATGTACTGACACTGAATAATAGTTCCTCAATAGTTTGTCCCAGGGAGTTCTTCAAAGGTCATTATCACATCTGCAGATTCACGTATCCGAGTTGCTGATGGCTTCGAACTACTTCACAAGTTTAAAGGTAGGTGATACTGAGCTTATTGAAGTCCACATTGGTGCATATCATGTTGATTCCACTGTCCTCGGGTGGTTTGTTTTGTCCAATAGCTCCCCACCCACCCACCCACCCAGCTCGTCCGCTGCCTGCTGTTGACGAGCCTGAGTTCTGCACAATCTCTCCCTTTGCATGAACACTCGCTATTTGTTTTAAGAAAAAAAGACTCTTTCTCTAGTCTGCTGGTTGGTTACCATTGTTACTTTTCAGGGTTTCGGAACACCAGCAGCCAAATCTCAGCTTGTTCAGCTGCAAACGGGAGGTACATTATTTCTGCAAGTGAGGATTCAAATGTATATATCTGGAGATACAGTGATGATTCCAAACCAAGCAGAAAGAAGAACATTGTATCTGTCACAAATACCCACGAGCGCTTCCACTGTGAGCGTGTGACAGTTGCCGTTGCTTGGCCTTCTACCAGTGCCAGAATGACTTCGAGAGTTAACTCCTGGAAGCAAGATGACCTGGAATGTGCATCTGGCAATGGCCATATACTTGAACCTGAACCTGCTAAAGAGGATGACAACAATTCAAATCACAACGGTGACAGGACATCTGCAACTTGGCCTGAAGAGCTCATGACGAAAACGAAACAGAGCCCCAAGTCTAATACCAGCCATTCCGGTGAGCTAGACTACGCTATGAGCCAGTCTGCCTGGGGCTTAGTGATCGTGACAGCAGGCCATGATGGTCGAATCAGAACGTTTCAAAACTTTGGTTTTCCAAGTATAACACCAATCTGAGTACTCGTACGCGACCCATTGCATTGCAGGACTATAGTTTTGTGTACAGATAGATGGAGATAATGGGTGAGTTGCACGGCATCGAAGGATTGAATTTGGTTGCTCCCTGGTGCGCCTGCTTCACAGCTCAGAATCTTCGACTAACATATTGTCAGGACTCAGCTACTTCGGTATGACATTCATTTACTCTAAATTGTACATGAAAATGAGGCCCTAGAGTGACGCCTGTCAGCTGGTTGGAGTGAGATCTTTTCTCCTCTCATCCAGTAGCTTCGACCGTGTAGCATTTGTCTTTTTGCCCTTTCCATTTTTCTCATCTTTATATTATATATCCTTGTAAGAAAAAATCTCAGTGCTACAAAAAAAGAAAATTGAAAGAGTTACATAGCTTCAGAAGTGGAAAATGATCTTCTGAAGCGTTTAGACCATTTGATGAAAGTCATTTCTCTCTTGTTGCTTTATTGTCTGAAAGACCAGTCTGCCCTCGGCTCTCCCATCCACCGGCTCTTACTCCCTCTGTTTCAAAATATACGGACAAAATATGCTTCTGAGTAGACATGAAGCATTCTGGGGGCCACTTTGCGTGAAAGGTGGCGGGTCCTGTTCTATCAGCACACAACTGAAGTTTAATTTGTAGGAGCGGGGCCACTTTTAGTACGTATTAGCTTTTTTGAGCGGGATTATGTTTAGTTAGCTGCCACACTGAACTTTTTTTTGAGGGAGCTGCCACACTAACCTGTGTTACTTAGGACATGGCCTATGTGTATCAATCAAAGTGGCCCAAGAATCACAAGTATACGGTCGAATGGGAGTTTGTCTCCAACTCAAGCATCATCTATTTTTTCTTTTGGCTCATGAACATTGGATACCCTAGTAACTAAGTATTTTCTCCCCTAAAAAAACTGAGTATTTTCTCCAATCCTTTTTATAACTTGCACCTCTTTATTCATTGGAAATAAGTGTTACATCTGAAACTTCAGGTGGTTCATCTATCCAGACATTTTGGATTGATTTTTTTTTGCTAACCTAGCTAACTCATGAGTTATGGAATTCATCTTGCAGGGACTTTATTCAAACTGATTTTTTACAAACTCTGTCAACAGTCCATAGCAGTCATAAAAAATTGCCGTGCGATTGAGCTCCATATAACATTGTGTTCACTACCTCTGAACAGCCAGAGGTAACAATCACACGATTGCATCCAATAGTTTGAGCTAGCACGAGTCCTTGCTTTAGACCATCTCTAGCAGATCCTAGATGAACCGAACCCGGAAAACTCAGATCAGGGAAGCTGAAAAAAATCGTATTGTATCAGATACTAGAACAAGTGTCTGCATGCAAACATGAAATTAAACATAAGTAGAAGACTAATTATACAATACCAAAGCGGCATAACTACTAGTTCTACTAGCCTTAACCCTAATTGGCACCTAGATCAGTGTAGAAGACTAATTATACAATACTGAAGCAACACTAGGATGGAGCTACTAGTTCTACTATCCCTAGCCCTAACCGACACCTAGATCAGCGACATAGTTCGTCATCACTAGAGCGCCCCTCCTCAGATGCTGAGAGAGTGGAAGATAACCTCGTTAAGCGGGTGCGACGGTTGAACAAGGCCCCACTCCTTCTCCAGAGAGTGGATAGTCGCCTTCTGGCCGTTGAGCTCCTCCTAAGCTATGTTGGGGTGGCCGCGTCATCGGGGTTCGCTCAGCTCGCGAATGCGCTCCAAATAGGCCTCGTCGAAGGCTTCCTGGCCCAACCGAAGGGACGACCGATGGTTCCGAAGAAGGGTCCGCGTAGCCGAATTGGGACGGAGCTTCGCACCTCCGCGTCGTGGGAGGAACCGTCACGGTCGCGGCCCGCGTTCGAGCCACGACGACGGTGACTTCTAGTGGGGGCTCCCATCGCGAGATTGCTTGTCGTAAGGAGCGGGATGGTGTGGTGGATGAGAGAAAATTGCGGCGGAGGGGTCGAGGGTTTGGACCCTAAATCACCACCCGACTTGAGTATACGGCCATACTTATCCAATTTTGGGTGAAAAATGGACGGAGAGATTTTCCTTTCAGGGTTGTATACAGCCATATTTATCCAGTTTTGGGTGAAAAAATATCCGGTTTTGGACCGATATCCATCTTTGAAAAGGTCTAATTTAGAATTATTTGTTGCAATGAGACTGCCAGATCTTTCTCGGATCACCGCTCCTATAGTACTGTACCACGAAGTTGACCCTCATCGAACCTAGCATCAATATTAAGTTTGACATGGTCTGGAGGTGGCTTAACCCAACCACTCCGCCTGGGTTTTGCTTTCACGGAACTAGCATCACAATAGTTAGTCGGTAAACGTTGTAATCGTCATGGCCGATTTTGTAGCAGTCGTAGTTTCTTGCCATGCATTTGTTGTCGTCGCTCCCACCAAACCATAGGTACGAGGCGACTGCAATCAGTTCTCCTATATGTTCATCTGCCCCACCCCAAGATCAATACTTGGTATTCATTGCTGAGCAAGAGTTCCAGGATTGCTTGACCTGCTCTGTCCAAACCGTATTCATGATCAATGATCCGTTCTAGATCCAAATGCTTCCTGACTAGTTTTGCGCTTGGGCATAAAAAACATCTGTTTGATATCTTCGACCCCCCTCTCATATGGGATATTGAGCACTAACCTTGACGTGCCTGTTTGCAATTACAGCTCAGAGCATCTCTAGCAGATACTGCATCCGTCCGTACAGCAAAACGCGGATGTGGTAAACCGCAAATCGATTTTGCGATGCGAAAAACGGCGGGGCGGATCAGATGTCGCATAGTTGTATCGCAAAACCTTATATTCCCTTTTACGGTTCAGTATGCAACATCTGTTCCGCATCGGCACGTGTACCGTAAAACATAGTTCACCGCAAAGCACACAATTTAGTGTATGAACAAGAATTTAAAACACCATTGGTAGATAATTTGAGACGGCATTCAACGGCGAGGTTTTCAATCAAAGAAATTAAACATAGCGAAAGACTAAATGAAACCCTAATCGACGATCTCGCTTCCGCTGTCCTCTTTGTCGTCATCTTCCATGGCCCCGGCAGCCCCGTCTTCCTCGGCCGCGCCGTCGCCGTCGTCCTCAATGTCGCTGTCGGAAATCTCGATGATTCCGGTGCGGTTAGTCTTCATCAAGAAGTCTTGATGGCAGAGGAGATGGTGTGTCCCGGAACCGCCTAGAATTGTACCCTCCCTTCGCGGTTGTGGTCGTCGGGGTGGACCTTGCGGCAGTGTTCGGGGCAGATGGCAAGCGCCGCCCAACGCTCCAGCTTGAATAACCTCGGCCAATAGGAGTGAAAGGATTGTATGGGCACCTAGAGGGGGGGGGGGAGGGGGTGAATAGGTGCTACTTCAATTTTACTCATTTTCAATTTAGGGTTTGACACAAAAGGTAAATTCTCTAGATTATGCAACTATGTTAAATTTACCTATATGTCAAACTAGCACAAGTACTAAGCAAGAACTAGATAAGTAAAGTGCAGTAAAGGATAGAAGTAGCCAAAGTGGAGCACGTGGAGCCATAAGGATTTGTTTCTCGTAGTTCCTTCCTTTTGAGGGGAAGTATGTCTATGTTTGGAGAGGGGGTGGTTTCAAACCACCAATGCCATGAGAGGCCTCCCTTGTTCTCCGATGAACCGCACCCCAATGGGTTTGATTCACCTCTTCCACTATACGGCAACCTTCGAGGTGGAAGCCGACACCTTTACAACAAGTTTGAGGCACACATCCACAACCTAATTGGAGGCTCCCGAATACAAGCAAGCTGTCAAACAATCAAAGACAAGCTAGTAAGAACCAAATCATAAGCTAGGGTTTCCAATAAAACACTAGAGCAAGGGGCCCTCAAGTAAATGAGGGGGAAATGAACATCTCTCTTGGTGAAGCTATAGATCAAGGCCTCCTCCTTCGATTCTCCAAAGATCAAAGACTTTGGATGGTTGAGTGAAGAGATCTTGTGGATTTGGTGGCTCAAATGGTGCTGGAGTTCTTGAGGTGGACGAGCAACTTCCAAGGTAGAAGAAGGGGCCTTTATATAGGCCCCCTGGAATTAGAGCCGTTGGGAGCCACTTACCCCCGGATAGTCTGGCCAACATCAGCCGGACTATCCGATAGAGCCGAACACTCTGGGTGAAACTGACCGGACACTTTGGCCTGGCAAAGTTTCCGGCCAGTGTCCGGATTGTGTCCGAGAGGTGTCCAATTTGCACTACTGATTGTCCAAGTAGGTCGACAAGCCCCTAGGGCCGGACACTCCGGGCCAAACAAGCCGGACACTCCGGCCAGAGAAGTTTCCGACAAGAATCCGGGGAGTGTCCGAAATGGTGTTCTGAATGTCTGACGGAGTCGCCCACTTCCCAGGGCCGGACAGTCCAGCAGAAACCAGCCGGATAGTCCGGATGAGCCGGATACTCCGGCGCATATCTGCCGGACAGTCCGGCCAGGACTTCCTATACAGACTTGATCCTGGTCAGCCATATATCTTCAGTGCACAAAAACTCTCGAGTATATGTTGTCTCCTGCAACATTTAACATCAGATTAAACTATCCACGTGTTGTCAACAAACATCAAAATCATAGGAAGGGCATAAATTCCCTTTAAATCTCCCCCTTTTTGGTGTTTGATGACAACCCAAGGATTTGCATAAAGGATAGATAATAATTGGCACAATAGGAGATTTATAGAATCTAGTAAGACTCCCCCTAGATATGTGACCATTTTTAGCTTTGCATTTGAATACAAGATCACACATCCTAGGATCATATCCTCACTAGATTTTAAAGCTAACAAGTTATGACATGATATAATAACAGCTAGATCGATAAACTAGGCATAACATAGTCATTAACACAATCGGGTAAGTATGTCACTACACATATAACGGAGTTCAACACAATATAGTACTCAAACAAGTAAGATAAAGACACAAAGCTTCAAAGAGGCAAATCGAAACAACGTGAAGCTCGTGTACCCATGCAAATCCCCGGTAGCAACCTAATAACTGGGCTACTTCTCCCCCTTTGGCATCGAGACGCCAAAAATGGAAAAGAGCATGACTAAAGCGTCCCAAAGCCAACTCTAGACACTGTAGTCGTCGTCGTACTCCTCCTCCTCATCCTCATCCTCATCGCCATCCTCATCATCCTGATCCTCCTGAGTAGAGCTCTGGCCGTGAGGGCGAGAAGAAGAAGACACGTCCTCAAACATGGACCAGTCCACACGTCCCTGACTCCAGTGACCATAGGACAGAGTGCCATCAGACGCCTGCTGCTGAGAAGGATCAACATCCATGGGTGTAACACCCTCGAATCGGCCCTATGCAAGTTTTAGCGATTCCTGCCAAACTCACATAGAAACGATTCAAAGATGCCTACCAGTCACTTGCGTGCGGGTGGAAAACAAAGTAACATCATTACACAATAGTCCATGATGGAACCCAGAGAACATATATATACAACAACGACTCCATGAGTCAAGAATACAAATATACAATACAAAGATCCAAATCACCTTGAAAACGATACAACATCCGAGTACGAATAAGATCCAAATGGGGCTAAGAGCCCTGAAGAATAACCAATGGCATCCATAACCCTGCCCAGGCCAAGTCAGAAGGTAACCCTACTAACGACGTCAAACTTATACCTATTAAACAAAAGGGGTGCCAACAAAGGGCAAAGGAAAAAGGGAGCGGTCAGTACTGAGGCCAGTACACTGCGAGTCTAGAATTCGGTGGCTCTCGCCTACATAGGTATGGTGGACTGAAGCGGCAGCGAAGCATGCACTATACAACCTATAGGGACTGTTGGGGATATACTTTCCGGGTATCCTCACAGTTCCTCACTGACCAGGGTGGCCCACTTCAGGTTAGAGCTTTGCTTCACGGGCGGCCCAGTCAGGGAGAAGAGACGGAGTCCAATATGGCTACGGGAAGGCCTAGAAGACTTACCGATGTAGGCCCGTAGTATTACTTGTAGTTCAAGATGTACTCTGTAACCGACTCTTAGTCGTAGTCGGATAGATCTCTCCTGTAAACCCTAGGCCGGACATCTATATAAGCCGTCCTAGGGAGAGCCTTTAGGGCACCTACCTTGACAATAGTCTACAATCTCAACTCGCACAGGCGAAACCCTTGTAACCCATATTCCGGCTCTGCCGTATTACTGGATTGCTAGAAGGAGTAGGATCCATCCAAAGCCGATGGATTCGAACCTGGGTAAACTTGTGTGCTCACAGTCCCGGAATCCCGTACGACTCACACCCCTCTCTTCCACACGCCTCGAGGACCCCCTCATGGCGTACTTGTCATCAATCCGACGACAGTTGGCGCCCACCGTGGGGCAAGTGAGCTTTAGATCTGTGTTCCGAGCGGAATCTGCAAGAATCAGAATTGGCGAGACTATGGCTATTGGTCGCATCTCTACGCCAGCGACATCCCTCTCATCGTTCTCGACGAGACCTGGATTCCGGCTAGGGAGGCCGTGACTGGCTACACCATCATGTCTTTTGGCGAGATTGATGTTTACATCGGTTTTGCTGAACCTGCCCCACCCACCCCGGCGGTGATGATAGAGGTAGAAGAAATTTCTAGGTCCCCTTTGTCCACGGAGGCGGCAGAGTTCCGGATCTTAGAAATCCCTAATCCCACCTAGCCCGCACCAGTTGCGGAGGTAGTGGAGAAATCCGAGCCTAAAGCAGACCTGGCGGTTCAAGTCGAATCTGGAGTGGACCTCCCTAGTGAGGTCAAATCCCAGATCGATCTGTCTGCTGAGGTCGAAATCCAGGAGGAGCACAGTAACAACCATGGTTTCGACTCTGCCAACGCTGGAACAGATCAACCGTTCCTGAGGCATACATTGAGGCGCATGATACTGCAAGACGCAAGCATGGATGAGGTTCTCGAAACCATCAGGATCTTTAAGGAAGCCCACAAGGAAAGCCGCAACTACCTCAGGACCCACACGTCACACTTCGTCGGATACGTTGGGTTCGGATCCGGCTCTGCCAATGCTGGAGAAAACACCGACTCAGTGCTGGAGGCGATCGGAACAAACACCGATTTACCCGCATCCTCAGATGACTTGATGACGTCGGCAAATTTCCGAAAGTTCTCCGCGGAGTATGAAGAGGAGTATAACTCCAAAGCTGCAGAAGAAGGAGAAGCCATGGATGAAGGATCTAGGGAAAACTCTCCCAAAGCATAGGATGACATGGATATCAGAGATAATCTCGAGGTCCAGATGTCTGAAAGTACCGATCAGAGCTTGACTTCGGGAAACGGACCCAAAGCCGTCTATGCCACCGGCGCTGCCAAGAAGACAAAGAAGAAGAACAAGAAGAACAAGACCCCGACAAAAGATCCTCCGGCGGAGGAGGTGATTGCCGAGGAATATGAGGAAGACTAGGATGGAGCACGTATCCCAGACGAGCCCAAAGAAGAGTTGGTGGATGGACACGTGATCACTGAAGGTGCACGTAAACTCATCGATGATGCATTAACCACATCTATTCCTACAGCTGCAGAACTTACTGCTGAAGAGCTGGACGAAAGGGCCCAGGCCCTAGAAGCGCGTCACCAAGTACTCCTCGATGAAGCCAAAAACCTTGAGAAAGAAAAGAAACACATGGCAACTGCGGAGAAGTACAACTCTAGGCAACATCAGAAGACCAAGAAACGTCATACTTATGACGACCAATTCGTGCAGATTCACAAAGTCCTCTTTGGAGGAGAACATGGGATGCCTCGACGCGATAGCAACGGGGATTGGGTGTATCCAACACCAGTGCAAAACATAGTTGCGGCTCGAGAAATCCTATTTGCTAATCCAGGCCCAGAGCAGATCCGATTGGGCATTAAACTACTCAACAAGGGTCTAGAGCAGCAAAATGTCGCCCTATCCGGAAGCCAAAAACTTGTCTCCCATTCTGACCAATGTCGGACGGATCCGGCCTGGAATGACATAAGACCCCAACGTGCTCCGGAACAGTATCACCGTTCCGACCGTCGGGAACACAACTACTCAAGAACCGGATCTTCAAGATAGCACCACAAAGCTGCACGTGACTGGCGCAACGTTACCACAGTTGTGGAGCAAGAGGCAATTGCTGCACAGAATCCGAAGAATCCTCCCCGGGGAGAATCGAAGGATCGCAGGGAAGAACATAAAGTCGGGAGGAGGACCGACAAAGAATGCCACCTCCTAGACATGCAAGCCATTTGGCTGACGGGTGAAGGAACGACGGACACCGTGCCGAGTCAAGCCAGCAGGGGGCTCGTCGTAATGAAGATCCTCCCCGGAACCGGAATAATGACGCTCTAGACGAAGGCCAGCGAACAACCGGAAACAATCCAGCTGCTCTACCCTCTCCACCAAGTAGCCATCACAACGGTTCCCAAGGAGGCCAGGGAGGGTGTCGTTGTGGAGGAGGTGGTGGCAGAAGCCGAAGTCCGGCTCCAAGGCACCACAGCCACAGCCGTCATTCGGGATGATCTTTATCCCCAAGTGACGCAAGGCACAAGATTAACTCCAATATAGAGGTGCGGCGCTACAAAAATGATGATATATATGTGGGCCCAAAGTGCTTCGGACCACGCATAAGAGCTACAAAATTCCCGGAAGGATTTGCTATCTCAAGACACATTCAAGCCTACAACGGTATAGCTCGGCCAGATACTTGGCTCAAAGATTTTTTCCAAGCTTGCTGTATCGCCAAAGGCGGAAATAGCCTGGTCACAATCCGATATCTCCCACTCATGTTGCGGAAGACGGCACGATCATGGATCAATGAGCTTCCGGATAACACCATCCACAACTGGAGTGACATGCAAAGTGCGTTCTTTTAGAATTTCGAAGGCACATACCGGAGGCCCTGTACGGTAGGAGACCTACAGCGTTGCACCCAGAAAGCCGAAGAAACTTGCCGAGATTATCTCGGGCGATGGATCGACACCAAGAACTCCTGTGAAGGAGTAAATGACCAAACTGCGATTGAACCTTTCATTGCAAGTCTCCCAATTGGTTTACTACGTCATCGCTTGAAGTGTGATAAGGTCACTGATTTGGGAGAGATGATAGAAACAGCGAGCAAGTATGCAGATGCTGACGACGATGCAAAGGGATTACTGAATGCCCTAGTTGTGCCACAGTCGGCAAAACAACCAAAGCAACAAGCTCAGAAGCGCAAGAACACCTCGGAAGAAAAGCCCAATGCAGAAACGGAAGTGGTTACTGCTACTTTCGGGTCTGGAGGATGAGGAGGACATGGCGGTGGCCGTGGATGCAGTCGTGGGACGTCAAGAGTTCAAGGTAGAGTAGACCAGCAACTTGGAAAAACCTATTCTTGGGCCGACATGCCAATAACCCATGTGTGCATCACCTAGATGCCAATGGGGGCTCGTCTCACACAAACGCCGAGTGTTGTTTTAATGATGACATTAAGATAGATGATACCGCTGGCTACAGGGCTAAGCGGAAGAAGGGAAAGAAGAATCCCGAAAAGAATAAAGAGACCAAGGAAGATTCCGACATGGAGGAAGTTGATGCTTCAAATCCCAAGCCAGAAGGGAAGAAAAAATTTCCGACCAAGAAAGGCACTTACGTCACCTTCCTCGAATCTCAACCAGCAAAGGTCAAGAAAGCAGTTCTACATGAGCTCAACGCAATAGTTCTGGCTGTCCCACAATTCTTGGACTGGTCGGAAGTGGCAATCGCCTTTGACCGCGCTGATCATCCGCCTAAGTTGCACAAGCGATGAAAGTACGCCTTAGTCGTCAATCCACTTATTGACGGCTATGGTTTCTCCAAAACTCTCATGGACGGCGGCAGCAGCATCAACATTTTGTATGTCGAAACGCTACGCAGGATGAAGATCTTGGAGACCCAGCTGAACTACAGCTTTGTGATCTTTCACGGAGTTGTCCCAGGAAGACAAGCAAATTCTCTGGGAGAAATCACTTTGGATGTTACCTTTGGAACTCCAAAGAACTACCGGACAGAAGCACTTTCCTTCGAAGTGGTCCCATTCAAGAGCACGTACCACGCTATATTCGGACGTCCGGCTTATTGGGCTTTTATGGCTTGTCTTTGTTACATTTACAATATGATGAAAATTCCAGGTCCCAATGGCGTAATCACCATCAGGGGAGACCCGAAGAAAGCGCGAGAGTGTAAGGACAGAAATGCCATCTTTGCTGAAGCCATGCTGCACGCTCAGGAGATCAAGAAGACCATAGATTCGTCCGAGATGCCCGCAACGAAGAAGGAGGTGACAAAGCCGAATCCGAAGTTCAAGGCATCAGAAGAGACGAAGAAGATGCCGTTGAAGGATGATGACCCCTCCAAGGTGACCCAGATAGGCGTTGGCCTAGATAGCGCATAGGAAAGCGCGCTCATCAAGTTCCTCCAAGCAAATCAAGACATCTTCGCATGGCAGCCATCTGACATGACCGGAGTACCTAGGGAACTTGCCGAGCACTCTCTAAATGTAAACCTGAACGCTAAACCCGTCAAACAGTCCTTAGGACGTTTTGGCGATGTAAAGCGTAAGGCAATAGCTAAGGAACTAGAGTTAGCCGGATTCATAGAAGAGGTCATCCATACCGATTGGTCGGCCAATCCTATAATGGTCCCTAAAAAGGACACCACTGATTTAAGGATGTGTGTCGATTATACCGCCTTGAACAAGGCATGTCCCAAAGATATGTTCGCTCTACCTAGAATTGATCAAGTTATCGACTCTACGGCAGGCTCGGAACTCCTCTGTTTTCTCGACGCATATTCCGGTTATCACCAAATTTGGATGAAGGAATCGGATAAAATCAAAACTTCATTCATAACCCCCTTCGGAACCTTCTATTTTGTTACGATGCCCTTTGGGCGGAAGAACGCAGGAGCTACGTACTAGCGCACTATGCAGCGTTGCCTCCACGATCAAATCGGACGCAACGTACATGCATATGTGGATGATATTGCGGTGATGTCCAAAAAGAAGGAAACATTAATTTCCGACTTGGAGGAAATGTTCGCCAATCTACGAAAATACAACATAATGCTCAATCCGAAGAAGTGTTTCTTTGGAATCCCAGCCGGAAAATTATTAGGTTTCATCGTGTCTCAGGGAGGCATAGAGGTGAACCGAGACAAGATTAAGGCTATACTCAATATTTCCAGGCCAACTCGCCTGAAGGACGTTCAAAGACTCACTGGTTGCATTGCTTCAGTCAGTCGGTTTGTAAGCTGGCTCGGAGAAAGAGCCGCACCACTTTACAAGCTCCTGAAAAATACCAAGAAATTCATTTGGACTGATGAAGCTGAAGCTGCATTACAAGACCTGAAAGAAGTACTATCGTCTGCTCCGATCCTAGCAGCACCAGAACCAAGGGAACTGATGTTGCTTTATCTCGCTGCGACAAACAGGGTCGTCAGTGTCGTCATGGTGTGTAGCATCCCATCTGTCTAACATCTGTAATGCTACATGGTCTAATAATAAAATGCTACTTCCTACATATAATTGTTGCATCATAATTATATCATGCTCATGTCATCATCACATTGCATTTGAGCATCATATAAAACCTTTTCATTTGGTTCTTATCTCATATGCATTATTAATTGTAGTTGCCTCTTGATACATTGTATTCGGTTCTTGATAAATGCTTGATGCCCAAGTTGAGTTAGGGGCATATCTTTTATTAACTCCACCACCTTTCTTTGTCACCACCCTATAATTCCACCATCCAAACTATATGTGGGCATTTGCACTTCTTTTGGCTCTTGTCTAGCTCACATATATTTAAGATGGATCCACTCTACTTCCACATGCTCCCATATATGCATCATGTTGTTTTCACAATATTGATATGTGGAGCCTCATGGCCACCTTTGCATGCCATGTGAGTAGAACTCCCTTTATTTAGCTCATATGGTTTTATCTAATATATGTTCATGTATGAGGCTATTTTGGCTACAAGTGGAACAAGTGGGAAAATACACACTATCTTGGTCATTTGGCTTCATATGTGTGCATATGTCGAATATTCATCTATGATTAGCAAGCTTCCTTCTCTTGTGGAGCCACAATACAAAATCTTGAATGCATGTATGAATATATGTCCATGTGTGCAATAGTTGTTTTCACAACTAGAAGTATTGGTCCTATATCACATGTGCATGGCCCATGCAAGCTTCATCTCTCTCTTTTTCCTACCTATTTGATTTTTGCTTTGGTTTTGGAAGAGTTTTGAGTAGTTTGTTTTCAAACTAATAAAATAAATAAAAGAGGAATACACCTACCCTATTTCTACATCATGTCATACTACATGCAATATTAGTCTCTAATCACATGTGATATCAATGCCACTAGTGACCTTTCTTCTATTCAAATTCTTTTGCACTTGTTTGCTTGTTCAAATTTTGATCAAATCTTATATCTACACTCCATCTACCAAGTTTTCCTAGCTAATCTAGCTATCTAAATGAAGACTCCATCTCTAATATTTATTTTCGTCTCTTGATCTCTGCCTAAATCTTTGACACTAAATCCGTCTAAAGTTTTGTCTAAAAGTAGTCTCATCTAGTCTAGTTTAGACTAGATAAAAACTCCAATCCCCTTCTTCTTTTCCAAAATCCTAATCACCGTACTTATACACACACCCTTTTTCCCTCTCACCCAGCTACACCGGCCGAATCCCTCCTGGCCTCACCTAGCTCGACCCAGTCGGCAGAGAGCCCAACACGCGACCCTGTTCCTCTTCCCGGATGGCGAGCACGTGCCTCTGCTGTACCGTGCTCACGCTCGGCTCGTGTCCCTCCTTGTTTTGCATAAAGCAAGGGAGAAGCGCAAGCACGACCACATGAGCTCCTCACCCCGTCCTTATCTCCCTGCATCCTAGGAAAACTAGATCGAAACCCCATCGCCACCACGCCAAGCCGTTCTCTGCTGCCAGGGCCGCTCACCACCGGCCGCGTTCACCGTCGTCACGTCGCGAGGTCGTTGCCGCGAGGAGAAGGCCTCGCCATGACGTTGTTGCATCGCTGCCTCACCATATCACCGCCGTCGTTGCCTTCCCGTCTCCGCCTTGCCGTCCTTCCTCAACAACCCGCGGTGAGTCCTCCGCCATACCCTGTCCCTCGCTCCAGCCCCACGCTCTCCCTCGACGTCGCACGCCCCGGAAAGCCGCGGTGAGCTCCACCCCTACCCTGCTTCTGCACCTCCTCCGCTTTGCTGTGCACCGTAACCTCGTCGTCGCTCTCCCATCTCCCGCCCCGTCCGCTCTGCGCGGCACGCACACGCGCGCTCCGGCCACGCCTCTTCAACGCGCGCACGGACCGCTCCTACCCCTCCGTTCCGCGAATCGTAGCAGCGATTTGGGACATCCTCGGGAAAAACTCTGTGCATGAGATGGCTTGTCCAAACAACCATCTATCTCTAGGATCAAACCAAGTCCGTAATCTCGCTCTAGTTTGCTCGGAATAGTCGAGAGAAGATCATCTTGAACTCTGACTCTGAACCGGTCCGTCGAGTAAGCTGCAGACCCCTTTGTTCTTCATGTTTTTCCCGTTGTTGTAGGCCTCTCCTTAGGTAACTCCAAATACCAAAATTGTAGCCCTTCGTCGTATCTATGTTTTCGTTTTTACGGCATTGCCAGATTCTCGCCCGTTAGCTCGTTATCCTCCTCGCAAATTGGCCATAGCTAGCCGGTTTTCGCAATCGAATTCAGTTTCGTCAGACCCATAAATCACCTCCCAGAAGCTTTTGTAGAAAACCCCTTTTGCTTTGAGATCAACCCCCCCCCCCCCCCCCCCCCCGCGCACTCCCCAGCTCTGCCACTTGTCACACCCAGAGACAGTTACACGCAAGGTGGCCCCGCCGCACGCGGACCCACATGTCACCGAGAGTGGGTAGGGAGCCTCGAGGTGAGAAAAGTCTAGAGAAAACCCCCACCTTTACCCATCGCCAGCTCAGCGTAGGTTCCACATGTCATCGTCTGTGGCTAGCATCTTCCAAGTATAAAAAGTCTGTGTCTTTTCCAGTTTAATAAAAAACATTTTTCAGAAATGTTTAATATGATTTTAAATCCAGTTTTTAATAACTTTTAATTGGCAAATCCAAATAATACAAATAATATATGCTTTTGAATCAGAAAAATATGAGGTTTTCAAATATGCCATCCAAAATAATGTTTGACTAATTTAAATTTTCGAAATTATTTAATTTGCAATAAATGACTTTTTCTCAATTAATTAATAACTTTAATTCTATAACTCTAAATTTGACAAATAATATGTCTAAATCGATTAGCGACATGGGCCCGTTCTGTTTATGCATTCCATGATATGAATGGAAGCATGCATCATATAAATAATAAGTGGACAGCAAGTTATATGGGGGCAAAACATGACAAAGAACTTAATAAAATGCTTTATTCTTGTACCCCACACCTCACCCATGCCATGCTATGTTATGCCATGTAATTTGTGCATCATTCATCATGGCATGCTTGTTTGCTTGTCGCATTTTATTTATATGTTTGCGCATTATATTTATGTTGGCATTGTTTGTTTGGTTCTTCTCGGATAGACGCCGAGCAGGGGAAATATCAGGAATCCCAGGAGTACTACCCAGATCCATCTCTCGCTTCAACTGAGCTGCCAGGCAAGCACTACCACATGCTTGCATACATATAGTACCTATTTCTTCTATCTTATTCTTGCATCATGGAGTCGCGAATGCATTAAATTGAATCCCAAGTACTGCATATCCTTTAATTTTAAACCCCACCGAGCTTGTTCCTCCATCCCATGAGCCATTACTACAGGAGTTGTTTGAGCCATGCGAGTCGTAGAACAGCATGTGTAGGGTATGTGAGTGTCTGATGGATAATGAGGTACCTAAACAACTTAACCTGAGTAGTAATGGGATAACTAATGAAAGAGGCATCAGTGGGCAATATCCGTCATTTGGTTTTTATGTCCACTTGTGTCCCGTAGGACCCCGAGTACTTGATTCCTGTTCCTTGACTATTCACACTATCCATATCCGGGAGGCCTTATGGACCCCCCCGAGCCAGAGCTTGATTCATTTCTATTTCTTGGGGCCACAAACTAGTTTAGGGTTTTATTTACTATTATGTACTTATGCCATGTTACTGTTTTATTAAGATTGTGCGTGGAGAACCTGTACTGTTTTGGATGCGGAGTGTTTTCGCGGTATCGACAAGCCCAGTCACATTTTCGGGTTCCCAGTCGTTTAAAGCCATTGACGCAAACCTTGGGTCCGTCTCAGAGTCGGCCAACTTCGTTGCGGGTAGCTTAATGGGGTGGCCCCCTGAAATATTTTATGAATCATGTGATCGCTTTGTCGTGAATGCCTCGTTGGGTTTTGAGTTGGTTTTTCCGAGGTTGATCGAGTGTGTGTTGCTATTTGTGCACCCCTGCAGGGTAAATCTTTCTGAAAGCCGTGTCCGCGGTTATGGACGACTTGGAGCACAGTTTTTTGATCATAGACAATCATAACTAAAGTACCGCTTTTAATTTGACCAAATATCTGACTAGTAATCAGTGAAATACTCATGGAATGGTTAATAAAACTGCCAACAGATGGGTTGTTCGTCCGCTTTCTCGTTGGTAAGCGAGAAGGAGGATGGATCTGAAACTTTATACTGTTATAACTGTTGTTTCTAATTAACGGACATCCGCCTATCATTGGTTAGGCGGATGGTTAGCGAGTATCTATAGACTTGTTAGTTATTATCTTTTGTTGCAATTGCGTCACCCCAGGTATATGTCCCGTTTAGAGGCATAAAGACTTGTTGAGTACCCCTAGGGTCTCACATGATAAATTGTTTGATTCAGATGAACAGGTATACTCGCAAGATGGATACTGGGTGGAGGAAACAGATGATGTTGGCAACGATCACTCGGTGTAGAGATTCCGGAGATGGGGATCCGTGAGATCTGTGGGCGGGATGTGCTTATTTATGTGGCATCTTATGCCGATTTGCTTCTTGTCCGTACTCGGATCTAGTTTCCCGCTTTCGCTTGATACTCTGTTGATTGATGTATGAGGAAATATCCTACACTATTATCTCTATCTAGGATATTTGGATCTTGCCGTATGGCGTTGCAATATTTCTATTTCTTTTAGATGGTATGGCTCTGAGAACTGTTGCAAGGTAGCTTGCATACATACTCACTTGTGTATGTATTTGATCTCTTCGCCTGTTGCCTACGCCGCTCGCTCTTGTCCCGATGTTCTTGGAAGTGGTTAGGGCGGTCGACGGACCTACACGTGGGTGGCCCTGGGCCCCCGGTGTAAAATTCCTTAACCACTTTTGGTTCATCCAGGCTTGAACTTAGAGCGTAGGGTCCGAGGTTGTTACAATTGGTATCAGAGCCATCCCGCCCTTCAGGGTCTCAGCCAAAATGGTCGTTGTTAGTCTAGCAAATATTTTGGTAGCTATTTATACTAGGGAAAAACAAAACACGAGAGTAGGACTACTTCCATTTTTCTTCTTACCCACCCACCCACCCTTTTTTGGTAAGGAAGTGTAATGTTTTCAATCCTCTTCTAAAAATTCAAACTAGGATTCACGTGTTCTGGGTTCCGTAGTACCATAGGTTGTGTGAGTGTGTGTGTGTGTGTGTAATTCCTTGTCTATCTGTTGCATCCAACTTGTTATCGCTATCTGTCTCTTGGTTATCAACTGTTGGTACATTCCACACCGACAGGCTTTTGTAAACTGACACGATCTGTCTTACTCTTTGTTATCCGACGCTATCTTGTTAGGGGTGTTTGTTTTCCATAGTTGCTAATCTTTAGGTTCATCTTAAGAAGGAAGAGAGTCGGGATATGTGTTTTAGTTATTCATGGGCGGAGTAATGCTTTGAGTGCGGAATGGAGTCACGACCATACCACTACTTTTATCATTCGCTCTCGTATATTGAATTGGTAGAGTTACTAATCTTGATTCGTTAAGTGGTTTTGTGCATATAGTGGTATTTTAATGCCTAAATTTGCGGATTTTTTTCTTTGATAGCTTTGTGTACCATACTCTTTGTTCAGTCGTGTGCGATATGCTTACTATCTTCTAGGTGTTTTGAACTTTGTTGATATTTTAATATCACCTCAGTAAATTGTATCCTTTAATCTTGGTTAATTCCATTTTGGTACTATTTTGGATTATTATTATTTTCCATTATGGTACTGACTTGAGTTTTATATCAATCACAGGATGGCACCACCACGCCGCACTGAGGATGACATACCACCTGAACTGGGGGCTGCATTGGCAAGTATTGCTAATGCCTTGGGAACAATGCAACAGAACCAGCAACGCTTTGAAGAAAGTGTTAGGAGGAATGAGTTTGTTCCGCTACCTCCACCTCCCAAGCGAGGAGACATCAAGGGTTGAAGTTTAACCCGTGCCACTTTGAGGTGTCTGATCAGCCACTGGATGCTGATGATTGGCTTCGTGAAATGTCAAGGTTGCTGATGACTGCTGATGTACCTAAACAAGAATGGGTAAAATGCGCCACGCACCTTCTGAAAGGAGACGCAACTCTATGGTGGGAGAATTACCTGAAGGCAAACCACTCTGGGTTTCAGCCTACTTGGGAGCAGTTCGATGGGGCTTTCAAAGAGCAATACCTGTCAGAATTGTCATGGAAAGGATGAAGGAAGTGTTTCTCAACCTCAAGCAGGGCAATGACAATGTCAACACATATATCAGAAACTTCATGAATCTTTCTCGGTATGGTGGCGATGAGATCTCGGATGACAAGAAGAAACAAAAGAGGTTCAGGCAAGGGCTCAATGCATCTATCAAATATGCAATCACGCATGCAAGGCCGGGGTCTTTTCTAGAACTCCAACATACAGCTCTACAGGAAGAAGCCAGTAGGCAAGTGTTCGAGGAGTCCAAGAAACACAGTCGTGACGCAGCAAGCTCTTCAGCTATGACAGCTCCTTCTAAGCGCCGCGTGTGGGTTCCTAATACCGCACCCCCGCTCCTGGCTCCACCAAGACCTTCAAGCTACGCGGCAAGGCCACCAAACTCCTTCACCACTGCTCCTAGGGGCTACAACCACAACTACCCTGGAGCGCCTGGCGGAGTCCCTGGCTACGCTACTCCACGTCCACCTGGTGCTTGTTACACTTGTGGGAACACTGGGCATCAACACTGGAGTTGTCCCATGAACAACAAAGCTCTTCCTCCACCACCTCCAAGAGCTGCAGCAAGTCCTTCTATGGTTCGTGCACCTCCGCCACGGACTCTCAACATCAACACCAAGCCCGAATCCACTGTTGCTCGTGCCAACTGTGTCAGCATTGCTCAAGCTGAACATGCACCTGGAGTTGTGATGGGTACGCTTCCCGTTAACTCAGTTCCTGCACGAGTTTTGTTTGATTCTGGTGCATCACATTCATTTGTGTCTCATAAGTTTGCAAATGAGAATGAGTTAGCAATGGATGCGCTTCCTAAGCGCTTGATGGTCCTTTCTCCTGGGGCAACAATGGCATCTTCCAAAATCAGCCATGGCAATCAAATTGAGATTGGTGGCTCTTCGTTCCCGGCTTCCTTAATCATTCTGGGCAATTCTGACATTGATGTTATCTTGGGCATGGATTGGTTAACAGCAAATGCAGTTGTGATTGATTGTGTTGAACGCTCGGTTTCTCTGAAAATTCCTAAAGGCCATATAGTCTATTCTCCAAGTATGACTCCTGCAATTCAGCTCTTTTCTTTGTCTGCTCTGAATGATGATGCTATGGATGCTATTCAGAGTGTTCCGGTGGTCCGTGAGTTCCCAGATGTTTTTCCTGAAGAGTTACCAAGTATGCCTCCTGATCGAGAGGTCGAGTTTGTGATTGAGCTTGAACCTGGAACCGCTCCTATCTCCAAGCGGCCTTATAAAATGGGTCCTGCTGAGTTGGCCGAACTCAAACGTCAGCTTGATGAACAAGAGAAGTTGGGTTTTATTCAGCACAACACTTCTTCCTGGGGTAGCCCAACCATCTTTGTGAAGAAGCGAGACCGCACTGATCGACTTTGTGTTGACTACCGAGCTCTCAATGCAAAAACCATCAAGAATAAATATCCCCTTCTGCGGATTAATGATCTCTTCAATCAGCTAGCTGGAGCTGTGGTATTCTCTAAGATTGACTTGAGAAGTGGATATCATCAAATCAAGATCCGCAAGGAAGATGTTCCCAAAACAGCTTTCACCACCCGCTATGGCCTGTATGAGTACACAGTCATGTCCTTCGGTCTCACCAACGCACCTGCCACCTTCTCAAGGCTTATGAACTCGGTTTTCATGGAGTATCTTGACAAGTTCGTCGTGGTCTATCCGGATGACATTCTAGTCTATTCTAAGTCAAAGGAAGAACATGAAGAACACCTTCGGTGTGTCCTAAACAAGCTTCGTGAGAATCGCCTGTATGCAAAGTTCTCCAAGTGTGAATTTTGGCTTCCCGAAGTCACCTATCTTGGTCACATCATCTCTGCTAAGGGCATTGCCGTCAACCCAGAAACTGTTCGGACAATTGTTGAGTGGCTTCCACCCAAAAATTTCAAAGAAGTCCAGAGTTTCCTTGGTTTGGCTAGTTGTTGCAGTCGCTTCGTTCATAACTTCTCGAAGATTGCAAAGCCTCTTATTGATCTCCTCAAGAAAGGCAAGAAATACCTTTGGTCTCCTACATGTCAAGCTAGCTTTGAAACACTCAAAGAGAAGCTCACTTCCACACCAGTCTTGATTCCTCCAGATACATCAAAGCCTTTCCAGATATTCTGTGACGCCTTGTTGCAAGGATTGGGTGCGGTCCTCATGCAAGAAAAGCAAGTCGTTGCTTATGCTTCCCGTCAGTTGAAAACTCATGAGCTCAATTATCCAACACATGATCTTGAACTTGCAGCGGTTGTCTTCGCTCTAAAAGTAGGGAGGCACTACTTGCTTGGAAACCGTTGTGAGATCTTTTCTGACCACAAAAGCCTGAAGTATATCTTCACTCAGCCGGACCTCAACCTTCGCCAAAGGAGATGGATTGAAACCATCAACGACTTTGATCTTTCGATCAACTACACTCCGGGTAAAGCAAATGTCATGGCCGATGCTCTCAGCCGAAAAGCTTATGTCAACAACCTCATGGTGGAAGAACAACAGTCTCTCTTGTGTGAGGAATTCCGCCAGCTCAACCTTGAAATTTTGGATCAAGGGTATCTTCTGAATCTTCTGGCAACCCCTCTCTTGGAAGAAAAGATTCGTGCTAGTCAGCGAGGTGATGCTTACACCAAAACCATCATCTCCAACATTCAGCTGCCGAAGTATGAGTCCTTCCACGTCGATGATGAAGGAGCTCTATTCTTTGAACACCGGATGTTTTTTCTGAACTACCCGGGTTTGAGAGAGCAAGTTATTAAGGAGGTGCATGATTCAGTTCTTTCTATCTATCCTGGCAGCACAAAGATGTACATGGACTTGAAAACACAATATTGGTGGCCTAGATTGAAACGATATTGTGCCAAGTATGTCTCCGAGTGTGATGTCTGCCGCAGAGTTAAAGCTGTCCATCAGAAACCTTCCGGTCTTCTACAGCCATTGAAGCCTCCGGAATGGAAATGGGAGAAAGTAGAGATGGACTTCATAACTGGTTTTCCAAGGTCGCAGAAAGGAATGCAATCTTTGCTGTCATCGACAGGCTTTCTACAGTGGCTCACTTCTTCCTCGTCAAGGAAACAATTTCAGCAGTTCAGTTGGCTGAGCTCAATATCAACAGAATTGTCTCTCTGTATGGGGTTCCTCTTGAGATCAGTTCAGACCGTGGAAGCATCTTCACTTCCATGTTCTGGAGAAATTTCCAAAATGCTTTGGGAACAAAGTTGAACTTCAGCACAGCTTACCACCCTCAGTCGCAATGACAAGTTGAAAGGATCAATCAGATTCTGGAAGATATGCTTCGTGCTTGCGTCATCTCTTTCGGCATGAAGTGGGAAGAATGCCTTCCTTATGCTGAACTCTCTTACAACAACAGCTTCTAGAAGAGTCTAAAGATGGCACCATTTGAGGTTCTCTATGGCCACAAATGCAGAACTCCGATTGGTTGGTCGGGCGCAGGTGAAAGAACATTGTTTGGCCCCGACATTGTAACTCAAGCGGAGGAGAAGGTTCACATCATTCTCGAAAACCTGAAGGTTGCTCAAAGTCGCCAGAAGAGCAACTATGACAGAAAGCACACGGACATGGAGTATGTCCCTGGTGATCTTGTTTACCTTCGTGTCACTCCCATGAGAGGCACGCACCGGTTTGGTATCAAAGGAAAGCTGGCTCCTAGATACATCGATCCTTTCAAAGTTCGTGGAAGAAGAGGAGAAGTTGCTTATGCTCTTGAGCTCCCTGAAAAACTCAAGGTTCATGATGTTTTCCATATCTCTCAACTCAAGAGGTGCTTCAAGGATCCCGGCAGGACCATGGACCATGAGCTCATCAATCTCCAAGAAGACCTGTCTTATCAAGAACACCCCACAAAAATCCTAGAAGTCGTAGAAAGAAAGACTCGCAACAAGTCTATCAAGTTTTGCAAGGTGTAGTGGTCGCACCATTCCGTTGATGAAGCCACTTGGGAACGCGAGGATGAACTCCGTGCCAAGAATCCTACACTCTTCGTGTCTTCTTCTTCTTCCTAGAATCTCGGGGCAAGATTCCTGTTTAGTGGGGGAGAGTTGTAGCATCCCATCTGTCTAACATCTGTAATGCTACATGGTCTAATAATAAAATGCTACTTCCTACATATAATTGTTGCATCATAATTATATCATGCTCATGTCATCATCACATTGCATTTGAGCATCATATAAAACCTTTTCATTTGGTTCTTATCTCATATGCATTATTAATTGTAGTTGCCTCTTGATACATTATATTCGGTTCTTGATAAATGCTTGATGCCCAAGTTGAGTTGGGGCATATCTTTTATTAACTCCACCACCTTTCTTTGTCACCACCCTATAACTCCACCATCCAAACTATATGTGGGCATTTGCACTTCTTTTGGCTCTTGTCTAGCTCACATATATTTAAGATGGATCCACTCTACTTCCACATGCTCCCATATATGCATCATGTTGTTTTCACAATATTGATATGTGGAGCCTCATGGCCACCTTTGCATGCCATGTGAGTAGAACTCCCTTTATTTAGCTCATATGGTTTTATCCAATATATGCTCATGTATGAGGCTATTTTGGCTACAAGTGGAACAAGTGGGAAAATACACACTATCTTGGTCATTTGGCTTCATATGTGTGCATATGTCGAATATTCTCCTATGATTAGCAAGCTTCCTTCTCTTGTGGAGCCACAATACAAAATCTTGAATGCATGTATGAATATATGTCCATGTGTTCAATAGTTGTTTTCACAACTAGAAGTATTGGTCCTATATCACATGTGCATGGCCCATGCAAGCTTCCTCTCTCTCCTTTTTCTACCTATTTGATTTTTGCTTTGCTTTTGGAAGAGTTTTGAGTAGTTTGTTTTCAAACTAATAAAATAAATAAAAGAGGAATACACCTACCCTATCTCTACATCATGTCATACTACATGCAATAGTAGTCTCTAATCACATGTGATATCAATGCCACTAGTGACCTTTCTTCTATTCAAATTCTTTTGCACTTGTTTGCTTGTTCAAATTTTGATCAAATCCTATATCTACACTCCATCTACCAAGTTTTCCTAGCTAATCTAGCTATCTAAATAAAGACTCCATCTCTAATATTAATTTATTTTCGTCTCTTGATCTCTGCCTAAATCTTTGACACTAAATCCGTCTAAAGTTTTGTCTAAAACTAGTCTCATCTAGTCTAGTTTAGACTAGATAAAAACTCCAATCCCCTTCTTCTTTTCCAAAATCCTAATCACCGTACTTATACACACACCCTTTTTCCCTCTCACCCAGCTACACCGGCCGAATCCCTCCTGGCCTCACCTAGCTCGACCCAGCCGGCAGAGAGCCCAACACGCGACCCTGTTCCTCTTCCCGGATGGCGAGCACGTGCCTCTGCTGTACCGTGCTCACGCTCGGCTCGTGTCCCTCCTCGTTTTGCATAAAGCAAGGGAGAAGCGCAAGCACGACCACATGATCTCCTCACCCCGTCCTTATCTCCCTGCATCCCAGGAAAACTAGATCGAAACCCCATCGCCACCACGCCAAGCCGTTCTTTGCTGCCAGGGCCGCTCGCCACCAGCCGTGTTCACCGTCGTCGCGTCGCGAGGTCGTTGCCGCGAGGAGAAGGCCTCGCCATGATGTTGTTGCGTCGCTGCCTCACCATATCGCCGCCGTCGTCGCCTTCCCGTCTACGCCTTGCCATCCTTCCTCAACAACCCGCAGTGAGTCCTCCGCCATACCCCGTCCCTCGCTCCAGCCCCACGCTCTCCCTCGACATCGCACGCCCCGGAAAGCCGCGGTGAGCTCCACCCCTACCCTGCTTCTGCACCTCCTCCGCTTTGCTGTGCACCGTAACCTCGCCGTCGCTCTCCCATCTCCTGGCCCCGTCTGCTCTGCGCGGCACGCACGCGCGCGCTCCGGCCACGCCTCTGCAATGCGCGCACGGACCGCTCCTACCCCTCTGTTCCGCGAATCGTAGCAGCGATTTGGGACATCCTCGGGAAAACTCCGTGCATGAGATGGCTTGTCCAAACAACCATATATCTCTAGGATCAAACCACGTCCGTTATCTCGCTCTAGTTTGCTCGGAATCATCGGGAGAAGATCATCTCGAACTCTGACTCTGAACCGGTCCGTCGAATAAGCTGCAGACCCCTCTGTTCTTCATGTTTTTCCCGTTGTTGTAGGCCTCCCCTTAGGAAACTCCAAATACCAAGATTGTAGCCCTTCGTCGTATCTATGTTTTTCATTTTTACGGCATTGCCAGATTCTCGTCCGTTAGCTCGTTATGCTCCTCGCAAATTGGCCGCAGCTAGCCGACTTTCGCAATCGAATTCAGTTTCATCAGACCCATAAATCACCTCCCAGAAGCTTTTGCAGAAAACCCCTTTTGCTTTGAGATCACCCCCCCCCCCCCCCCCGCACTCCCCAGCTCTGCCACTTGTCACACCCAGAGACAGTTACATGCGAGGTGGCCCCGCCGCACGCGGACCCACATGTCACCGAGAGTGGGTAGGGAGCCTCGAGGTGAGAAAAGTCTAGAGAAAACCCCCACCTTTACCCATCGCCAGCTCAGCGTAGGTTCCACATGTCATCGTCTGTGGCTAGCATCTTCCGAGTATAAAAAGTCTGTGTCTTTTTCAGTTTAATAAAAACCATTTTTCAGAAATGTTTAATATGATTTTAAATCCAGTTTTAATAACTTTTATTTGGCAAATCCAAATAATACAAATAATATATGCTTTTGAATCAGAAAAATATGAGGTTTTCAAATATGCCATCCAAAATAATGTTTGACTAATTTAAATTTTCGAAATTATTTAATTTGCAATAAATGACTTTTCTCAATTAATTAATAAGTTTAATTCTATAACTCCAAATTTGACAAATAATATGTCTAAATCGATCAGCGCGACGAGCCCGTTCTGTTTATGCATTCCATGATATGAATGGAAGCATGCATCATATAAATAATAAGTAGACAGCAAGTTATATGGGGCAAAACATGACTAAGAACTTAATAAAATGCTTTATTCTTGTACCCCACACCTCATCCATGCCATGCTATGTTATGCCATGTAATTTGTGCATCATTCATCATGGCATGCTTGTTTGATTGTCGCATTTTATTCATATGTTTGCGCATTATATTTATGTTGGACTTGTTTGTTTGGTTCTTCTCGGATAGACACCGAGCAGGGGAAATATCAGGAATCCCAGGAGTACTACCCAGATTCATCTCTCGCTTTAAGTGAGCTGCCAGGCAAGCACTACCACATGCTTGCATACATATGGTACCTATTGCTTCTATCTTATTCTTGCATCATGGAGTCGTGAATGCATTAAATTGAATCCCAAGTACTGCATAGCCTTTACTTTTAAACCCCACCGAGCTTGTTCCTCCATCCCATGAGCCATTACTACAGGAGTTGTTTGAGCCATGCGAGTCATAGAACAGCATGTGTAGGGTATGTGAGTGTCTGATGGATAACGAGGTACCTAAACAACTTAACCTGAGTAGTAATGGGATAACTAATGAAAGAGGCACCGGTGGGCAAAATCTGTCATTTGGTTTTTATGTCCACTTGTGTCCCGTAGGACCCCGAGTACTTGATTCCTGTTCCTTGACTATTCGCACTATCCACATCCGAGAGGCCTTATGGACCCCCCTGAGCCAGAGCTTGATTCATTTCTATTTCTTGGGGCCACAAACTAGTTTGGGGTTTTATTTACTATTCTGTACTTATGCCATGTTATTGTTTTATTAAGATTGTGCGTGGAGCACCTGTACTGTTTTGGATGCGGAGTGTTTTCGCTATATCGACAAGCCCAGTCACATTTTCGGGTTCCCACTCGTTTACAGCCATTGACGCAAACCTTGGGTCCATCTCGGAGTCGGCCAACTTCGTTGTGGGTAGTTTAATGTGAAGGAAATATGCCCTAGAGGCAATCATAGAGATGATTGTATTTCATGTGTATCCATGAGTTATTATAATGTTCCTTGAATATCCATATACCAGGCAACTTGTATTGATTGGCAATTATGTGAATTGTTTGTGAAACTCTTTACTTGTATGGTTATCTAATAATTGTCCCTAGTCGGAGTTCATGCGAGGACACACGTGAATATTAGACTAGCACATCGATTGGTTGATGACTATGTTTCACAAGTCATTGACATGGAGATGTCAAACCAATGATGTGGACACATGTTATGAACATGGGGTTGGACTGACCCAACATGAGACTAGCAATAATACTTGCAGCTCTCTCTACACATCGTGTACGTTTTGTCCTTAGACCTGAGATTGTCGCATGTACTTGAGATGTGGATCGACCTACTTTGGGGCTATCAAACACTACTCCGTAACTGGGTAGTTATAAAGGTAGCTTTCGGGTTTGTCCTGATACATGCTGCAAGGCATCGGTCAATCAAGATGGGATTTGCCCCTCTCTACTTGAGAGAGATATCTCTGGGCCCCTCGAGTGATCGGATCCAGAAATGCATGGCCGTGCTACATATGGTTAAGAGTTAACCTAGTAAAGGGATTCTGAATCATAGTATCGAGAAAGAGAGGTCAGCTTAGAGCTAGACCAAATATCGTGAGGCAAAGGGAAAGACATGTACTCAACCTTGTGATGGTTCGTCCGAATGATCTTTATATGCGTTTAGGAGTTGGCACGTCTTGCTAGAGGCCGCTACCAACTATTGACGGAGTAAGTGTACTCGCGTCATGTCTATACGTGTATGAACCTATAGGGTCACACACTTTAGGGGCTGGAAGCCTAATGAGGATTGGATCCGAATTAGACCAGGCTTAGGCTGCTAATGGGCTGCTAATGTAGAAGCCCACCAGGGATGCCTATATAAGAGGGAGTGAGGCAAGATGAAAAGTAGAGAGCATTCCACCCAGCCGCCACTCCCCTTCCGCCTGTGTTGCACGTGCAGATCTAGCAGTCTGGCGTGTGACGGCTTCCACTCCGGACGTGTGGATACCTCGGAGGTGCTGCATCTGTAGCACTTGGACGAGCCGCGCAAAGGGGAGCTGCTCGTGGGACGAGGACGAGGAGGAGACGTAGAACATCTACACTGCCGCAACGTGCTTCATCGAGTTCCGCACCTGCGCGTCTAGCGGTAATCCCGTGATCTATGACAATAGTATTCCTGGTTGACGCGGTAGAAAATTTTGATTTTACGCTAGTGTAGCCTACCCGTAACCCTTCATAATGGGATGGCCCCCTGAAATATTTTATGAATCCGGTGATCGCTTTGTCGTGAATGCCTCGTTGGGTTTTGAGTTGGTTTTTCCGAGGTTGATCGAGTGTGTGTTGCTATTTGTGCACCCCTGCAGGGTAAATTTTTCTGAAAGCCATGTCCGCGGTTATGGACGACTTGGAGCACAGTTTCTCGATCATAGACAATCATAACTAAAGTACCGCTTTTAATTTGACTAAATATCTGACTAGTAATTAGTGAAATACTCATGGAATGGTTAATAAAACTGCCAACAGATGGGCTATTCATCCGCTTTCTCATTGGTAAGCGAGAAGGAGGATGGATCTGATACTTTATACTGTTATAACTGTTGTTTCTAATTAACGGACATCCGCCTATCATTGGTTAGGTAGATGGTTTGCGAGTATCTATAGACTTGTTAGTTATTATCTTTTGCTGCAATTGCGTCACCCTAGGTATATGTCCCCTTTAGAGGCATAAAGACTTGCTGAGTACCCCTAGGGTCTCACATCATAAATTGTTTGATTCAGATGAACAGGTACACTCGCAAGATGGATACTGGGTGGAGGAAACAGATGATGTTGGCAACGATCACTCGGTGTAGTGATTTCGGGGATGAGGATCCGTGAGATCTGTGGGCAGGATGTGCTTATTTATGTGGCATCTTATGCCGATTTGCTTCTTGTTCGTACTCGGATCTTGTTTCCCGCTTCCGCTTGATACTTTGTTGATTGATGTATGAGGAAATATCCTACACTATTATCTCTATCTAGGATATTTGGATCTTGCCGTATGGCGTTGCAATATCTCTATTTCTTTTAGATGGTATGGCTCTGAGAACTGTTGTAAGGTAGCTTGCATACATACTCACTTGTGTATGTATTTGATCTCTTCGCCTGTTGCCTACGCCGCTTGCTCTTGTCCCGATGTTCTTAGAAGTGGTTAGGGCGGTCGACGGACCTACACGTGGGTGGCCCTGGGCCCCCGCTGTAAAATTCCTTAACCACTTTTGGTTCATCCAGGCTTGAACTTAGAGCGTAGGGTCCGAGGTTGTTACATGGTGGTGGAGAGACCAGAGGAAAATCAGGAACACCTGGTGCAGCGTCCGACTTATTATCTCAGCGAGGTCCTAACTGAATCAAAGCAGCGGTATCTGCACTATCAAAAATTGGCTTATGGTGTGTTTTTTGCATCCCGTAAGTTGCGACATTATTTTCAGGAACATCCAATTACCGTGGTGAGCACAGCTCCCATGAGAGATATAATCAATAACAACAGAGCTACAGGACGCGTCGCAAAATGGGGCTTAGAGCTTTCAGCTTTCGATATTGAGTATACACCTCGAACAACAATCAAGTCCCAAATCCTTGCTGACTTTGTTGCTGATTGGACAGAGACAAAGGAGAATATGACCCTCCGTGAGTCGGAATATTGGACCCTATATTTTGATGGGTCTAAGGCTCGCGGGGGCTCTAGGGCTGGCGTGGTGCTCAAATTACCCCAAGGAGATAAAATTTTATACGTGTTGCAGATCCACTTCACAACGACAAATAATATTGCCGAGTATGAAGCACTGCTGCATGGAATCCGGATTGCTAAGGATATCGGCATCCGACGTTTGATGTGTTACGGAGATTCGGATCTTGTTACTCAGCAAGTGTCGGATATTTGTAATGCAAATAAGCACATGCCAGCATATAAAGCTTTAGTGGATGATCTATCTAAATTGTTCAAAGGTTTTGAGGTTCAACACATCCCTCGAGCAGAAAATGAGGAAGCAAATGCACTATCTCGGATAGGCTCTGCACGGAAAGAGGTCCCGGATGGTGCTTTTTTAGAGCACCTCAAAGTTCCCTCAATAAAGGGAGTAGACGAGGAATATCTGACCAAATCCGACTCACCTTTAGAAGCAGTTCTGGCTGTAATTCCTAGCTGGACTCAACCCTACCTTGACTATTTGGTAGATGGCAAATTACTCGAAGACGAAATTCTGAGCCGGCAGATCATCCGACGAGCAAAAGCCTGTACTGTAGTTAGTGGTGAGCTCTATAAGAGGAGTGTGTCTGGGGTCTTTCAACGTTGCATATCTCCGGAAGAAGGAGTGGGAATCTTAAGAGAAATCCACGAAGGCGAGTGTGGTCACCATGCTACAGCCAAATCTTTAGTGGCAAAAGCTTTTTGACACGGTTTTTTCTGGCTTATAGCCAAGGTAGATTCTGAACGGCTGGTCAAGACGTGCAAGGGCTACCAGAAATACGCCAAACAAGCTCATGTTCCGGCTGATCAGTTGCGAACAATACCTATAACATGGCCTTTTGCGGTCTGGGGGCTTGACATGGTAGGACCGTTTAAACGGGCTCCAAGTGGATTTACTCACCTCTTAGTGATGGTGGATAAATTCACCAAATGGATTGAGGCTAAACCCGTCACTAGTTGTGATGGAGCAATAGCCAAAAGATTTGTCGAGGATGTTATAATCCGGTATGGTTATCCGCATAGTATTATCACGGACAACGGGAGTAATTTCTTTGTGGGAGAACTTGTCGAATTCTGCAACGAACAAAATATCCGGCTTGACATTGCATCAGTCGCACATCCGCAGGCTAATGGACAAGTTGAAAGATCAAATGGTTTAATCCTACAAGGCCTAAAACCGAGACTCGAAGCACCACTACGATGTGCTACGGGGGATTGGCAGAGGAATTACCTTCTGTAATATGGAGTTTACGAAGAACTCTGAATTGGTCAACTAGATACACACCTTTCTTCTTGGTCTATGGCGCAGAAGCAGTTCTTCCTAGTGATTTGATTCACACTTCTCCTAGAGTGGCCGCGTATATCGAAGAGGATGCCGAGATTTCTTGACAAAATGATCTCGACTTAGTCGAAGAAGTTCGTGTCGTTGCTGAAATGCGATCAACAGCCTATCAGCAGAAGTTACGCAAGTATCATAGTCAGAGAGTCAGAAACCGGTCTTTCAATAAAGGCGATTTGGTTCTCCGGCTTGTGCAACAAAGAAAGCACAAATTTTCCCCTAGTATGGGAAGGGCCATTTTTAGTTAGTCGAGTATTACACAATGGTTCATACTACCTAACTGATATGCGGCCAGTCAAAGAAAGACCCGCTACTAAGAAGAGAAAGAGAGCTGGAAGCAGTACAAATTCTGAAGAGTTAGACAGACCATGGAATATTGCTCAGCTACGTCCCTTTTATTCTTAGTTTACCCTTCTTTGTAATCATATATGTGTACATGTTCTATGAGAAATAAAAGTTTTGGTTGCCTCAAGTTTTTCTGAGAAGTTTTTACCATCTTATTTCCGAATGATCATGTCACAATCAAAAATCCTAGAATACTTGACAGTACTTTATGCTCATGTTTGTTCTGGTTCAGATTTCCGATTCTGAAATTGCTACCTACGGGTATAAATTTAAATTTTCGAGTCTATGCTTTGGTTATTTTTCTGATTGCTGGATGTGGGTATTTTCCGAGTAGTGAATTGTTGGTACTGGAAGTCGGCTTTGTTTCCGAGTTTAAATTGGTTTAGCAAATGAGCTTCGTTGCTCGGCAAAGTTTTCGTGCTAAAAGTTTAGTCGGCTCACGAAAGGGACGAGGCGGAAAGCCAGATAAACGATAAGTGCAGACAAAAAATACAAGTGCGTATGCAAACATTTTAGGGACACAAATATTTAAGCCAAAAGTGTTGAATAGATAAATTAAACCTTAGCACTAGCAAAAGTATCACACTACTTATTTACAGATCCATAATGTTTTCAGAATAACACATCTGTTCTTTCTGATGATCTATGATGCCAGCTCGCTGGAGGAGAGGTAGGAGCTGCCAGCTCGCTGGATACATCAGCCACACCTTGATAACAATCCGAGATGTTCAAATCCGATGCGGTTTGATCATAGTCGGAAACTTCACCTGTTTCTTCGGAAGGTGGAGGCGGTGTGTCCACGCGGGTGAAGAAGGGAGTGTCGTAGCTGGTCAAATCAGCTACGTGGCACCCATATCCGGCGCAGGAGTCAATGATGGCCTTGATATCTTGCTCCTAGCCGTCTTCGTCCATAGTAGAATGCCCTCTGGTCACTTGCCAGATTTCCATGCTTCCATGGTGGCTCATAACCATGGTGAGAACGTTCTGCGCCGCGGATCGCGTGTAGGACATGTTCCAGTCCTGAACAAGCTGCGGCATATCCTTGGCCTTGTCTCGCACCTCAAAACCGGACATGCTATGCATATCCGGAACCTTGAGAACTTCGCCAATGTCTTCGAGAGATTGGCGGAAGTCATGAAGCAAATCACCGACTTGGGTAAGCCGATGGGTGCCAGGCTCGGCAGAGGCGGAATCCGTCAAGTTCATAGGACCTGTGGATATAATGCAAAGGGTAAGCCAAATAAACCCGGACTCTAAAGAGTCGGAAGATGCAGAAAAAATCAGAGAAAAGGGGAAACATACCAAGGATGGTATCGTCGACTTTGGCCTTCTCTTCACGAAGACTCTGGAGTTCAGCCCGGAGCGCCTTGGAAATGTCCTTCTCTCTAAATAACTCGTCGTTGAGATCCGAGATCTTCTTATCTTGAAGCGCAATCTTTCGATCACGCTCATCGGTGGCCATGGAGGTGGACTCGAGAATTTGAGAAATGCTCTTCTCATGATCTGCCTTGAGCTTATCCAGCTCTTGGCGAAGTTCTTTGTTCTCCACCACCAAGGTCTTAAGATTCTCGGCCTCTTCGATCATAGCGCAGGACAGTTTTACCAGTGTTGTAAGGCAAAAGAACAAATAGTTCAACACAAATTCGACTATGAAACATAAAGACAAGGTTTGGGTTACGAAATGTTTACCTTCGGCCTCATCCTTGGAAACCTTAAGTTGTGCATTTTCAAGTCGGAGAGCTTTGATCTCTTTCCACTTGTTGCAGATATTTTCAATAATTCCTGGTTATACGAATTAACTTTCGGTAAGTCAGAATACCCAGAGTAAGAAGTCTACTAAAGACTCGGGCTAATAGTGTAACTAATATCAGCACGAGCCTTGGGGGCTACACTAGTTCATTCTTTGGCATCCTAAGTAAGCATAAACCTGGATTTAACTATCCAACTTCATGCTTGGGGGCTAGAGAATAGGATATTAAGTAACATAAAGGGAAAAAGTGAGTTGGAATTCCGACTTACATGTTGTTCATGTGTGAGCTTGCTCAAGCACATGTTCACTTCAGTTGTAACCTTCTCAGCAAGCGTGAGTGGGATCACTAGTGGAGGTGGTAACACGCCAGCTCTTAGTCCCTCGTCGCGAAGGTGGACTTGTTCAAGAAGTTTGGAGTACTTAACGTCCTCCGCTTCTTGTGCTTTTTCTTCGACAGAAAGATTTCGGCTTTCCAAGCTTTGTTGGGCGAACCGCTGGATTTCCTCCGCAGATTTCCGAGACAAGCCATGTTTGGCAAGTCCCGGATTACTTAGGAGATTGTCGGCGAAGATTTCTGCCGAGGGATCATTACCCGAAGAGGGTTCACCCTTATCAAAACCTGAGACACTCATGGTGACGTCAGTCTGCGACTCAAGGATCGATGGCTCTGCTGAGGGAGCCGGATCTTCTACAACGGTCGAAGATGGAGTAATCTCTGGCGCTACAGAAGGCTGAGGAGTAGGAGTCGGAGGAGCCACGGCAAGAGAAGCCAGTTTGAGCTTCGACTAGCGCCGGGGATTTCAAGGTTGCTTCCTTCCCTTTGCCCTTGATGAGCTGTTTAGCTTTGAGAAGATAATAGAACAAAGAACATTACATCTCAGAAGGAACTACAAGCAAAATACAAAGACCTTGTGAGGAAAGGTTACCTCTTCACAACAGGCACTTCTTTGGTGCCGATGGCCAATGTCGAAACCTTGCATTTCCGAGGAATGACATCTGGCATTGGGACCAATTCCCCCTCATCCTGAGAAAATTCAGGAGGGTATCCCTCGATAGGAGCAAACTCCGACTCGGGGAGGTCAGCAAGCTAAAAAGGAAAAACATCTCAGTATTGCAAAAATAACATATAGATGAGCACGAAAAAAGAGTTAATGCTGAAGTTTACCGGCACAATAGGATCTTCCCCTGTATGCATGTCTAGGGACAGCTCCGGAATCTTCCTCTTGATGCGCTCCCTTATCAGCCATTTGATTTGGCATATATAATCTTGCGGCTTTAAGGCCTTGGAGCTGATGCGGAGGGAGTCATTCTTTGACGACGTGATGGAATGCATCAGTCGATCTCCGTGATGTTGTAGGGGTTGAATCTGGCGTGCCACCTAGCATTCAACTAAGTCGGACCCTTTCAGGCCCTTGTGCTTCATCAGGTATTCGATCCGTCTCTTGGCGAGAAACAGATCATCACTGAGAGTCGGAGCGCCCTTGTCCCAGGACTCTTGGGGCATGGCAGCTCCATCGACGAAAGCCGGCAAAGCAGTATCTTTGCCAGGAGCGGGGATATCCTTGTGGTACAAAAAAGTGGACGGCCATTGTTTGACCGACTCACTTGCCATTATCCGGGGATAAACGCGCTCACGCCTAACCGAAAAGCTAATGGTACCAGTAATATAAGGATTACCTGCAGTATTAGAATTTCTCCGGACATGGAAGTAGTACCGGAAAAGAGTAAGGCTCAGCCTAATGCCAAGATACCTGATACGTTGCTAACGTATCCATAATTTTTGATGTTCCATGCTTCATTTTATCTACTTTCTTATGTTTTGTCCACACTTTGGAGTACTTTCTATACACTTTCTTGGACTAACATATTAACAAGAGCCACAGTGCCAGTTGCCCGTTTTCTGCTGTTTTTGGTTCCAGGAAAGTCAAAAAATGAATATTCTCGGAATTGGACCGGACAAAAGCCAAAGTCAATATTTTACCAGAAGACTCACGAAGCTAGAAGACGAGACGGAAAGGGGCCACAGGGTGGCCACACCATGTGGTGGCGCGGGCTAGCCCTGGCCGCCCACCGACCTTGCCTTTTCGCCTATATATTCCTCCCGATGCGAAAACCCTAAATAGTCAAGCCTCCATCCACGAAAAGTTCTGCAGCGCCGCCGCCACCGAAGGGGAGACTCAGGGGACAGAAAGTCTCTGTTCCGGCACCCTTCCGGGACGGGGAAATGCCCTCGGAGCCATCTCCATCGATCTCCACAGCCATCTCCATCACCGTTGCTGATTCCCATGAAGAGGAGGGAGTAGTTCTCTCTCGAGGCTAAGGGTTCTACCGGTAGCTATGTGTTCATCTCTCTCTATGCATGATCTTATTGAGATCATGAGCTTTGTAATCAAGTAGATCTACCTTGCTACTCAAGTGCTTTAATAGATCTCTGCTCTCCCCATGTGTGTGAAAGTGACAGCGTGCACACCATGGTGGCACTTAGGCTATAGATTACAAATACTTGTTATGAGTTATATTTGGAGTTGGATGTCTTTATGAAATTGTGGTGTTTATTGGACTCATCTAGTACTCAAGGTGACAGTATGGGGTTTTCTAGATGGGAAAGATGAACTTTGAGGTGTGTTGTTATAGCACCGACGATTAGAGTGTCCAACCGGAGAGTAGTTCAGCGTAGTATCATAAAGAAGAATATATTTATATGGGAGTGTTCACTAGTGAAAGTATGATCCCTAGGCCTTGTTTCTAAACATTGAAACACCGTTTGCAACTAGATCTGTTACATGTTTGCTTGCTTTCATCTTTATTTCAGTTTACCTTTAGTCTTTTCCACGCCATAAAGCTATTTTCTAGCACCATTACCACTTATAATTATCCATACAACTTGTATTTCACTATCTCTTCGCCGAACTAGTGCACCTATACACCTGACAAGTGTATTGGGTGTGTTGGGGACACAAGAGACTTCTTGTATCTTGATTAGTTGCAGGGTTGCTTGAGAGGGGATACCTTTGACCACTTCCTCCCTGAGTTCGATAAACCTTGGGTGATCCACTTAAGGAAAAACTTGCTGCTGTTCTACAAACCTCTGCACTTGGAGGCCCAACAACTGTCTACAAGAATAGAAGTGCGTAGATATGTGAAGTTTTGTATGAAGGAAAAAATTTAGGTGTATGGAAGGAATGAGTAATGAGATGAAGGATGGAGTAAAGCTCAAGCTTGGGGATGCCACGTGTGTCACCCCAAGAAATATCCAAGAATTACAAGCGTCAAAGCTTGGGGATGCCCAAAGCATCCCCCTCTTCATCAATAAAAATCCCAGGTTTCTTTCAAACACTTCATTTTTATTGTTTCATGCACAGTTATGTTGTTCTTGGAGCATCTTCTTTTTCGTTTTTGTTTTGGTTTTTCGTTTGCTTGGTTTTCTTAGTTTGCTGAATAAATTGGTTGGACCGCCTCTTTTATACATTGGTTTTCAAATAGTTTGGTTTTGATTGGAAAAGAGTAGGAAAGTTCATGCTTAAGTGGTAAAAAGAGCTTGTTTTTGACTGTGGCCTATGCTTCGTCATGCCATGCTTGATATTGTTTTGGCTTTATGCTTATTATTCTTTGTTGTAGCATGACATGTTATAAACAATTGAGATTGCTTAATGTGCCTTGGAAGGATTATGCGTTGTTTTAGCATATTAAAGCATAGTATTGTGGTATTCTCCTTTGATGCTTTATTTGGGTTGACTTGGCACATGCTCACACCATGTTATGACTATCTAAAGTCACCATAAGCCTTTATGATCCTTTAGTTTTCAACTTGTAGTATCACTTTATGCTTTGATCAATGATGTTTTGTCGCTCTGCATGATTATGGCCATTATTGCTCTCTTAGTTTGTCGCTCCCAGTCTTTTGCTAGCCTCCGCAACCAAGTATGAGTTCCACTCTCCCTAAACCAAGTTATTCCAAAGAGTCCACCATACCTACCTACTAGCATATGCTATTTCAAGTATATTCATGTTTTTGTCTACCTTCCGAATTAAACTTGTTATGTGAAAATTAGTGATTAAAGCTCTCATGAACTTGATGGCACACTTTACTTTCTTGCAATTAATAAACTTAACCTATTGTGTCCATGTTTGTTGCGTATATGCTTGTGCTTTATAAGTTCAAATTAGCATAACCATGTATCATGGGGAACGCTTTCAACATTCCACCTATACTTTGTACCCTGTTAATATCATGTTCTTTTGCTTATGGATCCCGACGGTGTGAAATAAAAGTGGAACTTGTAAGATCATGGAGTTTGTATGTGTGTTAGAGAAACGCCTGAGCCGCTAGCCTAAGCCATGCCTAATCATGGTGGAAACTTGCAGCATCACCATAATGAGCACTCTATGAAGCATCCTCAATAAAAACCTATGCAAATAGCAAATAAAAAGATCACTGAGATGCTCATTGTCTGCTTGCCTTGTCATTTTGATTATGGGATAGTGATGTCTATGCACTTCTATTCTTGTAGACAGTTGTTGGGCCTCCAAGTGCAGAGGTTTGTAGAACAGCAGCAAGTTTTCCCTTAAGTGGATCACCCAAGGTTTATCGAACTCAGGGAGGAAGTGTTCAAAGGTATTCCCTCTCAAGCAATCCCGCAATCAAGATACAAGAAGTCTCTTGTGTCCCCAACACACCCAATACACTTGTCAGGTGAATAGGTGCACTAGTTCGACGAAGAGATAGTGAAATACAAGTGGTATAGATAATTATAAGTGGTAACAGTGCTAGAAAATAGCTTGATGGCGTGGAAAAGACTAAAGGCAAACTGAAATAAAGATGGAAGCAAGCAAACATGTAACAGATCTAATTGCAAATGGTGTTTCAATGCTTAGAAACAAGGCCTAGGTATCATACTTTCACTAGTGAACACTCTCATATAAATATATTATTCTTTATGATACTACGCTGAACTACTCTCCGGTTGAACACTCTAATCGATGGTAGGGTTATAACAGCACACCTCAAAGTTCATCTTTCCCATCTAGAAAACCCCACACTGTCACCTTGAGAACTAGATGGTTCCAACAAACCCCACAATTTCATAGAGACATCCAACTCCAAATATAACTCATAACAAGTATTTGTAATCTCTAGCCTAAGTGCCACCATGGTGTGCACGCTGTCACTTTCACACACATGGGGAGAGCAGAGATGTATTAAGCACTTGAGTAGCAAGGTAGATCTATAGATTACAAGCTCATGATCTCAATAAGATCATGCATAGAGAGAGATGAACACATAGCTACCGGTAGAACCCTTAGCCTCGAGAGAGAACTACTCCCTCCTCATCATGGGAATCATGAATGGTGATGGAGATGGCGGTGGAGATCGATGGAGATGGCTCCGGGGGCACTTCCCCGTCTCGGCAGGGTGCCGGAACAGAGACTTTCTGTCCCCCGAATCTCCCCTTCGATGGCGGCGGCGCAGTGGAACTTTTCTTGGATTTTTGATTGACTATTTAGGGTTTCTGCATCGGGAGGAATATATAGGCGAAAGGGCAAGGTTGGTGGAGGCCGGAGGGGCCCACACCACCTGGTGGCGTGGCCAAGGGGGCCCCGCGCCACCGTATGGTGTGGCTGGCCCCTGGTCCCTCTCCGTCTCGTCTTCTGGCTCCGCGATCCCCTCGGTGAAATATTGACTTTGGCTTTTGTCCCGTCCAATTCCGAGAATATTCATTTTCTGACTTTCTGGAACCAAAAACAGCAGAAAACAGGCAACTGGCACTATGGCATCTTGTTAATAGGTTAGTCCAAGAAATCATATGAAAAGTACTCCAAAGTGTGGACAAAACTTAAGAAAGTAAATAAAACCAAGCATGGAACATCAAAAATTATAGATACATTTGCAATGTATCAACATCCCCAAGCTTAACTCCTGCTCGTCCTCGAGTAGGTAAGTGATAAAAAGAAGGAATAATTTTTGAGGTGACATGCACCATCATAAACTTGATCAAAGTATTTGTAAAACATTCAAAGCTGGGATCATAGTACTTCAACATAGCATGAAATACAAAGTTCTAGCAATAAGACAAAGAAACTATGTTGCAACATGAAAAGGCACAAACTAAAGATTCATGAATAACAATGCTTTGCAAGACATTTGTTTGTTTCGCATAAAGAAAACATAGCATAGTGGCATTCAGCTTGTCCCTCATAGAGTAGCAAACATAAATGCATAGGACACCTTCAAAGTTCATAAGTGTGACTAGATACAAATAGTTTAAAACAAGCAATATCAAAGCTATGCCTCAATCAACAAGTCTTGGGACAATGCACATAGAACTAAGAATTGCCACTATGCTCTCAAAGTAGGTGCATAAAGATAGAAGGTGGAGACTCAATATATAATGGTGGAAGAAAGGCCTTCATAGAAGGAAGCAGAGATTCAAGTTTCATAAAGAGCTTCCAAAAAGTATGGTACTTATAGCTTTCAGCTCTCATTCCCCTATCATAAGCATCTTGAAGGTGATTAAGGTTAAAGTGACACAACCTAGAGGATATGCTTGACAAGTTATAAACCGAAATCTCATGCCCCTTACTTACGAAGACCGAACCTCATGCTACTCAACTTTAGTCACGAGTAAGCTCTTGTCATTGTAAGTACATGTGTATCATAAAGAACCGCCAATGAGGTACCCCTTGCACATGATACAGGAGCTATCCCATAATCAAAATGACAAGGCAAGCAGACAATGAGCATCTCAGTGATCTTTTTATTTGCTATTTGCATAGGTTTTTATTGAGGATGCTTCATAGAGTGCTCATTATGGTTATGCTGCCAGTTTCCACCATGATTAGGCATGGCTTAGGCTAGCGGTTCAGGCGTTTCTCTAACACACATACAAACTCCATGATCTTACAAGTTCCACTTTTATTTCACACCGCCGGGATCCATAAGCAAAAGAACATGATATCAACGGGGTACAAAGTACAAGTGCAATGTTGAAAGCGTTCCCCATGATATATGGTTGTGCTAATTTCAACATATAAAGCGCAAGCATATACGCAACAAAGAAGGACCCAATGATTCAAGTTTATTAGATGCAAAAAAGTAAAGTGTGCCATCAAGTTCGTGAGAACTTTAATCACTAGTTTTCTCATAATAAGTTTAATTTGGAAGATAAAAAAAGCATGAATATACTTGGAATAGCCTAAGATAGTAGGTAGGTATGGTGGACTCTTTGGAATAACTAGGTTTAGGGAGTTGGATGCATGAGTGGAACTCATACTTAGTTGTGGAGGCTAGCAAAAGACTGGGAGCGACAAACTAAGAGAGCAATAATGGCCATAATCATGCAGAGCGACAAAACATCATTGATCAAAGCATAAAGTGATACTACAAGTTGAAAACTAAAGGATCATAAAGGCTTATGGTGACTTGGGATAGTCATAACATGGTGTGAGCATGCGCCAAGTCAACCCAAATAAAGCATCAAAGGAGAATACCATAGTACTATGCTTTAATATGCTAAAAAAACGCATGATTCATCCAAGGCACATTAAGCAATCTCAGTTGTTTATAACGAGTCATGCTACAACAAAGAATACTAAGCATAAAGCCAAAACAGTATCAAGCATGGCATGACAAATCATAGGCCATAGTAAAAAACAAGCTCTCTTTACCACTTAAGCACGAGCTTTCCTATTCTTCTCCAAACCAAACCAAACTATTTGAAAACCAATGTATGAAAGAGGGGGTCCAACCAATTTATTTAGTAAACTAAGCAAACAAACAAAACTAAAAACCAAAATGAAAACGAAAAATAAGATGCTCCAAGAACAACACAACTGTGCATGAAACAATAAAAATGAAGCATTTGGAAGAAACCTGGGATTTTTATTGATGAAGAGGGGGATGCCTTGGGCATCCCCAAGCTTTGACGCTTGTACTTGATGGATATTTCTTGGGGTGACACGCGTGGCATCCCCAAGCTTGAGCTTTAGTCCATCCTTCATCTCATTACTCATTCCTTCCATACTGTCGTGGTGGTGTCACGGCAGATGCCATGGATAGGCTAAAGGTGGGGACTAAATGCACTAGAGGAATCCAAGGAGGGATAGTGTGGTGATTCCACACACAGTCGCTTTGTATTCAGTAGGTTTCCAAGGTTACAAATGCTCCTTGAGCTGTATTGGGGAGAGGAGGAAGAATGAACTCTCCTACTCTCACCACAGACTAGCTCTTAGGAACCTAGCTCCCAACAAGTAAAACTCAACTAACTAGAGATCAACCAAGTCAAGACCAACCAACCCCTTCTACAGAGGCCCTAGCCCTCCTTATATAGGGGTGGCTAGGTCTCCAATTAGGGCATACGTGGAGGCATATTCCTTCCCAAAATAGTAAACCGACCGGGTCACTTTTCCCCGTCGTAAGACATGCAGAGGCTACATGAGCCTCTGTGGCGCCAACGTCATCCGACACTGGCAACGTCACCCTTGTCAGCCACGCCTTGGTGGTCCTAGCCTATGTCTGCTTCGCTCACGCTCTGTGTATAGTGACCTCCCTTTGACCAGCGAGATACCTTCCTTCTCTTGCAAGCCTGATATAACCCGGACCATGCCTGGTTAATCCGGCCACACCTGTACCTGCATACAAGTTAGACACATCCCGCCGAAATACGACATAGGTCGGTTGGGACTCAGTTAGGCGGACATCCTCCGGTTCGGGTTACCCCGTGATTCGGCCTGCCTTGAGGTGACTCGGCCAGCACTTGCTTTGACCTTGCCGTACCTCGGCTAACTCGGCCTTTATACCCCGACATGACCCTATCCGGGGTATCCCCCCAACATTAGTCCCCGAAGCTCGTGCGGTCTTAGAAGCTCCAGCTGCTAAGGCCACGGTAGGTTCAATTTTCCAAACCTTTTGCTTCCTCTTCCGAGTTATCTCATAGTCCGGATTCCATAGGCCAACTTTCCCTTGGCACATTCTGAGTTTTCACTCGTTGGCCGGGTTATCCTTAGGTTATCTGGGTTATTCTTCTTTCTCCCGTACGCTTCCCCACATGGATGGTAATCATGATTTTGCCTCATTTTAAGGGCCAGCGCCAGTAACTGCCGCACTAATGTCTGGTGTTACTATTGCACATGTCACATCGTGTCTGTCTCCTCATTAACTGTATCATAACATCACATCGTGGGATTCGCTGCGCCCTGTGGCCCTTCCTGTTGCTCATCGCTGATTGGCTGATCCGGATTATACACGGCCACACCATGTGGCCCTTCCGCACTGCACGATCCCACTACCCCGTTGGGGCGTGGTTAAATAGGGGAGGGGCGCACCCCTTGGGATTTTTCCCAATTCTCGGGCCCCTCTGCCTCTTCTTCTTCTCTCTCCCAGCGACAGCGCCGCCGCCGCCGCACCTGCTTAGTTGCGCCGCCGCCACACCGTTCGTTGCGCACCAGCGTCGCCGCCACTCCCGCGCATCTCCACCGCCACGGGTCCGCACCAGTCCAAGGCACTGCCCCCCGCCGCCGATAGGGCCAGTGAGGACAGCGACCTTGACATGACAGAGGAAGAGCTTGCCATCGCGGAATAGGAGATGGAGGAGGACGCGGAGAACACCGAGCGCGGCGCCTAGGCTGGGTCTTGGGTTTGCCAGGATGATCTTGACTGGCTATACCGCATGCGCCGTATCCCGGAGGGCGTCGTTGCCCGCCTCACCGCCGAGGAGCTTGCTCCCTCACCCAATTCAGGTGAGTTCGTAGTTTTTCTCTCCCACTTCCAGCGTGGGTTCGGGCTCCCCATTAGCGACTTCTTCCATGATTGGCTCAACACCTACGAGCTTCAACCGCATCACCTTCCGGCGAATGCCATCACCTCCCTTTCTGCCTTTGCTTCCACCATAGAGGGATACGCCGGAATGTGGCCCACTAAGGAGCTCTGGATCTGTTTTTTCAGTCTACGCCGGAACGTGATTCCGAATAAGGGGTCTGACCCGGAGGACAAACAACTCATGCAGTTCGGCGCTGCCTCTATTTCTCCTCGGAAACAGCCCGTCTCTCCCCGAGTCACGGGGCTTGATTCTTGCAAGGGTTGGGCCCGAACCTTCTTTTACGTTAGAAATAGCACAAAGGAAGATCTGATCCGGCTGCGTCCCTACGCTCCGGGTCCTCCTAATCCGGATCTGTGGGACCGGATCTCCAAGAAACCCACAGTCCTGGCGAACCAAGTCAACAAACGGTTCTAGGAGCTGAAAGACGCCAAGATGCGTAACGAGGATGCAATGATCACTTTCGTTCGCAACTGGATCTCGCCTCTCCAGAAACGCACACACAAGCTGTGCCATATGAGCTGGCGCCTTGACCCCAACTGGACTTCCTCCTTTGAGCTAAGCAACACCGAGATATATCGCCGGGTCAAGGCCCTCTTCACCACTGACAAGAACTTCTCCGCTGATTGAGAGTGGGGAGTTGAACATTTCTGCCGAGACAGGCTTCCTCCCGTGGTAATTCTCGTGTTCCAATTCCTTTCCGAGTTATATTGTATGTCGGAGTATGTTGCTTATTTGATCTTCTTGTATTTCTCTCTCAGCTGTTTCTTCAGCAAACACTTGAAGATGGCGCCGACCCTTCGCAGAAATGGGCGAAGGATCGATGTGCTCCGGACGAGGAGGAGCCGGATCAGGAAATGTTCCTACCTCTCCCCGACGCGACCAAGCGACATACCGGTAAATTCTCTTCCATTAGAGATTGGCCAGAGGATGAAGATGATTCTGACATTGAGGTGATGGAAGCATTTGACGCTGTCCCCGTTTCTTATGCCTATTCGGCATCATCTAACCCAGGTGGGCAGATTCATGAAGACCCTCTCTCGCCACGGGCGAGCCTGTCCCGGTTGCGTCTAAGAAAAGGGGAGCTGCTTCTGCTTCCTCTTCCGGACCTCCCAAGCCAACCAAAAGGCGGAAGAAGTCCGCAGACAAATCCGCCACCAAGCCTACAACCAAAGCCATAACCCGAAGGGCTCGGAAGCCCAAGGAGCCGTTGACCTCGGATGAGTAAGTCATTTCTTCCTTATCCAATTTTCTGCTTCGTGCGTTTCTTCTGCTGTTACTTATTATTCGTCATTTGATTTTGCAGGGCTGTGGTGGAGGTTCCTCATAGCGGATCCGGCATCGCCTCGCCGCTCCGACATAGCCCTTCTCCCCCTCATGGCGATGATTCTCGCCCGCTGAGCCCCATTCAAGAGGGTTCAACGGCTGCTCCGGGTTCTAGCCCACCTCGTGAAGAGGAGGGCACCCTCGGAACAGGGGGAAATGGTTCTGCCGAGGCTGCGGTTGCCCCCAGCTCCTCTTCGACTCAGCTGCAACCAGCCACCACCGAGGTTCCTTCAGCACCCCCGCCAAAACTGACATTAGCACCAGCACAAGCGCCAGCAGCACCAACTCTTTTTGCCTCGTCCGAGTCTTCCAAGGCTCCGCGAGAAGACACATCTAGCACCAAGGCTAGCACCAAGGCTGCACCCAAGGCTGTGCCCAAGGGCAAATCCGCAACCCAAACCTCAACTTCTCCACAGCAGCCCAAGGGCAAGAAAGCTTCTGATGCCGCCAGGGCAGCAACTATCGAGGCTGGACAACGCATGCTCGCGTCCATGCTCCCACAGAAGACCCCACCAAAGAAAGACACCTCTGCCGGGTCAGCTGATGCACAGCTTGTCTTGCACACCATCCCTGCTATTGCACAAGTTGAGAGAAGGGAGGCCCACGCCAAGGGTTTGGTCACGCCCCACATGCTCAGTGGAGAACGCTATCCTCCGTCCTTGATCGAGTTTGTTAACAACTGGAACAAGGTGGAGTTCGTCCATAACGTCGATCTACCGGAGAAATTCGGGCCTGTGGAGTTTGCTGCACAGATGAACACAGCCGCCAAGGCTATAGACCTTGCGGGTCGGATGATGGAGGTATGCTACCTCATATTTTCTTTAACATGTACCAAGCATTAGTGATATAACCATTAGTCCCCGAGCCTCCGGGAGAGTAACTTGTTACTCGGCCAGATGCTCCTTAGATAATTAGTGTAGTTCCTTAATAACTTCGAATATGCACGCACCTAGAGCCGGGTTAAGTTCCACTTGGCCCGAATTTTGTACACTTCGAATATGCACATACCTAGAGCCGGGTTAAGTTCCACTTGGCCCGGATTTTGTACACTTCGAATATGCACACACCTAGAGCCGGGTTAAGTTCCACTTGGCCCGGATTTTGTATGCTTCGAATATGCACACACCTAGAGCTAGGTTAAGTTCCACTTGGCCCGGATTTTGTACACTTCGAATATGCACATACCTAGAGCCGGGTTAAGTTCTACTTGGCCCGGATTTTGTATGCTTCGAATATGCACACACCTAGAGCCAGGTTAAGTTCAACTTGGCCTGGATTTTGTATGCTTCGAATATGGAAATGACTAAGCTATTATTGCTCTTTTCAGGTGACTACCAATCGCCGGAGCGCTGAGTTTTAGCGTCTCTTGGACACCCATTAAGCTCTGCGCTTGAAGCATTCTATGCTCCTTGCGGAGTTCGAGAAGAGGGGTAAGTTTTCTCCATAGCTTTTTTCCACCTTACTTTGTTTTTCGCGCCGAACTAATTCATCATTCGAATTGCGCAGCTGGGGTGGAAGCTGAAAACACCCTCATGCGGAAGAACTTGGACCAGATAAAAGGTAAGTCCATTTCACTTATTCTTCTTCTGCGCCCTCTCTCCTTTTCCTCTTGGCTCGGCAGATATTCATACCTCGGCTTTGCCGGGTCAACGAACTATTTCAGCATCTCTTGAAGATAGTGTGCCCGTGCCTGATATGATGCTGCATTTTCTCGAACAAGCAGGGCAGCATCAGGCCGAACTCAAGAAGAAAGATGATGAGCTCGCCCTCCTCCGGACCAAGGATGACGAGATTGCCAAGCTCAAGGATGAAATGAAAAAGCTCAAGGTGCTCCACAAATCTGAGATGGATAAAGCTGGCCAAGACTTTACTGAAGAGCGAGAACGTCTCAATTTCCAAATTGCCAAGGACCAAGAACTGCTGAAGGAGGCCAACATTAAGCTTGTGTCGGCAAATGTTGAACTTGTGCAACTCCGGAAGATGAGTGACAACTGCAACACAGAGCTGACCCGGATCCACAGCCATATCTCTCATAAGTTCTTTTTCTTCAGCCGGCATGAATCTCTCCGGGTCAACCTCCTTTACTTATTTCACTTGTCTTGTTTTTCCAGACAAATTTCCGGAGGGTGATGCCATTGCATCCAACGCCGTTACCAAGTTCCGCCAGTAGAGAGGTACTCCATCTAGTCCTGGCACCATTCCTCTTGATCTGGAGGACCTGCTGGTCAGCTTGTCTTCTCGTGTTGAGATTGTGAAGAACTATGGTAAGGATATCCTAGACGCGGCAGTCCGGATCTTCAGTGCCCTTTGGCCTGGTGAAGATACTCCATAGGGTTCCACTGCTCTAATTAATGGAGTGCGAGACCCAACTTGACCTCTGGAGGGAATCCGTCGGACGTGCCGGAGCTGAGACCGTTCTCCACTACGTGCTCACATGGTACGAGAAAATTAATCTCAATCTTCTCGAGCGCATGCGCACCGGGTCAAGGTGGTCCACTGATCCGGATTGGGTAGCTCAGTGTAAGGCTTGCGCCCATAACGTCATTCAGTATGCTCCCATCCATCAATGGAACGAGGGACCAAGCTTTCTCGATGCCGTTGACGATGAATACGTCGAACATGGTTCAGGCGAAGAAGATGAGGGCGAAGCCTCGGACGTCGAAGAGGATGAAGATAATGCTGAAGCCGAGGTTGGAGTTCCGCCTGCAGCTCCTTGATAACAAACACTTTGAATATTATCAGATCCCCGGTATGCTGGGTGCAAATGTATTAAGAATGGTGATCATATTTTGCTACTACGTTGCTCGTGCTGGATTAACTTGGGCGTAGTCCCCGAGTTTCATTTTCTTGTTCCTCCAATTTCTTGGCTCGGCTCGTGTCGACCTTGGTTCGGTTTTATGACTTATGAGTCCGAGTTTCAAAAATTGATTTAACAATACTTAGAAACTTTAAGACTAGCTCAAAATAATTCAACATAGCAAAAACAAGGTAAACACAAAGTTAGTCCAAATAACAAATGTCGGCTCGATTACGTTTTTCTCCTTAGTCGTTTTTCGTATGCTACGCAATTCCAAACTTGTTCTCTTGCTTGCCATGAAGCCAAATCTTGTTGGACAGCAGCAAGTCGAAGAGTTAGTTTTTTGGTGCTCACACACTACTAATCCGGCTTACGTAGAAGCAACTTAAACCAGCCGACATAAAAATTGTAACAAGTACATAAGACAACAAATATTATTAAGGCAGTCCCCGAGTTATTGCTCAAGGTGCCACTATTTCATTGATAATCTCATTGCCGGCATACATACCGACGTATGAGAGACTCGAATACACACACTTCTTTGCTAAGTGTAGAAAGGACGAAGTAGAGCTATGTTCCATGGACGCTTAGATTCCTCGCCGGACCTGTCCGCCTTGTTCTTCTCCTACGGCTTTGCATCGATAAGATAATAAGAGTCATTGTGCAATGCTTTGCTCACAATGAATGGCCCTTCCCATGGGGGGATAACTTGTGCATGCCAGCGGTACGTTGTACCAACTGGAGTACCAGATCACCTTCCCGGAAAATTCGGGGGTTTACTTTTCGGCTATGATAGCGTCAGAGATTTTGCTGATATATGGCGGATCAACATCATTTTGCCGGGCTTCTTGCACTTCGGCTTCTGTGTATTGGGTGACTCTAGGCGAATCATGCTCTATGTCAGCTGGTAATACAGCTTCTGCCCCATATACCATAAAGAATGGCGTATAGCGTGTTGATCGATTCGGAGTTGTTCTTAAACTCCACAGCACCGCTGGTAGTTCTTCTATCCAGCACCCCGCTGATCTTTGCAGCGGCTCAATGAGCTGGGGTTTTATCCCAGATAATACTAATCCGTTGGATCTCTCCACTTGTCCATTCGATGTGGGGTGGGCTACTGAGGCAACGGCCAGCCGGATCTTCTTATCCTGGCAGAATCACGCAAAAGCTCCTTCAGCGAAATTTGTACCATTATCTGTTATGATACCGTGAGGATAACCGTATCTCAAGATGATATCTCTGAGGAATGTCACAGCGGTAGCTCCATCACATTTTCTTATTGGCTTCACCTCAATCCATTTTGTGAACTTGTCAACCATGACCAAGATGTGGGTCATGTTCCCTCTTGCTGGTTTAAACGGGTCAACCATATCCAAACACCATACGGCAAATGGCCAGGTAATTGGTATGGTCTTGAGCTCCTACATAGGCATATGTGTCTTGGTAGCATACCTTTGACAACCATTGCACTTTCTTACCAGATCCTCTGCTTGTTCCCAGGCACTTGGCCAGTAAAATCCATGACGGAAAGCTTTTGCTACCAAGGCTCTGGACGAGGCGTGATGCCCACATTCCCCTTGATGTATATCCCGGAGGATGTCAAGCCCTTCTTCCGGGTCAACACATTGTTGGAGAACGTTTGTCACACTTCTCTTGTATAGCTCGGAATTGATGATCGTGTATGCTTTTGCCCTCCTCTGAGTTTGCCTGGAAAGCACCTCCTCACTTGGCAAAGTTCCATCTTTCAGGAATTGAAATATGGGCAGTGGCCAAGCTAGTATAGCTCGTACAGGGAACACATCCTCATCAATTTCCATCTGATCCACCAGCATAACCTCAACCAGATCACGCTGCACAGTCCCCGGGTCTTGCGAAGCAGTCCCCGGGTCTGCCAAGGCAGTCCCCGGGTTTCGCGAACCATTTACCACATCAATGTCCATGGGTACAGCTCCGGGCTCCGGATCTGTCGGTATGAAAATTGAGTCGGATTCCGGGGATGGCCTGATAGATGGTTTTCTGAGGTGCTCTAGTGCTACACCTGGCGGAATTGCTTGTCGGGTTGATCTGAGCTTCGACAATACGTCGGCAGCCTCATTTTCCACCCGAGGTATATGATGAAATTCGCATCCCTCGAAGTATCCCGATATCTTCTGCACATGAAATCTGTACATCGCCATATTCGCATCCAATGCATCCCATTGTCCGGAGACTTGTTGAACGACGAGATCCGAGTCACTGAAGCATTGGATCCGACGTATTCCAACCTCTTTTGCCACTTTGAGACCATGCACAAGTGCTTCATATTTTGCAACATTGTTTGATGCTGCAAAGTGGATCTGTAGCACGTATTTCAGCTGGTCCCTCTTGGGCGAGGTAAGCACAACTCCGGCGCCTAACCCGGTTTTTGTTTTTGATCCGTCAAAGTGCATTCTCCAGTAGTTCGGATCGGGCAATGGTGGCTCATATTGTACCTCGGCCCAATCCACAAAAAAGTTAGCCACAACCTAAGACTTGATTGCTTCTTTCCTGTCATATTGCGGCGCATAAGGAGCTAGCTCAATTGCCCATTTTGTAATCCGTCCACTCGCATCATTATTGCTCATTATCTCGGGTATGGGGGCTTCACATATTACCTTGATGGGGTGCTCTTCAAAATAGTGCTTTAGCTTCTTAGCCGCCATATACACACCATATGCCATCTTCTGATAGTGAGGATAGTTTTGTTTCGAAGCTGATAATACCTCGCTCAGATAATATACTGGCCTTTGCACTGACTTACCCTCTTCGTCACGCTCTACCACAATTACTGCACTTACAACTCGGTTGGTTGTGGCTATATAGAGCAACATTGGCTCCTTTGATACTGGAGAGGCTAACACTGGTGCAGTGGCTAACATCTTCTTTAATTAGATAAAGGCTTCATTGGCCTGCGGCGTCCAAATGAACTTGTTCAACTTTTTCATGAGTTGATAGAGAGGCAGTGCCTTTTCTCCCAACCGACATACAAACCAACTTAAGGATGCCAGGCAACCAGTGAACTTCTGGACATCATTAAGGCACTTCGGCAGTTCCATTCGCTCTATGGCCCGGATTTTAGTTGGATTAACTTCGATACCTCGGCTGGAGACAAGAAATCCGAGTAATTTTCCAGCCGGGACACCGAAGGTACATTTCTCTGGGTTAAGCTTCATTCAGAACCTCCTTAGGTTCACGAATGTTTGCCTGATATCATCAAGGAGCATTTTGCTTTCCTTGGTCTTTATAACAACATCATCCACATATACCTGCACATTTTGACCAATTTGGCCGTGTAAACATTTCTGCATACATCTTTGGTACGTTGCCCCTGCATTACGTAAACCAAAAGGCATGGTGCGATAGCAATAAGCCCCATACGGGGTGATAAACGCAGTCTTTATTTGATCACTTGGGTTCAGAGGTATCTAGTGGAAACTAGAATATGCATCAATGAATTACAACAGTTCACACCCAGCAGTAGAATCTATGACTTGGTCTATCCTTGGCAGTGGGAATGGATCTTTCGGACACGCCTTATTCAGGTTCGTGTAATTGATACACATACGCCAAACCACTGCCATGTTCGGATCATCCTTCTTCTTCTCCACCAGCACCGGATTAGATAGCCAATCCGGGTAAAGCACTTCAATGATAAATCAAGCTGCTAGGAGCCGAGCTATCTCATCTCTAATGACCTTTCTCCTGTCTTCGGCGAAGAGGCGGAGAGGTTGCTTCACCGGCTTTGCTCCGGGTCTCACATTCAAAGAGTGCTGGGCCAATGTAACACCCTCAAATCGGCCCTATGCAAGTTTTAGCCCTTTCCGCCAAACCCGCATAGAAACGATTCAAGGACGCCCACCAGGCACTTTCGTGCGGGGGAAAACGAAGTAATACCATTACACAATAGTCCTCGATGGGACCCACAGAACAGATATATATACCACAGCGACTCCATGAGTCAATAATATAGATATAATATACAAAGATCCAAATCACCTCGAAATGATAGAACGTCCGACTACGGACAAGATGCAAATGGGGCTAAGAGCCCTGAAGAATAACCAATGGCGTCCATAACCCTGCCTAGGCCAAGCCGAAAGGGTAACCCTGCTAACGACGTCGAGCTCAAACCTGCTAAAACAAAAGGGGTGCCGACAGAGGGCAAAGGAAAAAGAGGAGCGTCAGTACTGAGGCCAGTACACGGCGAGGCTAGAATTCGGCGGCTCTTGCCTACATAGGTATGGTGGACTGAAGTGGCAGCGCAGCGGCACTAAACAACCTATAGAGACTCTATAACACTGGCGGCTATTAGAGAGGGGTAAGAAAGACCTATTCGGATCCTACCTGATACTAGCACCAAACATACCCATCCTGGTATTTCCCCCTCGAGACCAAACGAGGAAGTCGGTCCAAGGAACTCACACAGCAGTTTTAGTCACCATTCCGTTGTAGTTGGAATATTTACTAGGCAGATATAATTGTCCCGAGGAATCCCAAAACCCGGCATTTTGTTGGCACTTTTATCACATTCCATTGGAGTTGCAATACTTACTAGGCAGGTATAGTATGACCCAGATCACAAGAGATCCACCAGTTGTTGGCATTTTTAATATCCATTCCGTTATAGTTGCATCTGTTTACTAGTCACATATTAAGTCAAATTTATAGCACTACTTTAGTTATGCTTGTCTATGATCGAGATACAGTGCTCCAAGTCGTCCATAACCGCGGACACGGCTTTCAGAAAGTTTTACCCTGCAGGGGTGCACAAATAGCAACACACACTCGATCAACCTCGGAAAAACCAACTCAAAACCCATAGAGGCTTTCACGACAAAGCAATCACAGGATTCATAAATATTTCAGGGGGCCACCCCACTAAGCTACCCGCAACGAAGTTGGCCGGCTCCGGAACGGACCCAGGGTTTGTGTGGACGGCCGTAAACGACTAGGAACCCGAAAGTGTGACTGGGCTTGTCGATACAGCGAAAACATGTCACGATCCTAAACAGTACAGGTGCTCCACGCACAATCGTAAATAAAGTAGTAACGCACGGCATAGGTACAGGATTGTAATAAAGCCCCAAACTACTTTGTGGCCCCAAGAAATACAAATGAATCAAGCTCTGGCTCAGGGGGGGTCCACGGCCTCCCGGATGCGGATAGTGCGAAAAATCAAGGAACAGGCATCAAGTACTCGGGGTCCTACGGGACACAAGTGAGCGTGGAAGAACCAAATAACATCTATTGCCCACCGATGCCTCTGCATTAGTTATATCTAGTAATTTCATAGTTGTGTTTAAAGTCATGATCATCTCCACCATTGAGCATCTCCACCGTTTATCATGTGCCAACTTGCCGTCAACGGTGGAACGACAATGACGTGAAGCAACACAGAAGCAAGCAACTACGACTCGCAGGGCCGACTATCTACCAAACAACAGGTATTGGGAGGTGCCCATGGCAATATAGAGGCTGCACGGGCTATAACTGGTGCACGGAAACTAAAGCATCGCGACACGGATAATAATAGATCAACAGGAGGAAATAAAGACTATAAATGCAAAATAGGTAGAAGGGGAAGAGATGCTCGCCTGGGAAACATTGCCGAAGGTTCATATCCGGAGAACTTGTCGATACTCGCATCAACTCATCGGCCTAATCCGCGGAGAAGCAAACACTAGAAGAAACACCGGATGCAATATTTAATACTACGGCAGAAGATCCGGCATGATTATGATATGATCCATGGCATGGCACAGATGCGGTGCAATTAGGCAATATTAAGCAGAACTGGGGTCCCGACAATTAATTAAACGGTTCAAATTATTTAGCACCCCCGCAATTTAAATGTTGTATCAACAGGGCGAAACATGGCATTAGTTCGCTACACCAATTTAAATGGAGTCCGGAATAAGGCAAAGGTATCCCGCATAAACACTCCGTATTTAATTATGAGGTGAATCGGCATAATGCCCCCAAACCACAGACATGTATGCATGGATGAACAATTTAATATGCGACAGTTAATAATGTCATATTATAAAAATAGGGGCTTAGGGGCACACATCTGGGTTCGGAAGATCTTGGGTTCCGGGGGTCCGGGGTTCGACAGGGTTCGACGGGGATCGGTCTCGGACAACGGAAGGAGAGCTTGGCGTTCCGGGAAGAAGGACTTGGCGTCCTTGTCGGAGACCTTGGCATCCGGGTTCTCGGGCATCGCATCCGGGAAGGAGTACTTGTCGCATGTGTGGTCTTCGGGTCCGGGGTCTCGGTCATCGGTAGATCTTGTCGTCGCTTTGGTCTTAGACACGACACATACGAGTGAGATCTTGGGGTTTAGAGTTTCGATTGTCCGCGTTGGTCTTGGCAGCACGATCCCGGATCTTGTCGTCCAGCTCCGATCATCTTCCGGTGGCTTCACACGAGCCGACTTGGCCACCACATGTGCAACATCGTGTACATCTCCACACGTGGACATGATCTTGCCATCAACCGAGAGACACCCAAAAACTTCTTTCATCCAATGATGTAGTACGCTGTAGGGGCCCTTGCGCCTTGGGCTCTGTGTGCCAGGAGGTCTCCACCTGACGAACATCCGAGGAAGCATGTGACGGTGTTGGGTCGAACGCGGGGACGGTGGCTTGCAAGGCGACGAGGAGGGCGGCCGTGGGGAGCGGGGCTCGCGGGGCGGCGAGCTTGCAGGCGCGGGGAGAGGAGGTCCAGGACGGCTCGACGGTGGGGTTCTTTGCGCCAAGGAGGGGGCCCGTGGCACCGCGGCTCTGGTGAGGGCGGCCCGACGGTGGCGGAAGAGGCGTCGCGGCGGCGGCCGGAGAAGGGCGCAGGGCTCGGGGCAAGATCGCGGGCTCGCTAGAACGTGAGGACGGTGAGATCTGGGCTATGGAGCCTCGCCTCGAGGCCGAGCGGTGGCAGGACAGCGGCGCCGGAGACAGCAGAGGGGCGCAGGTGGGGTCGGCACGGCCTCGGGGTGGGGCGGCTGACGGCCGGCGATGCGGTGAAGAACGGAGGCAAGGAGGGGGGGTCGCCCGCGAGCAGAGCAGAGGGGCGAGGCCGACGATGGGGCCTGGTGGCAGCGGATGAGGAGTTGGCGGCGGGGGCGAGGAGCAGCAGCGGAGGACCGAGGGGAGGGGGAAAACACGGGGAAGAGAGAGGGAGTGGTGGGGCCAGGTCGTGGCGGAGATCCCAAGGAGGGGGGTTGTCGGCACGGGACGTGTGGGTGCGTGTGGCGTGTGTGGGCGAGGCCAAGCAGCGCGTCTGCTAGTGGGGCCGCACGCGGGGCAGGTGGCGTGGGAGTTGGTGGATGGGCCGGAAAGAGGAGGATGGTCGGATTAGGCGGGGTGAGGTGGCAGGCTAGGAGTGGGCAGGGTGAGGTGGCTGGGAGAGAGAGAGAGTGGCGGCGGGGTGGATCAGGCGGGTGGCGGCTGGGGTAGCTAGGGTGAGAGGGAGGGAAGGGGTAGGTGGATTAGGGTTTTTGTCTGGTTTTAACTGGGCCGGGGTAGTAGGCTGTTGGCTTGCCGGGCTTTTGGCCTGGTAGGCTGGCGGCCTCCCCCGGTAAAACTTTTTATTTAAAAGATTTTGTAAAAGTTTTTAGGCAAATAAAAGATTCGGATAAGACCGGGGGTTTTATGGTTTGAATAAAAGACGGGGCGTTTAGAAAACAAAAATAGGCTTTTCGAAAATAGTTTTTGACAAAACCATGCATGATGACATGACGATGCTCAAATGCAATGTGGCATGATGACATGAGCATGCGGTCATGGTGATGCAATGCACAAAAACACTGCGATTTTCTAGTAGTGGTTTTAGCGGGGCGCCACAATTCGACACCACTAACAATGGATCTTGTCATGAGATCCGCCTCATAGTACCGGGAAGAAGGTCCGCGATCTAAATCTTCTCGCTTCATGTAGATCCTCGCGACACCACTAACAAGGGGTCGTTGTCCGTGATCGTCGAGAGGACACTCCGGGAACAAAAGGCGAAGGTAGAGGTATCAACAATTAAAGCCCCCTCTAGCTTCCGTGGACGGAGTAAAATTGCTGAATCCACTGATTCAATATACAAAAGCGAATGATAAGAGTAGTGGTATGGTCGCGACTCCATCCCGCACTCATATCATTATCCCGTACATGAACAGCAGAATTATGTAACCAACTCTCAGAATCAGACTGAAGATCTCAACAAGCGAGGTTCGGAAACAAGGAGTGATGCAGACTCTGCATTGGATCTGGCGTAGATGATGCCGTCGCGTCGGAAAACACCGGAAAGCACAACCAAGGAACAAAGAATGGTACCACAGATAAGGGACCACTCAGATAGCATGAAGTCCAGAGGTAGAAACACCGTTGCCAAAGGAGGAAGCGAAACCCTGAAGGTACGATGGAACCCAACCACGAGAAATCCTGGACTTCAAGAAAATACAAGAGGGTAGAATCAAAACACGCAGAGGTAAGAGGAGAACAGCAGAGGGGTAAGGAGTAAAATCAGACCTAATCAGATATACCCAACCGATTTTGCAAAACAGTTTTGACACTCTACTTCGGCCGTTAGCTAGGTTATCCTACAGGCTGCACTTGTGGGGTATCACAACTGCTAAGCTCTGATACCACTCTGTAACACCCTCCAATCGGCCCTATGCAAGTTTTAGCCCTTTCCGCCAAACCCGCATAGAAACGATTCAAGGACGCCCACTAGGCACTTTCGTGCGGGTGGAAAACAAAGTAATACCATTACACAATAGTCCTCGATGGGACCCACAGAACAGATATATACCACAGCGACTCCATGAGTCAAGAATACAGATATAATATACAAAGATCCAAATCACCTCGAAACGATAGAGCGTCCGACTACGGATAAGATGCAAATGGGGCTAAGAGCCCTGAAGAATAACCAATGGCGTCCATAACCCTGCCAGGCCAAGCCGGAAGGGTAACCCTGCTAACGACGTCGATCTCAAACCTGCTAAAACAAAAGGGGTGCCGACAGAGGGCAAAGGAAAAAGAGGAGCATCAGTACTGAGGCCAGTACACGGCGAGGCTAGAATTCGGCGGCTCTCGCCTACATAGGTATGGTGGACTGAAGTGGCAGCACAGCGACACTAAACAACCTATAGAGACTCTGTAACACTGGCGGCTATTAGAGAGGGGTAAGAAAGACCTATTCGGATCCTACGTGATACTAGCACCAAACATACCCATCCTGGTATTTCCCCCTCGAGACCAAATGAGGAAGTCGGACCAAGGAACTCACACAGTTGGCAGTTTTACTCATTCCATTATAGTTGTAGCACTTACTAGTCAGATATAGATTTCATGAGTCATCCTGATAGCATAAGTAGTGGGCAGTTTTAATCACCATTCCGTTGTAGTTGGAACATTTACTAGACAGATATAATTGTCCTGAGGAATCCCAAAACCCAGCGTTTTGTTGGCACTTTTATCACATTCCATTGGAGTTGCAATACTTACTAGGCAGGTATGGTATGACCTAGATCAGCAGAGATCCACCAGTTGTTGGCATTTTTAATATCCATTCTGTTATAGTTGCATCTGTTTACTAGTCACATATTAAGTCAAATTTATAGCACTACTTTAGTTATGCTTGTCTATGATCGAGATACAGTGCTCCAATTCGTCCATAACCGCGGACATGGCTTTCAGAAAGTTTTACCCTACAGGGGTGCACAAATAGCAACACACACTCGATCAACCTCGGAAAAACCAACTCAAAACCCAACGAGGCTTTCACGACAAAGCAATCACATGATTCATAAATATTTCAGGGGGCCACCCCACTAAGCTACCCGCAACGAAGTTGGCCGGCTCCGGAATAGACCCAGGGTTTGTGTGGACGGCCGTAAACGACTGGGAACCCGAAAGTGTGACTGGGATTGTCGATACAGCAAAAACGTGTCACGATCCTAAATAGTACATGTGCTCCACACACAATTGTAAATAAAGCAGTAACACATGGCATAGGTACAGGATAGTAATAAAGCCCCAAACTACTTTGTGGCCCCAAGAAATAGAAATGAATCAAGCACTGGCTCAGGGGGGGTCCACGGCCTCCCGGATGTGGATAGTGCGAAAAATCAAGGAACAGGTATCAAGTACTCGGGGTCCTACGGGACACAAGTGAGCGTGGAAGAACGAAATAACATCTATTGCCCACCGATGTCTCTGCATTAGTTATATCTAGTAATTTAATAGTTGTGTTTAAAGTCATGATCATCTCCACCATTAAGCATCCACCGTTTATCATGTGCCAACTTGCCATCAACGGTGGAACGACAACGACGTGAAGCAAGACAGAAGCAAGCGACTACGACTCGTAGGGCCGACTATCTACCAAATAACAGGTATTGGGAGGTGTCCATGGCAATATAGAGGCTACACAGGGTATAACTGGTGCATGGAAACTAAAGCATCGCGAGACGGATAGCAATAGATCAACAGGAGGAAATAAAGACTATAAATGAAAAATAGGTAGGAGGGGAAGAGATGCTCGCCTGGGAAACACTGCCGAAGGTTCATATCCGGAGAAATTTTCGATACTCGCATCAACTCATCGGCCTAATCCACGGAGAAGCAAACACTAGAAGAAACACCGGATGCAATATTTAATACTACGGCAGAAGATCCGGCATGATTATGATATGATGCATGGCATGGCACAGATGCGGTGCAATTAGGCACTATTAAGCGGAACCGGGGTCCTGACAATTAATTAAACGGTTCAAATTATTTAGCACCCCCGCAATTTAAATGTTGTATTAACAGGGTGAAACATGGCATTAGTTCGCTACACCAATTTAAATGGAGTCCGGAATAAGGCAAAGGTATCCCGCATAAACACTCCATATTTAATTATGAGGTGAATCGGCATAATGCCCCCAAACCACAGACATGTATGCATGGATGAACAATTTAATATGCGACAGTTGATAATGTCATATTATAAAAATTGGGGCTTAGGGGCACACATCTGGGTTCGGAAGATCTTGGGTTCCGGGGGTCCGGGGTTCGACAGGGTTCGACGGGGATCAGTCTCGGACAACGGAAGGAGAGCTTGGCGTTCCGGGAAGAAGGACTTGGCGTCCTTGTCGGAGACCTTGGCATCCGGGTTCTCGGGCATCGCATCCGGGAAGGAGTACTTGTCGCATGTGTGGTCTTCGGGTCCGGGGTCTCGGTCATCGGTAGATCTTGTCGTTGCTTTGGTCTTGGACACGACACATATGATGGAGATATTGGGGTTTAGAGCTTCGATTGTCGGCGCTGGTCTTGGCAGCACGATCCCGGATCTTGTCGTCCAGCTCCGATCATCTTCCGGTGGCTTCGCACGAGTCGACTTGGCCACCACATGTGCAACATCATGTACATCTCCACACGTGGACATGATCTTTCCATCAACCGAGAGACACCCAAAAACTTCTTTCATCCAACGATCTAGTACGCTGTAGGGGCCCTTGCGCCTTCGGCTCTGTGTGCCAGGAGGTCTCCACCTGACGAACATCCGAGGAAGCACGTGACGGTGTTGGGTCGAACACGGGGACGGCGGCTTGCAGGGCGACGAGGAGGGCGACTGTGGGGAGCGGGGCTCGCGGGGCAGCGAGCTTGCAGTCGCGGGGAGAGGAGCTCCAGGACGGCTCGATGGTAGGGTTCTCTGCGCCAAGGAGGGGGGCCCGTGGCGCCACGGCTCTGGTGAGGGCGGCCCGACGGTGGCGGAAGAGGCGTCGCGACGGCTGCCGGAGAAGGGCGCGGGGCTCAGGGCGAGGTTGCGGGCCCGCTAGAACGCGAGGACGGCGAGATTTGGGCGAGGGAGCCTCGGTTCGAGGCCGAGCGGTGGCAGGACAGCGCCGCCGATGACAGCAGAGGGGCGCAGGTGGGCTCGGCGCGGCCTCGGGGTGGGGCGGCTGAAGGCCGGCGACGCGGTGAAGAACAGAGGCAAGGAGGGGGGTCGCCTGCGAGCGGACCAGAGGGGCGAGGCCGACGGCGGGGCCTGGTGGCGGCGGATGAGGAATTGGCGGCGGGGGCGAGGAGCAGCAGCGGAGGACCGAGGGGAGGGGGAAAACGCGGGGAAGAGAGAGGGAGTGGTGGGTCCAGGTCGTGGCGGAGATCCCAAGGAGGGGGGTTGTCGGCACGGGACGTGTGCGTGCGTGTGGCGTGTGTGGGCGGGGCCGAGCAGCGCGTCTGCTAGTGGGGCCGCACGCGGGGCAGGTGGTGTGGGAGTTGGTGGATGGGCGGGAAAGAGGAAGATGGTGGGATCAGGCGGGGTGAGGTGGCAGGCTAGGAGTGGACAGGGTGAGGTGGCTGGGAGAGAGAGAGAGAAGAGAGAGAGAGAGAGAGAGAGAGAGAGAGAGAGAGAGAGAGAGAGAGAGAGAGAGAGAGAGAGAGAGAGAGAGAGAGAGAGAGAGTGGCGGCGGGGTGGATCAGGTGGGTGGCGGCTGGGGTAGCTAGGGTGAGAGGGAGGGAAGGGGTAGGTGGATTAGGGTTTTGGTCTGGTTTTAACTGGGCCGAGGTAGTAGGCTGTTGGCCTGCCGGGCTTTTGGCCTGGCAGGCTGGCGGCCTCCCCCGGTAAAACTTTTTATTTAAAAGATTTTTATTTTTAAAAGATTTTGTAAAAGTTTTTAGGCAAATAAAATATCTGGATAAGACCGGGGGTTTTATGGTTTGAATAAAAGACGGGGCGTTTAGAAAACAAAATAGGGTTTTCAAAAATAGTTTTTGACAAAACCATGCATGATGACATGACGATGCTCAAATGCAATGTGGCATGATGACATGAGCATGCGGTCATGGTGATGCAATGCACAAAAACACCGCGATTTTCTAGTAGTGGTTTTCGCGAGGCGCCACAGCCAACTCCCTCGGAACACCTTGCAAGTCCTGTGTGGACCAAGCAAAAATATCCCGATTCTCACAGAGGAAGTTGACGAGCTCGCTTTCCTATTTGTCATTTCACCCGACACCAATTGTTACGGTGCGCTCTAGGAACATATCATCAACAGGCACTTTCTTGGTATCCTTTGTCGCTTGAAATGAGACGCTACCATGCGGGTTACTCAGTGCCAGCATATATTGCTGCGTGGATTGAGCCAATGTCGCCACCTCCTGGATTTTTCACTTCTCTTGCGCGATCACGAGTGACTCGGCCAGGTTAGACCCGGCTGACGCGCACTCAATGGAACATCGGAAATCACCAATTATGGTAATTACACCATTTGGCCCAGGCAGCTTCATCTCCAAGTAACTAATGTGAGTACTTTCCATGAACTTGTTCAGGGCTGGCCTACTGAGCAATGCGTGATATGCGCTCTCCAAATTGACAACTTCGAACTCCAAATTCTCAGTCCGGCAGTTATCTCTCGTGCCGAACAACACATCAAACCAGACCTTACCAATGGGTTCACAAGAAATGCCTGGCACAATGCCATGGAAAGTTGTCCTTGTAGCTTGGAGCATGTTCTCCAAGATACCCAACTTGCGCATCGTGTCCACATACATGATGTTGATGCTACTGCCATTGTCAATTAGCACCTTTGAGAACCTCACATTGATGTTAGGCCCAATGAATGTTGGATCCAACACCAGCGCATACGAACCAGGACTTGGCATAAGCTTCGGATGATCTTTGATGCTCCAGGTAATCTCCTGATCCGACCAAGGCATATACCTCGTCACCACTGGCATTACTGCATTGACCTCCATGTGTCGGCGCTGCAAGCTCTTTCTATCTGTCTCTTCTGTGGTGAACACACAGTAATTCTGGTGATGCTCTCTGTACTCATTTCTCCCCTCATTTTCGGGGTACCTTTGATCTGGTTGATGCTGGTTTTCCACCTGATGCACTGCATCCCTTCTCTCATGGTTTTCATACCTCGGCGGAGGTGGTGGCAACATTAACTGTTGTGTGTTTGCTCCGGAGAGCAATTGCTGCCGGGGTAACTCCTGCCGAGGTTGATCATTCCGAGGTGCCTGAGCATTCCCCGAACCACTTTGTTCTATTTTCCTCATCCACTCACACTGCCGTGTTGTGTGACCCGCTGGGTTACTCGGATTTGGCGTGTGAAATTTACACGGCTGGTCCAGCATTGCCTCATAAGTATACCTCGGCCTGTCCTTCTTCTCCTGCCATTGTCTTTTTTGTTCGGGCGTCCAAGTTTTCTTGCCATCACTCCTTGGAGTCCATTGCTGCCCTCCAGTTTTCTGACGTTGATTGCTTCCTGCTCCGAGTTGATCTTGATTCACAGCAGCAACTTGTTGCGAACCGTACCGGTAATCCGGTCTATCATCTCTTCTCTTACCCCGGTAATCATTCCTCCAGGATGACCCGGCTCCATCTCGCTGATAGTACTCCTCGCTTGACTCATTTGACATGAGCCTAGGCTGAGTCGGATCACCCAAGGCATATGAATCAGCAATCCGGATCGTCTCTGCCAAGGTAGTTGGCATATCTCTTTGCAACCTTTTCCATAGCATGCTTGCATATCTGCATCCTTGCGCAAACCAAGCTATGGCATGTGACTCAATCACACCCTCACATGAGTTTCGCACTGTGCACCAGTGGGTTAAGAATTCTTGGTCTGTCTCATTCGGTCTCTGCTTGCACATTGCTAGGGTCTGTGGTCTGTTGGGCCTCTAATACGTGCTTCAGAAGTTACTGACAAACATTTCCTCAAAATCGATCCAACAGTTAATACTTCCGGGTGGCAAATTGTTTAGCCATACCCTTGCCGGCCCCTCCAGCATCTGAGGTACATATCTCACAGCCCATCTCAAGTTGCCTGTAGCAATTTTTACTGCTATTGCATAGTTAATCAACCAATCCTCTGGCTTGGTGCTGCCATCATATGTCTTAGTGCCCCTAGGTAACTGGAAGTTAGGTACTGGAGGCTCCTTCATGATCCGGGGCCCAAAACACGCTAGACCCGGAGGACCTTGACACTCAATTTGCTCCGACCTATAAAGCCGATCCAGTTTTAACCTGGCGTCGTCAGACATCAAGTTCTTGCTTCCCAATCTCGACCCTATCACGTGATAGTCTGGCCTGAGATACCCTGCTTTCACCATCTCCGAATCTCCATCATTATATCTATCTTGCTCTTGTGGAGCTGCTCTTTGTTGCATACCTTGGCCGGCACTGCGCTCTTGCCGTGGTATATTCCGCTGCTGCGGTTGTCCTGCACCCGCCGGGTTGCGCTGTCCGGCATTGCCATTCATAGTGTTCCCTTGACCGGCATTGCCTTGGTCACGGTTACCTCGGCCAGCTTCACCTCGGATCACACTTCGTCGATCCTCATTTCCATGCACTGCTTTTCCTTTCCCTGCTCGTGCCGGGTCATATGGGACTATCTGCTTGTTCCTCCTGGCCGAGGTTACTACCTCTTCTCTCCTAGGACCACCATGAGGAGACAATGCAGCTCCAGCGGATTTCTCCGGGTTACCTACTACCGAATAAACGATCTTGGAGGCCCCAGCTCTTTCCGGGTTAGCCCTGAGCAATTCCTCATTCTGTCTGTTTGTGATCCGAACTAACTCATTGACCCTTTCCTGTTGTCTCTACCGGGCTTCACACGTCAAACCCTCTAACTCGGATGCAGTTGCATCTGCTGCCCTAAGGTTCTTTGCCGGGGTACTGTACTTCGGCAGCCCCACAGACAGACAGTTCTCTGATTCCTCAATTCTGGTATCACCCTCTTTGTTCATTTCACTCATGAGGTTTCTCCCCTTCACTTTTACAGCATCTACCTTATTTGCCTTGGCGTACTCACGCAGCGTCATGTTCAACGACTGCTGAGCCGCGGCTATCTTTGTTGCACCCTCTAGAATTTTCTGCCTAGTCTCCTCTAACTCGGCCTATGCCTGAGTCGGATCTACCACTTCTGCTACGGGGCTTGCCAAGCTATCTATTGCCTGCTGCAGCACATTCTCTGGCCTCTCTAGCGGAGGACCCCTACTTTTCCTCGGTGCCTTAGGTGTTACCTCCGGATCTGGTGTCGGTTCCTTACTCGCGCCAGCGCCAGGCGCAGTCATCATCACCTCGGCACGGTCAGGGGAGCGAGTGATACTTGCCCCGCGAGCCGCACTAAGGGGTGGCTCGCCTCCCTCGATGACGTGTCGTGGGTGAACGCACGACACATCGACAGCGACGTAGATCTTGTGCGTGCCGAGCTTGACGAAGAGGCCGTTACGCGGGAGAGGTCGCTTGCCGAAGCAGCCAACGTTGTTGCTGACGAAATCCAGCGCTCCAAAGCGCTGAACAAGCCCGGAGACGATGCGTTCGCCGGTACCGATGAGGTTTCCCGTCCGGATCTTCACTCCTTCTAGCGCCGCTAGCCCCACGGTTGGCGCCAACTATCGTGGTGGTGTCACGGCAGATGCCATGGATATGCTAAAGGTGGGGACTAAATGCACTAGAGGAATCCAGGGAGGGATAGTGTGGTGATTCCACACACAGTCGCTTTGTATTCAGTAGGTTTCCAATGTTACAAATGCTCCTTGAGCTGTATTGGGGAGAGGAGGAAGAAGGAACTCTCTTACTCTCACCACAGACTAGCTCTCATGAACCTAGCTCCCAACAAGTAAAACTCAACTCACTAGAGATCAACCAAGTCAAGACCAACCAACCCCTTCTACAGAGGCCCTAGCCCTCCTTATATAGGGGTGGCTAGGTCTCCAATTAGGCATACGTGGAGGCATATTCCATTTCCAAAATAGTAAACCGACCGGGTCACTTTTCCCCGTCGTAAGCCATGCAGAGGCTAGGTGAGCCTCTGTGGTGCCAGCGTCATCCGACACTGGCAACGTCACCCTTGTCGGCCACGCCATGGTGGTCCTAGTCTCTGTCCTCTTCGCTCACGCTCTGCGTACAGTGACCTCCCTTTGACCAGCGAGATACCTTCCTTCTCTTGCAAGCCTGATATAACCTAGACCATGCCTGGTTAATCCGTCAACACCTGTACTTGCATACAAGTTAGACACATCCTGCCGACATACGACATAGGTCGGCTGGGACTCAGTTAGGCGGACATCCTCCGGTCTGGGTTACCCCGTGATTCGGCCTGCCTTGAGGTGACTCGGCTAGCACTTGCTTTGACCTTGACATACCTCGGCTAACTCGGCCTTTATACCCCGGCATGACCCTACCCGGGGGTATCCCCCCAACACATACACCTGAAATTTTTCCTTCACACAATCTTTATTAGCAACATTAGTGCATTCAAGATAATAAGTCTTAGGTTCAGTTCTAACACCAATAAAACTTCCATTAAAACACAAGCTACTGTAGCACTTCCCTCAAAAATCTCAATTCCCCAAAGAGAAACCAAAAAGGAACCAACATGAAGCAAATGCAAATAATGGCAGAAATCTGTCAAAACAGACCAGCAGGTCAATACGAATTTTTTCGAAGACCTTATGTTGCTCAAATCAAAAAGTGTTAAACTAACGAAAATTAGATAACAGCCTGGGGCAGGAGCACAAAAATTCACGCCTCAAAAGGACGTACAAAGATTTTACCCGAATTTTTACGGTGAAGCACATAAATCTGTTTCGGGACAGCAACTTTCCCAAGCATTACTTCTCTCCCATTAGAGGTTACTCTTGGCACAAAAAGCAAATAAAAAGGATAAGGAACGGTTATTACAGAAGTAATAACTTTGAAGACTCATCTAAAACTTTTGGGTTATCTCCCAATAAGTACTTTTCTTTAACGCCTTTAAGTTAGGCATGATAGTTTGAGAAGATGCTCACATAGGAAATATGAATTGAAGTAAAAGAGAGCATCAAGAAGCAAATTCAAAACACGTTTAAGTCTAACCCACTTCCTATGCATAGGAATATTGTAAAGAAACAATTCATGAAATCACAAAGCAACAAGCATAGGAAAGCAAAACAAGTGCAACTTCAAGACTTTCAACATAAAGAGGGGAAACTTAATATTATTGAGATGCATATAACCATGTTTCCCTCTCTCATAATAACTTTGAGTAGCATCATGAATAAAATTAACAATATAACTATCACATGAAACATTATTATCATGAGCCACATGCATAAAACAATTATTACTCTCCACATAAGCATAAACATTCTTATTAATTGTTGTGGGAGCAAATTCAACAAAATAGCTATCATTATTATTCTCATCACCATAATCATCAAATATAGGAGGCATATTGTAATCATAATTAATTTTCTCCTCAATAGTAGGTGGACTGCAAATATCATATTCATCATTGTAATCATCATATATTGGAGGCATAGTATCATCAAAGTAAAATTTCTCCTCCATGCTTGGGGGACTAAAAAGATCATAATCATCAAAACTAGCTTCCCCAAGCTTAGACTTTTCCATAGCATTAGCAATAATCGTGTCCAAAGAATTCATACTAACAACATGGCTATTAGCATGCAAATAAAGTTCCATAGGTTTTTTAATTTTCTCTTCAAACACTTCATGTCCTAACTCAAGATAAATACTATAAAGCTCTCTAATTTTGTTGTTGTTTTCCATTAAGCCTAACTAGTGAAAACAAGAAACAAAAAGACAAAATTGCAGAATCTAAAGGAAATAACTTCAAGCACTCACACCGGAGGATGTGAGTACCTTTTACCTTACCTCCCCGGCAACGGTGCCAGAAAATAGGCGTTTGCCGTGGGAGGTTTCTTCTTCTTTAATCCTCCAGTGTGAATACCTTTTATCTTACCTCCCCGGCAACGGCGCCAGAAAATAGCTTGATGTCTACACACTTCTATTCTTGTAGACAGTTGTTGGGCCTCCAAGTGCAGAGGTTTGTAGAACAGCAGCAAGTTTTCCCGTAAGTGGATCACCCAAGGTTTATCGAACTCAGGGAGGAAGTGTTCAAAGGTATTCCCTCTCAAGCAATCCTGCAATCAAGATACAAGAAGTCTCTTGTGTCCCCAACACACCCAATACACTTGTCAGGTGTATAGGTGCACTAGTTCGGCGAAGAGATAGTGAAATACAAGTGGTATAGATAATTATAAGTCGTAACAGTGCTAGAAAATATCTTGATGGCGTGGAAAAGACTAAAGGCAAACTGAAATAAAGATGGAAGCAAGCAAACATGTAACAGATCTAATTGCAAACGGTGTTTCAATGCTTGGAAACAAGGCCTAGGGATCATACTTTCACTACAGAACACTCTCATATAAATATATTCTTTATGATACTACGCTGAACTACTCTCCGGTTGAACACTCTAATCAATGGTAGGGCTATAACAGCACACCTCAAAGTTCATCTTTCCCATCTAGAAAACCCCACACTGTCACCTTGAGCACACCTCAAAGTTCATCTTCAAGGTGATAGTGTGGGGTTTTCTTGATGGGAAAGATGAACTTTGAGGTGTGTTGTTATAGCCCTACCAACGATTAGAGTGTCCAACCGGAGAGTAGTTCAGCGTAGTATAATAAAGAAGAATATATTTATGTGAGAGTTTTCATTAGTGAAAGTATGATCCCTAGTCCTTGTTTCTAAACATTGAAACACCGTTTGCAACTAGATCTGTTACATGTTTGCTTGCTTTCATTTTTATTTCAGTTTACCTTTAGTCTTTTCCACGCCATCAAGCTATTTTCTAGCACCATTACCACTTATAATTATCCTTATAACTTGTATTTCACTATCTCTTCGCCGAACTAGTGCACCTATACACCTGACAAGTGTATTGGGTGTGTTGGGGACACAAGAGACTTCTTGTATCTTGATTGCAGGGTTGCTTGACAGGGGATACCTTTGACCACTTCCTCCCTGAGTTCGATAAACCTTGGGTGATCCACTTAAGGGAAAACTTGCTGCTGTTCTACAAACCTCTGCACTTGGAGGCCCAACAACTGTCTACAAGAATAGAAGTGCGTAGACATAAATACCCCTCGCACAAACAAGCGTACGCGCTCATCTCTAAGATAGAGTTAGGGGAGATGGTGGAGATGAACGCCATAGTGATCTATAACCTCAGAAAAGAATTCCGAGGGAGGAAAGGAAAGACCTCTGTCTAGGTCAGTGCCGAAATGCACTCGCTCGTCGGCGTGAGGGTTGGGCATGGTTTTGTTGAAACCGCTCCGCCAGTCGCCGGCGTGGAGGAGCCCTTCGTCTTCGATGACCTGGAGTTTGGGATCATCTAGGACACAGGGGATCCAGACTCTACGGTGGATCTCTTTCTCTATTGCCGCCGCCGCCATCGCCGCCCCTGCCAAGCCAGAGGATGAGGAGGAAGCCATCCTTATGGAACACCGGTGACCTTAGAGGGGAAGCGCTAGAGGTGTTTTTGCGGGAGGCAGTGAAGCGCTAGGTTCGTGGGAGGCGTAGAGGAGATGGAAACGGCGCTGGAACTGGTGAAGAAGATTGGGGGAGAAATCCACACCACTTATATTCATCAGACGTGTCAAGATTCGTGTAAACGCTACAGTAAAACTACCACATGTCATGGAAAGGATGGGGAAACCTCTGCGCGATGATTACGCCGCCTTGATCTCCACGCACGCATTGAAACGGCGCCTCGGTTCCACAAAAGGCAGACCCACCAACGGTCGTGCTAATAGGAAATGTCTGTCAGTGACGTGACTTGACCATGGCTGGTGTCAGGCTACGTCAGAGAGCAAGTTCCGGCTTAGTTTGAATTTCGAGCTGGAAACATGACTAAACATACTGATAGGTCCGACTTATTTTTGAGACCCGGATCGTATCTTTTGTTTTGAAGTTTCAGGAACCCTTCAAGATTCTGCAAGCCGAAGATCAAGGTAGATGATGATGAATCCGTCTTTGGATCTTGGAGGCTTCTGGGGGCTGCTGTTGGGGATATACTTTCCGGGTATCCTCACTGTTCCTCACTAACCAGGGTGGCCCACTTCGGGTTAGAGCTTTGCTTCACGGACGGCCCAGTCAGGGAGAAGAGACGGAGTCCAAGCTGGCTACGGGAAGGCCTAGAAGATTTACCGATGTAGGCCCGTAGTATTACTTGTAGTTCAAGATGTACTCTGTAACCGACTCTTAGTCATAGCCAGATAGATCTCTCCTGTAAACCCTAGGTCGGACATCTATATAAGCCGTCCTAGGGAGAGCCTTTAGGGCACCTACCCTGACAATAGTCTACAATCTCAACTCGCACAGGCGAAAGCCTTGTAACCCATATTCCGGCTCTGCCGTATTACTGGATTGCTAGCAGGAGTAGGATCCATCCGAAGCCAGTGGATTCAAACCTGGGTAAACTTGTGTGCTCACCGTCTCGGAATCCCGTACGACTCACACCCCTCTCTTCCACACACCTCGAGGACCCCCTCATGGCGTACTTGTCATCAATCCGACGATAGGGACTCGATATAAATGTCAGCTATTAGAGGGGTAAGAAAGACCTATTTGGATCCAACCTGATACTAACACCAAAACATACCCATCCTGGTATTTCCCCCTTGAGACCACACGAGGAAGTCAAACCGAGGAACTCACACAGTTGGCAGTTTTATTCATTCCATTATAGTTGTAGCACTTACTAATCAGATACAATTAGCATAATACATTCCAAATCCAGCAGTTGTTGGCACTTTTATTTACTCATTCTGTTGTAGTGAAACTGATTACTAGACATGTCAAAGTCAAATTTATAGCACTACTTTAGTTATAGTTGTCTATGATCGAGATATTGTGCTCCAAGTCATCCATAACCGCGGACACGGATTTCAGAAAGTTTTACCCTGTAGGGGTGCACAAATAGCAACACACACACGATCAACCTCGGGAAGAATCAAATAATAAATCATTTTAGGGGGCCACCCCAATAAGCTACCTGCAACGAAGTTGGCCGGCTCCGAGACGGACCCAGGGTTTGCGAGAACGGTTGTAAACGATTGGGAACCCGAAAGTTTGAATGGGCTTTTCGATACCGCGAAATCGTGTCGCGATCCTAAACAGTACAGGTGCTCCACGCACAATCGTAAATAAAGAAGTAAAGCATGGCATAAGTACATGAAACTAATAAAGCCCCAAACTAGTTTGTGGCCCCAAGAAATAAAGTGTGAATCAAGCTCAGGCAAAGGGGGATTCATAGAGTCTCCAGTATGTGGATAGTGCGAATAGTCAAGGAACATGTATCAAGTACTCGGGGCCTAGGGGACACAAGTGAGCATGGAAGAACCAAATATTAGCTATTGCCCACCGGTGCCTCTGCATTAGTTATATCTATTCCCAGCATTTTAATTATCAGTTGAAATTAAAGTCATGATCATCTCCACCATTAAGAATGTGCCAACCTTCCAACAACAGTGGAACAACAACGACGCGAAGTAGCACCTGAGCAAGCAACTACGACTCGCAAGGCCAATTATCTATCAAACAACAGGCAATAAGATGTGTCCAAGGCAATATAGAGGCTGCAAGGAATATAAATGGTACGGAAACTAAAGCATCGCAACTCAGATAGCAATAGATCAACAGGAGGAAGTAAAGACTATAAACACAAATAGGTAGAAAGGGGGATATTGCTCGCTTGGAAAACACTGCCAAAGGTTCATCGGAGATCGGGTTGACACTCGCATCCACTCATCGGCCTAATCCGTGAAGAAGTAAAGCACTAAAAGAAACACTGGATGCACTATTTAATACTACGGCAAGAGATCCGTCATTATGTATGTATGATGCATGCCATGGCAAAAGATGCGGTGCAACTAGGCAATATTAAGCGGAATCGGGATCCCGACAATTAATTATAAGGTTCATGTTATTTAAGTACCCGCAATTTAAATGTTTAATTAACAAGGCAAAGCATGGCATCGGTTCACTACACAAATTTAAATGGGGCTAATATAAGACTAGAAAAGCCCGCATATAGTCCCCATATTTAATTATGAGGTGAATCGACAAAATAACCCGCACCCACAAAATATGTATGCATGTAGGAGTAATTTAATTATGCAACAAGATAGATATCATTTATAAAATAGGGGTCTCGGAAAAAGGGGTCACACATCAGATCGACGGTCTTGGTGTTCACTGGGGGTCGATGGGGTTCAGTTTTGATGGGATCGATCTTCGGATCCGAGAGGGAGAAGAACGCCTGGTGCGGTCTTCGGGTCTGGGAAGGAGCTCTTGGTGTCCCATGATGAAGATCTTGACACCGGACCATTCTTGCCGGGATACTTCGGGTCACATCACCACTCGTCGATGGCAACAACATGAACATCGGGACAGAACACATTAACACACGGGGAGTATGGGGACAGACTTGGACCTTGGGTGCCCTGTAGCACCATCATTTCTTCATCTGCACTTCACTGATTGTGACGACGCGCATAGGAAATATCCACAGACGCGGTGCGGACGAGGCGGATGCCGATGTGGTGCTGCAAGCAAAACAGAACACGCGACCAGAGCAAAAGGACAGTGAGGGGCACTCGCGGCGGTCAGAGACACGGTCACTAGCGGGGACGTCCGTTGCAGGGAGGTGGCTCACGACAGAGAGATGGCTCATGGCCCGGAACAGCGAGGAAGGCAACCAGGCTGCAGGAGATGACACGGGCAGGGCCCTGGTGGCAGCTCGGCTCAAGGAGAAGACGACCGAGGCGGTAGAGGCGAGGCAGACGGGGAGAGGGATGGGGGCGCTAGTTGCTGTGGAGAAGAGCTCGGCGAGGAGGAGCCCTACAGCGGCGGCTGATGATGCAGGGCCAGAGGCGGTGTTCCACGCAGAGGAAGCTATGGACAATGAGCGCTAGAGGGAAGAGCAGCGGGACGGCGGCCGAGGCGACGCCGTGGTGGAGCAGCCAGGGCGCGGGCTCGCGTGATCCAGGCCGCAGGGATTCGAGGCGGTGGAGATGCTCATGCGGCGGTGCTCCCGGTCGAGGTTGAGGGCACCGACGAAGCAAGGGCGAGGCGAGCGCCTGTGGGGATCTGGGCAAGGGCGTGCAACGGGGCAGAGAGGATCGAGGGGATGGCGGCGCGGATATCGATCGGGAGCGGGGGTTGGTGGCGATGGCGTCGGGGGTTGGGGAGAGAATCGCACAGAGAGGACAGTGGTGGGGCCGCGGGGTAGCGACAGGTGGGTCGAGGCGAGCGGGACAGGGTCACACGGTTGCATGCGTACAACGCGTGGGGGGTGCAGCAACCGGTCACTCGGATGGGGTCGCGCGCGTAGCCTTGCTTGGGTCGCGGCGTGGTCGAGTTGAGGTGGCTATGCGCATGATCGGTGGTGGGCCAAGCGAGCGTCGCGCGAGAGCAAGCGAGGCGGGGTAGTTGCGGCGGCTGAGCAAGAGGGGCGTGCGCGGGTCGACCGGTTGCTGCAGAGAACTAGGTTAGGGTGGCGGCTGGGGTAATTGAGTTAGGGTAGGGTTTGGTTAAAGGCTAGGATTTGGTCTAGAATAGATCTAGGGTCAGGATTAGCCGGGGTGGTAGGCTGCTACTAGTTGGGCCCTTTGGGCCTGGCCGGTGGTGGCCTCCCCCGGTACAAAATAGTTTTATTTATTTTAATTTGAGAAGGCTTCCACAAATAATTTTTAGACAAACAAAATATCCGGACGTGACGGGGTTTTGATTTGAAATAGAGCGGGGATATCTGGAAAACAAAATAGGCTTTTGCAAAATAGTTTGAGGCAAATAGATGCATGATGACATGATGATGCTCAAATGCAATGTGGCATGATGACATGAGCATTCGGTCATGATGATGCACAAAATAAAAACACAGCGATTTTCTAGTAGTGATTTTACCGGGTGCTACAATTCGACACCCCTAATAATGGATCTCGCCCTCGAGATCCGCCTCATCGTATGGGGAAGAAGGCCGACGGTCTAAATCTTTTCGCTTTGTGTAGATCCTCGCGACACCACTAACAAAATCCCTTGCTCCATCTTGAAATCGACGACACCACCAACAATGGTCGCTGCTCACGGTCGTCGAGGGAACACTCCGGAGAACAAAGGACGAAGGTAAAGGTATCAAAAGATAAAGACACATCTAACTTCGATGAAAGGAGAGAAAAGGTACAACCTAATCCACTGCAATGTACAAGAGCGATTAGAATGAGTAGTCTGCATGGGGGACAATCCATCTCGCACCCAAACTATTACTGCGCATATGCAGTAGAAAGCATGCAACCCATTCTCGGAATTAGACTAAAGATCTTGACAAGTGAAGTTCGGAAACAAAGGAGTGATGCAAGCTCTTCGTTAGATCTGATACAGATGATGTCGTCGTGTTGGAAACCACCGGAAGATATAAAGAAATCGTATGAAAAGACATGATGATTAGGTTCCACGATGGTTCCATTGGCATGAACATCACATGCTCAAGGTATACTCCAACTTCACCAATGCTCGTCCTTCTCATATGTTTTTCAACAATACGGATATCCGTCAAGGTATAGATACAGATCAAGAATTCAAGAACCAAAAAGATTGGATAAAGGGTACAACAACCGAGATGCAGCTATGATGATTGTAGCTCCACCGTTATAAAATGGAGGAAGCAAAACCCTGAAGGTACGACGGAAACCCATCCACGAGAAATCCTGGACTCGAAGAAAAGATAAGAGTAGATTTAACAAGCAGAGATAAGAGGAGAATAACATAGGGGTAAGGAGTAAAAACAGACCTAATCAGATCTATCCAACCGATTTTGCAAAAATAGTTTTGACACTCTACATCGGCCATTAGCTAGGTTATCCTACAAACTGGACCAGTGGGGTATCGTAACTGCTGAGCTCTGATACCACTTTGTAACACCCTCGAATCGGCCCTATGCAAGTTTTAGCGATTCCTGCCAAACCCGCATAGAAACGATTCAAAGATGCCCACCAGTCACTTGCGTGTGGGTGGAAAACAAAGTAACATCATTAGATAATAGTCCACGACGGAACCCACATAACATATATATACAACAACGACTCCATGAGTCAAGAATACAAATATACAATACAAAGATCCAAATCACCTTGAAAACGATACAACATCCAAGTACAGATAAGATCCAAATGGGGATAAGAGCCCTAAAGAATAACCAATGGGATCCATAACCCTGCCCAGGCCAAGCCAGAAGGGTAACCCTGCTAACGACGTCGAACTTATACCTGTTAAATAAAAGGGGTGCCGACAAAGGGCAAAGGAAAAAGGGAGCAGCCAGTACTGAGGCCAGTACACGGCGAGTCTAGAATTCGGTGGCTCTTGCCTACATAGGTATGGTGGACTGAAGCGGCAGTGAAGCATGCACTATACAACCTATAGGGACTCGATATAAATGTCGGCTATTAGAGAGGAGTAAGAAAGACCTATTTGGATCCAACCTGATACTAACACCAAAACATACCCATCCTGATATTTCCCCCTCGAGACCACACGAGGAAGTCAAACCGAGGAACTCACACAGTTGGCACTTTTATTCATTCCATTACAGTTGTAGCACTTACTAGTCAGATACAATTAGCATAATATATTCCAAATCCAGCAGTTATTGGCACTTTTATTTACTCATTATGTTGTAGTGAAACTGATTACTAGACATGTCAAAGTCAAATTTATAGCACTACTTTAGTTATAGTTGTCTATGATCGATATATTGTGCTCCAAGACGTCCATAACCGCGGACACGGCTTTCAGAAAGTTTTACCCTGCAGGGGTGCATAAATAGCAACACACACACGATCAACCTCGGGAACAACCAAATAAAATGCAATGAGGCCTCACGACAAAGCATTCACATGATTCATAAATCATTTCAGGGGGGGCACCCCAATAAGCTACCCGCAACAAAGTTGGCCGGCTCCAAGATGGACCCAGGGTTTGCGAGAACGGCTATAAACGACTGGGAACCCGAAAGTGTGAATGGGCTTGTTGATACCGCGAAATCATGCTGCGATCCTAAATAGTACAAGTGCTCCACGCACAATCGTAAATAAAGCAGTAAAGCATGGCATAAGTACATGATACTAATAAAGCCCCAAACTAATTTGTGGCACCAAGAAATAAAGTGTGAATCAAGCTTAGGCAAAGGGGGATTCATAGAGTCTCCCGTATGTGGATAGTGCGAATAGTCAAGGAACAGGTATCAAGTACTCGGGGCCTACGGGACACAAGTGAGCGCGAAAGAACCAAATATTAGCTATTGCCCACCGGTGCCTCTGCATTAGTTATATCTATTCCCACCATTTTAATTATCAGTTGAAATTAAAGTCATGATCATCTCAACCATTAAGCATGTGCCAACCTTCCAACAATGGTGGAACAACAATGACGTGAAGCAGCACCTGAGCAAGCAACTATGATTTCCAAGGCCGATTATCTATCAAACAATAGGTAATAAGTTGTGTCCAAGGCAATATAGAGGCTGCAAGGAATATAAATGGTACGGAAACTAAAGCATCGCAACTCAGATAGCAATAGATCAACAGGAGGAAGTAAAGACTATAAACACAAATAGGTAGAAAGGGGGAGATTGCTCGCTTGGAAAACACTGCCAAAGGTTCATCGGAGATCGGGTTGACACTCGCATCCACTCATCGGCCTAATCCGTGAAGAAGTAAAGCACTAAAAGAAACACTGGATGCACTATTTAATACTACGGCAAGAGATCCGGCATTATGTATGTATGATGCATGCCATGGCAAAAGATGCGGTGCAACTAGGCAATATTAAGCGGAATCGGGATCCCGACAATTAATTATAAGGTTCATGTTATTTAAGTACCCGCAATTTAAATGTTTAATTAACAAGGCAAAGCATGGCATCGGTTCACTACACAAATTTAAATGGGGCTAATATAAGACTAGAAAAGCCCGCATATAGTCCCCATATTTAATTATGAGGTGAATCGACAAAATAACCCGCACCCAAAAAATATGTATGCATGCAGGAGTAATTTAATTATGCAACAAGATAGATATCATTTATAAAATAGGGGTCTCGGAAAAAGGGGTCACACATCAGATCGACGGTCTTGGTGTTCACCGGGGGTCGATGGGGTTCAGTTTCGATGGGATCGATCTTCGGATCCAAGAGGGAGAAGAACGCCTGGTGCGGTCTTCGGGTCTGGGAAGGAGCTCTTGGTGTCCCATGATGAAGATCTTGACACCGGACCATTCTTGCCGGGATACTTCGGGTCACATCACCACTTGTCGATCTTGTCGATTGCAACAACATGAACATCGGGACATAACACATTAACACACAGGGAGCATAGGGACAGACTTGGACCTTGGATGCCCTATAGCACCATCATTTCTTCATCTGCACTTCACTGATTGTGACGAGGCACATAGGAAATATCCACAGACGCGGTGCGGACGAGGCGGATGCCGATGTGGTGTTGTAGGCAAACAGAACATGCGGCCAGAGGATACTGGACGGTGAGGGGCACTCGCGGTGGTCATAGACATGGTCGCTGGCGGGGACGTCCGTTGTAGGGCGGTGGTGCATGGCGGAGAGATGGCTCGCGGCGCGAGAACAACGAGGAAGGCAGCCAGGCTGCAGGAGACGACACGGGTAAGGCCCTGGCGGTAGCTCGGCTCGAGGAGAAGACGACCGAGGCGGCAGAGGCGAGGCGGGCCGGGAGAGGGATGGGGGCACCAGTTGCTGCGGACAAGAGCTCGGCAGGGAGGAGCCCTGCGGTGGTGGCCAATGATGCAGGGCCAGAGGCGGTGTTCCGCATAGAGAAGCTATAGACAAGAAGCGCTAGAGGGAAGAGCAACAGGACGGCGGCCGAGGCGACGCCGTGGTGGAGCGGCCAGGGCACGGGCTCGGTCCGGGCTGCAGGGATTCGGGGCGGCGGATATGCTCATGCGGCGGCGCTCCCGGTCGAGGTTGAGGGCGCCGACGAAGCAGGGGCGAGGCGAGCGCCGGTGGGGATCTAGGCAAGGGCGTGCAGCGGGGCAGAGAGGATCGAGGGGATGGCGGCACGGAGATCGATCGGGAGTGGGGGTTGGTGGCGATAGCGTCGGGGGTTGGTGAGAGAATCGCGCAGAGAGGATGGTGGTGGGGCCGCGGGGGTAGCGACAGGAGGGTCGACGCGAGCGGGACAGGGTCGCACGGATGCATGCGTACAACACGTGGGGGGTGAGCGAGCGTATCGGTCACTGGGATGTGGTCACGCGCGCGTAGCCTTGTGTGCGTCGCGGCGTGGTCGAGTTGAGGTGGCTGCGCGCGTGCTAGGTGGTGGGCCAGGCGAGCGCCGCGCGAGAGCGAGTGAGGCGGGGTAGTTGCGGCGGCTGAGCGAGAGGGGCGTGCGCGGGTCGACCGGTTGCTGAAGAGAACTAGGTTAGGGTGGCGGATGGGGTAGTTGAGTTAGGGTAGGGTTTGGTTAAAGGGTAGGGTTTGGTCTAGAATAGATCTAGGGTCAAGATTAGCCGGGGTGGTAGGCTGCTACTAGTTGGGCCCATTGGGTCTGGCCGGTGGTGGCCTCCCCCGGTACAAAATAGTTTTAGTTATTTTAATTTGAGAAGGCTTCAACAAATAATTTTTAGACAAACAAAATATCCGGACGTGACCGGGTTTTGATATGAAATAGAGAGGGGATATCTGGAAAACAAAATAGGCTTTTGCAAAATAGTTTGAGGCAAACAGTTACATGATGACATGACGATGCTCAAATGCAATCTGGCATGATGACATGAGCATTCAGTCATGATGATGCACAAAACAAAAACATAGCGATTTTCTATTAGTGATTTTACCGGGTGCTACAATGGGCTGTTGATCCGCTTGAGCTCCTTCATCACATTCCGGTTTGCCTTGTATACATCGTACTGTCCATGGTGAATTTTAATGTTTTGGCAAAGAAGAAGCTTCTTCCACCAGGAGGCCTTCTTCACCTTCTTGTGCACTTCCTCCTTGGAGGTGGTGAAGCGATATGCATTGCTGGCATGCTTCATGCGAGGGCCATGAGTCACAGCCTCCGGTACCTCCTCAGACTCATGATCACTGTCAGAGGCATCTGCATTTATCTCATCATCCTCAAATATGTCCTGAGCAGGGGGTAGCCATGAGGTGCCTTGGTGGTGGGGGCACCCTTCCTCTGTAGCTTGGCAGGAAGGTGTGCAACAAGGTTAGTGTAGAGCAGTGGAGTGGCTGGGGCCTGAGCAACAATGAGCTTCATCACATATGGAGCAAACAAAGGACACTTCTTGTGAGTGATGCACTTGTACATGTCCTGATAGATGAAGTCCATGATATCTATGGCACCACCTGGATGATCTGGACCGTGAGCATACATTGAGTGAGCATGGGCCATGAGATTGATTTCTGCACCCCTCATTTCATCCTTGTTGCCCGCCTTGGGAGTGAGAGTGTGGTGAAACATGCGGAGCAGAATGTTGTAGATGAGCTTGATGTTGATGGTTTGGCCAACCACACCATTCTGAGAGTATATTGGGGACAACAGCTTCTTGTCATATGCCTGACCATGTACGTGCATCATGTGACCACTTGGAGCATTGGGGTTGAAAGGCACACCAAGGATGTGAGCAAACTGAGCCATGCTGGAGCGACACCTAGTAGTGCCAGAGATCCACTCAAGGCGAATGTCAGTGGTGTCCCCAAAGACCACCGTGGCATAGAACTGCTGGACCAAGTCAGTGTTGTAGTCTTCTCTTGCGTGAAAGATGGTGTGGAGCCCCATCTTCTCAGTCACCCAGAGAGCATCCTCAAAGTACCTGTGAGATTGGAGCTTCTGAATATCCAACAATTGCATGGGGCAAACAGGAGTCCTGAAAGCAGAAAACACCTCAGAAAAGAGTAGGACCTGCTCATTCCTCCAAAAGCGATCATCCTCAAAAGTGCACTATAAAGAATAGAACTACTGGACTCGCATCTCCGCAAACTCCTCGATACCCAACTCTGCTAGTGTGGTCAATGCCTCATACTTCTGGCGCTTGGCTTCATCTCTTTTCCATTTTCTAACCTTCTCGTACTTAGCTGCAGCTCAATCATGAACATCCTGCCTAACCATGGATGGATCAATATGGACATTACTCTCTTCGTCCCGGAGCCTGCGAGGACGGATTTTCTGAGCAGCCCTAGAGCGACAAGGACGAGAACTACCAGCATCCATGGAGGCCTGCACCGGAGGGGAATGGGTCCCAGTGGCAAGGGGAAGGTAATGGCCGGCGGCAACAGCCAGATCCGGGGTGGAGGAGCCTTCCCGGTGGAGATCCTGGTCGGGGCAACAGCGTTTTGGAGAAGAGGAAGTCGGGGAGGAGAAGGAGGACTGGACCGTCCACTTCTCCCCGACCCCTTTTACCGGATTGAAACCGCTGGGGCCGGACTATCCGGGTGAGATTCACCGGAGTGTTCGGCCCGTCCGGAGCGTCCGGGCTGAATCAAGCGGAGTGTCCGGCCGGTCGGTTTAGTGCGGACAGTTCGGCCCCACGACCAGAAAACCCTAGATTCAAATATTGGACAAATGTGTGGCAAGAGGAGCATGTTTTTAGGGATGAGTATAGGCCTGGGATTCAGAAGATGTACTGTGAAGATCCAAGAAACCATAGATAGTCAAGAAGATGACAAATTAAGATCCAAACCAAACAAATCAAGAACCGACTCTTCAATTATGAAGAGGGCAGTGGCCGAGGCCACCATGTAAGAGTTTGTGGCATGACACCGCGAAGAAATATCCTTGGGTTCATATCCACTACTCATCAATGAAGCTCACATATCACTAAATGATATTAAGAGGATTGATTTTCTTAATGTTGGCATTATGGAGGGAGGGATAGTCCAATGTATTAGGATCGCACTCCCCCTATCTCCATGCCTGCACCTAAACCAAATAAGAGTCAAGACATAGGTGAGTATGCAAGGTGATCAAGTCAAGCTCCTAGAATCTACGATATTTAGTTCATTCCTCAAATAACAAAACCTTGCTTCATCAAGTGGCTTCGTGAAAATATCGGCAAGTTGGTCTTTGGTTGACACATAGGATAGCTCAATATCACCTCAGGCAACATGATCTCTAATAAAGTGATGATGAATCTCAATATGCTTTGTCCTTGTATGATCCACTGGGTTATAGGCAATCTTGATAGCACTTTCATTGTCACATAAAAGAGGCACGTTGTCACAATGGACACCGTATTTCTTTAAAGTTTACCTCATCCATAGCAATTGAGTACACGCACTAGCAGCTGCCACATACTCGGCTTCGGCGGTGGAGAGAGATATACAATTTTGCTTCTTGGAAGACCAACACACCAAATACCTCCCAAGGAATTGGCAAGCCCCGGAGGTTGATTTTCTATCATCCTTGTCACCAGCCCAATCCGAATCCGTGTATCCACAAAGAGAGAAAGTTGAGCCCCTCGGATACCAAATACCATAGTTTGGGGTATGAACCAAATATCGAAAGATTCTCTTGACCGCCATCAAATGGCTTTCTTTAGGAGCCGCTTGATATCTTGCACACACTCCTACACTCAACACAATATCGGGTCTAGATGCACAAAGGTAAAGCAAAGAACCAATCATGGACCGGTATACCTTTTTATCCACATCTTTACCATTTGGGTTTAGTTCAAGATGGGTCTTTGTTGCCATGGGAGTGGGAGCTCCATTTAGATCTTTCATGTTGAATCTCTGAGCATATCTTGAGTATACTTGGCTTGGTTGAAGAATGTCCCTCCTCTTACTTGTTTGATCTCAAAGCCAAGAAATACCCTCAATTTTCTCATCATAGACATCCTGAACCTGTCAGTCGTCAGCTTTGAGAATTCATCATTAAAAGCTTTGTTAGATGAGCCAAAAATAATATCATCTACATATATTTGGCATACAAAAAGTTCCCCATTGACCTTCTTAGTAAAAAGAGTGGGATCGATTTTCCCAACCTCAAACCCACGATCTAGCAACAACTCTCTAAGGTGCTCATACCACGTGTGTGGGGCTTGTTTGAGCCCATAGAGAGCCTTATCAAGTTTGTAGACGTGGTTTGGGAAGTTGGGATCCTCAAACCCTGGAGGTTGCTTTACATATACCAACTCATGCAATGGACCATTAAGAAATGCACTTTCTACATCCATTTGTTGTAATTTAAATTTATGATGTGCTGCATAAGCAAAAAAGGATACGAATGGACTCAAGGCGAGCCACGGGTGCATATGTCTCTCAATAATCAATGCCTTCAATTTGAGAGAACCCTTGTGCAACCAATCTTGCCTTGTTCCTCACCACAATTCCATGCTCATCTTTCTTCTTCTTGAATATCCACTTGGTGCCTATAACATTGCGGCAATCTTTTGGCTTTTCAACAACTTCCATACTTTGTTTCTCTCAAAGTTGTTGAGCTCTTTATGCATTGCATCCAACCAATCCGAATCTTCAAGAGCTTCCCGTACTTTCTTTGGTTTTACCATGGAAATGTGTGCTTGGTGTTCACCAAAATTCTTCAGTTGAGCTCGAGTGGATATACCTCTTCTTAGATCACCTACCACATTCTCAAGGGTGTGGTCTCTTAATTCCAATATTCTATCCATTCTAACTTGGTGACGAGTTTTGATCTCCTTGTTGTTTCTTGTGGGGATCACTTCATCATTTTGGTCCTCGTCTTGACCATTAACTTGACCTTGATCATCATTGGAATCATTCTCTTCTACAAGAGGCAAAGATTGACCTTGGACTTGATCAAGCATACTTCTAGACAGGAATTGGGCTTCCCTTATGGCAGTTTCTATAGATCTTCCTTGTGTAATAGACTTAGCACCGCTGGACATTCTGGCAAATGGAGACTCAAGCACCTCCTGGCTAGAGGTTTCTTCTTGATCAACAGGTTGAGGGTCAATAGCTTGTCTTTGGCTTGGGTCATTTTCCTAATCAATAGGAGCTTGTTGATGTTGTGAAGATGAGGGCTCCACTTGAGTAGAGCATAGTTCTTCTCGATCCGCCATTAGGGGTCCCTCAACAGGGCGGATGAAACCCGCACCCATTCTTCTAATGGCATCCTGAGGCATTTCATCATCTACATCATAGACATCAACACGCCCCGCTTGGGGACCATCATATTCTTCAAAAACCACACTATAAGATTCTATGACAGTTCCGGAGAGCTTGTCATAGATTCTATAAGTATGGGATTCAAGACCATAACCAACAAAAATACCCTCTAATGCTTTGGAATGAAACTTAGACAAACGAATACCCTTAATGCGATGGAAACACTTACAAACGAACACCCCGGAGTATGAAACACTGGGCTTGTTACCGGTAAGAATTTCATATGGAGTCTTGATCAACTCTTTGCGGAGGTAGAGACAGTTTGATGCATGGCATGCGGTGGAGATTGCTTCCGCCTAGAAATTGTATTGAGATTTAAACTCCGCCAACATGGTCATTTCCATATCAATAAGAGTTTGGTTCTTCCTCTTAGCTACACCATTTTGTTGAGGGGTATATGTAGCGGAATATTGATGTTTTATCCCCTCATCACTAAGAAATCCATTCAATGTGTAGTTCTTGAACTCGGTACCGTTGTCACTCCTTATTGTTAACACCGGGACATTGTGTTGACGTTGAGACATGTTGATGAAGTCAATGAAGTTTTCTTGGGTCTCATTTTTCAGCTTGAAGAAATATACCCATGTGTATCTTGAGTAGTCATCAACAATCACCAAACAATATTTCTCCCCCAAGGCTTGCATGAGATGGAGGACCAAAGAGATCCACATGAAGGAGCTCCAAGATCCTCTTGGACTTGATGTAGTTCTTTGGATTGTGGGGAGAATCATGCATCTTTCCTTCAACACATGCCCTACACACACGATCTTTGGCAAAGCAAACATTTTCTTTTAGTCCAATAATATGACCATCCTTGTGGAGGCTTTGCAAAGTTCTCATGTTGACATGGGCTAAACGGCGATGCCATAAACAACCTACAACGGCCTTTCCGAATAAGCACAACGCACTTATAGTGGTTTTCCCCAAAAAGTCCACCACATACAAGTCATTTTTGACGTACCCAACGAAAGCGACCTTTAGAGACTTGCTCCACATGAGTATCACAATATCATTATCAATAAAGATGGCAAAACCCATCTTTCCAAGAGCACGGATTGAAAGTAGATTATAGCCAAGGGTCTCAACAAGCATGATGTCCACAAGAGTGATATCGTGTGCAACCACAACTTTGCTGAAACCCATTACCTTAGACTTTGACTTGTCGGCATATGTCACAGATATTTGATCAACATTTGGTCTCAACTCCTTGACACTAGATGCGCTTCCGCTCATATGACTAGTGCATCCACTATCAAGCACCCATTTCTGTTGGGTCCGCAGCATAGAAAACAAAAAAAATCCTACGGTGTGAACTACACGCCAAGATCTATCTACTAGGTACAAAGCAACGGGTGGATATACATCCAACGAGAACTTACCCTCGTAGACAACGAGCTTTGTTAACGAGTAGGAACTCGTGGTTGATGTAGTCGTACACTTGCCGATCTCAAGATCGTGAGGAAGTCTGAGCGCCGCAACTCAGCAGCGCATCCGCACTCGCACACACGTTCAAGCCACCGGACAACCTCCACCTCCTCGCTCCAGCGATCCAGCGGAAGCAGCAACTCCTTCCAGACGAAATTCCACCGGGAACATGTATCTTGCTAATCCGAGACCATGGGGGAATAATTCTCGAGGGGGAGAGAGAGATCCTTCACAAGGAGGTGTGTGGATGAAGGAGGGAATGGGTGGACTTTTATAGAAGGAGGGGGGTGTCCCCTCTCTCCATGGCCGGTGCATGGGGGGTGACCCCTCACCTCCCCCATTCATGTGGTGGTAACCCCTCCACATTAAAATGCCTCTTCACATTCCCTTTTAAAGTCTCCACTTTAAATGCATTAAATTTCTCCAAATTTAATGCTCTCTCATTTAATAAAACTCTTTGTATTAAATTTATTCAGAATTTTGCTAATTACTTTAATTAACAAACATTCACATATAGCCCCTTGCAATATTTCAATATCACATGCAGAACCACCTTCTGCAATTTCACCCGAAACAATTTCCATTTTCTATTGAAACAATTCCCGCGCTTTGCAATTCTTTCGTCTGAAACATATGTGCTCCAAAATGGTGTCCGGTAACTCTTAAGTGTGCCACCCTATGGTTCGCGAATAATGCAGACATGATCGAGACCCTTCTCCGATCAATAATCAGCAGCGGGACCTGGAGATCCGTACTGACTCCTACACATTCAACGATGACTTATGTGATCATGAGAACCTTTAACGCTTGTAACTAAATCCCTTTGTCTCTCGATATATTACATGTCCGAGATTCGATCATCGGTATCTCCATACCTAGTTTGATCTCGTTACTGACATGCAGTCTTTTCTCGTTCCCGTGATATAACATTCTAGTGATCACATCACTTGCTTGCAAGCTATCCTAATGTGATATCACCGAGAGGGCCCAGAGTATATCTATCCGTCATCTGGATTGACAAATTCCACTCTTGATCCATGAGCCTCAACTTAACACCTTCGTGGTACTGAACCCATCTTTATAGTCACCCTGTTACGGTGTGATGTTTGATGTTATCAAGATACTCTTCCGGTGTCAGCAATTAACATGATCTCATGGTCTAAGGATAAAGATTACTTCGTATGATGTTATAGCAATATAAACATAATGACTTGATCGTAATGCTATACTTCAGATGAATGTTCATCATATCATTCCACCAATGGTGTGACCTTGTTATTAACAACATCCAATGTCCATGATCAGGAAACCTTGATCATCTTGTTAATCAACAAGCTAGTCTATAGAGAGGCATAACTAGGAACCCTTTTTGTTTATTAAACACACATGTATTGATGTTTCCGATCAATACAATTCTAGCATGTAAAATAAACATCTATCATATATATAAGGAATATATAATAACAACTTTATTATTGCCTCTCAGGGCATATTTCCTTCAGTCTCCCACTTGCACTAGAGACAATAATCTAGTTCACATAGTGATAAATCTAACACCCATGGAGTTCTGGTGTTGATCATGTTTTGCCCTAGGGAGAACTTTAGTCAACGGATCTGCTACATTTAGGTCCGTGTGTACTTTACAAATCTTTATATCTCCATCCTTGACATGCTCGCGGATGGAGTGAAATCGGCGCTTAATATGTTTGGAATTCTTGTGAGACCTCGGTTCCTTTGCGTTGGCTATGGCTCCATTGTTGTCACAACAGATCACCATCGGGTCCAACGCACTAGGAACCACACCCAGTTCCGTAATGAACTCTTTCATCCAAACTGCTTCATGTGCCGCTTTTGAAGCAGCAACATATTCCGCCTTCGTCGTTGATCTAGCCACCATAGGTTGTTTGGAACTCCTCCAACTAACTGCTGCTCCGTTCAAGAGAAATACGTATCCGGATTGAGACTTATAGTCATCCGGATCGGTGTCAAATCTAGCATCGACATAAAACTTAGCGACTAGCTCTTCTTCACCTCCGTATATAAGAAACATATCCTTAGTTCTTCTCAAGTACTTGAGGATGTTCTTTACCGCTATCCAGTGTTCCGAACCTGGATCAGATTGGTACCTACTAGTCAAACTAATAGCATGTGCCACATCTGGTCTTGTACATAGCATGGCATACATAATAGAGCCTATGGCCGAGGCATAGGGGATCTTATCCATTATCTCTCTTTCTTCCGCCGTAGCCGGACTTTGAGTCTTACTCAATGTCTTGCCTTGCAACATAGGTAAGAACCCCTTCTTACTTTCGTCCATATTAAACTTCTTTAATATCTTATCAAGGTATGTACTCTGCGATGGCCCAATTAGGCGCCTTGATCTATCTCTATAGATTTTAATGCCTAATATATATGACGCTTCACCAAGGTCTTTCATCGAAAATTTGCTGTTTAGATAACTTTTAACACTATTTAAAAGATCTATATCATTTCCAATCAATAATATGTCATCCACATATAATATTAGAAATGCCACATTGCTCCCACTCACTTTCTTGTAAATACAAGCCTCTCCATAAGTTTGGACAAATCCAAACTCTTTGATCACCTCAACAAAGCGGAGACTCCAACTCCGGGATGCTTGCTTCAGTCCATAGATGGATCGCTGAAGTTTGCATACCTTATTAGCATCCTTAGGATCGAAAAAAACCCTTAGGTTGTATCATATACAACTCTTCTTCAATCTTACCATTGAGGAACGCAGTTTTGACATCCATCTGCCATATTTCATAATCGAAATATGCAGCAATTGCTAACATAATCCTAACCGATTTAAGCATCGCTACGGGAGAGAATGTCTCATCGTAGTCAACTCCTTGAATATGTCGAAACCCCTTTGCGACAAGTCGAGCCTTATAGATGGTCACATTACCATCAGCATCAGTTTTTCTTTTGAAAATCCATTTATTCTCAACGGCCTTTTGATCGTGAGGTAAGTCCACCAAGTTCCAAACTTGGTTCTAGTACATGGATTCCATCTCGGATTTCATGGCTTCTAGCCATTTGTTGGAATCCGGGCTCATCATCGCTTCTTCATACATCGCAGGGTCATCCATTTCATCAACCATGAAATTCACAATAGGATTGTCGTACAGTTCAGGAGCTGCACGTGTCCTGCTTGACCTGTGAGGTTCGGTAGTGTCCTCTTTCGGACTTTCATGATCATTATTATTAGCTCTCTCTTCATCAGGTGAAGTCAACTCCGAAACAACTTCGGTGCTGCGCCACTCGCCATTCTATGAAGAGAAGTTTCAATAACCTCTTCGAGTTCTACCTTCCGACAACTCACACCTTTCGCGAGAAACTCCTTCTCAAGAAAGGATCCATTCTTGGCAACAAAAACCTTGCCCTCGGATCTGTGATAGAAGGTATACCCAATTGTTTCCTTAGGGTATCCTATGAAGACGCATTTTTCTGCTTTAGGTTCGAGTTTATCCGGTTGAAGTTTCTTCACATAAACATCGCATCCCCAAACCTTAAGAAATGATAGCTTAGGTTTGTTTCCAAACCATAATTCATACGGTGTCGTTTCCACGGATTTAGATGGTGCCTGATTTAAAGTGAATGCAGCTATTTCCAGTGCATAACCCAAAAATGACAGAGGTAAGTCAGTCAGAGACATCATAGATCGAACCATATCCAATAAGGTACGATTACGACGTTCCGACACACCATTACGTCGTGGTGTTCCGGCAGGCGTGAGTTGTGAAACTATTCCACACTCTTTCATGTGTGTGCTAAACTCGTAACTTAGATACTCTCCTCCACGGTCAGACCGTAGAAATTTGATCTTTCTATTACGATGATTATCCACTTCATTCTGAAATTCCTTGAACTTTTCAAAAGTTTCAGACTTGTGTTTCATCAAATAGATATACATGTATCTACTCAAATCATCCGTGAAAGTAACAAAATAACGATATACACCTCGCGCCGACACACTCATTGGTGCACACACATCAGTATGTATGATTTCCAATAGATCTGTCGCCCGTTCCATTGAACCGGAAAACGGCGTTCTAGTCATCTTGCCCATAAGGCATGGCTCACATGTATCAAATGATTCAAAATCAAGTGATTCCAAAAGTCCATCAGAATGGAGTTTCTTCATGCGTTTAACGCCAATATGACCTAGACGGCAGTGCCACATATATGTAGACATATCATCATCAAGTTTAATCTTTTTAGCATTAACATTATGAATGTGCGTAATATTACTATCGAGATCCAACAGAAATAAACCATTCAACATAGGTGCATGACCATAAAAGATATCATTCTTATAAATCGAACAACCATTGTTTTCAGATTTAAAGGAATGACCATTTTGCATCAAACACGATCCAGATACAATGTTCATGCTCAGTGCAGGCACCAAATAACAATTATTTAGGTTTATAACTAATCCTGATGGCAAATGGAGAGGTAGCGTCCCGACGGCGATCACATCAACTCTTGATCCATTGCCGACCCGCATCCTGACCTCATCCCTTGCTAGTTGTCGCTTGTTCTGTAGCCCCTGAACCGAGTTACATATATTAGCAACCGATCCGGTATCAAATACCCAGGTGCTACTGCGAGTACTAGTCAAGTACACATCAATAACATGTATATCACATATAGCTTTGTTTGCCTTGCTGGACTTCTTGTCTGCCAAATACTTGGGGCAATTGCGCTTCCAATGGCCAGTCCCCTTGCAATAGTAGCACTCGGTGTCAGACTTAGGGCTAGCTCGGGGTTTCTTTTCAGGCGTGGCAACATACTTGCCACCCTTCTTTCCCTTGTGCTTTCCTTTCTTGTCCTTCTTGAAACCGGTGGTCCTATTGATCATCAACACTTGATGTTCTTTCCTAATCTCCACTTCTGCAGTCTTAAGCATTGACAGAAGCTCGGGAAGTGACTTCTTCATGCCCTGCATATTATAGTTCATCACGAAGCTCTTGTAGCTAGGTGGCAGACATTGGAGATCACGATGTATGCCTAAGTCAATGGGAATCGTTATTCCCAAGGACACAAGCTTATCGGCGTACCCAGACATTTTGAGTACGTGCTCACTAACGGAGTTGTTTTCCTCCATCATGCATCTAAAGAACTTTTCTGTAGCATTATAACTCTCTATGGCAGCATGGCTATCGAAAATCATTTTCAATTCTCCCATGGTATCAAAGGCATTGCCATTTTCGAAACGCTTTCGAAGTTCTGGCTCTAGCCCATACAGTATGCCGCAATGAACTAAGTTGTGGTCCTCCTGACGAGTAACATAGACATTCTTTTCCTCGTCAGGGGCATCAGGAGCTGGTGGGGGGGCCTAGCGGCGCATCTAGCACATATTGCTTTTGTGCAGTAGTGAGGAGAATCCTCAAATTCATAGCCCAGTTGGTGAAGTTGCTACCATTCGCAGCAAGTTTCTGTTTCTCCATGAACACATTGAAATTAAAAGCAGGTGGTGCCATCTATAACAGAATTTGTAAAGTTTATTTAGACTAAGTTTATGATAGATTGAGTTCAGCTAATCCAAATTACTAATGAACTCCCACTCAAAAACGACATCCCTCGTGTCCTTTTGGTGATTACATGAACCAAATCCACTACACCAAGTCCGATCATCACGTGAGTTGATATAGCTTCAAAGGCGAGCATCTATATGGGCATCATATCAACCATATGACTCATGCTTAACCTTTCGGTCCGTGTTCCAAGGCCATGTATGTACATGCTAGTCTCTCCAAGTAAGAACCTTAGTATTCGCGTGTGTAAAACTGTCTTACACCCGTTCCTATGAAAGCGTAGATTCGAGTACACCCAATCATCACGTGATGTCTCGAAACACGATCCATAGAATGGTGCATACTCAAGGAAGAACACATTTTTATCTTGATATCTAAATGAGGGATCATCTTATAATGCTACCAAACGCGCCAAACTAGCAGTATAAGATGCTAACATCTAATGTGTAAAGTGAGATGATATGGTCCATGCATTTGATCTCTATCACTTGCATCGTGGTATGATCTCTATCATTCCTTTGTGTGTAAGGCCAAGGTCTATGGAACTTACAAGTTGACTGTGTTGTAAGAGTATCTACCATACATCTACTTACAACAATACCATATCAATACACTAGCCCAACAACGATCTAAACTAGACGCCTCTAATTTATCAATTGCAAGTTTTACGTGGATTAGGGCTTTCGGAGATAGAACCGTTCTCACCTACAAACATGAACCACAACAAGGATAACTAAGTTATTAGCAACTCGTTGTAAATCAGATATTGACTATAGTAGGAGAGATAGACACCTGCCAGCCACTTATGCAAAACAAGTTGCATGTCAGTCGTGGAACCAGTCTCATGTACGATGACATGTAAGGTTGGTCCGGGCCGCTTCATCCCACTATGCCACCAATATCTAAAATACATAGAATATGCAATAACATGATCATCATCGCCCACATATCAACATATGTGTACTACCCATGCTAAGCACCTACGCATAGATCAGGCTCTGATACCACTCATGAGTCCGCAGCATACAAAACAAAAAAATTCCTACGGTGTGAACTACACGCCAAGATCTATCTACTAGGTACAAAACAACGGGTGGACATACATCCAACGAGAACTTACCCTCGTAGACTACGAGCTTTGTTAACGAGTAGGAACTCGTGGTTGATGTAGTCGTACACTTGCCGATCTCAAGATCGTGAGGAAGTCTGAGCGCCGCAACTCAGCAGCTCATCCGCACTCGCACACACGTTCAAGCCACCGGACAACCTCCACCTCCTCGCTCCAGCGATCCAGCGGAAGCAGCAACTCCTTCCAGACGAAATGCCACCGGGAACATGTATCTCGCTAATCCGAGACCATGGGGGAATAATTCTAGAGGGGGAGAGAGATCCTTCACAAGGAGGTGTGTGGATGAAGGAGGGAATGGGTGGCCTTTTATAGGAAGAGGGGGGTGCCCCCTCTCTCCATGGCCGGCGCATGGGGGTGGTGACCCCTCACCTCCCCCATTCATGTGGTGGTAACCCCTCCACATTAAAATGCCTCTTCACATTCCCTTTTAAAGTCTCCACTTTAAATGCATTAAATTTCTCCAAATTTAATGCTCTCTCATTTAAGAAAACTCTTTTTATTAAATTTATTCAGAATTTTGTTAATTACTTTAATTAACAAACATTCACATATAGCCCCTTGCAATATTTCAATATCACATGCAGAACCGCCTTCTGCAATTTCACCCGAAACAATTTCCGGTTTCTATTGAAACAATTCCTGCGCTTTGCAATTCTTTCGTCTGAAACATATGTGCTCCAAAATGGTGTCCGGTAACTCTTAAGTGTGCCACCCTACGGTTCACAAATAATGCAGACATGATCGAGACCCTTCTCCGATCAATAATCAGCAGCGGGACCTGGAGATCCGTACTGACTCCTACACATTCAACGATGACTTCTGTGATCGTGAGAACCTTTAACGCTTCTAACTAAATCCCTTTGTCTCTCAATATATTACATGTCCGAGATTCAATCATCGGTATCTCCATACCTAGTTTGATCTCGTTACCGACATGCACTCTTTTCTCGTTCCCGTGATATAACATTCTAGTGATCACATCACTTGCTTGCAAGCTATCGTAATGTGATATCACCGAGAGGGCCCAGAGTATATCTATCCGTCATCTGGATTGACAAATTCCACTCTTGATCCATGAGCCTCAACTTAACACATTCGTAGTACTGAAACCATCTTTATAGTCACCCTGTTACGGTGTGATGTTTGATGTTATCAAGATACTCTTCCGGTGTCAGCAATTAACATGATCTCATGGTCTAAGGATAAAGATTACTTCGTATGATGTTATAGCAATATAAACATAATGACTTGATCGTAATGCTATACTTCGGATGAATGTTCATCACATCATTCCACCAATGGTGTGACCTTGTTATTAACAACATCCAATGTCCATGATCAGGAAACCTTGATCATCTTGTTAATCAACAAGCTAGTCTATAAGACAGGCATAACTAGGAACCCTTTTTGTTTATTAAACACACATGTATTGATGTTTCTGATCAATACAATTCTAGCATGTAAAATAAACATCTATCATATATATAAGGAATATATAATAACAACTTTATTATTGCCTCTCAGGGCATATTTCCTTCAATTTCGACCCTCCGGAAGCATAGGTCTACAAAAGATCAAACTATTTTTTAGGTACCTATTTTTTAGGTACCCATTTTTCAATGGGTCCTCTTTTGTTAGCAACAAGGGTCTTGGGAACCCAAATAGACCAAGCAATATAACCATCAAATGGTCCAACATATTGTGCATATACATCACCATAATAATCACGCATTAAAACATAGTGAGGGTTAGCACTTCCCGTAAAATCATCATGAGACATAGTTTTGTCATCCATGGTCTTACTACCCACAATGACCTTGTCTTTTTCTTGTGCGGGCTTGGCCTTCTTCTTGTTTTTGTTCTTCTTCTTCTTGCCTTTAGAGACAAAGCCAGTGTCCCCTTTATCACTATTTGGCCTCTGCTTACTCAAGAAGTCATCAACTGACTTGTTTCCTTTGGGAAAGGTGTCCTTAGCTAGCTCCCCCTTCAACCTAGCATTTACTTCAAGTATATTTGTACAACTAGAAGGAATGAAAGTACTAGGTGAAGGAATATTGGTCAATTGAGTTTAAGGCTTTTCACGAGACTTTGTGAGCAACAAGATTTCATTCTCCAAGGCCTTGTGAGCCTTGCCAAGCATCCTAAAGTCCTCGGCAAGTTTTTCATGAACAACACCAAACTCAGTATTGTCCTTTTTAGCCTTTTTACATTTAGCAATAGCATGGTAATGTTCCTTGATGAGTTTATTAATAATTAAGTCATTAGCTTCATCAAGCCCTTCAAGTTTACTTTCAAGAGACATCCTATTCTCCTTTTCTTCTTCTAGAGCATTATTTAGAGCTTTTACCTCAATCATGTGCTCTCTTCCTAATTTACATCTCTCATCTAAAAGCTCGTGTGTGTGTGCAAGTTGATTTAAGAGGTCCACAAAATGTTTCGTGTGCTCCCCTTGCAAGTTGTTCATAAACACATCAAAAGCAACTAATTCCTTTTTGACCTCAAGAGATAACTCATCATCAACTAAGGAGGTGGGGTGAGACGATGACAATACCTCTGTTCCTCTTTCCATAAGGCAAGTGACGTTCTTGTTGGAGATATTTTCATTTGGAGAGTCGAAGAGAGAGAATGTAGCTGTAGAAGTAGTGGCAAGAGCCACCACACCATGTTTCCTCTTATTCATCTTCATCATCATTATTGTCAGAGGAGAATTCTTCATGTGTTATCAAGACAATTTCACCCGACTTCTTGTTGGTGGGATTCCTCTTGATGAAGGGTTTCTTTAAAAGTGCTTTGGAGGTCTTCTTCAACACAAGTTTACCCCCAAGATCTTCTCTTTTCTCATAGGGACAACTAGCAACAAAGTGATAGCGGTCACCACAATTGAAGTAAGTTATCAACTTCGACCCATTGTGTCTTCTCCCATTGGGGTTGCTTCTTCGTTGCATCTCCATCTTGGTCTTGGTGGGATCTTTCCAAAAGTTTCTTGCATAGAATACCATGTATTCACCATGAGCAACCTTGACTTCTTCGGGGTGGATCATTGAAAGTCCCTCATCACTCCCTTCATCTTCATCATACTCCACAACCTTGGCCTTCAAGGCAAGATTGACACCACTACTCATTCCAATGGCACGAGCACGGGCATCTTTGGCATTCTTGGTAGCAACCTTGAAAGCGGCCATCTCTTGCATAACTTCATTGGAGGTCATGAGATGGTAGGTGTGTCTTCCTTGGAGAATCTTCAAGTCAGTGGGCTTGAAAGGCATGAGAGCACTCACATACTTCCTCTTGATCCAACATCATCAATGTGAGAGGCACCAACATTCCTAAAGGCGGTGGCTGTGGATTTGAGTCTTCGATACATGTCTTCATGATCCTCACTGTCCTTCATAAAGAATCCTTCCGCCTTATTGCTTAAGGCATCATACCTATTCCTTTTCATGCTCTCATTGCCAACAAACAATGAGAGAATCCCAAGCTTCCTTCGTGGTATTGTAGTGCTCAATGTGGGGAAAATCCTTTGGCCCCACTCCAAGTTGGATCATGTGCAAGGCAGTCGCACCACTTATCTTCTAGTCAAGTTGGTTGGATCCTAAATTCTGAGTCCTTCTTCAATAATGTTCCACAAATCAATGCAAGAGTTGCGCACATGAGATTTCATTAATACTTGCCATTGAGCAAAGGTATGTACAGCTAACTTAGGTGGGTCACCTCTATTATTTATATGTGGATGAGGGATTGGAGGGTCGGGAGAGTACCATCCGGGAACCACATGGTGCTCTTCCTTCCCATCACCCTTTTTGGTGGTGGAGTCAGTGGAATTATGTTCATCCCCCACCCCTTCACCCATTGGTTTAGCCGAAGCATTAGCCTTAGGGTTGGGTGGTGTTTCCTCTTGAGAGGGAGGAGGTGAGGCTGACTTTTCCATCACAAGTCGCTCAACAAGTTGACGCGACTGTTGGATTTTGTTGCCCAAGGTAGAGCTCAAGCTTGTTTCCAAATTCTTGAGATCTACCATGGTCACTGAGTGGCTAGCCTCACTCCCTCCCTCATCTACTGAGTTGCCCATAATATCTTAGGCGGTTAAGCCCAAATAAAGAGTCAAGGCTCTGATACCAATTGAAAGGATCGTATGGGCACCTAGAGGGGGGTGGATAGGTGCTACTTCAAATTTTACTCATTTTCAATTTAGGGTTTGACACAAAAGGTGAATTCTCTAGATTATGCAACTATGGTGAATTTCCTATATGTCAAACTAGCACAAGTACTAAGCAAGAACTAGATAAGTAAAGTGTGGTAAAGGATAGAAGTAACCAAAGTGGAGCACGTGGAGACACAAGGATTTGTTTCCCGTAGTTCTGATGACCCACAAGTATAGGGGGTGTATCGCAGTATTTTCGAGGGAAGTGAAACCCAATTTATTGATTCGACACAAGGGGAGCCAAAGAATATTTATAAGCCTTAACAACTGAGTTGTCAATTCAGCTGCACCTGGAAACAATCTTGCTCATAGCAGTTTATCAGTAGCAACAGTTTTGTAGTAGGAATAGTAAAGTAACAGCAGTAGTAAAGCAAAGATAGTAGTAACAATAGCAGTGAACAGTGGGATTCGAGTGCGGTAGGCATAGGGATGGATGGACGGGCGTTGCATGGACAAGACAATTCACAAAGCAATCAAAACATAGGGCAATTGTAGATAAATAAGATAAAGCACCCAAGTACTAGACAATCCTAGGCATGTGTTCCATATATAGTCATACGTGCTCGCAATGAGAACTTGCATAACATCTTTTGTCCTGCCAGCCCGTTTGCAGCAGGGCCTCTAGGGAACTACTGGCAATTAAGGTGCTCCTTTTAATAGAGCATCGGAGCAAAGCATTAACACTCCGTGAACACATGTGATCCTCACATCAAAGCCTTCGGGGCCATAGGTTCCGGACAATGACGTGTGTATACAACTTGTAGATAAGACCAAGAACAATACTATCATAATGAATCAATAATAAGTTCAGATCTGAAATCATGGCACTTGGGCCCTAGTGACAAGCATTAAGCACAACAAGTCGCAACAAAGTCATAAAGCACTAATAAAAGATACTAGGCACCATGCCCTAACAATCTGATGCCATTACATGAACGATCTCATCCAATCCCTACCATCCCCATAGCCTACAGCGGGGGATTACTCACTCATAGAGGGATGAAACATGGATGGTCGATGGAGATGATGGTGGAGATCGATGGAGATGGCTCCGGGGGCACTTCCCCATCCCAGCAGGGTGCCGGAACAGAGATTTTCTGTCCCCCGAATCTCCCCTTCGGTGGCGGCGGTGCAGCGGAACTTTTCGTGGAAAAACGTCGACCCCCCCGAAGTTTTTAGGTCAGAAGGCTTCTTATAGGTGAAGAGGGAGACTGAGGGGGTGCCTGGGGCCACCACACCATGCCCTAGCGCGGCCAGGCCCAGCCCGCGCCTGGGGGTGGTGTGGCCAACCCCTGGCCCCCCTCCGTCTCGTATTCTGGCTCCTGGAGTCTTTTGGAAAAATAGGCACTTTGGCTTTTGTCCCGTCCAATTCCGAGAATATTCATTTTCTGACTTTCCTTGAACCAAAAATAGCAGAAAACAGGCAGCTGGCACTGTGGCTCTTGTTAATAGGTTAGTCCAAGAAATCATATGAAAAGTACTCCAAAGTGTGGACAAAACACAAGAAAGTGGATAAAACCAAGCATGGAGCATCAAAAATTATAGATACATTTGCAATGTATCAACATCCCCAAGCTTAACTCCTGCTCGCCCTCGAGAAGGTAAGTGATAAAAAGAAAGAATAATTTTCAAGGTGACATGCACCATCAAAGACTTGACCAAAGTATTTGTAAACATTCAAAGCTGGGATCATAGTACTTCAATCATAACATGAAAGACAAGGTTCTAGCAATAAGCAAAGAAACTATGATGCAACATGAAAAGGCACAAACAAAATATTCATGAATAACAATGCTTTGCAAGATGTTTGTTTGTTTCACATAAAGAAAACATAGCATAATAGTATCCAGCTTGTCCCTCAATATAGTAGCAAATATAAATGCATAGGACACCTTCAAAGTTCATAAGAGTGACTAGATACAATAGTTTAAAACAAGCAATAACAAGTGATGCATCAATCAACTAGTCTTGGGACAATGCACATAGAACTAAGAATGGCCACTATGCTCTCAAAGTAGGTGCATAAAGGTAGAAGGTGGAGACTCAATATAATGGTGGAAGAAAGGCCTTTTGTAAAAGGAAGTAGGGCTTCAAGTCTCATAAAGAGCTTCCAAAAATTATGGTACTTGTAGTTTTCAGCTGTCATTGCCCCTATCATAAGAATCTTGAAGGTGATTAAGGTTAAAGTGACACAACTAAGAGGATATGCTTGACAAGTTATAAACCGAAATCTCATGCCCCTTACTTACAAAGACCATCCTCATGCTACTCAACTTCAGTCATGAGTAAGCTCTTGTCATTGTAAGTATATGTGTATCATTAAGAACCGCCAACGGGGTACCCCTTGCACATGATACGGGAGCTTTCCCATAATCAAAATGACAAGGCAAGCAGACAATGAGCATCTCAGCGATCTTTTTATTTGCTATTTGCATAGGTTTTTATTGAGGATGCTTCATAGAGTGCTCATTATGGTGATGCTGCAAGTTTCCACCATGATTAGGCATGGCTTAGGCTAGCGGCCCAGGCGTTTCTCTAACACACATACAAACTCCATGATCTTACAAGTTCCACTTTTATTTCACACCGTAGGGATCCGTAAGCAAAAGAACATGATATCAACGGGGTACAAAGTACAAGTGCAATGTTGAAAGCGTTCCCCATGGTACATGGTTCTGCTAATTTCAACTTATAAAGCGCAAGCATATACGCAACAAAGAAGGACCCAATGGTTCAAGTTTATTAGAGGGAAAAAGGTAAAGTGTGCCATCAAGTTCGTGAGACCTTTAATCACTAGTTTTCTCGTAACAAGTGGAAGGTATACAAAAGCATGAATATACTTGGAATAGCATAATCTAGTAGGTAGGTATGGTGGACTCTTTGGAATAACTTGGTTTAGGGAGTTGGATGCATGAGTGGAACTCATGCTTTGTTGTGGAGGCTAGCAAAAGACTGGGAGCGACAAACTAAGAGAGCAATAATGGCCATAATCATGCAGAGCGACAAAACATCATTGATCAAAGCATAAAGTGATACTACAAGTTGAAAACTAAAAGTTTATAAAGGCTTATGGTGACTTGAGATAGTCATAACATGGTGTGAGCATGCGCCAAGTCAACCCAAATAAAGCATCAAAGGAGAATACCACTATACTATGCTTTAATATGCTAAAACAACACATGATTCATCCAAGGCACATTAAGCAATCTCAATTGTTTATAACAAGTCATGCTACAGCAAAGAATACTAAGCATAAAGCCAAAACAATATCAAGCATGGCATGACAAAGCATGGCCACAGTCAAAAACAAGCTCTCTTTACCACTTAAGCATGAACTTTCCTACTCTTTTCCAAACCCAACCAAACTATTTGCAAACCAACATATGAAAGAGGGGGTCCAACCAATTTATTCAGCAAACTAAGCAAACCACGGAAACTAAAAACCAAAACGAAAACGAAAAATAAGACGCTCCAAGAACAACACAACTGTGCATGAAACAATAAAAATGAAGTGTTTCAAAGAAACCTGGGATTTTTATTGATGAAGAAGGGGATGCCTTGGGAATACCCTAGCTTTGACGCTTATACTTCTTGGATATTTCTTGGGGTGACACGCGTGGCATCCCCAAGCTTGAGCTTTAGTCCATCCTTCATCTCATTACTCATTCCTTCCATACACCTGAAATTTTTCCTTCATACAAAACTTCACACAATCTTTATTAGCAACATTAGTGCACTCAAGATAAATAAGTCTCAAGGTTCAGTTCTAATACCAAATAAACTTCCATTAGAACACTAGATACTGTAGCACTTCCCTCAAAAAGCTCAACTCCCCAAAAGAACTCAAAAAGGAACCAACAAGAAGCAAATGCAGAAAATGGCCGAAATCTGTCAAAACAGACCAGCAGGTAAAGACAAAAAATTTCGAAGACCTTCTGTTGCTGAAATCAAAAAGTGTTAAACTAACGAAAGTTAGATAACAACCTGGGGCAGAAGCACAAAACATTACAGCTCAATACAACATACAGAGCTCTCTCACGAATTTTTACGGTGAAGCACAGAAATCTGTTTCGGGACAACAACTTTCCCAACCATTACTTCTCTCTCATTAGAGGTTGCTCTTGGCACAAAAAGCAAATAAAAAGGATAAGGAGTGGTTATTACAGAGGTAATAACTTCCAAGACTCATCTAAAACTTTTGGGTTATCTCCCAATAAGTACTTTTCTTTAATGCCTTTAAGTTAGGCATAAGCAAAAACTGAAATGGATAGAATAGAAGTAAACAGAGATAATCATAGTGAAACCATTGTTTTGTTCAATGAAATCCTTTTGTTAACAAGGTTGATCAGGTCTTGTTACCAAAACAATTTCATATGAGACAAAACTTTGTATTCCACTAATGATTATGTTACCTCAACCTTGATAGCAATGGTCCCAATCATAATAGTTTCAAATTTTTCTCTTGGTATGGGACAATATATTTCTCCAACTTGAATGCCCTCAACATGTTCAATTGAATTCAAAACCATAAGTCCTATCAATCTTATTGGGGAAATAGATAGTATGTTCCTTGTCATTGACATTGAAGGTCACCTTCCCTTGATTACAATTAATAACAGCTCCTGCAGTATTAAGAAAAGGTCTCCCAAGAATAATAGACATATTATCATCTTCAGGCATAAAAGTTTGAGAGGATGCTTTCATAAGAAATATGAGTTGAAGTAAAAGAGAGCATCAAGAAGCAAATCCAAAACACATTTAAGTCTAACCCACTTCCTATGCATAGGAATCGTGTATGCAAATAAATTCACAAAGAACAAAGTGACAAGCATAGGAAGATAAAACAAGAGTAACTTCAAAACCTTCAGCACAAAGAGAGGTGTTTCAATACCATGAGAACTTCAACAACCATATTTTCCTCTCTCATAATAATTTTCAGTAGCCTCATGAAGAAACTCAACAATATAACTATCACATAAAGCATGCTCTTCATGATCTTTATCAGAAACATCTTCAAAAGAATCCTCAGGAACATAACATTCATCCTTCTTTAGTAAGCATGGGGGACAATCAAATAATGTAAGGGATAAAGAGTTACTCTCATTAGAAGGTAGGCATGGGTAGCTAATCCATTCTTCCTCCTTTTGTTCATCACTCTCCTTCTCATTTCATCTAATGAGATTTCAGGTTCATCAATTTCTTCTTCCATAGGATCCTGCAAGGCATTAGTCTCTTCCATTTGTGGAATGCATCTATTAAAATATTCAAGAATGTAGCCATTTTCATCCTTGTAATTATCAAAGCAAAATTTAAGTATACCATAAACCTCATACTTATAAGGTGAATCATCAATATTTTCAAGCAAACTAGCAAGTTCAAAAGCACCCTTCCAAGCAATAAATTCCTCAATTTGTTCCACATCATAAAAGTCATAATTCCCCTTAACATAAGAAGATATGGTAACATCATCATTACACTCACATTGAAAAGGGAGGTGTTTGTACCTCCTGTAGAAACAAGATTTATCAAAGCAATAAGTAACATTATAAGTAGAGCACACGTTTCTAGCAATGGTATACAATCTATCAATTTGTTCCCATAAGTGTTTCCCTTTTTGTGACAAGCGGTGTTCCTTATAATAATCTTTTTGATCTTCCGCGAACCCACCTTGCCAATAAGATTCAGTTTCAAAGAAACCAACCATTGACAACAAGCATGATAAGGCAAGACAATAACAGACCAACGAAAATAACAACTAGAGAAGGAACTAATTTTTTTGTATTTTTGATAAAGAAACAAGCAAACAAGGAGAAAATAAACTTAGCTTGAACAATAGAGAATCCAAGTGGACTTGATAAATAAAGCTATGCTCCCCGGCAACGGCGCCAGAAAATAGTCTTGATGATCCACAAGTATAGGGGGTGTATCGCAGTATTTTCGAGGGAAGTGAAACCCAATTTATTGATTCGACACAAGGGGAGCCAAAGAATATTTATAAGCCTTAACAACTGAGTTGTCAATTCAGCTGCACCTGGAAACAATCTTGCTCAAAGCAGTTTATCAGTAGCAACAGTTTTGTAGTAGGAATAGTAAAGTAACAGCAGTAGTAAACCAAAGACAGTAGTAACAATAGCAGTGAACAGTGGGATTCGAGTACGGTAGGCATAGGGATGGATGGACGGGCGTTGCATGGACAAGACAATTCACAAAGCAATCAGAACATAGGGCAATTGCAGATAAATAAGATAAAGCACCCAAGTACTAGACAATCCTAGGCATGTGTTCCATATATAGTCATACGTGCTCTCAATGAGAACTTGCATAACATCTTTTGTCCTGCCAGCCCGTTTGCAGCGGGGCCTCTAGGGAACTACTGGCAATTAAGGTGCTCCTTTTAATAGAGCACCGGAGCAAAGCATTAACACTCCGTGAACACATGTGATCCTCATATCAAAGCCTTTCCCTTCCGGTTATCCCGATTTATGTCACTTCGGGGCCATAGGTTCCGGACAACGACGTGTGTATACAACTTGTAGATAAGACCAAGAACAATACTATCATAATGAATCAATAATAAGTTTAGATTTGAAATCATGGCACTCGGGCCCTAGTGACAAGCATTAAGCACAACAAGTCGCAACAAAGTCATAAAGCACTAATAAAAGATACTAGGCACCATGCCCTAACAATCTGATGCCATTACATGAATGATCTCATCCAATCCCTACCATCCCCATAGCCTACAGTGGGGGATTACTCACTCATAGATGGAGGAAACATGGATGGTCGATGGAGATGATGGTGGAGATCGATGGAGATGGCTTCGGGGGCACTTCCCCGTCCCGGCAGGGTGCCGGAACAGAGACTTTATGTCCCCCGAATCTCCCCTTCGGTGGCGGCGGCGCAGCGGAACTTTTCGTGGAAAAACGTCGAACTCCCCGAAGTTTTTAGGTCAGAAGGCTTCTTACAGGCGAAGAGGGAGACCGAGAGGGTGCCTGGGGCCACCACACCATGCCCTAGCGCGGCCAGGCCCAGCCCGCGCCTGGGGGTGGTGTGGCCAGCCCCTGGCCCTCCTCCGTCTCGTATTCTGGCTCCTAAAGTCTTTTGGAAAAATAGGCACTTTGGCTTTTGTCCCGTCCAATTTCGAGAATATTCATTTTCTGACTTTCCTAGAACCAAAAACAGCAGAAAACAGGCAGCTGGCACTGTGGCTCTTGTTAATAGGTTAGTCCAAGAAATCATATGAAAAGTACTCCAAAGTGTGGACAAAACACAAGAAAGTGGATAAAACCAAGCATGGAGCATCAAAAATTATAGATACATTTGCAATGTATCAACATCCCCAAGCTTAACTCCTGCTCATCCTCGAGTAGGTAAGTGATAAAAGAAAGAATAATTTTTAAGGTGACATGCACCATCAAAGACTTGACCAAAGTATTTGTAAACATTCAAAGCTGGGATCATAATACTTCAATCATAACATGAAAGACAAGGTTCTAGCAATAAGCAAAGAAACTATGATGCAACATGAAAAGGCACAAACAAAAGATTCATGAATAACAATGCTTTGCAAGACGTTTGTTTGTTTCACATAAAGAAAACATAGCATAATAGTATTCAGCTTGTCCCTCAATATAGTAGCAAATATAAATGCATAGGACACCTTCTGAGGGGAAGTACGTCTACGTTTGGAGAGGGGGTGGTTTCAAACCACCAACGCCACGAGAGGCCTCCCTTGTTCTCCGATGAACTGCACCCCAATGGGTTTGATTCACCTCTTCCACTATACGGCAACCTTCGAGGTGGAAGTCGACACCTTTACAACAAGTTCGAGGCACACATTTATATCCTAATTGGAGGCTCCCGAATACAAGCAAGTTGTCAAACAATCAGAGACAAGCTAGTAAGAACCAAATCACAAGCTAGGGTTCCAATGAAACACTAGAGCAAGGGGCCCTCAAGTAAATGAGGGGGAAATGAAGATCTCTCTTGGTGAAGCTATAGATCAAGGCCTCCTCCTTCGATTCTCCAAAGATCAACGACTTTGGATGGTTGAGTGAAGAGATCTTGTGGATTTGGTGGCTCAAATGGTGTTGGAGTTCTTGAGGTGGACGAGCAGCTTCCAAGGTAGAAGAAGGGGCCTTTATATAGGCCCCCTAGAATTAGAGCCGTTGGGAGCCACTTACCCCGGACAGTCCGACCAACATCAGTTGGACTGTCTGGCAGAGCCGGACACTCTGGGTGAAACCGACCGGACTCTCTGGCCTGGCAAAGTTTTCGGCCAGTGTTCGGATTGTGTCCGGGAGGTGTTCGATTTGCACTACTGATTGTCTAAGTAGGTCAACAAGCCCCTAGGGCCGGACACTCCGGCCAGAATCCGGGCTGAGTCCGGGGAGTGTCTGAAATGGTGTTCTGAATGTCCGATGGAGTCGCCCACTTCCCAAGGCCGGATAGTCCGGCGGAAACCAGCTGGATAGTCTGACTGAGCCAGATATTCTGGTGCATATCTTTCGGACAGTCCGGCCAGGACTTCCTTCCTGTACAGACTTGATCCTGGTCAGCCATATATCTTCAGTGCACAAAAACTCTCAAGTATCTGTTGTCTCCTCTAACATTTAACAGCAGATTAAACTATCCAAGTGTTGTCAACAAACATCAAAATCATAGGAAGGGCATAAATGCCCTTTCAAGGAGCTCGAAGGTGCATACCGGGCATGGACCTCATCCACTCTAGGAGTTCGAGGCTGCGCTCCTCGATTCGGCGTCCCAATTTGGCACCACGCGGAACCGGCGCCACCGGGATCCTGTAGTGGCTGAGCTCGAAGCCTTCCGGGATCGTCGCGCGTGGCAGAGCGAGGATGCCATGGTGGGCGAACATTGATGCCTCGTAGTAGTTCAGAGTGGGTCTCGCCATGGCAGCGCCAAGGAGGGAGGTCACAATGGGAAGGAGGAGAGGGATGTTGTGGCAGGTGCGGCAAAACGGCGACGGTGGAGGGTGAGCGGGAAGCGGGGGATGGGAAATTTCCCTCCCGCCAACACAATCTACGGAATGCGGTGTACCGCGTTGGCACCTCCCGGTACGGTATATATGCGGCACCGAAGCAACGTTTTGCGGGAAACCGTAAAAAATTCAGATGTGGTATGTTTTAGGGTATCTGTAATGGCCACTTTTCCCACGCCGAACCGCAAACGCGGGTTATTTTGCGGTACGAGGCGGGATGCGGTATCTGTTAGAGATGCTCTCATGCACCGTTTATTGCATCACTCACCAAACGAATATCTTCAATTTAGACCCTTATCGTCACTTATATATAAGATTCAGGACCAGATGCACCCGTAAAAAAGGTTGCAGAGCGCGAAGAAACTTTAGTTTAGCTACATCTCCTTCTCCTCTCCTTCTGTGATAAAGAAAAATTTGCATGCAATCTTTTCTAAGATAGGGCAAAACTATCCCTCAAATTTTTGCACACAATCTTTTCCACACCAGGCGTAAAGGATTAACATGGAGTTCCGAAATGGCTCGGTAGATGGAGTTAAGTTAGCCAATGCCTTGAGTTTTCACATATGAGAAAAAGTATAGTGAGCAGACTATAATAATTAAAATCCTATATTTTTACTTAGTTGGATGAGAGAGGTGAGGAGAGAGAAGAGAAATAAGGCTAGTCGTAGTGGGAGTAACATAAGTGGTAACATAGGTTCCACCTAAACTAAAAAGCTGATGTGGCAGACAATTAATAAAGAGAAGCAAATTGAGTACCATATGATACCATCACATCACACTTCCCGATGCAAAATGAGTCTACAAAATAATAAATGAGCATTTCTATGTTAGATACTATCCACTATATGAAGGTAGTATAGTAATATATGCATGTTACTACTCTATGTTACTACTACTACCCACTATGATCAGTCTTAGTTAAGTGTCAGCTGCAACACATGATCCTAGATATAGTGAAAGTGTAAAGTGGGTCATACATTAATGAAATACTATATTTATTATTGTAATATTGACTATAGAATTGACTAGTATATATAACATGGACATGGCTTATAGGGTTGGCTCTAGTATTATCCTTGCTCTCAACAAGTGGTTGAACATGCCCCTTATATCGAACGAGCGACATCCTATGCACAACTATGCCCATGGCGAGAAAATCGGTGTTGGTATATATTTGGAGATCATGATAGACTTATTATACTGATGATTTAGAAAAATAATGAATATTGAGATAGAGTATAGTCGATAATTTTTAGACTAGTCATTGAGTCATCTAATATATAGTACTCCCTTCTATTCATATTAGTTGACTCAAATTTTTCTAGATACTCGTGTATCTAGCACTAAAACTTAATTAGATACATTCATATCTAGATGAATCTAAATAACCTAATATGGGTCAGAGGGAGTAATAAGAAGATAGTATCATAAATAAATTACCGTGGTTAGAGCATCTCCACTCGCGTTCCCAGGAAGGCGTTCCTGATACGTCCAAAACGTATCTACTTTCTCGAACACTTTCTCTATTGTTTCTTCTCTAATTTGTGTGATTTGGATACAACTAATGCGGACTAATGTTGTTTTCAGCAGAATTGCTTTGGTGTCTCGTTTTTGTGCAGGAAATCAACTTTCAGGAAAAATCCCGGAAAATATCGCAAAACTCCTATTTTACCAGAAGATTCATGGAGCTAGAAGATGAGACGAAAAGGGGCCATGAAGGGCCCACACCACCTGGTCGCGCGGGCCAGGCCGGGTCGCGTCAGGGGGTGGTGTGGCTGCCTCGGACTCCGCCTCGACCTCTCCTTTCGCCTACATAAGCCATCTAACCTAAAAACAGAGGGGGTTCGACGTTTTTCTAGATAGAGTTCCGATGCACCGCCACCACCAGATACCGTGATTCAGAACCCAAAACTCCGTTCTGGCACCCTACCGGGACGAGGAATTGGATCAGATCATCGCCATCATCATCACCATCGCTTCTCCATCAACCATCCATAATTCCCCCATCCATGAGTGAGTAATCCCCCGCAGTAGGCTATGGGGATGGTAGGAATTGGATGAGATCATTCATGTAATGGCATCAGATTATTAGGGCATGGTGCCTAGTATCTATTGTTAGTGATTTTTAACATTGTTGCAACTTTTTATGCTTAATGCTTGTCACTAGGACCCGAGTGCCATGATTTCAGATCTAAACATGTTATTGATTCATGATGATAGTATTGTTTATGATCTTATTTACAAGTTGTATACACATATTGTTGTCCGGAACCCGAGGCCCTGAAGTGACAAGAATCGGGATAACCAGAGGGGATGGCTATGATATGAGGATCACGTGTGTTCACAGAGTGTTAATGCTTTGGTCCGGTGCTTTATTAAAAGGAGCACCTTAATTGCCAGTAGATTCCCTTGAGGCCCGCTACAACAGGCTGGTAGGACAAAAGATGTTGTGCAAGTTCTCATTGCGAGCACGTATGACCATATATGGAACACATGCCTATGATTATTTAGTACTTGGATACTTTATCTTATTTATATGAAAATGCCCTATGTCTTGATTATTATATGAATTGTCTTGTCCATGCAACGCCCGTCCATCCATCCATATGCCTACCGCGCTTTAATCCTACCGCTATCACTGCAATTATTACTACTGTCTTTACTTTTACTACCGCTATCACTTTGTTATTGCTACTACAAAACTGTTACTACTGATAAACTACTGCGAGCAAGATTGTTTCCAGGTGCAGCTGAATTGACAGCTCGGTTGTTAAGGCTTATAAATATTCTTTGGCTCCCCTTGTGTCGAATCAATAAACTTGGTTTTACTTCCCTCGAAGACTGTTGCGATCCCCTATACTTGTGGGTCATCAATACTATTTTATGGCGCCGTTGCCAGGGAGCATAGCTCTATTTATCAAGTTCACTTGGAATCGTTATTGTTCGCTGCTATCCATTCATCATGGGTAGAACTTGTGATGGAAAAGTTCCTATATTACCATCCACTACAAGGAGAGGTACAGCTCTGAACACCTCTGTTTCTCTTGATTCACCATCTGTGATAAGTAAGCTCCTTACACCACCACCACATACACATGCTACACATACTGCTACTTCTGTTGGGGATATACTTTCCGGGTATCCTCACAGTTCCTCACTGACCAGGGTGGCCCACTTTCGGTTAGAGCTTCGCTTCACAGGCGGCCTAGTCAGGGAGAAGAGACGGAGTCCCGTCCGGCTACGGGAAGGCCTAGAAGACTTACTGACATAGGCCCATAGTGTTACTTGTAGTTCAAGATGTACTGTGTAACCGACTCTTAGTCATAGCCGGATAGGTCTCTCCTATAAACCCTAGGCCGGATATCTATATAAGTCGTCCTAGGGAGAGCCTTTAGGGCACCGCCTGATAACCGTGACAATAGTCTACAATCTCAACTCGCACAGGCGAAACCCTTGTAACCCATATTCTGGCTCTACCGTATTACTAGATTGCTAGCAGGAGTAGGATCCGTCCAAAGCTGGTAGATTCAAACCTGGGTAAACTTGTGTTCTCACTGTCCTGGAAGACCGTACGTCTCACACCCCTCTCTTCCACACGCCCCAAGGACCCCCTCATGGCGTAATTGTCATCAATCCGACGACAACTGGCACCCACCATGGGGCAAGTGAGCTTTAGATCTGCGTTCTGAGCGGAATCTGTAAGAATCGGAATCGGCGAGACCATCACCGTTGGCCGCATCCTCTACGCTAGCGACGTCCCTCTCATCGTCCTTGACGAGACTTGGATTCCGGCTAGGGAAGTTGTGACCACCTATACCATCATGTCTTTCGGTGAGATCGATGTTTACATCGGTTTTGCTAAACCTGCCCCACCCACCCCAGCGGTGATGATAGAGGCAGAAGAAAATTCTGGGCCCCCTTAGTCCGTGGAGGCGGCAGAGTTCCGGATCTCAGAAAACCCTAATCCCACCCAGCTCGCACCAGTTGCGGAGATAGTGGAGAAATCCGAGCCTGAAGCAGACCTTGTGGCTCAAGTCGAATCTGGAGTGGATCTCCCTAGCGAGGCCGAATCCCATATCGATCCACCCGCTGAAGTCGAAATCCAGGAGGATCACAGCAACAACCTTGGTTTTGTCCCTATCAACACCGGAACAGATCAACCGTTCCTGAGGCACACGTTGAGGCGTATGATGATGCAAGACGCAAGCGTGGATTAGGTTCTCAAGACTATCAGGATCTTCGAGGAAGCCCATGAGGAAAGCCCGCAACTACCTCAAGACCCACACATCGCACTTCGTCGGATACGTTGGATCTGGATCCGGCTCTACCGATGCTGGAGAAAACACCGACTCAGTGCTAGAGGCGATCGGAACAAACACCGACTTACCCGCATCCTCGAAGGAATCGAAGACGTCGGCAGATTTCCGAAAGTTCTCCGCGGAGTATGAAGAGGAGTATAACTCCAAAGCTGTAGAGGAAGGAGAAGCCATGGATGAAGGATCCGGGGAAAACTCTCCCAAAGCACAGGACATGGATATCGGAGACAATGCCGAGGTCCAGATGTCCGAAAGTACCGACAGAGCTTGGCTCCGGGAAACGGACCCAAAGCCGTCTTTGCTACCGGCGCTGCTAAGAAGGCAAAGAAGAAGAACAAGACCTCGGCAGAAGAGGTGATCACCAAGGAATATGAGGAAGACTCAGATGGAGCACTTATCCTAGACGAGCCCAGAGAAGAGTCGATGGATGGACACGTGATCACTGAAGGTGCGCGTAAAACCATCGATGCTGCACTAACCACACCTATTCCTACAGCTGCAGAACTTACGGCTGAAGAGCTGGATGAAAGGGTCCAAGCCCTAAAAGCGCGTCGCCAAGTACTCCTTGATGAGGCCAAAAACATTGAGGAAGAAAAGAAACGCATGGCAACTGCGGAGAAGTACATCTCTCGGCAGCATCAGAAGACCCAGAAACGTCACACTCATGACGACCAATTCTTCGAGATTCACAAAGTCCTCTTTGGAGGAGAACATGGGATGCCTCGATGCGACAACAAGGGAGACTGGGTGTATCCAACACCAGTGCAAAACACCGTTGCGGCTCGAGAAATCCTAGCAAGTAATCCAGGCCCAGAGCAGATTTGATTGGGCATTAAGCTACTCAAAAAGGGTCTGGAGGAACAGAAAGCTGCCCTGTCTGGAAGCGGAAAACTGGTCTCCCAATCTGACCAATGCCGCACGGATCCGGCCTGGAATGACGTAAGACCCCAATGTGCTCCGGAACAGCATCACCGTTCCGACCGTCGGGAAGACAACTACTCAAGAACTGGATCTTCAGGACAGCATCACAAAGCTGCACGTGACTGGCGCAATGTTACCCTAGCTACGGAGCAAGAGGCAATCATTGCACTGAATCCGAAGAATCCTCCCCGGCGAGAGTCGAACGATCACAGGGAAGAAGACAGAGAGAAGCATCGGGAGGAGTACCGTCAAAGAATGCCACCTCCTGGGCACACAAGTCGTCCGGCTGATGGACGAAGGAACGACAGACACCATGCTGATTCAAGCTGGCAAGGGGCTCTTCGTAATGAAGATCCTCCCTGGAACCGGAATAATGATGCTCCGGACAGAGGCCAGCGATCAGCCGGAAACAATCCAGCTGCTCCACCCTCTCCACCAAGTATCCATCACAACGGCTCCCAAGGAGGCCAAGGAGGGCGTCATGGTGGAGGAGGTGGTGGTAGAATCCGAAGTCCGGCTCCAAGGCACCGTAGCCATAGCCGTCATTTTGGACGATCTTTATCCCCAAGTGACGTGAGGCACAGGATTAACTCCAACATAGAGGCACGGCGCTACGAAAATGATGACATATACGTGGGCCCAAAGTGCTTCGGACCATGCATAAGAGCCACAAAATTCCCGGAAGGATTTGCTATCTCAAGACACATTCAAGCCTACGACGGTATAGCTCGGCCAGATACTTGGCTCCAAGATTTTTTCCAAGCCTGTTGTATCGCCAAAGGCGGAAACAACCTAGTCACAACCCGATATCTCCCACTCATGTTGTGGAAGACGGCATGATCATGGCTCAATGAAATTCTGGAGAACACCATCCACAATTGGTATGACATGCAAAGTATGTTCTTTCAGAATTTCGAAGGCACATATCGGAGGCACTGTACGGTAGGAGACCTACAGCGTTGCACCTAGAAAGCCAGAGAAACTTGCCGCGATTATCTCGGATGATGGATCGACACCAAGAACTCATGTGAAGGAGTAAATGACCAAACTGCGATTGAAGCTTTCATTGCAGGACTCCCAATTGGTTTACTACGTCATCGTTCGAAGTGTGACAAGGTCACTGATTTGGGAGAGATGGTATAAACAGCGAGCAAGTATGCAGATGCTGACGACAATGCAGAAGGATTACTTAACGCCCTAGCTATGCCACAGTCGGCAAAACAGCCAAAGCAGCAAGCTCAGAAGCGTAAGAACACCTCGGAAGAAAAACCCAACGCGGAAACAGTAGTGGTCACTACTACTTTTGGGTCTGGAGGACGAGGAGGGCGCGGCGGTGGCCGTGGACACGGTCGTGGGACGTCAAGAGTCCAGGGTAGAGGAGACCAACAACCCGGCAAAACCTACTCCTGGACAAACATTGCCAATAAACCATGTGTGCATCACTTGGACACCAATGGGGGCTCGTCCCACACAAACGCCGAGTGTCATTTCAATGACGACATCAAGAAAGACAATATCACTGGCTATAGGGCTAAGCAGAAGAAGGGAAAGAAGAATCCCGAAAAAGATAAAGAGACCAAGGATGATTCCAACATGGAGGAAACCGATGCTTCAAATCCCAAGACGGAAGGGAAAAATAATTTCCCGACAAAGAAAGACACTTACGTCACCTTCCTCGGATCTCAACCAGCTAAGGTCAAGAAACCAGTTCTACATGAGCTCAACGCAATAGTTCCGGCTGTCCCCCAATTTTTGGACTGTCGGAATTGGCAATCACCTTTGACCGCGCTGATCATCCGCCTAAATTGCACAGGAGAGGAAAATACGCCTTAGTCGTCAACCCACTTATTGATGGCTATGGTTTCTCCAAGACTCTCATGGACGGCGGCAGCAGCATTAACATTCTATATGTCGAAACGCTACGCCGGATGAAGATCTTGGAGACCCAGCTGAACTACAGCTCTGTGATCTTTCACGGAGTTGTCCCAAGAAGACAAGCAAATTCCCTGGGAGAAATCACTTTGGATGTGACCTTTGGAACTCCAAAGAACTACCGGACGGAAGCACTTTCCTTCGAAGTGGTCCCGTTCAAGAGCGTGTACCACGCTATATTCGGACGTCTGGCTTACAGGGCTTTTATGGCTCGTCCGTGTTACATTTACAATATGATGAAAATTCCAGGTCCCAACGGCGTGATCACCATCAGGGGAGACCCGAAGAAGGTGCGAGAGTGCGAGGACGGAAATGCCGCCTTTGCTGAAGCCGTGCTGCACGCCTACGAGTATCAGGAGATCAAGAAGAGCATAGATCCGTCCGAGATGCCTACCACGAAGAAGGAGGTGACAAAGCTGAATCTGGAGTTCAAGGCATCGGAAGAGACGAAGAAGATGCGTTGAAGGATGATGACCCCTCCAAGGTGACCCGGATAGGCGTAGGCCTAGATAGCGCAGAGGAAAGCGCGCTCGTCAAGTTCCTCCAAGCAAATCAAGATATCTTCGCATGGCAGCCATCTGACATGACCGGAGTACCTAGGGAACTTGCCGAGCACACTTTAAATGTACACCTGAACACTAAACCCGTCAAATAGTCCTACGACGTTTTGGTGACGAAAAGCGTAAGGCAATAGCTAAGGAACTAGCATGACTCGAGTTAGCCGGATTCATAGAAGAGGTCATCCACACTGAGTGGTCGGCCAATCCTGTAATGGTCCCTAAAAAGGACACCACTGATTTAAGGATGTGTGTTGATTATACTGCCTTGGACAAGGCTTGTCCCAAAGATCCGTCCGCTCTGCCTAGGATTGATCAAGTTATCGATTCTACGGCAGGCTCGGAACTCCTATGTTTTCTCGATGCATATTACGGTTATCACCAAATCTGGATGAAGGAATCTCAAAAAGTCAAAACTTCATTCATAACCCCCTTCAGAACCTTCTGTTTCGTTATGATGCCCTTTGGGCTAAAGAACGCAGGAGCTACGTACCAACGCACAATGCAGTGTTGCCTCCATGATCAAATCGGATGCAATGTACATGCATATGTGGATGATATTGCGGTGATGTCCAAAAAGAAGGAAACCCTGATTTTGACTTGGAGGAAACATTCGTCAATTTACGAAAATACAACATAATGCTTAACCCGAAGAAATGCTTCTTTGGAATCCGAGCATGAAAATTGTTAGGTTTTATCGTGTCTCAAAGAGGCATAGAGGTAAACCGAGACAAAATCAAGGCTATACTCAATATTTCCAGGCCAACTCGCCTGAAGGACGTTTAGAGACTAACTGGTTGCATTGCCACAGTCAGTCGGTTTGTAAGTTAGCTCGGTGAAAGAACCGCACCACTATACAGGCTCCTAAAAAAGACCAAGAATTTCGTTTGGTCTGACGAAGCTGAAGCTGCACTACAAGACCTGAAAACAGTACTTTCATTTGCTCCCATCCTCGCAGCACCGGAACCACAGGAACCGATGTTGATCTATCTCGCTGCGACAAACAAGGTTGTCAGTATCGTAATGGTGGTGGAGAGACCGGAGGAAAATCAGGAACACCTGGTGCAACTTCTGACTTATTATCTCAGCGAGGTCTTAACAGAATCAAAGCAGCGGTATCCATATTATCAAAAGCTGGCTTACAGTGTGTTCTTAGCATCTCGTAAGTTACGACATTATTTTTAGGAACATCCAATTACCGTGGTGAGCACAGCTCCCATGAGAGATATAATCAACAACAGTGACGCCACAAGACGCGTCGCCCAATGGGGCATAGAGCTTTCAGCTTTCGACATTGAGTACAAACCTCGTACATCAATCAAATCCTCACTGCCTTTGTCGCTGATTGGAGATAGACAATGGAGAGTATGACCCTGCTAGAGTCGGAATACTGGACCTTGCATTTTGACGGGTTTAAAGCGCTCGGGGGCTCGGGGGCTGGCGTGGTGCTCAAGTCACCCCAAGGAGATAAAATTTTCTATGTATTGCAGATACACTTCACGGCAACAAACAACATTGCCGAGTATGAAGCATTACTGCATGGAATCCGGATTGCTAAGGACATTGGCATCTGACGTTTAATGTGTTATGGAGATTCGGATCTTGTTGCACAACAAGTGTCGGATATCTGTAAGGCAAACAAGCACATGGCAGCATATAGGGCTGTCATGGATGAACTATCTAAATTGTTTAAAGGGTTTGAAGTTCAACACATCCCTCAAACAGAAGATGAGGAAGCAGATGTACTATCTCGAATAGGCTCTGCACGGAAAAAGGTCCCAGATGGCGCTTTTTTAGAGCACCTCAAAGTTCCCTCTATAAAGGGAGTGGACGAGGAATATCCGACCAAATCCGACTCACCTTTAGTAGCAGTTCTGGCTTGATTCCCAGCTAGACTCAACCCTACCTTGATTTCTTGGTAGACGGAAAATTACCCGAAGACGAAGTTCTGAGCCGACAGATCGTCCGACGAGCAAAAGCCTATACTATAACTAGTGGTGAGCTCTATAAGCGGAGTGCATCTAGGGTCTTTTAGCGCTGTGTATCTCCGGAAGAAGGAGTGGAAATCTTACGAGAGATCCACGAAGGCAAGTGTGGTCACCACACTGCAGCCAAATCTCTAGTGGCAAAAGCTTTCCGACACGGTTTTTTCTGGCTTACAGCCGAGGCAGATGCTGAACGGCTGGTCAAGACGTGCAAGGGCTGCCAAAAGTACGCCAAACAAGCTCACGTTCCGGCTAATCAGCTACGAACAATATCTATAACATGGCCTTTCGCGGTCTGGGGGCTTGATATGGTAGGACCGTTTAAACGGGCTCCAAGTGGATTTACTCACCTCTTAGTGGTGGTGGATAAGTTCACCAAATGGATTGAGGCTAAACCTGTCACTAGTTGTGATGGAGCAACAGCCAGAAGATTTGTCGAGGATGTTAATCCGATACGGTTATCCGCATAGCATTATCTCGGACAACAGGAGTAACTTTTCTATGTGAGACCTTGCCAAATTCTGCAATGAACAAAATATCCGGCTTGACATTGCATCAGTTGCACATCCACAAGCAAATGGACAAGTCAAAAGATCAAATGGTTTAATCCTACAAGGCCTAAAACCAAGACTCGAAGCACCACTACGGCATGCTGCGGGGGCTTGCGCAGAGGAGTTACCTTCTGTAATATGGAGTTTACGAACAACTCCAAACAGGTCAACCTGATACACACCTTTCTTCTTGGTCTATGGCGCAAAAGCAGTTCTTCCTAGTGATTTGATTCACACTTCTCCTAGAGTGGCCGCGTATATTGAAGAGGATGTCGAAGTTTCTCAACAAAATGATCTCGATTTAGTCGAAGAAGTTTGCATCGTTGCTGAGATGAGATCAACAGCCTATCAGCAGAACTTATGCAAGTATCATAGCCAGAGAGTTAGAAACCGATCTTTCAATAAAGGTGATTTGGTTCTCTCGCTTGTGTAGCAAAGAAAGCACAAACTTTCCCCAATATGGGAAGGGCCATTTTTAGTTAGTCGAGTATTGCACAATGGTTCATACCACCTAACTGATATGCGGCCAGTCAAAGAAAGACATGCTACTAAGAAGAGAAAGAGAGCTGGAGGCAGTACAAATCCGGATGAGTTAGATAAACCATGGAATATTCCTCAGCTACGTCCCATTTATTCTTAGTTTATTTTTCTTTGTAATCATATATGTGTACATGTTCAATGAGAAATAAAGTCTTGGTTGCCTCAAAAAAAATTATGAGAAGTTTTTACCATCTTATTTCCGAATGATCATGTCACAGTCTCAAAACCCATAATACTTGAAAGTACTTTATGCTCATGTTTGTTCTGGTTTAGATTTCTGATTCTAAAATTGATACCTTCGGGTATAAATCTAAATTTTCTAGTCTATACTTTGGTTATTTGTCTGATTGCTGGATACGGGCATTTTCCGAGTAGTGAATTGTTGGTACTAGAAGCCGGCTTTGTTTCCGAGTTTAAACTGGTTTAGCAATTAAGCTCCGTTGCTTGGCAAAGTTTCCGTGTTGAAAGTTGGCCGGCTCATGAAAGGGACGAGGCGGAAAGCCAGATAAACGATAAGTGCAGACAAAAAATACAAGTGCTTATGCAAACATTTCAGGCACAAAATATCAAAGCCAAAAGTGCTGAATAGATAAAATAAATCTTAGCACTAGCAAAAGTATCATACTACTTATTTACAAACCCTAATTGTTTTCAGAATAACATATTATTCTTCTGATACTCTATGATGCAGGGGAGAGGTAGGAGGTGCCGGCTCGCTGGATACATCAGCCTCGGCTTGATAACGTTCCGAGATGTTCAAGTCCGATATGGTTTGATCATCGTCGGAAACTTCAGTTGTTTCTTCGGAAGGCGGAGGCGGCGTGTCCACGCGGGTGAAGAAGGGAGTGTCGTAGCTGGTCAAATCAGCTACGTGGCACCCATATCCAGCGCAGGAGTCCATGATAGCCTTGATGTCTTTCTCATGTCCGTCTTCGTCCACCTTGCAGTACCCTCTGGTTACTTGCCAGATTTCCATGTTTCCATGGTGGCTCATAACCATGGTGAGAGCGTTTTGCGCTACGGTTCGCGTGTAGGACATGTTCCAGTCCTGAACAAAGCGGGAATATCCTTGGCCTTGTCTCGCACCTCAAAATCGGACATGCTATGCATGTCCAGAACCTTGAGAACTTCGCCAATATCTTCGAGGGATTGGCGGAAGTCATACAGCAAATCACCGACTTGGGTAAGCTGGTGGGTGCGAGGTTCGGCAGAGGCTGAGTCCATCAAGTTCAGAGGACCTGCGCATATAATGCAAAGGATAAGTCAATAAAACTCGGACTCTAAAGGGTCGGAAGATGCAGATAAGTCAGAAAAAGGGAAACATACCAAAGATGACTTCGTCGACTTTGGCCTTCTCTTCACGAAGACTCTGGTGTTCAACCCAGAGTGCCTCAAAAATGTCATTTTCTTTGAATAGCTCATTGCTGAGATCCAAGATTTTCTGATCTTGAAGCGTAATATTGCGATCACGCTCCTCGGTAGCCATGGAGGTGGATTCGAGAATTTGAGCAATGTTGTTCTCATGATCTGCCTTAAGCTTATCCAGCTCTTGGCGAAGTTCTTTGTTTTCCACCACCAAGGTCTTAAGATTCTCGGCCTCTTCAATCATAGCGTAGGACTGTTTTACCAGTGTTGTAAGTCAAAAGAACAACAGTTCAGCAAAAATTCAACTATGAAATAAAATACAAGGTTTGAGTTTCAGAAAGTTTACCTTCGGCCTCTAATACATTGCAAATGTATCTATAATTTTTGATGTTCCATGCTTGGTTTTATCCACTTTCTTGTGTTTTGCCTACACTTTGGAGTACTTTTCATATGATTTCTTGGACTAACCTATTAACAAGAGCCACAGTGCCAGCTACATGTTGTCTTCTGCTTTTGGTTCCAGGAAAGTTAGAAAATGAATATTCTCGGAATTGGACAGGACAAAAGCCAAAGTGTCTATTTTTCTGGAAGTCATCAGATGCCAGACTACGAGACGGAGAGGGGCTAGGGGGCCACCACAGCACCTAGCCGCGCGGCCTAGCCTGGCCCACGCCAGGGGGTGGTCTGGCCGACCCCGGCACCCCCTCGGCCTCCCCTTCCGCCTATAAGATGCCCTCGAGACGAAAATCCTAAGTACCCGATCAAAAATCCATGAAAGAGTCTGTAGCCACCATCATCTCCATCCCTAGATCGGGAGGGATCTGAAGCTCTTCCCGGCACCCTGCCGGAGAGGGGAATTCACCCTAGAGGCCTTCTTCATCACCATGCAAGCCTCCGGTGTGATGCGTGAGTAGTTCATACTTGGACTATGGATCCGTGTAGTAGCTAGATGGCTGGTTCTCCTCCTTTGTGCTTTCATGTTTAGATCTTGTGAGCTCCGTTCATGATCAAGATCATCTATTTGTAATTCTGCATGTTGTGTTTGTGGGGATCCGATGGATATTGAGATGCTATTTTAGATTGATTATTGATTCTATCATGTCTTTGTTATTTGTGATCTTGCATGCTTTCCATTGTTAGTAGCTATCTTGGCCAAGTAGATGCTAGCAACTCCGACAATTAGTATTTATGCTCGATAGCGGGTTCATGCCTCTGGTAATCTGGGGAAGTGATAGAAATCTCTAAGGTACTACATGTGTTGTTGCTACTAGGGAGAAAACAGTAATCCTTTGTTCATAGAACAATCGTATTGTTTACTTTACACGCAGTTCGTAAAGCAATAATCTATTGCTTGCAACTTAATACTGGAGGGGGTTCAGATGATAACCTGAAGGTGGATTATTAGTCATAGATGCAGTTGGATGGCGGTCTATGTATAATGTTGTAATGCCCAATCGAATCTCAAAGGAGGCAAGATGATTAGTATATGCATGTATTGCTTTCTTGATGTTTGTCAATTGCCCCGCTGTAATTTGTTCACCGAGCATGTTATCTATCTTAAGGAGAGCCACCTCTAGTGAACTATGGATCCCGGTCCTTTTTCTTTTACATACAATCTATAAACTTTTTACTGCTTTGTGTTTACTTTCTGCAAACTATTACTTCCTTCCATTCGATACGTTTAATCCTTTGTTTTCAGCAAAACACGGTGAGATTGACAACCTCATCGCAAGTTGGGGACAAAGTTCTGTGGTTGTGTTGTGCAGGTCTCCACGTTGCTACTAGCACCGGTAGTGCGCCCTGCCAAGGCTCAGCTAGCAACACCTTTGGGGTGTTTCCTTGCTCCTACTGGTTCGATTAAACCTTGGTTTCATAACCGAGGGAAACTTGTTGTTGTGCTCATCATACCTTCCTCTTGGGGTTCCCAACGACCTCTACATCAACATGAGCCATCAAGAATTTTTCTGGCACCGTTGCCGGGGAGTCAAGGACATCTTCATAAGGGGAGTCCCTCATAACCAATCTCTTTACTTTGTTATTTTTGTTTTGCTTAGTTTCGTTTTGCTTTGTTTGCTTGTTTCTTTATCAAAAACACACAAAAATTAATTTTACTTTTGCTTTCTTATTTGAAAAACACACAAAAAATTAGTTCCTTTCTTAAGTTGCCACTATGTCTAGCCTTGCTCCAATCACTATGTCACCCGAGGAAATGATTTTCACTTTTAAACAAGGAATTGAGGAAAGTTTTAAAGAAGCTTGGTCTAGAATCTCTGATCTACATGAAAAAACTAAGCCTAAAATGACTCAAAGCTTGTTCCTTAGGAGTTTTTACCTTGGAATTGCTCTTTGCTATAGATATGCTTTAGATGCTGTTGTGGGAGGAGATTTCCTCCAATGTAATGAGGATGATACTATTAATGCCATAAAAAAATTGATCCTTACTTACAACTTGCTTAGCCAAAGTGATATTTCTTTCGCAAAAATATTTGCTAGATTGAACACTCTTGAGACTAGCACTACTAGCTTAAAAGATTGCTATAATACGCTTAGGGAGCATCACAATTATGTTCCAATAAATTCTGAACCATCAAAGTGGCTCCTTACAGTAAAGATTGAGATAAACACTAAAACTTTTCAAGCTCGCTGTGATATCATGTCTGAATTTTGTCTTATGCCCAAAGATATTTATGAATCTTTGAATACTTGGGGGCTTACTGAAGGAGGAAAAGAAATATCTCTTGCTAATAATGCTACCATTTTACCTATTGGAATAGCTGAAGGAGTGTTTACAAAGATCCTTGGGAAAATGATTTCTACTAATTATCTTGTCATTGAATGTGCAGGAAAAGGACAAATTACACTTGGAAGGTCCTTATTAGAACTCCTTGGAGCAATAATAGATGTGGGAAAGGGGAACATGCACCTTTCTTCTCCACCAAACAATCACATTTTCCCTAAGGTTAAGAATAAAAGTAAGAGAGGTAAGGTCAAGAAATTTGGTTTTAATGCTTCTTCATTTAAGAACACTTGATTCTTTTCTTGCTTCTTATGCCTAACTTAAATGCGTTAAAGAAAAGTACTTATTGGGAGATAACCCAAAAGTTTTAGATGAGTCTTGGAAGTTATTACTTTAGTAATAACCGCTCTTTATCCTTTTTATTTGCTTTTTGTGCCAAGAGTAACCTCTAATGAGAGAGAAGTAATGATTAGGATAGTTGCTGTCCCGAAACAGATTTCTGTGCTTCACCGTAAAAATTCGTGTAAAATATCTGAACGTATTTTTGAGGCGTGAATTTTTGTGATTCTGCCCCAGGTTGTTATCTAACTTTCGTTAGTTTAACACTTGTTGATTTGAGCAACAGAAGGTCTTTGAAAAAATTCGTCTTTACCTGCTGGTCTGTTTTGACAGATTTATGCCATTTTCTGCATTTCCTTCTTGTTGGTTCCTTTTTGAGTTCTTTTGGGGAATTGAGATTTTTGAGGGAAGTGCTTCAGTAGCTAGTGTTTTAATGGAATTTTATTTGGTGTTATAACTGAACCTTAAGACTTATTTATCTTGAGTGCACTAATGTCGCTAATAACGATTGTGTGAAGTTTTGTATGAAGGAAAAATTCCAGGTGTATGGAAGGAATGAGTAATGAGATGAAGGATAGACTAAAGCTCAAGCTTGGAGATGCCACGCGTGTCACCCCAAGAAATATCCAAGAAGTACAAGCGTCAAAGCTTGGGGATGCCCAAGGCATCCTCTCTTCATCAATAAAATCCCAGGTTTCTTCCAAACGCTTCATTTTTATTGTTTCATGCACAGTTGTGTTGTTCTTGGAGCGTCTTCTTTTTTGCTTTTGTTTTGGTTTTCGTTTGCTTGGTTTGCTTAGTTTTCTGAATAAATTGGTTGGACCCCCTCTTTCATACATTAGTTTGCAAATAGTTTGGTTTGGTTTGGAAAAGAGTAGGAAAGTTCATGCTTATGTGGTAAAAAGAACTCGTTTTTGACTGTGGCCTATGCTCTGTCATGCCATGCTTGATATTGTTTTGGATTTATGCTTAGTATTCTTTGTTGTAGCATGACTTGTTATAAACAATTGAGATTGCTTAATGTGCCTTGGATGAATCATGCGTTGTTTTAGCATATTAAAGCATAGTATAGTGGTATTCTCCTTTGATGCTTTATTTGGGTTGACTTGGCGCATGCTCACACCATGTTATGACTATCCAAAGTCACCATAGCCTTTATTATCCTTTAGTTTTAAACTTGTAGTATCACTTTATGCTTTGATCAATGATGTTTTGTCGCTCTGCATGATTATGGCCATTATTGCTCACTTAGTTTGTCGCTCCCAGTCTTTTGCTAGCCTCCACAACCAAGTATGAGTTCCACTCATGCATCCAACTCCCTAAACCAAGTTATTCCAAAGAGTGCACCATACCTACCCATTATCTTATTCTATTCCAAGTATATTCATGCTTTTGTTTACCTTTCGAATTAAACTTGTTATGAGAAAACTAGTGATTAAAGCTCTCACGAACTTGATGGCACACTTTACTTTTCTTGCCCTTAATAAACTTGAACCATTGTGTCGTCTATGTTGTATATGATTGCACTTATTTGTTGGGAATTAGCAGAACCATGCTTTCATGGGGAACACTTTCAACATTGCACTTGGTACTTGTACCTAGTTGATATCATGCTCTTTTGTATATGGATGTCGTCGGTGTGAAATGAAAGGGGTGCTTGTAAGTCCATGGAGTTATGTATATGTGTTAGAGAACACATGGGCCGTTGTTCTAATCCATGCTGACATGGTGGAAACCTGCAGCGTAACCATAATGAGCTGCCTATGAAGCATTCTTCTTATAAAAAAGAGTCCTATATTGAGAAAGAAAAAAAGAGAAAAATAAAAAAAAAGATTATGAAAAGAGGAAAGAGAGAAAAAAGCACCATATTCCCATGGTAAATAAGAAGATTGCTGAGATGCTCGTTGTCTGCTTGCCTTGTCATTTTGATATGGGGATTCTTCCGTATCATCGGGCAAGGGGCACCCCGTTGGCAGTTCTCTATGATACACATGTACTTACGATGAAAAGAACTTACCGGTGACTAAACTTGAGTAGCATGAGGAGCGGCCCTCGTATACAAGGGACATGAGATTTCTAACTTATACTTCATCAAGAATGTACACCATAGTTTGTTCACTTTAACCTTAATCACCTTCAAGATGCTTATGATAGGGGCAATGAGAGCTGAAAGCTATAAGTACCATAATTTTTGGAAGCTCTTTATGAAACTTGAATCTCTGCTTCCTTCTATGAAGGCCTTTCTTCCACCATTATATTGAGTCTCCACCTTCTACTTTTATGCATCTACTTTGAGAGCATAGTGGCCATTCTTAGTTCTATGTGCATTGTCCCAAGACTAGTTGATTGATGCATATCTTGATATTGCTTGTTTTAAACTATTTGTATCTAGTCACTCTTATGAACTTTGAAGGTGCCCTATGCATTTATATTTGCTAATCTATGAGGGACAAGCTGAATGCTATTATGCTATGTTTTCTTTATGTGAAACAAACAAACGTCTTGCAAAGCATTGTTATTCATGAATCTTTTGTTTGTGCCTTTTCATGTTGCATCATAGTTTCTTTGTCTTATTGCTAGAACTTTGTTTTTCATGTTATGATTGAAGTAATATGATCCCAGCTTTGAATGTTTTACAAATACTTTGATTAAGTCTTTGTTGGTGCATGTCACCTCAAAAATTATTCTTTCTTTTTATCACTTACCTACTCGAGAACGAACAGGAGTTAAGCTTGGGGATGTTGATACATTGCAAATGTATCTATAATTTTTGATGTTCCATGCTTGGTTTTATCCACTTTCTTGTGTTTTGCCCACGCTTTGGAGTACATTTCATATGATTTCTTGGACTAACCTATTAACAAGAGCCACAGTGCCAGCTGCCTGTTTTCCGTTGTTTTTGGTTCCAGGAAAGTCAAAAATGAATATTCTCGGAATTGGACGGGACAAAAGCCAAAGTGCCTATTTTTCCAGAAGTCATCAGATGCCAGAGTACAAGACGGAGAGGGGCCAGGGGCCACAACACCACCTGGCCACGCGGCCTAGCCTGGCCCGCGCCAGGGGGTGGTCTGGCCGACCCCAGCACCCCCTTGGCCTCCCCTTCCACCTATAAGATGCCCTCGGGACGAAAACCCTAAGTACCCGATCAAAAATCCACGAAAGAGTCTGTAGCCGCCATCATCTCCATCCCTAGATCGGGAGGGATCTGAAGCTCTTCCCGGCACCCTGCCGGAGAGGGGAATTCACCCTGGAGGCCTTCTTCATCACCATGCAAGCCTCCGGTGTGATGCGTGAGTAGTTCATCCTTGGACTATGGATCCATGTAGTAGCTAGATGGCTGGTTCTCCTCCTTTGTGCTTTCATGTTTAGATCTTGTGAGCTCAGTTCATGATCAAGATCATCTATTTGTAATTCTGCATGTTGTGTTTGCGGGGATCCGATGGATATTGAGATGCTATTTCAGATTGATTATTGATTCTACCATGTCTTTATTATTTGTGATCTTGCATGCTTTCCGTTGTGAGTAGCTATCTGATGACCCACAAGTATTGGGGGTGTATCGCAGTATTTTCGAGGGAAGTGAAACCCAAATTATTGATTCGACACAAGGGGAGCCAAAGAATATTTATAAGCCTTAACAACTGAGTTGTCAATTCAACTGCACCTGGAAACAATCTTGCTCACAACAGTTTATCGGTAGCAACAGTTTTGTAGTAGGAATAGCAAAGTAGCAGTAGCAGTAAAGTAAAGACAGCAGTAACAATAGTAGTAAACAGTAGGATTCGAGTGCGGTAGGCATAGGGATGGATGGACGGGCGTTGCATGGACAAGACAATTCACATAACAATCAGAACATAGGGCAATTGCAGATAAATAAGATAAAGCATCCAAGTACTAGATAATCCTAGGCATGTGTTCCATATATAGTCATACATGCTCGCAATGAGAACTTGCACAACATCTTTTGTCCTGCCAGCCCGTTTGCAGTGGGGCCTCAAGGGAACTACTGGCAATTAAGGTGCTCCTTTTAATAGAGCACCGGAGCAAAGCATTAACACTCCGTGAACACATGTGATCCTCACATCAAATCCATTCCCTCCGGTTATCCCGATTTCTGTCACTTCGGGGCCATCGGTTCCGGACAACAACATGTGTATACAACTTGTAGATAAGACCATAAACAATACTATCATAATGAATCAATAACATGTTCAGATCTGAGATCATGGCACTCGGGCCCTAGTGACAAGCATTAAGCATAACAAGTCGCAACAAAGTCATAAATCACTAATAAAAGATACTAGGCACCATGCCCTAACAATCTGATGCCATTACATGAACGATCTCATCCAATCCCTACCATCCCCATAGCCTACATCAGGGGATTACTCACTCATAGATGGGGGAAACATGGATGGTCGATGGAGAAGCGATAGTGATGATGATGGCGATGATCTCCTCCAATTCCCCGTCCCGGTAGGGTGCCAGAACAGAGTTTCTGGTGCTGTTTCGTGGAATCTGGTGATGGCGGCAGAGCGGAACTCCTTCTGGAAAAACGTCGAACCCCCCTAAGTTTCTAGGTCAGAAGCCAACTTATAGGCAAAGAGGGAGACCGAGGGGCAGTCTGGGGCGGCCAGACCACCCCCTGGCGTGGCCTGGGCTTGCCCGCGCGGCCAAGTGGTGTGGCCTGGGCCCAGACCCCCTCCGTCTCGTATTCTGGCTCCGGGAGTCTTCTGGTGAAATAGGATTTTTGGCATATTTTCTGGGATTTTTCCTAATAGTTGATTTTCTGCACAAAAAGTAGACACCAATGCAATTCTGCTGAAAATAGCGTCAGTCCATGTTAGTTGTATCCAAATCACACAAGTTTAGAGGAGAAACAATAGCAAAAGTGTTTGGAAAAGTAGATAAGTTTTGGACGTATCAACTCCCCCCCAGCTTAGCTTATTGCTTGTCCTCAAGGAATTCAGTTGAAAACTGAGTGCGATAAAAGAACTTTCATGAACACATTTGTTTAATATGATGTATATATTCTCAGCATGTGATCAACTACTTAGACAATTCATAATAAATAGTATGCAACTAAGTTTACTTAACAGACATTCCAAGCTATGAAGAGATTCCAACTCAAAAATAATAGGTAGCATGAAGCATAAACATAAGCAACATTACAATGCTCATAACAAGGTATGATAGAGTGGTATCTCGCTTGCCTTTGATTATGAATGTCAAGGCACCTCTGAAGTTCAAGTGATGACTAGAAGTAAAGATATCAAAGATACAAGCATCAAAGTCATCACACAAATAATCAAGTAATGAGACAAGCAGAAAGAATGACAACTATGCTCTCAAGAAGGTGCTCAAAGAAAATATGGAGACTCAACAAGTAAAGGAAAAGATTTTGAATAATTTGAAAGGCTTCCAAATGCTGAAAGTATGGTACTCATTAGCTTTGAGCTCTCATTGCCCCTATCATAAGCATCTTTAATGTGGTTAAGGTGAAAGTGAGGTCCAATCTGAGTTATATGCTTGACAGACTATAAACTGAAAACCCCATGTCCCTTGAGTACGAGGGCCGCTCCTCATGCTACTCAACTTTAGTTACCGGTAAGTTGTTGTCATCGTAAATATGTGTGTATCATAGAGAGCCGCCAACGGGGTACCCCTTGCCCGATGATACGAAAGAATCCCCATATCAAAATGACAAGGCAAGCAGACAATGAGTATCTCAGCAATCTTCTTATTTACCATGGGAAAATGGTGCTTTTTTCTCTCTTTCCTCTTTTCATAAATCTCTTTTTTTCTTTTCTTTTCTCAATAGCTATATCTCTTTTTTTATAAGAAGAATGCTTTATAGATATCATTATGGTTACGCTGCGGGTTTCCACCATGTCAGCATGGATTAGACCAGTGGCCCAAGCGTTTCTCTAACACACATACATAACTCCATGGACTTATAAGCTCCCCTTTTATTTCACACCAACGACATCCGCAAACAAAAGAGCATGGTATCAACTGGGTATATATTTACAAGTGTTGAAAGTGTTCCCCGTGACAGCACGATTCTGCTAATCCCTAGCCTATAATTTGCAAGCATATAACTTTCATGGGCAGTCACAATGGTTCAGGTTTATTAAGTGCAAAAAATAAAGTGTGCCATCAAGTTCGTGAGAGCTTTACTAACTAACTTTCTCATAACAAGCAAACATTTTATTCGGAAGAAAAAAAGGCATAATGAATATGCACGGGAGTAGCAAATGATGCTAATAGGTAGGTATGGTGGACACTTTGGCAATATTTGGTTTAAGGGAGTTGGAAGCATAAGTAAAGTACTCAGTGAAAGTGAAGGCTAGCAATAGTACGGGAGCGACAAAGGAGAGAGCAATAGTTGTCATAATCATGCTTGCAACAAAACAGGACTAATCATGGCATGAAAGTGATTCAAGATCCTCAAGGAAAAATAATCCATCGAGGCTTAACTGATTATTACAGTCATGTGCATGCGTGAGCATGTGCCAAGTCAATTCAAATGAAACATTCAGAGGAGGATACCACGGTGTCATACCAAGTTATGAATAGAATAATTCAAGCAAACATTCATAAGACATGCTACAAACTATGAGCGAGCTGGAGCTAATCATAAGAAAGCAAGAACTAGTAAGCATCCAAAGATAACATATACCTTACATGAACGGACTAAGCATGCTCACAGTGATGAATATATGTACAAAATATGAAAACAAATAGAGTTCGTTACCAGCCTCTTACCACGCCTCAAGTTGTCATTAATCCTCATTATTGCTCTTCACTTGTGTGGCTTGAATAATAATAATATGAAACCGAATCCCACTAAGGACTGATGAACCCTGCAACAAACTCACAAAGCCAAAGAAGAACGACAAATATTTTTGTTGTTTTCGATTTTTGAAACAAGAACCAAAAAGGAAAAACAAGCAAAGCAAAATCTTTTTGGGGTTTTCGAATAGTTCAAACAAAGCAAAAAGGAAAAACAAACCAAGGCAAAAAGAAGAAGAAGCAAACCAAAGAGAAACAACAGAAATATTTTTAGTGTTTTTGTGTTTTAGAAAGCAAAAGAAAGAAAAGGCGAAAACTAAAAAGAGAACGAGACATGAATATACAAAGTACTGATGCATAATGATATGGAGATGAGTGCGGTGTCGGCGTACCTCCCCCCAAGCTTAGGCTTTTGGCCTAAGTGGTTATCAATCCATGTACGAATAAGGGTTCCAAGTAGGCGGATCATGATAAGAATGGTCGTAGTTGGGGCCGTGGGAAGAAGAAGAAGCTCCCCAATCATAAGAAGGCTGCTGATATGAAGACTCTCCCTCATTCGAGGGCTGGACCGAATCATCCGTGACCTCCCTTCTAGTGTCCTTCTCCTGTTGGGAGAGCTCTCCCAAGTACATGTCAATCTCCTCCTCAGTGAGGGACCATCCTTCCCTGTTATCAAGGTTAAACAAAACAGGTGCAGGCAAAAGAACAACACGCTCGGACTTGCTCTTTCTCCAACCAGCTTTGAGAAAGGTTATTTCATAAGATAACTCACTCATACTAGCCCACGAGGAAACAAATTTATGCTGTATCATGGAATTAAGATCAAGCCTCTCTATGGGAAACTGTAGGTCTAGATGATGAGGCACTAAACCATGCAATGCTAGTAAACGAGAAGCAATGAGGCCTTCACAAATTCCACCTTTCTCACGGTTAGCAGCAAGACAGAAAGCTATCAAATCCCCTAAGTTGTAAGACCTATCTCGTTTAAGAGCAGCAGAGATAAATGCTAGATCATATGAAGATAACTTATTGGCAGTTTTCCTAGAAAGAACACACTTGGCAACAAAGTAGGCAAAGTAACGAATGGAGGGAAGGTGAATGTTACGGATTTTTCCATTCTCCTTCGAGAAGCTGCTCCCTTGGAAAATTTCTGCGTATAAATCCATGAGTGGTTCAGGTCGCTCCTTAATCCTTCTACATGATCCCCATTGAGGTACCTTAATAGCTGCACAAAAATCATTAAGAGAAAGGTCGACAACAATATTGTAAATTTTGTAATGGACCATGGGGTTAGGCAAAGAGTGACTAAATTGGAAGTCCTGCACCACAGACATGGTTAGCTTCACAGATTGCCAAGGTTCATCTTCCAAAAAGTGCTCTAACCCTGCATTAGAAACCAAAGTGTGGAAATCTTGGAGAATTCCTGCAACTCTCATGAACTCAGAACATGGATAAATGGAGGGAAAAACTTCCTCCTCCTAGTGGACCTTCATGATCTCACGCACCCATAGTTCATGTTGGTTTAGGTGGTGCTCACTCATCTTCTATTCTGAAATTTAAATACCTATTAAACAAGTGATTGCAAAGTAAATATAATGAAGGATTCTACTCATAGGGACTTATAAGAGGCCTAAACATGCATCAAAACTATATCTCTAAGCATCAAACAAGCTTACAAGCTCTCATAACCAGTCACCTACAACAGCAAAATACTCAATATATAATCCACTAAATATAAATCTACTTGGACAAGGACAGGAGTCACATACCAGGGAACAAATGCTCCAAATTTCAGCAAGAAAGATGGGCTGAGCAAGGAGATCGAAAAAATCGAGAGCAAGCACAGTAAGAACGTGATTTTGAGCAATGAACTGGAGCTTACTCGGGAGAGAGAAGAAAGTGGCAGGTGAGAGAGTTAGTGGGGGGCCAGGGGTGGCCCACACCAGGGCAGGCCGCGCCACCAGGTGGTGCGCCTGCCTGGTGGGTCCCCTGGTACCTCCCAGGCACTCCTCTGCCCCTTTTTTCATGTAAAAATTTAATATGAATTTTTTGGAAATTTTCGAGACACTTTATTTTTGGGTAATTTTCAGGTAAAGAAGAATGGTTTTCTGATAGACAGATTTTTTTTGAAAAAATGATGCAAGTACAAAACAAAACTAGAACTATAGAAGTTCTAAGACACTCTAAAATGCAAGCAACTAACAACAAAGAAAACTAAACGAAAGCAAAAACTAAAATGGATAGAATAGAAGTAAACGGAGATAATCATAGTGAAAACATTGCTTTGTTCAGTGAAATCCTTTTGTTAACAAGGTTGATCAGGTCTCGTTACCAAAACAATTTCATATGAGACAAAACTTTGTATTCCACGAATGATCATGTTACCTCAACCTTGATAGCAATGGTCCCAATCATAATAGTTTCAAATTTTTCTCTTGGTATGGGACAATATATTTCTCCAACTTGAATGCCCTCAACATGCTCAATTGAATTCAAACCATAAGTCCTTTGTTAACAAGGTTGATCAGGTCTCGTTACCAAAACAATTTCATATGAGACAAAACTTTGTATTCCACGAATGATCATGTTACCTCAACCTTGATAGCAATGGTCCCAATCATAATAGTTTCAATTTTTTCTCTTGGTATGGGACAATATATTTCTCCAACTTGAATGCCCTCATCATGCTCAATTGAATTCAAACCATAAGTCATTTCAATCTTCTTGGGTAAATAGACAGTATGTTCCTTGTCATTCACATTGAAAGTCACCTTTCCTTGATTACAATTAATAACAGCTCCTACAGTGTTAAGAAAAGGTCTCCCAAGAATAATAGACATATTATCATCTTCAGGCATTTCAAGCACAACAAAATCAGTCAATATCAAGCAAATATGAGCCACTTGAACAGGTACATCCTCACATATACCAACAGGAATAGTGGTAGATTTATCAGCCATTTGCAAAGATATATCAGTTGGTATCAGTTTTTCTAGTTGAAGCCTCTTATAGAGAGAGAAAGGCATACCACTAACTCCAGCTCCCAAATCACACAAAGCAGTTCTAACATAACTATTCTTAATAGAGCAAGGGATAGTTGGAATCCCAGGGTCTCCAAGTTTCTTAGGAACCTTACCTTTACAGGAATAACTAGCAAGCAAAGTAGAAATTTCTTCATTAGGGATCTTCCTTTTATTCGAGACAATATCCTTCATATACTTTGAGTAAGGAGGCAATTTAATAGCATTAGTCAAAGGAATTTGCAGGAATAGAGGTTTCATCCACTCGCAAAACTAATTATAGTGTTCATCTTCCTTTGACTTGTGTTTCTTATCAGGGAAAGGCATAGGTTTTTGGACCCAAGGCTCTCTTTCACTACCATGTTTCTTAGCAACAAAATCTTCTTTGGTGTATTTAGTATTCTTAGTGTGGTTTTCAGCATCTTCTTCAACTTTTTCTTCATTAGGAACTTCATTTTCTTCATTACCACTTCTAGTTTCAGCATCAGAGATAGATATACTATTAGGATCTATAGCAGGTTCAGAGGGTTCTACAACAGTTTCATGTTTTTTTTTCCTTTTCTTACGAGTAGAGCCACTATTTTCAACTTGTTGAGAATCCTGCTCAATTCTTTTGGGATGCCCCTCGGGATATAGAGGATCCTGGGCAGCAGCTCCACTTCTAGTTCTAATTTCATAAGCATGTTTTTCTTTAGCAGCATTAACTAGCAAGTCGTTTTGCACTTTAACGAGTTGATCTATTTGAGTTTGAACCATTTGAAAGTGTTTAATAATCATTTTAACATCATTGGAGGTTTTTTCCACAATATCTTTCAACTCAACAATAGCTCTAGTGTTTTCCATTAGATGATTTTGCACCCTTTTATTAAAATTATCTTGCTTAACAATAAAGATATCAAATTCTTCTAAGCATTGATTAGGAGGTTTAGAGTAAGGGATATCACCTTCATCAAAGTGTTGGAGAGAGTGTACCTCAATAGTGGGTTAGTACGGAATAGGCTTACATAATTCTTCTATAGGAGGTAAATTCTTGACATCTGCAGCTTTAATTCCCTTCTCCTTAAGACATTTCTTAGCTTCCTTCATCACTTCATCATTTAATTCAATAACTCCCCTCTTCTTTGTTGTTGGAATAGGCACCGGAATAGTAGGTTTAGGTACAATTACTTCAGGTATAGCTTGTTCAGGAGGAGTCCAAGCTTCATAGTTCTTACTTATTTTAGCCATTAATTCCTCAGCTTCCTTAGGAGTCCTATTCCTGAAAACACAATCAGCACAACTATCTAGGTATGTCCTAGATTCTTTGGTTAGTCCATTATAAAATATATCAAGAAGCTCATTCTTAGGTAATGGACTTCCAGCTTGTGCATGAATCAAAGCACAAAACCTTGCCCAAGATTCAGGCAATACCTCTTTTTCTCCCTGTTTAAAATCAAAAAGTTCCTGCAAAATAGCATGTCTAGCACTATGAGGAAAATATTTCTGCAAGAAAGTACTAATCAAGCACTCAGGGCTATCAATAGATCCAGGAGGCAAATTACTAAACCAAGTTTTAGCTTCTCCTTTTAGTGAAAAGGGGAAAATCTTAGCAACAAAGTAAGTACACATCTTAATATCATCAGAAAACAAGACACTCATGGTATAAAGTTCATTCATATGTGCTACCGCACTTTCATTCTTAGTCCCACAAAAAGGTTCTTTCTCGACAATAGCTATGTAAGATAGATCGAGAGAGAAATCGTAATCTTCATCTATAATGTTTATGGGAGAAGCAGCAAACTTAGCAATAGGAGACAATTTGGGTCTAATAGTACACCTCTCAAGGAGACTCTTAGCAGCGCTCCTATCATGGATGTTTTTACATTCTTTAATAAATTCATCATTCATCTCAACATAACCATCTTCAATATCATAACTTTCACTAGCCTCAGGAGAACTAACAGGTGTGGTAGTGTCTTCATTAGGAGTTTCAGTATTTCCAGCTATAGTTCTAGCAATCGTAGCATCTAGGAAAGGACCTAATGAACCACTATTATCAAGCACAGTAGAAGCAGCATCAGAAGTTTCAGATTCAGCAGTAGTAGCAGTGTGTGTAGCATGTGTATGTGGTGGTGTAACGAGCTTACTCATAACAGATGGTGAATCAAGAGCAATAGAGGTGTTTAGAACCATACCTCTTCTTGTAGTGGATGGTAAAATAGGAACCTTACCATCACGAGACTTACCCATGATGGATGGATAGCAGTGAACAATAGAGAATCCAAGTGAACTTGATAAATAAAGCTATGCTCCCCGGCAATGGCACTAGAAAATAGTCTTGATGACCCACAAGTATAGGGGGTGTATCGCAGTATTTTCGAGGGAAGTGAAACACAATTTATTGATTCGACACAAGGGAAGCCAAAGAATATTTATAAGCCTTAACAACTGAGTTGTCAATTCAGCTGCACTTGGAAACAATCTTGCTCATAGCAGTTTATCAGTAGCAACAGCTTTGTAGAAGGAATAGCAAAGTAGCAGCAGTAGTAAAGTAAAGACAGCAGTAACAATAGAAGTAAATAGTAGGATTCGAGTGCGGTAGGCATAGGGATGGATGGACGGGCGTTGCATGGACAAGACAATTCACATAGCAATCAGAACATAGGGCAATTACAGATAAATAAGATAAAGCATCCAAGTACTAGATAATCCTAGGCATGTGTTCCATATATAGTCATGCGTGCTCGCAATGAGAACTTGCACAACATCTTTTGTCCTGCCAGCCCGTTTGCAGCGGGGCCTCAAGGGAACTACTGGCAATTAAGGTGCTCCTTTTAATAGAGCACCGGAGCAAAGCATTAACACTCCGTGAACACATGTGATCCTCACATCAAAGCCATTCCCTCCAGTTATCCCGATTTATGTCACTTCGGGGCCATCGGTTCCGGACAACAACGTGTGTATACAACTTGTAGATAAGACCATAAACAATAATATCATAATGAATCAATAACATGTCCAGATCTGAGATCATGGCACTCGGGCCCTAGTGACAAGCATTAAGCATAACAAGTCGCAACAAAGTCATAAAGCACTAATAAAAGATACTAGGCACCATACCCTAACAATCTGATGCCATTACATGAATGATATCATCCAATCCCTACCATCCCCATAGCCTACAACGGGCGATTACTCACTCATAGATGGGGAAACATGGATGGTCCATGGAGAAGATATAGTGATGATGATGGCGATGATCTCCCCCAATTCCCCGTCTCGGCAGGGTGCCAGAACGGAGTTTCTGGTACTGTTTCATGGAATCTGGTGGTGGCGACGGAGCGGAACTCCTTCTGGAAAAACGTCGAACCCCCTGAGTTTTTCGGTTAGAAGGAAACTTATAGGCGAAGAGGGAGACCGAGTGGTAGTCTGGGGCGGCCAGACCACCCCCTGGCACGGCCTGGGCTTGCCCACCCGGCCATGTGGTGTTGCCTGGGCCCGGACCCCCTCCGTCTCGTATTCTGGCTCCGGGAGTCTTCTGGTGAAATAGGATTTTTGGCATATTTTCTGGGATTTTTCCTGATAGTTGATTTTCTGCACAAAAAGTAGACACCAATGCAATTCTGCTAAAAACAGCGTCAGTCTGTGTTAGTTGTATCCAAATCACACAAGTTTAGAGGAGAAACAATAGCAAAAGTGTTCGGGAAAGTAGATACGTTTTGGGCGTATCACTATCTTGGCCAAGTAGATGCTAGCAACTCCAAGAGTTAGTATTTATGCTCGATAGTGGGTTCATGCCTCTGGTAATCTGGGGAAGTGACAGAAATCTCTAAGGTACTAGATGTGCTGTTGCTACTAGGGAGAAAACAACAATCCTTTGTTCGTAGAAAAATCGTATTGTTTACTTTACATGCAGTTCGTAAAGCAATAATATGTTGCTTGCAACTTAATACTGGAGGGGGTTCGGATGATAACCTGAAGGTGGATTATTAGTCATTGATGCAGTTGGATGGCGGTCTATGTATAATGTTGTAATGACCAATCGAATCTCAAAGGAGTCAAGATGATTAGTATATGCATGCATTGCTTTCTCGATGTTTGTTAATTGCCCCGCTGTAATTTGTTCACCCAGCATGTTATCTATCTTAAGGAGAGCCACATGTAGTGAACTATGGATCCCGGTCCTTTTTCTTTTACATACAATCTATAAACTGTTTACTGCTTTGTGTTTACTTTCTGCAAACTATTACTTCCTTCCATTCAATACGTTTAATCCTTTGTTTTCACCAAAACACGGTGAGATTGACAACCTCATCGCAAGTTGGGGACAGAGTTCTGTGGTTGTGTTGTGCAGGTCTCCACGTTGCTACTAGCACCGGTAGTGCGCCCTGCCAAGGCTCAGCTAGCAACACCTTTGGGGTGTTTCCTTGCTCCTACTGGTTCGATTAAACCTTGGTTTCATAACTGAAGGAAACTTGCTGTTGTGCTCATCATACCTTCCTCTTGGGGTTCCCAACAAGCTCTACATCAACACGAGCCATCAGCCTCATCCTTGGAAACCTTAAGTTGTGCATTTTCAAGCCAGAGAGCTCTGATCTGTTTCCGCTTGTTGCAAACATTCTTCAACAAATCCTAGTTATAGCAATATAATTTCTGTAAGTCAGAATACCCAGAGTCAGAAGTCTACTAAAGACTTGGGCTAATATTTTTACTAATATCAGCACGAGCCTTGGGGCTACACCAGTTCATTCTTTCGCATCCTAAGGAAGCATAAAACCGGATTTGATTTTCCAGCTTCATGCTTGGGGGCTACAGGATATGATAGAAATAAGCAAAAATGGGAGTTAGAATTCCGACTTACATATTGTTCGCGAATGAGTTTGTCTAAACTCGTATTCACTTTGGTGGCAACCTTCTCGGCGAAAGTTAGGGGATCACCGGCGTAGTTGGAAGCTCGCCGGACTTCAGCTTCTCGTCGCGAAGATGAACTTGTTCAAGAAGATCAGAGTGTTTGATATCCTCTGCTTCTTGTGCTTCTTCTTCCGCAGAGAGAGTCTGGCTCTCTAGGAATTGCCGGGCTAGCCATTGAATCTCCTCCACATACTTCCGAGATAAGCCAAGTTTGGCAAGTCCCGGATTGTCCAGGAGGTTCTCGGCAAAGGTCTCTACCGAGGGATCATTACCCGAGGAGGGTTCACCCTTATCAACACCTGAGTCACTCTTGGTGACATCAGTTTGCGACTCAAGGATCGCTGGCTCTGCTGGTTGAGCCGGATCTTCTACAACGGTCGGAGATGGAGTAATATCCGGCGCTGTAGAAGGCTGAGGGATAGGAGTCGGAGGAGCCACGGCAGGAGAAGCCAACTTGAGCTTCGACTGATGCAGGGGCTTTGAGGCAGCTCCTTTCCCCTTGCCCTTGATGAGCTATTTAGCTCTAAGAAGATAATAGAACAAAGAACATTACATCTCAGAAGGAATTACAAGAAAAATACAAAGACCTTGTGAGGAAAGATTACCTCTTCACAACGGGCACTTCTTTGGTGTTGATGGCCAATGTTGGAGCCTTGCGTTTACGAGGAACGACATCCGGCATTGGGACCAATTCACCCTCGTCCTGAGAAAACTCAGGAGGATATCCCACGATAGGAGCGAACTCCGACTCGGGGAGTTCAGGCTGACAAGGAGAAGTATCTCAGTATTGCGAAAATAACATAAAGATGAGCACATGAAAAGTGTTGCTGCTGAAGCTTACTGGCACAACGGGATCTTCCGCTGTATGCATGTCTAGGGACAGATCCATAATCTTCCTCTCAATCCGCTCCCTTATCAGCCATTTGATTTGTCTTACATAATCTTTTGGCTCTAAGGTTTTGGAGCTGATGCGGAGGGAATCCTTCTTCGACGACGTGATGGAATGCATCAGTCGATCTCCATGATGTTGAAGGGGTTGGATCCGGCGTGCCAACCAGCATTGAACCAAGTCGGACCCTTTCAGGCCCTTGTGCTTCATCAGATATTCGATCCGCCTCTTGGCGAGAAGCAGATCGTCACTGAGAGCCGGAGCGAGCTCGTCCTAGGACTCTTGGGGTGTGGCGGCTCCATCGATGAAAGCCGGCAAAGCATGATCTTTGCCGGGAGCGAGGTTATCCTTGTGATAGAAAAAAGTGGACGACCATTGTTTGACCGACTCACTTGCCATGATCCGGGGATAAACGCGCTCTCGCCTTACCGAAAAACTAATGGTACCGGTAATATAAGGATTACCGGTAGTTATGGAATTTCTCCGGACATGAAAGTAGTACTGGAAGAGAGTAAGGCTCGACCTAATGCCGAGATACCCCTCGCACAAAGAGGCATACGCACTCATCTCTAAGATGGAGTTCGGGGGGAGATGGTGGAGATGAACTCCGTAATGATCTATAACCTTGGAAAAGAAATCCGAGGGAGGAAAACTCAGACCTCTGTCAAGGTGAGTGCCGAAGTGCACTTGCTCGTTGTTGCGGGGGTTGGGGACAGTCTCGCCGAAGCCGCTCCACCAGTCGCCAGCGCAGAGGAGCCCTTCATCTTCAACGACGTGAAGTTTTGGATCGTCGAGGACGCATGGGATCCAAACCCCATGGTGGCGCTCCATCTCCGCTGCCGCCGTCGCCGCTGCCGTCGCTGCCGGGCCAGAGGATGATGAAGAAGCCATTCTTTCCGGTGCTCTGGTGACCTTGGATGGGCGGCGCTGGAGGTTTTCTAGGGAGAGGTGGAGCGCTAAGTTCGTGGGAGGCGTAGAGGAGAAGGGAACGATGCTGAGAACTGGTGAAGAAGATGGGGAAAGGAATCTACACCACTTATATCCACCAGGCGCATCAAGATTCGTGTAAACGCTCCTGTAAACGTGCCACGCATCATGGAAAGGACTGGGAAACCCCCGCACGATGATTATGTCGCCTCGATCTCCACGCAGGCATTGAAACGGCGCCTCGGTTCCGCAAAAGGCGGACCCACCAACGGTCGTTCTAATAGGAAATGTCGGTTAGTGACGTGACTTGACCATTACTGTTGTCAGATTACGCCAGAGACCAAGTTCCGGCTTAGTGTGAATTTTGAGCTGGAAACACGAATAACGTACTTATAGGTCCGACTCATTTTTTGAGACCCGGATCGTATCTTTTGTTTTGAAGTTTTAGGAACCCTTCAAGATTCTGCAAGCCGAAGATCAAGCTAGATAATGATGAATCCGACTTTGGATCTTGGAGGCTTCCGGGGGCGGCTGTTGGGGATATACTTTCTGGGTATCCGCACAGTTCCTCACTGACCAGGGTGGCCCACTTTGGGTTAGAGCTTCGCTTCATGGGTAGCCCAGTCTGGGAGAAGAGACAGATTCCCATCCGGCTACGGGAAGGCCTAGAAGACTTACCGACATAGGCACATAGTGTTACTCGTAGTTCAAGATGTACTATGTAACCGACTCTTAGTCGTGGTCGGATAGGTCTCTCCTGTAAAACCTAGGTCGGATATCTATATAAGCCGTCCTAGGGAGAGCCTTTAGGGCACCACCTGATAACCCTGACAATAGTGTACAATCTCAACTCGCACAGGCGAAACCCCGGTAACCCGTATTCCAGCACAGCCGTATTACTGGATTGCTAGCAGGAGTAGGATCCGTCCAAAGCCGATGGATTCGAACCTGGGTAAACTTGTGTGCTCACCATCCCGGAACACCGTACGTCTCACACCCCTCTCTTCCACACGCCCCTTTTTCACTGAAAGGAGAAGCTAAAGCTTGTTTAAGAATCTACCTCCTGGATCTATTACTAACCCTGATTGCTTGATTGATACCTTCTTTCAGAAATATTTCCCTCCTAGTGCTCGGCATGCTATTTTGCAGGAACTTTTTGATTTTAAACAGGGAGAAGAGGAGAAATTGCCTGAATCCTGGGCAAGGTTTTGTGCTTTCATTCATGCATAGCCTGTATGTCCAATACCTAAAAATCAGCTTCTTGATATATATTATAATGGGCTAACTGATGAATCTAGGACATACCTAGATAGTTGTGTTGATTGTGTTTTCAGGAAGAGAACTCCCAAAAAACCTGAGGAATTAATGGCTAAAATAAGCAAGAATTATGATGACTAGACTTCACATGAGTCAACTACACCTGGGTCAACTGTGCCCGAGCCAACACCAACACCAAAGAAGAGGGGAGTGATTGAACTAAATGATGAAGTGATGAAGGAAGCTAAGAAATGCCTTAAGGAGAAAGGTATTAGATCTGAAGATGTGAAGAATTTACCTCCTATAGAAGAGTTATGTAAGCCAATCTCCCACTCATTAACTATTGAAGTACACTCTCTCCAACATTTTGATGAAGGTGATATTCCTTATTCTAAACCTCATGGTCAATGCTTAGAAGAATTTGATATCTTTATTGTTAAGCAAGATAATTTTAATAACAGAGTGTAGAATCATTTAATGGAAAACTCTAAAGCTATTATTGAGTTGAGGGATATTGTGGAAGGAACCTCATGTTAAAATGCTTGTTAAACATTTCCAAATGGTTCAAACTCAAATTGATCATCTTATTAAAGTACAAAAAGATTTGCTAGTTAATGCTTCTAAAGAAAAACATGCTTATGAAATTAGAACTAGGAGTGGTGCTTCCACTCAGGATCCTCTATATCCTGAGGGGCATCCTAAAAGAATTGAGCAGGATTCCCAACGAAGTGAAAATAGTGGTACTTCCTCTAAGAGAAAGAAAAAGAAACATAAAACTGTTGTAGAATCTTCCGAACCTGCTAAAGATCCTAATAGTATATCTGTCTCTGATGCTGAAACTGAAAGTGGTAATGAGAAAAATGATGCTCCTGATAAAGAAGAAATTGAAGAAGAACTTGAAAAGCACACTACGAATACTAAGTACACCAAGGAAAATTTTTTTTCTAATAAACATGGTAGTGAAAGAGAGCCCTAGGTTCAAAAACCAATGCCTTTTCCTGATAAGAAACACAAGTCAAAGGAAGACGAACACTATAATAAGTTTTGTGAGTGGATGAAACCTTTATTTTTGCAAATTCCTTTGACTAATGCTATTAAATTGCCTCCTTATTCAAAGTATATGAAGGATATTGTCTCTAATAAAAGGAAGATCCCTAATGAGGAAATTTCTACTTTACTTGCTAATTATTCCTTTAATGGTAAGGTTCCAAAGAAACTTGGATACCTAGGGATTCCAACTAATCCATGTTCTATTAAAAACAATTATGTTAGAACTGCTTTGTGTGATTTGGAAGCAGGAGTTAGTGTTATGCCTTTTTCTCTATATAAAAGACTTCAGTTGGAGAAATTAATACCAACTGATATATCTTTGCAAATGGCTGATAAATCTACTACTATTCCCGTTGGTATATGTGAAGATGTTCCTGTTCAACTGGCTCATAATTACTTGATATTAACTGACTTTGTTGTGCTTGAAATACCCGAAGATGACAATATGTCTATTATTCTTGGGAGACATTTTCTTAATACTGCAGGAGCTGTCATTAATTGCAATCAAGGAAAGGTAACTTTTAATGTTAATGACAAGGAGCATATTGTCTATTTCTCCAAAAAGATTGATAGGACTTATGGCTTAAATTCAATTGAAAATATTGAGGGCATCCAAGTTGGAGAAATATATTGTCCCATACCACGAGAAAAATATGAAGTTATTATTTTTGAGACTATTGCTATCAAAGTTGCGGTAACATAATCATTTAAGTGAAATGCAAAGTTTTGTTTCATATAAAATTGTTTTGGTAACAAGACCTGATCAGCCTTGTTAACAAAGGGATTTTAATGAACAAAATAATGTTTTCACCATGATTATGCTTGCTTACTTTTATTTTATCCATTTTTATTTTTATTTTCACTTAGTTTACTTTTCTATTGCTAGTTGCTTGCATATTAGAGTGTCTTAGAACTTCTGAAGTTTTAGTCTTGTTTTGTAATTACATTATTCCAAAGTCATCTTTTTGCCAAAAAATCATTCATTAATACCTAAAAATTGCTCAAAAATAAAGTGTCTCGAAAAAATTCCAGAAAATTCATATTAAATTTTTACGTCAAAAGAGGGGCAGAGAAGTACCTGGACTAACCCAGGGGGCCACCAGTCCGGCACACCACCTGGTGGCGCGGCCACACCAGGGGCGTGCCTGGCCATGGTGTGGGCCACCCTGGCCCTCCACTTATTCTCCTACCTTCCACTCATTTCTCTCTCCCGAGAAAACACCAGTTCATTGCTCAAACTCGAGTCCCTGCTGTTCTTGCTCGCGATCTTTGATCTCCGTGTTTAGTCCACCTTTGCTGCTGAGATTTGGAGCATTTGTTCCGGTATGTGACTCCTCTGCTTGTCCAAGTAGATTTGTGTTTGGTAGATTATGTCTTGAGTATTTTGCTACTATAGGTGATAGTTTATGTGAGCTTGCATGCTTGTTCTTTGCTTAGAGAATTTTTTTGATGCATGTTTAGCCCTCTTGCAAGTCCCTATAAGTAGTTCCCTTCATATGTAATCACTTTGCAATCACTTGCGTGAAGGTTGTCTAAAGATTTCAGAAATGGAGATGAATGAACACCAACTCAACCAACATGAATTAAGGGTGTCCGAGGTTATGAAAAAGTTCACCATGAGGAAGAAGTTTTCCCTTCTATTTATCAATGCCCCGAATTCATGAAGCCTGCAGGGATTTCTCAAGATTTCCATACTCTAATTTCTAAAGCAGGATTGGAGCATTTTGTGGGAGATGAACCTTACCAATATGTGAAACTAACCATGTCTGTGGTGCAGGATTTTCGATTTAGTTTGTCCTTGCCTAACCCCATGGTTCATTACAAAATTTACAATATAGCTGTTAACCTCCCGTTTCATGATTTTTGTGTAGCTATTGAAGTACCGTAGTGGGGTTCGTGTGAAAGGATTAGAGAGCGGCCTACACCACTTGTAGACTTGTATGCAGAAATTTGCCAAGGGAGCATCTTCTCAAAGGAGAGTGGTAAAATTCGTAATATTCATCTCCCGTCTATTCGATATTTTGCCTACTTTATTGCCAAGTGCATTTTTGCTAGGAAGACTGCTAGTAAATTATATTCATATGACCTAGCCTTTATCTCAACTGCCTTAAAACTAGATAGAACTTATAACTTGGCTGCTTTGATAGCTTTCCGCCTTGCTGCTAATTGCGAGAAAGTGGAATTTGTGGAGGCCTCATTGCCTCTTGTTTATTAACTTTGCATGGTGTAGCTCCTCATCATTCAGATTACTGTTTCCCATAGAGAGGCTCGATCTTAATTCCATGATACAACATAAATTTGTTTCTTCTTGGGATAATTTGAGTGTTTATCTTATGAAATAACCTTTCTCAAGAGTGGATGGAGAAGAGGTAAATCCGAGCGAGTGGTTCTTTTGCATGCGCCTGTTTTGTTTAACCTTGATACTAGGGTAGGATGGTCACTCACGGAGGAAGAGCTCGACACAGATTTGGAGGAGCTCTCCCAGCAAGAACATAATGGTGGAAGGGAGGTTGGGGACGATTCGGTCCAGTCCTCCAACGAGGGGGGGTCTTCATACCAGCAACCTCCCTATGATTGGGGAGTTTCTTCTTCTTCACAAGGGCCTGAGCATGATCATTCTTATGATGACCCGCTGGCTTGGAGTTCCTACCCGCGTTGGGGTTGATACCCACTTAGGCCAAAAGCCTAAGCTTGGGGAAGGTATACCGACAGCACACTCATCTACATATCATGTTCAGTCGCTACTTTGCATATCCATGTTTCGCTTTCTTTTTAATTTTTGTTCTTGCTTTATTTCTGCTTTCCAAAACACAAAAAGACCAAAAATATTTCCGTTATTTCTCTTTGTTTGCTTCTTTATCTTTTAGCCTTGGTTTGCTTCATCCTTTTTAGCTTTGTTTTGATTATTCAAAAAAACCCAAAAAGATTTTGCTTTGTTTGCTCTTTCCTTCCGTGCTTGCCTTTAAAATCGAAAACCCCAAAATATTTGTTGTTCTTCTATGGTTTTGTAAAGTTCGTTGCAGGGTTCAGTGGTCCTCTGTGACTCCTTGGAGTTTGGTTTTATCTTATTATTCAAGTCACACAAGTGAAGGGCAATGATGATTTATGACAACTCGAGGTGCGGTAAGAGGCTGGTATGAACTCTATTTGTTTTCATTTCTGTACATATACTCATCATTGTGGGCATGCTTAGTCTACTCATGTAAGGTGTATGTTATTTAATGGATGCTTAGTAGTTCTTGCTCTCTTATGATTAGTTCCAATCCATTAATAGTTCGTAACATGTCATATAAATGTTTGCTTGCATTGTTCTATTCATAACTTGGTATGACATTGTGGTGTCCTCCTCAGAATGTTCTATTTGAATCGACTTGGCACATGCTCACGCATGCATATGACTAAACAAAAAGTCAGTTAAGCCTCAATGATTTATTTTGCCTCAGAGTTCTTGTGTCACATTTATGCCACTATTAATTTTGTTTTGTCGCAAGCATGATTATGATAGTTACTCCTCTCTCGATTGTCGCTCCCTTTCTATTGCTAGCCTTCACTTGTGCTGAGTATAAGCTTTACTCATGCATCCAACTCCCCGAAACCAAAGTTGTCCAAAAGAGTCCACCATATCTACCTATTAGCATCATTGCTATTCCTTGCATATTTATTATGCTTTGTTTTCTTCCAATAAAAATGTTTGCTTGTTATGAGAAAATTAGTTAGTAAAGCTCTCACGAACTTGATGCCACACTTTACTTTCTTGCACTTAATAAACCTGAACCATTGAATCCATTTATGTTGCGTATATGCTTGCGCTTTATAAGTTGTGAATTAGCAGAACCATATTACCATGGGGAATGCTTTCAACATTGCATATTATTTAATTGATATCATGTTCTTTTGTCTATGGATCTCGGTAGTGTGAAATAAAAGGGGAGCTTATAAGATCATGGAGTTTGTATATGTGTTAGAGAAACGCCTGGGCGGCTAGCCTAAGCCATGCCTAATCATGGTGGAAACTTGCAGCATAACCATTGTGAGCAATCTGTGAAGCATCCTCAATAAAAATCTATGCAGATAGCAAATAAAAAGATCGCTCAGATGCTCATTGTCTGTCGCCTTGTCATTTTGATATGGGATAACTCCTATGTCATGGGGCAAGGGGTACCCCGTTGGCGGTTCTCTATGATACACATGTACTTACAATGACAAGAACTTACTCGTGACTAAAGTTTAGTAGCATGAGGTCCGGTACTCGTAAGCAAGGGGCATGAGATTTTCAACTTATAACTTGTCAAGCATATCCTCATATTTGTGTTGCATTAACCTTAATCACCTCAAGATGCTTATGATAGGGGCAATGCGAGATCAAAGCTAAAGAGTTCCATACTTTCAACATTTGGAAGCCTTTCAAACTTCTCAAATCTTTTCTTTCACTTTTATATTGAGTCACCATTTATTCTTTGAGCACCTTCCCGAGAGCATAGCTGTCATTCTTAGTGTAATGTGCTTGTCCCAAAACACGGTTAATTGTGACATAACTTTGACGCTTGTATCTTTGATATTTATATTTCTAGTCTTCACTTAAACTTCAGAGGTGCCTTGGCATTTATGTTTTGCTCCAAAGAAAGGTAAGCGAGACACCACTTTATCATATCTTCTTATGATCACTACAATCCTGCATATGCTTATGTGTCATGTTGCTTATTATTAATGGGTTGGAATCTCCTTATACCTTGCATGACTACTGGGTAAACTTAAGTGCATACTCTTTATTATGAATGGCCTAAGTATTTATCATATGCTAATAATATATACATCTTATGAAGCAAATGTGTTCATGAAAGTTTCTTTTATCGCACTCAGTTTTCAACTGAATTGCTTGAGGACAAGCAATAAGCTAAGCTTGGGGGGAGTTGATACATCCAAATCATATCTACTTTCCTGAACACTTTTGCTATTGTTTCTTCTCTAATTTGTGTGATTTGGATACAACTAATGCGGACTAACGTTGTTTTCAGCAGAATTGCTTTGGTGTCTCATTTTTGTGCAGGAAATCAACTTTCAGGAAAAATCCCGGAAAATATCACAAAACTCCTATTTTACCAGAAGACTCACGGAGCCAGAAGACGAGACGAAGAGGGGCCACGAAGGTCCCACACCACCTGGCCACGCGGGCCAGGCCAGGCCGCGCCAGGGGGTAGTGTGGCCGCCTCGGACTCCGCCTCGACCTCTCCTTTCTCCTACATAAGCCATCTGACCTAAAAACAGAGGGGAGTTCGATGTTTTTCCAGATAGAGTTCCGCTGCGCTGCCACCACCAGATACCGCGATTCGGAACCTGAAACTCCGTTCTGGCACCCTGCCGTGATAGGGAATTGGAGGAGATCATTGTCATCATCATCACCATCGCTTCTCCATCAACCATCCATGATTCCCACATCCATGAGTGAGTAATCCCCTGCAGTACGCTATGGGGATTATAGGGATTGGATGAGATCATTCATGTAATGGCATCAGATTGTTAGGGCATGGTTCCTAGTATCTATTGTTAGTGCTTTTTGACATTGTTCCAACTTGTTAAGCTTAATGCTTGTCACTAGGGCCCGAGTGCCATGATTTCAGATCTGAACATGTTATTGATTCATGATGATAGTATTGTTTATGATCATATCTGCAAAGTTTTATACACATATTGTTGTCCGGAACCCGAGGTCTCGAAGTGACAAGAATCGGGATAACCGGAGGGGATGGCTATGATATGAGGATCACGTGTGTTCACGGAGTGTTAATGCTTTGCTCTGGTGCTTTATTAAAAGGAGCACCTTAATTGCCAGTAGATCTCCTTGAGGCCCCGCTGCAACGGGCTGGCAGGACAAAATATGTTGTGCAAGTTCTCATTGCGAGCATGTATGACCCTATATGGAACACATGCCTATGATTATTTAGTACTTGGATACTTTATCTTATTTATATGCAAATGCCCTATGTCTTGATTATTATATGAATTTTCTTGTCCATGCAACGCCCATCCATCCATCCCTGTGCCTACCGCACTTTAATCCTACCGGTATCACTGCAATTATTACTACTTTCTTTACTTTTACTACTGCTATCACTTTGCTATTGCTACTACAAAAATGTTACTACTGATAAACTACTACGAGCAAGATTGTTTCCAGGTGTAGCTGAATTCACAACTCAGTTGTTAAGACTTATAATTTGGCTCCCCTTGTGTTGAATCAATAAATTGGGTTTTGCTTCCCTCGAAGACTGTTGCGATCCCCTATACTTGTGGTTCATCAAGACTACTTTCTGGCGCTATTGTCGGGGAGCATAGCTCTATTTATCAAGTTCACTTGTAATCATTATTGTTTGCTGTTATTGATACGTTGCTAACGTATCCATAATTTTTGATGTTCCATGCTTGGTTTTATCTACTTTCTTATGTTTTGTCCACACTTTGGAGTACTTTCTATAAACTTTCTTGGACTAACCTATTAACAAGAGCCACAGTGCCAGCTGCCTGTTTTCTGCTGTTTTTGGTTCGAGGAAAGTCAGAAAATGAATATTCTCGGAATTGGACGGGACAAAAGCCAAAGTCAGTTTTTCACCGAGGGACACAAGGAGCCAGAGTACGAAACGAAGAGGGGCCAGGGGCCGCCACACCACCTGGTCGCGCGGCCCAGCCTGGCCCGCGCATGGGCGTGGTCTGGCCGCCTCCGGCACCCCCTCGGCCTCCCCTTTCGCCTATAAGATTCCTCCGATACAGAAACCCTAAGTACCCGATCAAAATTCCATGAAAGAGTCTATAGCCGCCGTCATCTCCATCCCTAGATCGGGAGGGATCTGAAGCTCTTCCCGGCACCCTACCGGAGAGGGGAATTCACCCTGGACGCCTTCTTCATCATCATGCAAGACTCTGGTGTGATGTGTGAGTAGTTCATCTCTGGACTACGGGTCCATGTAGTAGCTAGATGGCTGGTTCTCCTCATTTGTGCTTTCATGTCTAGATCTTGTGAGCTCCGTTCATGATCAAGATCATCTATTTGTAATTCCTACATGTTGGGCTTGCAGGGATCCGATGGATATTGAGATGCTATTTCAGATTGATTATTGATTCTATCATGTCTTTGTTATTTTTGATCTTGCATGCTTTCCGTTGCTAGTAGCTATCTTGCCCAAGTAGATGCTAGCAACTCAAAGAGTTAGTATTTATGCTTGATAGTGGGTTCATGCCTCTAGTAATCTGGGGAAGTGACAAGAATCTCTAAGGTACTAGATGTGTTGTTGCTACAAGGGAGAAAACAACAATCCTTTGTTCATAGAACAATCGTATTGTTTACTTTACACGCAATGCGTAATGCAATTATCTGTTGCTTCTAAATTAATACTGGAGGGGGTTCGGATAATAACCTAAAGGTGGATTATTAGTCATATATGCAGTTGGATTATGGTCTATGTATAATGTTGTAATACCCAATTGAATCTCAAAGGAGTCAAGATGAGTAGTATATGCATGATTGCTTTCTCGATGTTTGTCAATTGCCCCGCTGTAATTTGTTCACCCAACATGTTATCTATCTTAAGGAGAGCCACCACTAGTGAACTATGGACCCCGATCCTTTCTTTTATCATCAATCTACAACTGTTTACTGCTTTCTGTTTACTTTCTGCAAACTATTATTTTCTTCCACACAATACATTTAATCCTTTGTTTTCAGCAAAACCGGTGAGATTGACAACCTCACTGTAAGTTGGGGCAAAGTTCTGTGGTTGTGTTGTGCAAGATTCCAGGTTGCTGCTGGCTTCGGTAGTGCGCCCTGACAAAGTCCAGCTAGCAACACCTTGGAGGTGTTTCCTTGCTCCTACTGGATTGATAACCTTGGTTTCATAACTGAGGAAACTTACTGCTTTGCTCATCATACCTTTCTTTTGGGGTTCCCCAACAAGCTCGTTAATACACGAGTCAACAAGTACTTTTCTGGCGCCGTTGCCGGGGAGTCAAGGACATATTCACAAGGGGAGTCTCTCATAACCAATCTCTTTACTTTGTTATTTTTGTTTTGCTTAGTTTATTTCTGCTTTGTTTGCTTGTTTTTTTATCAAAAACACACAAAAATTAGTTTTACTAGTTTGCTTTTTTATTAAAAAACACAAAAAATTATTAGTTCCTTTCTTAACTTGCCATTATGTCTAGCATTTCTCCAATCGCTATGTCACCTGAGGAAATGATTTTCACTTTTAAACAAGGAATTGAAGGGAGTTTCAAAGAAGCTTAGTCTAGAATCTCTGATCTACATGAAAAAACTAAACCTAAAATGACTCAAAGCTTGTTCCTTAGCAGTTTTTACCTTGGAATTTCTCTTTGCTATAGATATGCTTTGGATGTTGTAGTGGGAGGAGATTTCCTCCAATGCAATGAGGATGATGTTGTTAATTCCATAAAGAAGTTGGTCTTTACTTACAACTTGCCTAGCAAATCTGATTCTTCCTTCATAAACATATTTGCTAGATTGAATACTCTTGAGACCAGCACTGCTAGTTTGAAAGATTGCTATAATACAGTTAGAGAGCATCATGGCTATGTTCCAATAAATTCCGAACCCTCAAAATGGCTTCCCACAGTAAAGATTGCTATAAATAATGAAACTTTTCATGCTCGTTGTGATATCATATCTGAGTTCTGTCTTATGCCTAAAGATATCTATGAATCTTTGAATCTTTGGGGACTTTCTGAAGGAGGAGAAGAAATATGTCTTGCTAATAATGCCACAATATCACCAATTGGAATAGCTGAAGGAGTGTTTACAAAGATCCTAGGGAAAATGGTTTCTACTGATTATCTTGTTATTGAATGTGTAGGGAAAGGACAAATTACACTTGGAAGATCCCTATTGAAACTCCTTGGAGCAATAATAGATGTGGAAAAGGGAACCATGCACTTTGCTTCTCCACCAGACAATCATATGTTCCCCAAGGTTAAGAATAAAAGTAAGAGAGGTAAGGGCAAGAAATTTGGTTTTAATGCTTCTTCATTTGAGAACACTTGATTCTTCTTGCTTATTATGCCTAACTTAAAGGCGTTAAAGAAAAGTACTTATTGGGAGATAACCCAAAAGTTTTAGATGAGTCTTGCAAGTTATTGCCTCTGTAATAACCGCTCCTTATCCTTTTTATTTGCTTTTTGTGCCAAGAGTAACCTCTAATGAGAGATATGTAATGATTGGGAAAGTTGTTGTCCTGAAACAGATTTCTGTGCTTCACTGTAAAAATTCGTGTAAAATATCTGTATATCATTTTGAGGCGTCAATTTTTGTGCTTCTGACCCAGGTTGTTATATAACTTTCGTTAGTTCAACACTTTTTGATTTGAGCAACATAAGGTCTTCGAAAAAATTGGTTTTTACCTGCTGGTCTGTTTTAACAGATTTCTGTCATTATTTGCATTTGCTTCTTGTTGGTTCCTTTTTGAGTTTTTTTGGAGAATTGAGCTTTTTGAGGGAAGTGATACAGTAGCTTGTGTTTTAATGGAAGTTTTATTGGTGTTGGAACTGAACCTAAAGACTTATTATCTTGAGTGCACTAATGTTGCTACTAAAGATTGTGTGAAGTTTTGTATGAACGAAAAATTTCAGGTGTATGGAAGAAATGAGTAATGAGATGAAGGATGGACTAAAACTCAAGCTTGGGGATGCCACACGTGTCACCCCAAGAAATTATCAAAGAGGCACAACCGTCAAAGCTTGGGGATGCCCAAGGCATCCCCTCCTTCATCAATAAACATCCTAGGTTTTTCCAAACACTTCATTTTTATTGTTTCACGCACAGTTGTGTTGTTCTTCGAGCGTCTTATTTTTCATTTTTGTTTTGGTTTTTCGTTTGCTTGGTTTTCTTAGTTTGCTGAATAAATTGGTTGGACCCCCTCTTTCATATATTGGTTTTCAAATAGTTTGGTTTCGATTGGAAAAGAGAAGGAAAGTTCATGCTTAAGTGGTAAAGAGAGCTTGTTTTTGACTGTGGCCTATGCTTTGTCATGCCATGCTTGATATTGTTTTGGATTTATGCTTAGTATTCTTTGCTGTAGCATGACATGTTATAAATAATTGAGATCGCTTAATGTGCCTTGGAAAAATCATGCCTTGTTTTAGCATATTAAAGCATGGTATTGTGGTATTCTCCTTTGATGCTTTATTTGGGTTGACTTGGCACATGCTCACACCATGTTATGACTATCCCAAGTCACCATAGCCTTTATTATCCTTTAGTTTTCGACTTGTAATATCACTTTATGCTTTGATTAATGATGTTTTGTCGCTCTGCATGATTATGGCCATTATTGCTCTCTTAGTTGGTCGCTCCTAATCTTTTGCTAGCCTCCATAACCAAGTATGAGTTCCACTCATGCATCCAACTCCTAAAACCAAGTTACTCCAAAGAGTCCACCATACCTACCTATTAGCATATGCTATTCCAAGTATATTCACGTTTTTATCTACCTTCCAAATTAAACTTGTTATGAGAAAACTTGTGATTAAAGCTCTCACGAACTTGATGGCACACTTTACTTTTCTTGCATTTAATAAACTTGAACCATTGCGTCCATCTTTGTTGCGTATAAGCTTGCGCTTTATAATTTGAAGTTAGCAGAACCATGTATCATGGGGAACGCTTTCAACATTGCACTTGTATTTTGTACCCCGTTGATATCATGTTCTTTTGCTTATGGATCCCGGCGGTGTAAAATAAAAGGGGAACTTGTAAGATCATGGAGTTTGTATTTGTGTTAGAGAAACGCGTAGGCCTCTAGCCTAAGCCATGCCTAATCATGGTGGAAACTTGCAGCATAACCATAATGAGCATTCTATGAAGCATCCTCAATAAAAATCTATGCACATAGTAAATAAAAAGATCACTGAGATGCTCATTGTCTGCTTGCCTTGTCATTGTGATTATGGGATAGCTCATGTATCATGTGCAAGGGGTACCCCGTTGGCGGTTCTCTATGATACATATGTACTTACAATGATAAGAGCTTACTTGTGACTGAAGTTGAGTAGCATGAGGTTCCGTCTTCGTAAGTAAGGGGCATGAGATTTCAGCTTATAACTTGTCAAGCATATCCTCTTAGTTGTGTCACTTTAACCTTAATCACCTTCAAGATGCTTATGATAGGGGCAATGAGAGCTGAAAGCTAATAACTACCATAATTTTTGGAAGCTCTTTATGAAACTTGAATCCCTACTTCCTTCTATGAAGGCCTTTCTTTTACTTTTATGTTGAGTCTCCACCTTCTATCTTTATGCACCTACTTTGATAGCATAGTGGCCATTCTTAGTTCTATGTGCATTGTCCCAAGACTTGTTGATTGATGCATAGCTTTGATATTGCTTGTTTTAAACTATTTGTATCTAGTCACTCTTATGAACTTTGAAGGTGTCCTATGCATTTATGTTTGCTACTCTATGAGGGACAAGTTGAATGCCACTATGCTATGTTTTCTTTATGTGAAACAAACAAACGTCTTGCAAAGCATTGTTATTCATGAATCTTTTGTTTGTGCCTTTTCATGTTGCAGCATAGTTGCTTTGTCTTACTGCTAGAACCTTGTGTTTCATGTTGAAGTACTATGATCCCAGCTATCAATGTTTTACAAATACTTTGATCAAGTTTATGATGTTGCATGTCACCTCAAAAATTATTGTTTCTTTTTGTCACTTACCTACTTGAGGACGAGAAGGAGTTAAGATTGGGGATGTTGATACGTTGCTAACGTATCCATAATTTTTGATGTTCCATGCTTGGTTTTATCTACTTTCTTATGTTTTGTCCACACTTTGGAGTACTTTCTATACACTTTCTTGGACTAACCTATTAACAAGAGCCACAGTGCCAGCTGCCTGTTTTTTGCTGTTTTTGGTTCTAGGAAAGTCAGAAAATAAATATTCTCGGAATTGGATGGGACAAAAGCCAAAGTCAGTTTTTCACCGAGGGATACAAGGAGCCAGAGTACGAGACGGAGAGGGGCCAGGGGGAGCCACACCACCTAGCCGCACGGCCCAGCCTGGCCCGTGCCAGGGGTGCTCTGGCCGCCTCCGGCACCCCCTCGGCCTCCCCTTTCGCCTATAAGATTCCTCCAATACAGAAACCCTAAGTACCCGATCAAAATTCCACGAAAGAGTCTATAGCCACCGTCATCTCCATCCCTAGATCGGGAGGGATCTGAAGCTCTTCCCGGCACCCTGCCGGAGAGGGGAATTCACCCTGGAGGCCTTCTTCATCATCATGCAAGACTCCGATGTGATGCGTGAGTAGTTCATCTCTGGACTACGGGTCCATGTAGTAGCTAGATGGCTGGTTCTCCTCCTTTGTGCTATCATGTTTAGATCTTGTGAGCTCCGTTCATGATCAAGATCATCTATTTGTAATTCCTACATGTTGGGTTTGCGGGGATCCGATGGATATTGAGATGCTATTTCAGATTGATTATTGATTCTATCATGTCTTTGTTATTTGTGATCTTGCATGCTTTCCGTTGCTAGTAGCTATCTTGCCCAAGTAGATGCTAGCAACTCCAAGAGTTAGTATTTATGCTCGATAGTGGGTTCATGCCTCTAGTAATCTAGGGAAGTGACAGGAATCTCTAAGGTACTAGATGTGTTGTTGCTACTAGGGAGAAAACAACAATCCTTTGTTCATAGAACAATCGTATTGTTTACTTTACACGCAATGCGTAATGCAATTATCTATTGCTTGCAACTTAATACTGGAGGGGGTTCGGATGATAACCTGAAGGTGGATTATTAGTCATAGATGCAGTTGGATTACGGACTATGTATAATGTTGTAATGCCCAATCAAATCTCAAAGGATTCAAGATGAGTAGTATATGCATGATTGCTTTCTTGATGTTTGTCAATTGCCCCGCTGTAATTTGTTCACCCAACATGTTATCTATCTTAAGGAGAGCCACCACTAGTGAACTATGGACCCCGGTCCTTTCTTTTATCATCAATCTACAATTGTTTACTGCTTTCTGTTTACTTTCTGCAAACTAATACTTTCTTCCACACAATACGTTTAATCCTTTGTTTTCAACAAAACTGGTGAGATTGACAACCTCACTGTAAGTTGGGGGCAAAGTTATGTGGTTGTGTTGTGCAGGATTCTAGGTTGCTGTTGGCGTCGGTAGTGCGCCCTGCCAAAGTCCAGATAGCAACACCTTGGAGGTGTTTCCTTGCTCCTACTAGATTGATAACCTTGGTTTCATAACTAAGGGAAACTTACTGTTGTGCTCCTCATACCTTCCTCTTGGGGTTCCCCAACGAGCTTGTTAATGCACGAGTTAGCAGCTATCCATTCATCATGGGTAAAACTCGTGATGGAAAAGTTCCTATATTACCATCCACTACAAGGAGAGGTACAGTTCTGAACACCTCTATGGCTCTTGATTCACCATCTGTGATAAGTAAGCTCCTTACACCACCACCACATACACATGCTACACATACTACTACTTCTGTTGAATCTGAAATTGCTTCTGATACTTATGATGCTACTTCTACTGTGCTTGATAAGAGTGGTTCATTAGGTGCTTTCCTAGATGCTACGATTGCTAGAACTATAGCTGGAAATACTGAAACTCCTAATGAAGATACCACTACACCTGTCAGTTCACCTAAGTCTAGAGAGAGCTATGATATTGAAGACGGTTATATAGAAATGACTGATGAATTTATTGAAGAATGTCGAAACACTCATGGTACAAGTGCCATTAAGAGTCTTCTTGAGAGACGTACTATTAAACCTAAATTATCTCCTAATGCAAAATTTGCTACAACTCCCATAAACATTAAAGATAAGGATTATGATTTCTCTCTAGATTTATCTTACATAACCATTGTTGAGAAAGAACCTTTTCGTCGGACCAAAAATGAAAGTGATGTAGCACATATGACCGAGCTTTCTACCATGAGTGGTCTATTTTCTAATGATATTAAGATGCGCACCTACTTTGTTCCTAAAATTTTCCCTTTTTCACTGAAAGGAGAAGCTAAAGCTTGGTTTAAGAATCTACCTCCTGGATCTATTACTAGCCCTGATTGCTTGATTGATACCTTCTTTCAGAAATATTTCCCTCCTATTTCTAGTGCTCGACATGCTATTTTGCATGAACTTTTTGATTTTAAACAAGGAGAAGAGGAGAAATTGCCCAAATCATGGGCAAGGTTTTGTGCTTTAATTCACACACAGCATGTATGTCCAATACCTAAAAATGAGCTTCTTGATATATATTATAATGGGCTAACTGATGAATCTAGGACATACCTATATAGTTGTGCTGATTGTGTTTTCAGGAAGAGAACTTCCAAAGAAGCTGAGGATTTAATGGCTAAAATAAGCAAGAATTATGATGATTGGACTTCACCTGAGTCAACTAAACCTAGGTCAACTGTGCCCGAGCCAACACCAACACCAAATAAGAGGGGAGTGATTGTACTAAATGATGAAGTGATGAAGGAAGCTAAGAAATGCCTTAAGGAGAAAGGTATTAGATCTGAAGATGTGAAGAATTTACCTCCTATAGAAGAGTTATGTAAGCCAATCTCCCACTCATCCACTATTGAAGTACACTCTCTCCAACATTTTGATGAAGGTGATATTCCTTATTCTAAACCTCCTGGTCAATGCTTAGAAGAATTTGATATCTTTGTTGTTAAGCAAGATAATTTTAATAAGAGAGTATAGAATCATTTAATGGAAAACTCTAGAGCTATTATTGAGTTGAGGGATATTGTGGAAAGAACCTCCAATGATGTTAAAATGCTTGTTAAACATTTCCAAATGGTTCAAACTCAAATTGATCAGCTTATTAAAGTACAAAAAGATTTTCTAGTTAATGCTTCTAAAGAAAAACATGCTTATGAAATTAGAACTAGGAGTGGTGCTTCCACTCAGGATCCTCTATATCCTGAGGGGCATCCTAAAAGAATTGAGCATGATTCCCAACAAATTGAAAATAGCGGTACTTCCTCTAAGAGAAAAAAAAGAAACATAAAACTGTTGTAGAATCTTCCGAACCTGCTAAAGATCCTAATAGTATATATGTCTCTGATGCTGAAATTGAGAGTGGTAATGAGAAAAATGATGCTCCTAATAAAGAAGAAACTGAAAAAAACTTGAAAAGCACACTAAGAATACTAAGTACACCAAGGAAGATTTTTCTGCTAATAGACATGGTAGTGAAAGAGAGGCCTTGTTTCAAAAACCAATGCCTTTTCCTGATAAGAAACACAAGTCAAAGGAAGATGAACACTATAATAAGTTTTGTGAGTGGATGAAACCTTTATTTTTACAAATTCCTTTAACTGATGCTATTAAATTGCCTCCTTATTCAAAGTATATGAAGGATATTGTCTATAATAAAAGCAAGATCCCTAATGAGGAAATTTGTACTTTACTTGCTAATTATTCCTTTAATGGTAAGGTTCCAAAGAAACTTGGAGACCCAGGGATTCCAACTATTCTATGTTCTATTAAAAATAATTATGTTAGAACTGCTTTGTGTGATTTGGAAGCAGGAGTTAGTGTTATGCCTTTTCTCTATATAAAAGACTTCAATTGGAGAAATTAATACCAACTGATATATCTTTGCAAATGGCTGATAAATCTACTACTATCCCCGTTGGTATATGTGAAGATGTTCCTGTTCAAGTGGCTCATAATTGCTTGATATTAACTGACTTTGTTGTGCTTGAAATGCCTGAAGATGACAATATGTCTATTATTCTTGGGAGACCTTTTCTTAATACTACAAGAGCTGTCATTAATTGCAATCAAGGAAAGGTAACTTTTAATGTTAATGACAAGGAGCATACTATCTATTTCCCCAAAAAGATTGATAGGACTTATGGCTTAAATTCAATTGAAAATATTGAGGGCATCCAAGTTGGAGAAATATATTGTCCCATACCACGAGAAAAATATGAAATTATTATGATTGGGACTATTGCTATCAAAGTTGAGGTAACATAATCATTTAAGTGAAATGCAATGTTTTGTTTCATATAAAATTGTTTTGGTAACAAGACCCGATCAACCTTGTTAACAAAGGGATTTTAATGAACAAAATAATGTTTTCACCATGATTATCCTTGCTTACTTTTATTTTATCCATTTTAATTTTTATTTTCACTTAGTTTACTTTTCTATTGCTAGTTACTTGCATATTAGAGTGTCTTAGAACTTCTGAAATTTTAGTCTTGTTTTGTACTTGAATTATTCCAAAGTCATCTTTTTGCCAGAAAATCATTCATCAATACCTAAAAATTGCTCAAAAATAAAGTGTCTCGAAAAAATTCCAGAAAATTCATATTAAATTTTTACGTCAAAAGAGTGGCAGAGAATTACCTAGAGTGACCCAGGGGGCCCACCAGTCAGGCACACCACCTGGTGGCGCGGCCACACCAGGGGCGCGCCTGGCCATGGTGTGGGCCACGCTAGCCCTCCACTTATTCTCCTACCTTCCACTCCTTTCTCTCTCCCGAGAAAACACAAGTTCGTTGCTCAAACTCGAGTCCCTGCTGTTCTTGCTCGCAATTTTTGATCTCCTTGTTTAGTCCACCTTTGCTGCTGAGATTTGGAGCATTTGTTCTGATATGTGACTCCTCCGCTTGTCCAAGTAGATTTGTGTTTGATAGATTATATCTTGAGTATTTTGCTACTGTAGGTGACAGGTTATGTGAGCTTGAAAGCTTGTTCTTTGCTTAGAAAAATTGTTTTGATGCATGTTTAGCCCTCTTGCAAGTCCTTATAAGTAGTTCCCTTCATATGTAATCACTTTGCAATCACTTGCATGAAGGCTGTCTAAAAATTTCAGAAAAGGAGATGAATAAACACCAACTCAACCAACATGAATTAATGGTGCCCGAGGTTATGAAAGTTCACCGTGAGGAAGAAGTTTTCCCTTATATTTATCTAGGCCCCGAATTTATGAAGGCTGCAGGGATTTCTCAAGATTTCCACACTCTAATTTCTAATGCAGGATTGGAGCATTTTGTGGGAGATGAACCTTACCAATATGTGAAACTAACCATGTCTGTGGTGCAGGATTTTTGATTTAGTTGATCCTTGCCTAACCCCATGGTTCATTACAAAATTTACAATATAGCTGTTAACATCCCTTTTGATGATTTTTGTGCAACTATTAAAGTACCACAGTGGGGTTCGTGTGAAAGGATTAGAGAGCGGCCTACACCACTCGTGGACTTGTATGCAAAAATTTGTCAAGGGAGCAGCTTCTCAAAGGAGAGTTGTAAATTCATAATATTCAGCTCCCATCTATTCGATATTTTGCCTACTTTATTGCCAAGTGCATTCTTGCTAGGAAGACTGCTAGCAAATTATCTTCATATGACCAAGCCTTTATCTCAGTTGCCTTAAAACTAGATAGGACTTATAACTTGGCTGCTTTGATAGCTTTTCGCCTTGCTGCTAACGGCGAGAAAGGTGGAATTTGTGGAGGCCTCATCGCCTCTCGTTTATTAGCTTTGCATGGTGACGTAGGTATTCCGTATGGGCACCTACTATTGGACTACATGGTGCGGCCCGACGAAAGGGCCACTCGAAGATATATCAAGGTCCATCATGCCCATGACGGTTCGACTGGTACGAAGACCATACGAACACGGACTCCCAAACACACAAGACAAGAAAAGCTCAAGACTAGAGTTTGAATCTAACTTGTAACCAACTCGTATTGGTACCTGAGACCTAGCCTCCCCATATATAAAGGCTAGGAGGGTCCAACGAGAAGGCAATCGCGACTCCTATAATAGATCACCACAATAGACAACAGATCTAGACAACACCCATAGCATACACATACGCCAGATCCAATCTACGTATCCACCGCCATCGGCAATATTGTAATTCCTCGGATCATCATCAATCAAGAGCAGACAAGCAGGAGTAGGGTCCTCTACGAGGCCTGAACCTGGGTAAACCTTGTGTCCCCGTGTGCTTGTTTGCTAGCCGATCGATACTTTCAGCGCAGCCCCAATTCCTCGAACCTAAGTCCATAACAATGGGCATTGATGAATTAAATCCTCATCAATTGGCGCCATCTGTGGGAATCGGGAGTGCTGATGTTGCGATATCGACAGCTCCATCACCAACAATCTACGATTCATTATCTATCGGAGGCTGGATCTAATTCGGCTCCCTCATTGTCAACATCGGCCAGATCAGATCACATCTGGTCGATACGTCTGCATCGGCGTACTCGGCTTCATGATAAACAGATCTACTTCGAATCCCACGCATCGTCATCCGGGCGGGGTCCCTTGTCACCTTCGAAGACGGCCATTATACCACATATTGCCGGCAGCATCAACATCAATCAACAAGAACGTCTCCGTTGCTGCCCCAAGCTGCGTAACTCAGATGTAGTGTCGCCCATGGCTTTTGATTTAATCTGCATCGGAATACTCACAGTATCTGGGCTCTTCTCAATACAGATGGACTCATGATCGATCGATTCGGCTTCGATCTGGAAGCAGTGGTGATTTTCCCAACTCCCGCACGGGCTGATCGGAAGCGGCGCGGCAATCTAATTCTCAGTCGTATGCATGCACGTCGCCTAGGCATATACGCAACAACATTGTGCGCGCAAGTTACAATTAAGCTAAGTCAATTAGGAGGAGAGCTGCAATAGTTCAGGGCCTGCATGTAGAGTTTCAGTTAAATTGGAGTACTCGCAAAACATGTTGAAGCTTTCCAAGCTCAAGTAATTATTGCCATGATGAAATCAAACCGAAAGTGTGAAGCATCAGGGAAAAATAATCTATCCGTTGGACCGATTCACGAGATTTCAACTAGCAAAAGTCTCTCACCATGTACTTGAGGATCAAGACGTGAATATTCGGCTAGAAAGCCATGTTTCTAATCAGATAGAAATTGAAGCCATACTCCTGTGCATCCGCTTTGCCTCAAATTGCTAGGCTGATTTCGTTTTCAGTGCGACAATCGTGACCTTCCTCGTAGCCAACTACATCTTCTTAGACGCGGCTTCACCAAATAGGCTCATCGCCTCAAATATACGCCACCGCATCAACTCCATCCCGCCAAGCACTGCATAACTCCGGTCCGCCGTGTCATCTCTATCTGACCAACTGGCCGCATCGGCTTCCGCGACCTGCCGGTTGTGTCGATTTCGTCCGACCGCGTCAACTCTACACTAGGGACTCCTTCGACTCAGGCGACCTGCTGCCTCCATAGGCTGCGGCGACCCACTAAAATCTTTGGTTGCAACAACATGCAACCACCATCAGCTTCGGCGACCCGCTACCGCGTTGACTCTGGTCCGCCGCATCGGCTCACGAACGCCGTCACGACTCCATCAACCACCTCGACTCTACACTCGGGGGCTCCTTCGGCTCCCACGACCCGTTGTGGTATTCGGATCCAGCGACTCGGGGGCTCCCTCGGCATCGGCGACCCCCTATGGTCTATGATTGCGCCGACTCGCTGCGGTCTTCGATTGTGGCTACTCACTGCAATCTTTGGTTGCGGCAATCCTCTACTACATCGACTCCCTCGACAGTGACCCGCCAATTGCATTGGCTCCCATGACCCGTTCACCTCGTCGTCAACCGATAAAGCTAAGTTCTCCTCTACTTAGAGTTGATTTCTTTTTAACTCACACTCGAAACACTCGGGGGCTGCGCCCTCTTCGAGTAACCTAATGTGCCATCGATTACACACACTCAAGCACCTCATACGCGACATCCTGAGTAGGTGATTCTGCCTGATCGTCGAATCTTTGAACTCCGAGTACCTCGGCAAGGTACTGATACTAAGGGTAATCAGGCTAACGAAAATTCCTAGCATACAATGCAAAAGTGTCGATTTCAATTGGCACCAAAATTTTACTTTGCAAACCGACATGTAAATATTCTTTACAAGATACAAGTACTTCACAATTCTTAATGTTTTATGTAACTTACAAGGATGTCGACTGCGTCGAGATATTCTATCGGGACCTCCAATAGGAGTCGACAAAACAAGTGGCTACGACATACACTCAAGCCCTGAGTCGAGTTCCTCCTCGGATGGTTGCATCACTTGATACTACAAAGACGCGGTGCTAGCGTCGCACTCGACAGAAGTGACTGTGTCGACTCCAACTACATCTTCGATTCAAGCTCCTTATACGTGAGACGCTAACTCGATGCACTTCCGGGTTAGCGGATTCTCCTCGCATGATTTTCATCTGCGTCTATAAGATATAAGTCTCGAGTCTCTGTCCGAGTCTATGACTCCGCCATACACTCAGGGGCTACTCCAAACTGGAACGCTGGACGCGCATATACAAGATCTTCAAGTGGCACACTCTGAATCCTCACTCGGATCCACGATTAGACTAAGGACTCGGGGGCTATTCCCATAAGGCATCCGCAAGATCATCCGAAGTACTTCTGGATCGTTCTATCTACGCAACCGACGACTATAAGTCTCTGCTCAAGTCTACGACTCGAACAGACACTCGGGGGTTACTCCCATATGGAGCGCTGGCCGCGCACCCGAAAAAATTTATGAAGATATCCAAGCATCATGAAAAAACCCTTCACTCGAATCTACGATTCGATTGTGAGCTTCGGGTTACTCCCATAGTCGCAAAATACTTATAGTCCCCACTCGAGTTTACAACTTGAATAGGCACTCGGGGGCTACTCCCATAGGGACCGCTGGTCGCACACCCTATGATTATTTTTCCTTGTACATCATACTGTGTATCGATAACATCCACACTCGAATGCTATGACGACTCCGCCTCATATTTTCCCTACAAAGAGATTACGTCTCCTGGCCACCTGAATCATCTCCGTGATGGAAAAAAATCGGATGTCGCGCTTGCAGCGTGAAGATAAGACCTGAATAAGGACCGGCAACGCATCTGCTGCGCTCTACCAGAAATAATCCGTACCTACACGTACGATGAATAAGCCTTGATAGACGCATCGAGTGCTCACACTTATACACTGGAATACGACTCTATAAGACCTCTACGGCCTGATTCGAATTACGCCAGCAATTTCTAGATTTGAGTCCGGGGACTTGAGTTTGAGTAGGTAGCGTTTTTTCCCTAGAGCAATTAACTCGTCCCAATCCGTCGAGCACACGAGGCACGTTTACCATCATCCCTATGAACTACTACAAATTCGGCTGACCTAATAAACTTCTGGGTGAGTGCTTCGCACTCGACATAACTGTCGATTCCGGCATCCTAATGCAAGACTCAAGACTTCTAAGTCTCCACCTGAATCTACGATTCGTATGGACACTCGGGGGATACTGACATAGGTATTCCGTATGGGCACCTACTATTGGACTACCTGGTGCGGCTCGACGGAAGGCCCACTCGAAGATATATCAAGGTCCATGATGCCCATGACGGTTTGACTGGTACGAATATCATATGGACACGAACTCCCAAACACACAAGACAAGGAAAGCTCAAGACTAGAGTTTGAATCTAACTTGTAACCAACTCGTATTGGTACCTGAGACCTAGCCTCCCCATATATAAAGGCTAGGAGGGTCCAACGAGAAGGCAATCACGACTCCTACAATAGATCACCACAATAGACAATAGATCTAGACAACACCCGTAGCATACACATACGCCAGATCCAATCTGTGCATCCACCGCCATCGGCGACATTGTAATCCCTCGGATCATCATCAATCAAGAGCAGACAAGCAGGAGTAGAGTCCTCTATGAGGCCTGAACCTGGGTAAACCTTGCGTCCCTGTGTGCTTGTTTGCTAGCCGATCGAGGCTTCCAGCGCACCCCAATTCCTCGAACCTAACTCCATAACACTGGGATGAGTTAAACCCTCTTCAATAGTGTAGCCCCTCATCATTCAGACTTACAGTTTCCCATAGAGAGGCTCGATCTTAATTCCATGATACAACATAAATTTGTTTCTTCTTGGGCTAATTTGAGTGATTTATCTTATGAAATAACCTTTCTCAAGAGTAGATGGAGAAGAGGTAAATCAGAGTTCTTTTGCCTGCGCCTGTTTTGTTTAACCTTGATACCAGGGTAGGATGGTCACTCACGGAGGAAGAGCTCGACACATATTTGGAGGAGCTCTCCCAGCAAGAGCAAAATGTTGAAAGGGAGGTTGGGGACGATTCGGTCCAACCCTCCAACGAGGGGAGTCTTCATACCAGCAACCTCCCTATGATTTGGGAGTTTCTTCTTCTTCACAAGGGCCTGAGCATGATCATTCTTATGATGACCCGCCAGCTTGGAGTTCCTACCCGTGTTGGGGTTGATATACACTTAGGCCAAAATCCTAAGCTTGGGGAAGGTATACCGACATCACACTCATCTACATATCATGTTCATTCGGTACTTTGCATATCCATGTTTCGCTTTCTTTTTAATTTTTGTTCTCGCTTTATTTCTGCTTTCCAAAACACAAAAAGACCAAAAATATTTCTGTTATTTCTCTTTGTTTGCTTCTTTATCTTTTAGCCTTGGTTTGCTTTATCCTTTTTAGCTTTGTTTTGATTATTCGAAAAAACCAAAAAAGATTTTTCTTTGTTTGCTCTTTGCTTTGGTGCTTGCCTTTAAAATCGAAAACCCAAAAATATTTGTTCTTCTTCTATGGTTTTGTAAAGTTTGTTGCAGGGTTCAGTGGTCCTCAGTGACTCCTTGGAGTTTGGTTTTATCTTATTATTCAAGTCACACAAGTGAAGGGCAATGATGATTTATGACAACTCGAGGTGCGGTAAGAGGTTGGTATGAACTCTATTTGTTTTCATTTTTGTACATATACTCATCATTGTGGGCATGCTTAGTCTTTTCATGTAAGGTGTATGTTATTTAATGTATGCTTAGTAGTTCTTGCTCTCTTATGATCAGTTCCAATCCATTAATAGTTCGTAACATGTCATATAAATGTTAGCTTGCATTGTTCTATTCATAACTTGGTATGATATTGTGGTGTCCTCCTCTAAATGTTCTATTTGAATTGACTTGGCACATGCTCACGCATGCATATGACTAAACAAAAAGTCAGTTAAGCCTCGATGATTTATTTCTCCTCAGAGTTCTTGTGTCACTTTTATGCCACTATTAATTTTGTTTTGTCGCAAGCATGATTATGATAGTTACTGCTCTCTTGATTGTCGCTCCCTTTCTATTGCTAGCCTTCACTTGTGCTGAGTATAAGCTTTACTTGTGCATCCAACTCCCCAAAACCAAAGTTGTCCAAAAGAGTCCACCATATCTACATATTAGAATCATTACTATTCCTTGCATATTTATTATGCTTTGTTTTCTTCCAATAAAAATGTTTGCTTGTTATGAGAAAATTAGTTATTAAAGCTCTCACGAACTTGATGGCACACTTTACTTTCTTGCACTTAATAAACCTGAACCATTGAGTCCATCTATGTTGCGTATATGCTTGCGCTTTATAAGTTGTAAATTAGCAGAACCATGTTACCATGGGGAACGCTTTCAACATTGCACATTATTTAGTTGATATCATGTTCTTTTGTCTATGGATCCCGACGGTGTGAAATAAAAGAGGAGCTTGTAAGATCATGGAGTTTGTATATGTGCTAGAGAAACGCTTGGGCGGCTAGCCTAAGCCATGCCTAATCATACTGGAAACTTGCAGCATATCCATAGTGAGCAATCTGTGAAGCATCCTCAATAAAAAACCTATGCAAATAGCAAATAAAAAGATCGTTGAGATGCTCATTGTATGTTGCCTTGTTATTTTGATATGGGATAGCTCTTGTGTCATGGGCCAAGGGGTACCCCGTTGGCGGTTCTCTATGATACACATGTACTTACAATGACAAGAACTTATTCATGACTAAAGTTGAGTAGCATGAGGTCCGGTACTCGTAAGCAAGGGGCATGAGATTTTCAACTTATAACTTGTCAGGCATATCCTCATATTTGTGTCGCATTAACCTTAACCACCTCAAGATGCTTATGATAGGGGCAATGAGAGCTCAAAGCTAAAGAGTTCCATACTTTCAACATTTGGAAGCCTTTCAAACCTCTCAAATCTTTTCTTTCACTTTTATATTGAGTCACCATTTATTCTTTGGGCACCTTTCCGAGAGCGTAGCTGTCATTCTTAGTGTAATGTGCTTGTCCCAAAACACGGTTAATTGTGACATAACTTTGACGCTGGTATCTTTGATATTTATATTTCTAGTCTTCACTTAAACTTCAGAGGTGCCTTGGCATTTATGTTTTGCTCCAAAGAAAGGCAAGCGATACACCACTTTATCATATCTTCTTATAAGCACTACAATCCTGCATATGCTTATGTGTCATGTTGCTTATTATTAATGGGTTGGAATCTCCTCATAGCTTGCATGACTACTAGGTAAACTTAATTGCATACTCTTTATTATGAATTACCTAAGTATATGATCATATGCTGAGAATATATACATCGTATGAAGAAAATGTGTTCGTGAAAGTTTCTTTTATCGCACTCAGTTTTCAACTGAATTACTTGAGGACGAGCAATAAGCTAAGCTTGAGGGGAGTTGATACATCCAAAACGTATCTACTTTCTCGAACACATTTGTTATTGTTTCTTCTCTAATTTGTGTGATTTGGATACAACTAATGCGGACTAACACCGTTTTCAGCAGAATTGCTTTGGTGTCTCGTTTTTGTGCAGGAAATCAACTTTCAAGAAAAATCCCGGAAAATATCACAAAACTCCTATTTTACCAAAAGACTCACGGAGCCAGAAGATGAGACGAAGAGGGTCCACGAAGGGCCCACACCACCTGGCCGCGCAGGCTAGGCCAGGCCACGCCAGGGGGTGGTGTGGCCGCCTCGGACTCCGCCTCGACCTTTCTTTCGCCTACATAAGCCCTCTGACCTAAAAATAGAGGGGAGTTTGACGTTTTTCCAGATAGAGTTCCGCTGCGCCGCCACCACCAGATACCGCGATTCGGAACCCGAAACTCCGTTCTGGCACCCTGCCGGGACAAGGAATTGGAGGAGATCATCGGCATCATCATCACCATCGTTTTTCCATCAACCATCCATGATTCCTCCATCCATGAGTGAGTAATCTCCCGCAGTAGGCTATGGGGATGGTAGGGATTGGATGAGATCATTCATGTAATGGCATCAGATTGTTAGGGCATGGTGCCTAGTATCTATTGTTAGTGCTTTTTGACATTGTTGCAACTTGTTATGCTTAATGCTTGTCACTAGGTCCTGAGTGCCACGATTTCAGATCTGAACATGTTATTGATTCATGATGATAGTATTGTTTATGACCTTATTTGTAAGTTGTATACACATATTGTTGTCCGGAACCCCAGGCCCCGAAGTGACAAGAATCGGGATAATCGGAGGGGATGGCTATGATATGAGGATCACGTGTGTTCATGGAGTGTTAATGCTTTGCTCTGGTGCTTTATTAAAAGGAGCACCTTAATTGCCAGTAGATTCCCTTGAGGCCCCGCTGCAACGGGCTTGCAGGACAAAAGATGTTGTGCAAGTTCTCATTGCGAGCATGTATGACTATATATGGAACACATGCCTATGATTATTTAGTACTTGGATACTTTATCTTATTGATATGCAGATGCCCTATGTCTTGATTATTATATGAATTGTCTTGTCCATGCAACGCCCGTCCATCCATCCCCGTGCCTACCGCACTTTAATCCTAACGCTATCACTGCAATTATTACTAATGTCTTTACTTTTACTACCGCTATCACTTTGTTATTGCTACTACAAAACTGTTACTACTGATAAACTACTGCGAGCAAGATTGTTTCCAGGTGTAGTTGAATTGACAACTCAGTTGTTAAGACTTATAAATATTCTTTGACTCCCCTTGTGTCGAATCAATAAATTGGTGTTAGTTCCCTCGAAGGCTGTTGCGATCCCCTATACTTGTGTGTCATTAGTTCCCAGCGCCTATTTTTGGTCCGGACGCTGAAATTTCGCCCAATCGCGTTCCCAGGACGCCGGTTTCGTCCGGATTTGGCCCAAAATTGGTCCGGCGTTCCCAGGCCGAACCCGAGGCATCGGGAATGGCCTAGGAACGCCGGATGTAGAGAAAACGAGTGTGGGTCAGCCCTGTTGGTGAGACATCCTATTTCCCATCACCAGTCGCCTCCCCCGTGGCGAAGGATTCCACCCCCAGCCGCCTCGCCGCCATACTTGCACCGACGAAGCTCTGCCAATTCAAGCTGAACTCGCGCTTGTAGATAGGTCCACCGCCACCGCCGCAAGCACTTTTGCTGCCCTTCCTTCGTCGTAGCTCGGCCATGCTTCTAGCTCCCACCACCTCGCCCGCCAAGTGTTCGACGATTAGCCCGTTCAGCCATAGACTCCGACGATGAAGAGATGTTTGTCGTGTTGCTGGAGGAAGAGAACGCCATAGCCGCCGAAGATGTAGAGCACGCGCAAATCCTTGCCTTCTTGGCACGGCTGTACGTACAGACTGCAACGCCGAAGCGTGGAGGCTCGACGAAGGGTCGCCGGAAGTGCAAAGCAAGGCAGCGGGCAGAGGGCTACTGCATGGTGTACGCCAACTACTTCGCCGACGAGTCGCTCCACGAAGAGGCCATGTTTTGGCGCCGTTTCAGGATGAGCCGAAAGCTCTTCCTCGAGATCGTGCACTGATACGTTGCAAACATATCTATAATTTTTGATGTTCCATGCTTGGTTTTATCTACTTTCTTATGTTTTGTCCACACTTTGGAGTACTTTTCATATGATTTCTTGGACTAACCTATTAACAAGAGCCACAGTGCCAGCTACCTGTTTTCTACTGTTTTTGGTTTCAGGAAAGTCAAAAAATGAATATTCTCGGAATTGGACGGGACAAAAGCCGAAGTCAGTTTTTCACCGAGGGACACCAGGAGCCAGAATACGAGACAGAGAGGGTCTAGGGCCCGGCCACACCACCTGGTCGTGCGGGCCAGGCCTGGCCGCGCCAGGGGGTGGTCTGGCCGCCCCAGGCACCCCCTTGGCCTCCCTCTTCGCCTATAAGTTGCCTCCTGACCTAAAAACCTAGGGGGGGTCGACGTTTTTCCAGAAAGAGTTCCGCTGCGCCGCCACCACCAGATTCTGCGATTCGGAACCAAAAACTCCGTTCTGGCACCCTGCCGGGACGGGGAATTGGAGGAGATCATCGCCATCATCATCACCATCGCTTCACCATTGACCATCCATGTTTCCCCATCTATGAGTGAGTAATCCCCTGCTATAGGCTATGGGGATGGTAGAGATTGGATGAGATTGTTCATATAATGGCATCAGATTGTTAGGGCATGGTGCCTAGTATCTATTATTAGTGCTTTTGACTTGGTTACAACTTGTTATGCTTAATGCTTGTCACTAGGGCCCGAGTGCCATGATTTCAGATCTAAACATATTATTGATTCATTATGATAGTATTGTTTATGGTCTTACCTACAAGTTGTATACACACGTTGTTGTCCGGAACCAATGGCCCCGAAGTGACAGCAATCGGGATAACCGGAGGGAATGGCTTTGATGTGAGGATCACATGTGTTCACGGAGTGTTAATGCTTTGCTCCGGTGCTCTATTAAAAGGAGCACCTTAATTGCCAGTAGTTCCCTTGAGGCCCCGCTGCAAACGGACTGACAGGACAAAAGATGTTGTGCAAGTTCTCATCGCGAACACGTATGACTATATATGGAACACATGCCTATGATTATTTAGTACTTGGATGCTTTATCTTATTTATCTGCAATTGCCCTATGTCTTGATTGCTATGAAAATTGTCTTGTCCATGCAACGCCCGTCCATCCATCCCTATGCCTACCGTGCTTTAATCCTACTGTTTACTACAATTGTTTCTACTGTCTTTACTTTTACTACTGCAATTACTTTGCTATTACTACTATAAAACTGTTGCTACTGATAAACTGTTGTGAGCAAGATTGTTTCCAGGTGCAACTGAATTGACAACTCAGTTGTTAAGGCTTATAAATATTCTTTGGCTCCCCTTGTGTCGAATCAATAAATTGGGTTTCACTTCTCTCGAAAATACTGTGATACACCCCTTATACTTGTGGGTCATCATGCACTCCGTCCGGGAATTCGACCCCTATTTCGTGTGCAAGAAAGACTGCACCGGCATGGTTGGGTTTTCCTCACTATAGAAGTGCACAGTGGCGATGAGGTTGCTTGCATACAGAGCGCCAAGTGATAGTGATGATGACTATATTCGCATGGCTGAGTCCACCGCCATCGATTGCTTGTACCAGTTCTGCAGGGCGTGATTGGAGTGTTTGGGCCACAGTACTTGAGAACACCCACTGCCAAAGACACTGCTCGGATCCTCGCAGTCAATGAAAAAAGAGGATTCCCTAGGATGCTTGGAAGCATAGACTGTATGCATTGGCACTGGAAGAACTATCCATTTGCATGGCAAGGGATGTACAAATGCCATAAAGGAGGTTGCACTTTGATACTTGAGGCAGTTGCTACACATGATCTTTGGATCTGTCACTCCTTCTTTAGCATGACAGGATCGAACAACGACATCAACATTCTCAACTCCTCAAATATCTTTGCCAAGCTTGTTGAGGGTCGTGCTCCTCCCGTGGACTTTGAGATCAATGGGCACCACTACAACAAGGGATACTATCTTGCAGATGGCATCTATCCAAGATGGGCAACATTTGTGAAGACTATCTCAAATCCAATACTTCCCAAGCATGCTCAGTATGCCAAGGAAGAGGAAAATTGCAGGAAGGACGTGGAGCGGACATTTGGTGTGCTCTGACAGAGGTTTGCAGTTGTCCGGTTTCCTGCAATAACCTGGTCGAAAGATCAGATGTGGAAAGTGATGAACTGCTGTGTGACCTTGCACAACATGATAATTAAGGATGAGAGGAAGGACCCAGTGAGTTTCAAGCAGAACGAGCCATACTACAGACAGGGACCTCTTGCACAGCCTGATCACCAGGTGCCGCCAATCTGGGCTGCCTTCATCGCCATGCGTCAGGAGATTCGAGACCCGGTAGTGCATCAACAGCTGCAGGATGATCTGGTTGAGCACCTATGGATACGCAGGGAAACACATAGATGGCTAGCATGAATCTGACCGAACAAGGCCGAAATATGTTGTATTTTTATTGTTCGCCGAACTATGTTTAAATTTGTGCCGAACTGTGGTTGATTTCGTCCAGAACTATGCTGAACATTGCTCTGTATTCGTATTATGCTGAAATATGCTGAAAACTGGACGAATCTGAGACAAATTTGCGCGAAAATACGCCGACCTTGGAGCTCGGCCTGGGAACGCGAGTGGAAAATCGGCCATTTTTAGGCCAAAACCTTCGTCCGTCTGACGGTATTTAGATCCGGATTTCAGCCTGGGAACGGCCAACTAGTGGAGATGCTCTTAGTCTTAGTGTTACTTTGCTTTATAAGAAGTATTCGTTCACGTGGAAATTTGCACATATAGAACACGACATGTTTGCACATGTAAATTGTTTCTGATTTTTTGAGAGGAATTATTTCTAAATTTATTCAATACTATCGTTTATTATATCGTGGAGCAAATGCTGGTGGTGGGTGCCAGTTAATACCAACCACTTACTGTAATAAATGCTCAACAGCCACTGTCCGCCGCACGAGACGTGACAGCCTCGCGCTCTCGTCCAGAAAAGAAAAAGGAGGGCCAATCCAAAGCCAAAACGAAATCCGGGCTAATTACGTGGCGATAACTCCAACATATACGCGTCTGGACTCTCTCGTCCTCTCCCCACCAGGCCCGCCACAACCTACCAAATAAATCCGTCTCCTATCCCCCAATCGGATCAGACGACTAGGGTTTCAAGCTCCTCCCCCCTCCTCCTCCTCTTCTCCTCCCCACGCGGCCGCCATTGACGCGGTAGCGCACGAGCTCCCCCAGATCTGACCAAACCACCCCCAAGCACCGAATCTGGTCACGAACGGTGAAGAATTCGGACACAAATCTGTAGCATCATCGTCACTAAGACCACACACGCATCTGTTCCCCCCCTACCTGTTTCTTTTTTTGTTCTCGTTTCGGACGCTTCAATAAGAACAGATCTGCAAAGATCTACCTGTGTGAGAACCAGGCCCTTTGATTTTGGACACGACGAACGAACTTTTGACCTACGGATTCGTTCGTTCGAGATCTGTTTGTTGTTTTGTTAGTTTCGAGAGAATGATCAAGTCCATGGTTTATTACGGGAACACCTCCATCGGAGAGGTGGAGGTGTGGCCCAAAGGCGACACGAACTCTGGCTTGGAGGCCTGGGCGCGAGAGATCCGCGTTGACCGCCTTTCCCCGCCCAGCGAGCGGTGCCTGCCGCTCGCAGTGATGCACACCGTGGCGGTTGGGGCTCGCTGCCTCGTCATGGAGTCCAGGCCGCCCAAGACCGCCGACGAGCCACCACCGCCGCTCGTCGCCATGCACGCTGCTTGCATCAGGGACAACAAGGTATATATATAAACCATCCCCGACATAACAAAAAGGAGATCCACATTCCACACTGTAAAAAGGATCAACGTGAACAAATCGAGGAATCTCTCTTAATTTTACATGGAATGTTTTTAAGGAATCTCTCTAATTTTACATGGAAAGTTTCAAGGAAACTCAAATTTTACATGGACAATTTCAAGGAATCTTTTTAATCTTACATGAACAAGTTTACCAGGACATAGCTTTAGCATTTATTACATTAACATAAGTGTGTTAAATCTTTAATCGGAAAAATCACCGTGGACTCGTGAATAAGTCTGGACAAGGATTTTTTTTTAAATGACGTGGACTCATGACTAAGAATACCCTGATATTTGTTCATTGCTGATGCTGGCTCAAGGAATCACTTTTTATACGGTATTCTGTGGACTTGGACCTGCTTTTAATTCATTTGTATCATCACAAAATGGAATTTCAACTTGGCAATTTGAGATGACTTTGGGACATACAAGTCTGATGGCTCGTGAAATAGTGTTAGTTTGTCTGATTCTCTTGGACGTTGCTAGTTTCTGCAACCAATGACAACTCTCATTGAATTTGAACTTTGATTTGTCATTTCTCGAAAAATTTCAATGATGACTAAACATCACAGACACTCAGTCTAACAAGTTAATTTACTGTTACTTCTGGTTTCAGCTTGATTTTTTTAATGATGTTTCAGTTTGATTCTCACTGCAATAAACTTGAAGTGAATCTGCTAGATGCTGATCTATCTTTTGCACCATATCTATCAAGACAAAATTGATGTTTCAGTTTTTTAATGCATTCAGTTCTGTATTCGGTAATCCACTTCTGTTAGTATTAAACCTGAGAGCTGTCTTTGTTTGGTTATGAATATTTATATCCTCAACTTACTATCTATCTGAGAGACAAGTGTAATTCACAGTATACTTTTAATTTCATAACTTAGGATTAAAGTTGTACCTTTTTTTTGGCAGTTTCTTGCACTCTGTTTTGCCTTCTTGCTTAATTCCTCTGTTTACAACATGCAAAACATTTATACTTCATGTATATCCATAGTTAATTGCTCCTTTTATTTGTTTGTGCACAGACTGCGGTTGTTCCGCTAGGAGAGGAAGAATTGCATTTAGTGGCAATGACATCAAGAAGAAATTTGACGAATCATGCATGTTTCTGGGGCTATAAAGTGCCATTTGGTTTGTACAATTCTTGCTTGACCATGTTAAATCTCCGGTGCCTCGGTATTGTGTTTGACCTTGATGAGACATTGATTGTTGCCAATACCACAAGGTCTTTTGAGGACAGAATTGATTCACTTCAAAGAAAGCTGAGTAATGAGACTGATCCACAACGCATAAATGGTATGTTAGCAGAGATCAAGAGGTACCAAGATGATAGGTCTATCCTAAAGCAGTACATAGAAGGTGATCACGTCTATGATGATGGAAAAATGTATAAAGTGCAACCTGAGATTGTTCCACCTTTGTCTGATAACCATCAATCATTGACACGTCCAGTTATAAGATTACAAGAGAAAAATATTATCTTGACCAGAATAAATCCTTTGGTATGTGATCCAGTGCTTGAATTTGCTTTGCATCTTTATTAACAGTAATTGTTCATCCTCAGATAGATGCATTATAATCCTTGTTTACAGTATGGTGTTTATTTAAATTGTTGTTGTACACCAGGCCTCTTGAGAGTCTTGCACTGTCTGGAATGTCATGGATTTGTTTCTGCATTCTCTCATTATCTCGCTAACATAAAAGTTTGTACAATGAATGTGTTATCTGTTGGCAAAGCAATCTATTTCAATACTCTATAATAACCTGGTTGATATGACTGCAAAAGAAGGGTCCAGAACTCAGCCTAAGGAATTATTTGTTCTGTAGATAAGGGATACAAGCGTTCTTGTTCGGTTAAGGCCAGCATGGGAGGATCTCCGAAGCTACCTGATTGCAAGAGGTCGCAAGCGTTTTGAGGTCTACGTGTGTACAATGGCTGAGAGAGATTATGCTTTAGAAATGTGGAGATTGCTTGATCCGGACTCAAGATTGATTAACTCTGTTCAGCTTAGCGACAGAATGGTGTGTGTAAAATCTGGTAAGTGAATTATCTTGTTTCTGGACCAATTAGTCAAAGAGCTTAATACAGAATGATCTTTCAAATGTTCCTGTAGTCAGAGGCTGTTAATGCAGCTTTGAAGGCTTCAATCTCCTTTACGCACATTAGTTGTTGGTTGGTTCTCATTTCATCCTTTGAAGTTAATATCTTAGTTGTTTATTTTAGGCTTAAAAAAGTCCTTGCTAAATGTTTTCCACGATGGATCTTGCCATCCTGGAATGGCACTAGTAATTGATGACCGTCTGAAAGTTTGGGATGAGAAAGATCAATCTAGAGTTCATGTGGTTCCTGCTTTCACTCCATATTATGCACCCCAAGCAGAGGTAAGGGTCATAGTATAGTAGATCTATACTTACAAAATTACCTTACTCTATAGGTACTAATTGATATCTTTCCTGAACTTATAGGCAAACTGTTCTATCCCAGTTCTTTGTGTTGCCAGAAATGTTGCGTGCAATGTTAGGGGCGGCTTCTTCAAGTAAGATGACCATATCTGTTAATATGAGTATCACTGCCATGTCATTCTCAACTATCGGACTAAGTCTCTTGTAGGCTGCCATGCTAGTTTGTTTTTGTACTTATTATTATACAACACTCGTCTGGCTTCTAACATAAACCTTCATTGTTAAACTGACAGAGACTTTGATGAAGGCCTCTTGCCAAGGATTACTAATGTTCTTTATGAGGATGAAATACGTGATATCTCATCAGCCCCAGATGTGGGCAATTATTTGATTTCAGAGGTGAGTCCTTATAACGTGATGCTTACATGTTATTTTCTCAGCAATTAACGGTTATATTCATGTTCACTAGGACGAGAATGTGGCAGTAGTAAATAGGAACAGAGATTCACTGACTTTTGATGGTATGGCTGATGCTGAGGTTGAAAGGAGAATGAAGGTTTGCAGTCTTACTGCCTCTGTCTTGACTTCTTTTATCAATTTGCAAAGTCACCAATTAATAGATCCAAAGCCATTGGGTGCACCTACTTTTAACCCGTATGGACAACAAAACTTTCTTACCCTCCCGAACTCTTAAAATAAGGGTAAATAACTCCAAGGCGACTTTGTAAGTGGTTGTGCTAGCATGGATGATGATGTGTCCAAAGTGCTCAGCAAATTATATGTATAAACAATTTATGACACACTGGAGTCCATGTGACAGTCCCTTCTTCGCATTCTTCATTCTTAGCAGGCTACCAGTCGCTAACTCCCCCTTCGTCTCCCAACCAGGGGTCTCGTGCTCTGTCAGAGCTGCTGTATAATTCCAGTCATAACAGCTAGTGATGACAACCAACATTGCCATCTCTTGCTAGGATTACCTAAGAGTACTGGCAAGTGAAAGAATAACGATTTCCTTCTGATCGGTACGATAATTTTAATCTTTGCTTGAGTAAAAATACCTGAAAGCGATGCCAATGCAATAAGTAACTGCAGTCGCTGCGATTTCCGCTTGTTGGATCCCATTGAGGCCACCTTGCATTGGTTTCCATTGCTGTACTGGAGCCCTGTATGTCATCTTGCCAGATAAGTTGCAGCTCAAGTCATCGCATGGTGCTGCTCCAATCCAAACGAGTCAAAGTTTGACCTGTTCTTTAAAGTTTAATCATTGGGTCGAACTTGTACAAGCAAGACGCCAAGACCATCTGGCAAAGAGTGGAGAATGGGACTGGATTAGTGTATTTGGGTGCCACGGTAACAAGGAAATAGGGATATGAGGGAGATTCCTGATAATCTAGGTGTGAAAAAAACATGGATAGGCAGAGAATGAACAGGGAGCTGTTGAGAAGTGTACTCTTATATCGTATAATATACCAAATAGTTTCTCTAATTAAGAGTGTTGGTTCGATTTAGCCTGCCCTAACATCTTCACATATTGTAGCATTGCAAAGCATATAACATAATGGTGTGTTCTTTTTTTTAACCATTAGTGCATTCTGATGACCTTGCACTGCCTGAAATCAGTTTATAACAAGATCATGTTCATTACATGATTACTTTATGTATTTCTGGTTTTGTTGCTAAGCTGTCAAATTTTAATGCCTAAAGTGGTGGCTATAATGTTTTTTCGATTGATTTTGTTCACGTGACATGCGTGGCAGTATAATTTCTGCTTGAATTATTTTAGCATGAGCTGCTTGATATTTGATGGAACCATTTTGTACAGAAAATGTGAACTAAAAATAACTGCAAATATCTTAGCTTATTTCTTTACAGGTTAATCTGTTTTCCTGTTTTGCACTGTTTTTACTTATGTATACGTCCTAACTATTTTCAGGAAGCATCTGGTACTGGCAGTGCTGTGAATCCAACAACAGCCAACTTTGTGATGCCAGTAGCCCCTGTTCAAAATTTTGTTCCATCTTCAGCTGCGCCATTTGCACCACCACTTGGCATGATGCCTTTGAGTAACAATCAGGTCCCACTACCTCCGTTCAGCCAATCAGTTGCTCAACCAGTTCTCCTAGATCCACTGCAAGGTTCTCCAGCGAGAGAAGAGGGCGAAGTTCCTGAGTCTGAGTTAGATCCTGACACAAGGAGAAGGCTTCTCATATTACAACATGGTCAGGACACAAGGGATCCTACACCTCCACTTCCAGCAGTACCTCCTGTGCAAGTTCCAGTTCCTCCTGTGCAACCTCATGGAAATTGGTTTCCGGTAGAAGATGGCATGAATCCAAATAATCTGAGCAGGGGTTCAGCAGGATTCCCTTCAGAATCTGATACCATGAACTACGATAAAAAGCAACCACCACATCCATCTTACTTCCATGGTGGGGATAATAATCCTATGCCCTCTGATAGATTTAGTTATCAGAACCAGAGGTTTCCCTCCCAGGTAGGTTATTTAAATGGAATGTTTTGATATCTACACCCTGTGTTTGCTCCGATCAGCATGATTTATTTAGATGGAATATTTGCTTGATTCAGCTAACACACCCTGAGGATCACCGCGTGCTTCAGAACCATGCACCTCCACGATACAGATCCTTTTCTGGTATGTATGTGCACTTCTTTTGGAATTTTGATGTTCTTACTGAGGCGGTATTGCAGAGAATTAGGCAGATCATGTCTTACCTTAGTAGTTGTTGAACAGAGCTTGAGATTTTATATATATTTTTTTGTGCTGTGCATGACCAGCATGAAATTTCCCTTTGCACTTCTCTTTTCACACTCATACAATGTTGCCACTTAATTACATAATTGAACTCAGTGAACCTTTGAATTAGCATCATGGATGTAGTAATTACTAGTGGATCCGTTCAAGGCCAGCTGGCTAGGGCAGCATGACAAACCCACCCTTGAAAGGCCAGTCCCATGCTGTCAAAGCCTAGTAAATGTTTTTCCATTTTTTATTCTATTATAAATAATAATATATCATTTGGAATCGTTTCAGCATAAAACATGTTTTCATTATATTTTGTCGGCTTTATCGGGCTTATTGTCAACTTTGGCCCGAGGACACGTGCTGAGTTGTTCTGCAGGTCTATTTGTATCACATACGTGTTCACTTTTATAATGGCAAACAAGGCCCTGATTTGACATTCAGAATTTGCATATGATTTTTTCAGCCACAATAAGATAGTCAATACTCTAAAGCTTGCCACGGGAACATCGTGTTTAACATTTACTTTCTGCTTTGCCATGTTTGGCTGTGAGTTGCGATTTATTAATTTTTTAGTAATAAGTGATTATTCTTTTGGTATGGATTTTTCTCAACTGTTTTACACTGAAGGAGAGGAGCTAACAATTCGGTATGTTCTATCAGGTCAGAGAAACAACCAGATAGAATCGGGACAAAACTTTGCGCGAAATTTAGGTACTTCTGCTGGCATACTAGAGGAGATTGCACTGAAGTCTGGATCAAAGGTATTTTGAGTTATCAATATTTATGGTTCCGAGTACTTGTTCTGGTAGACTATTTCTGAGTATGTTCATTTTTGTATGTATAGGTGGAGTACAGGTCAACATTATGTGATACTGCAGAACTACAGTTTTCCATTGAGGTAGGTTTGGAACTTTGGTTATGGTTGGTATCTTCATATTAAGGTTCTATTTTTCACATTTGAATTCATTGATCAAAGCAAGTTCGTCTCTTGATTTCATTGGAATTTTGTAAAGCGATGTGAGCTTTTGGAAGGTAATCTGTCATAGGATTGCAAACGCCTTAACACAACATAATTCTTTTGAGAGAGACTAATAACCGTGACAAACTGCTGGAATTTGTTACTATATGCACTTCTAATCCACTAAATGAAAGAAAACTTCTGCTGAAGAAATTGTATTATTGTCTCCTTGTAGTGTTCTTAAGCTTGCCATGTTTATGTCCTTATCTGTCTTTTTTTTTACCAAAATTCTTTTTTGTCTTACCTCTCTCAGGTTTGGATAGTTGGAGAAAAAGTAGGCGAAGGCACTGGTAGTACAAGGAAAGAAGCACAGCTTCAAGCCGCAGAGACATCTCTAAGAAATCTGGCTAGTAAGTTTGTATTGTGTTGCATATTTGCACTAGATTCTCCAGTTCTGTTCTCACATTTATAGGAAGTATGTTAGGGCAACCAAGAGTTACATTTTAAAATTGTATTATTCATGTTTACCCCTGTCATACATGTTCTTCTCGTTTTAGCACCATCTAATATTTTGGAATCTGTCACTGTGGACATATAACAAGTTACATCAGTTGCCACCCTGCGGTGCTGGATAGTTCCGTTCTAATATTTGCACGTTCAAATTTACATGCAGATAAGTACCTGTTGTCTGATCCAAATAAGATGACTGATGTAAACGAAGATGGTTTTGGTAGCAATCCAAACCTTTTTGAATACTCTGAAAATACAAGGAATGATATGTTGCCAGTTGCAAGTACTTCGGAGGAATCCAGATTTATGAAAATGGGGGAGAATAATTCTAGAAAAACTGGAGGTTCTGTTGCTGCTCTTAAGGAACTTGTAAGTACATTCTTTGATTATTGGTCGTTTGACTCTGCTCATTAAAATTGTAGTGTATAACATGTGTGGAAACATATTGCAGTGCACGGTTGAGGGATATAATTTAGTTTTTCAAGCCCAGCCAAGTCCTTCAGACGGTTCAGTAGGCAAGGAAACTTATGCTCAGGTCAGTTGTCAGCTTCATTTCTTTGAGGTGTTTATCCTGATATCTGTAGTACTCACAATGTACACATTCTTGTACAAAGTTAAACATGGCGTCATGCGTTATTTCATGGTGAGAATGTGGTATATCTGGTACACCCTGATGTATCATGTAGAACTATTGGTGTGTGTCTTGCAGTATATAATTCGTTTTTGTCAACCATTAATGTTGTCTGGGGTGTTCTCTTACTATTTATAGAGCTGATCTTATATAGAAAATGTCCTGACTTTCACATGATTGGAGTCAGAGATTGTTTAATTGTATATGATTTGGTATAGTAATACTTGGACCATTGTAGTAACTGTGATGTCTTTTGGTGATGACATGAACGCCTGTTTCACAGCTTGCTTGGCTTATTTACTTGTAGTGGTGTTTGAACGAGCAACCTGAACTTGTGCGCCACACTTAACAGCTTGACCTTTGGATTTTCAGGTAGAAGTTGGTGGGCAAACTCTTGGCCAAGGAGTTGGCATAACATGGGAAGAAGCTAAGCTTCAGGTTATACACCTCACAACGGGGCAATTTTTTTTCGGTGTTTAGTTTGGATATATACAACTCTACCTATGTTTCACATTTAAATTCTTGTCCCAAATAAATTGTATTTAGTTTCTTGGATGCTGGGTCGACTGTTTGTACACTTCCTTTTGGTGGCAATGGATTTCTAATGTGAACTGAAATATTATTGTTGCTTTGCATTTGAAGTGTGCCTTCTGAATAGATGCATTTCTTCAGCAATAAGAATTTCTTTCGTTTGGTTTGGTTAGTTCACAGGCTGTATATCTGAATTAAGTTTTTACATGTTTGCCATTTTGTAGGCTGCTGATGAGGCTCTTGGAACTTTGAGATCCATGCTTGGTCAATTTGCTCAGAAGCGGTCTGGTTCTCCAAGGTATTGTTAGTTTGCCTATTGCATGCTGTGTATCTGCAACTTTTTGGTTATTAAAAGGGCGAGTATCTTTGCTTTTGATGTACATAGTTAATCTTTATGCTGTTACATGGACCTGCCGGATGCTTTTGATTTTCTAGTTCAGGGACTTCAGCTTTGCTAACTAGAAGTTGTACCTATGTTATCCTCATTTTATTAGATTTTGTTGCCACTGAATTACTACGCAAATAACCAGTATGAAAAGAAGTGGTAGTCCAGTTCCTGAAGCGAGCTGTGCCAGTGCATAAGTGTGCTCAGTTAAATCGTTTCAAAGTTCCTTTGAGAAGGAATGATAGATGATTTACATCCTTTGAGAAGGAATGATAGCTCATTTCTTCCTGAGCTTCATCATAATATGACAGCAGTAATGATGAGGAAAGTTTTTTGCAATTTAACCTATTCACATATGTAAGCACGACATCCTCTAATTACTGTTCTGACACGGTGATTGTTGATAGAAATTGTTTTTGCAGCTTTCTTAGTTAAATCTTTGTTACATTTTCTTTCATTGTTTAGTCTCTTCAATGCATTTGCACAGATCATTGGCGCCCAATTACAATAAGCGCTTCAAGCCAGATTTCCCAAGGCCAGCTCAAAGGCCTCCTTATGGTAGATATTCCAGGATTGAAGGCCATGTTCCTTGAGCGGGCCATCAGCGTAACATGTGTCTCGACATGGTAGATATTCCAGGATCGAAGGCCGTTTCCTCTGAGCAGAGTTTCACAGCACATAAAGGATGTATCTGGACACTGGGGCTCTGAGTTAGAGCAGACTAATTCCGCAAAGCAAAACTGCCATCTGGTGGACTCCAAGGCTCTCCTCGCAGGCTCTACTGGAGACAAGTTTTCTAAGCACCGAGGAATTGTGTCAGTTCGATGGACTTCAAACAGATGCTTTGGTTTTCTTCTCACCCATTCCAACTGACTGGTGTTTTAACGCTTGAACTGGGGGTGGTTCTGCCACAGTTCATTTTGGTTGACTTGACGCGGATCCCAGTGGAAGAGAAGAGCACGGTGGCCTTTATTTGGCGTGCTGATTAGGTTCAGGTGCATGTTGTACAAGGTTGTAGCTTTGGGGTTTCTGTTGTAGGTAGCCAATTTTGCTGAGCGGCAGTAGTTAGGTTTTAGGCTGTTAGTGGTGGCACGATATCAGAAGCTGGTCAATATCTGTAGGTAGCCAATCGTTTGTCTGTTTAGTCATCTTTGTATTTTATGTTGTTATTATCTGATTTCCCAGTAGTGTTGCTTTGAAGGATCTCGCTTCAGAGGGCGTAGCCAAAATGTTCCTTTCCCATTCTGTATGGACATTCTGAAACTGAAATTCAATGACCAGGATATCGAATTATCATTTCTAATTGTTCTAACAGTCATTCCAAGCACAACAAAGCATACTGAAGTTTAAAGTACTGTGTGTTGCACTAAAAAACACACTGCTATGTAGATTAATGTGTTGAACAAATGATCTTGCGTGCTTGACGCTAACTATGAGACTGCACACTGCCGTATTTCGTGGATCCTTTGAGGTGTGTATTTCGTGAATCCTTGTAGGTTAGGTATATTTCGTGGATCCTTTTAGGTGTGAATTTACTGATTGCATTGGCGATGGTTACGGAGAAGGTGTTTGTCGGTCTAGTGGAAACCATGGTTGGAAAGCGTGGGCTGCTACTATTTTCCTATTGCAAAGGGGAGCGTCGAGACATACAAGATCTACATCTACAAGATGCTTAAACAATTGTACTTGTATAATTATGATAATTTGAATGATCCTCTCTATTAAAAAGATACAAAGTTGTACTCTTCTAGTGGTTATGTTGTGAACTTTGCTTCTAATGTTCATAACTACTAGTATGTAAAAGGAGGTGATAAGTGGTCTCTTTGTTTCTGATAATTATAAGTGGCAATCACCTACTGAAACTATGCATTGGTCTACACTCACTCCAATTTGATGTGATTCATTTATATATAAAATGCCAATGCATAAAAAGAAAGTTAGACTTCGTTGTTACTCGAAGCATTCTTTATGATGTTCTTTTATGTTACAATATGTTAAATATTTTAATTGGTTTACTCACACCATGTGATCCTGGTATTTTGTGACTAAGTATAACTAGCTAAATGCCCGTGCGTTTTTATGGTTCCACATATTTACCACAACACATATATCATGCAATATAAATAATTCATGTGAATATTACGTGTATGGAAAAGATAACACCTAGTATAAGAATGATAGCACATTAAGATTTCATCTCACTTAAATTGTATTTCGTTAAAAAGATCTAATTTTATATGAGTATAACTTAAGGATCTAACTAATTTCGACTCTTTGACACACCTTTAGATATTCTCATATAATTTGATGGATGTTGTTTTTGGCGTCATTTACTTGGTACTTGAGCAAGTGTATTGAGATTTTGTTCCTCTGCTCGTGACCATCTTACATGAAATTACTTATCATTAGCATTACAATATCACATGGGAATAAAAAAAAGGGTTAATTAGATAGATGTCACTACAATTTATAGCTATTTGAGAAAAGCCATCATAACTTTCAACTTTTGAAAAACGCCACTACAATTCTCTATACATTCCATAGACGCCATTATGCCAATTTTTCACACACATACAACATGATATACACTCATGTTTTCGTTGTATATACATATACACTTCGTGCCTCAGCGGATTTAGCTTGTGTTATCGGTTTATTTTTGTGTACTAGTGGTATTGTTATTTTTGTAATATTACATTGTAATAAATCAATACACACATGTTGTATTTATGCTCTTTGAGAATAAAATGATAGCGCCTATGATGTTCTCTCTACTTGCTATTTTTTCTGGCGAGTTCACTCAGGTTGCGCTAATATATCATACAATATTTAGTTACTCCCTCCGATCTAAATTAATTGACTTGGATTTATCTAGATTCAGATGTATCTAGTACTAAAACATGTCTAGATACATCCGAATCTAGACACGGTCATTATCGACTTTTTTTAAGATTTTTTTATTTGTTAATAATTTTAGAATTCCTATTTCACTAAGGGGGACATAGAGTCAGAGCAAATAAAATAGCTAATTCTTATTAGAAAAAAAGAATGAATATCAAGCGTTATAGTATGATTTTGAATAATCTAAAAAAGTAATATAGTAGGGGGGGGGGGGAGAGTATTCATCTTGACAAGAAATTATCTATATGTTAGATATCTCTGATAAGGGCTATAGCTCAGTTCGGTAGAGCAACTCGTTTACACGTGCGCCAATGCTTTTCAAAGGAGCTTATTATGCAATGCACCGGATCATCTCATGGAGGGAAAAAGCAAATGTAGTTAGTTGTCTTGTTGTTGTTCGCCGCCTCGACACATTCCCCGACATCGTCCCACACAGAAAGAAAGAGCGTGGAGCCCCGGCTTACCACTATCAGGAACATCTGGGGACCCTGTTATTCCTAAATACTGCATGAAACCCCCTTCTTTTTCATTCCACACCCGGTGTACTTTTCCGATCAGGTCCTTCTTGCTATGGCAGAATCTTGCATTTCGAATGATCGAATTGAAATATCGATATCGTCTTCTCCATAGGCACTCAATCCCTATTTAGCAAGACTGACCTATTATTTATAGGCACTTCCCGATATCTTCAGGTTCTTACTTACCTTTGACCAGTAAGACACAAATGATTTACTCATCAAGGGATGTGATGGCCCATCAGGATCTTACGTAGATTTTGTTATGTAGAGAATTTCGACTATCAAACAGAAAATCAAGGTATCATCATTTTGAGGGATTTCCTCTCGACAAAAAGGGAATTTCTTGGCAGTACTCTGCACAAAGTTAGTGAGCTCTGACAAAAACATAGCTCTTAAAGACTGTTTGGTTGGACCATAAACATCCACCCAAGCACAATTATCACAAAGCCTCTATACTCAAACACCATGGAGAAATTGACCCTCCCAATCAGAATGGCCTCTCCACCGGTTCCGAAGATTCTTTCGGCATCAATGTGCTTTTGGAATCTTCCTATGAAACAAATAACATTCTAGAACAGTTTAGGACAGAACAGACCTTAGTGAAATCTTGTATTTTTCCCGCATTAATTCGTTATGGGAGAATCTTTGCTTCCTCAATGCTCTTGCCTTCGCGGTCCTATTAAAAGAGACACAAGAGGTTTTAGCACCGGCATCTTTGGATCAAAAGATCATTCCATCCTAGAACCAACACGACGACTTCTCCTTGCCCGTGGTGATGAATATGAAATTCGGAATATATATGGGCAGATGAATTATGCGTCATGGAATCCGGATGTTTAATGGGGTCTGCTCTTTTTTTAGGAGAGTATGCCAATATGATCTTAATGAGGTGCGGGGCTTTGCATCTGACATTCGTTGGGCTTTCCTCTGCGGGAGCCCGCATCTCGGCCTTTTTGTGCAATAAACCCCTCCGTCCGAAGACTAGTGATAGGTGGTCCCGTGGAGCTTCCGGAGAAGGGTAGCCTAGTGTGTAAGCACATCAATGAACCGCGGCGAACCCTAAGACGACCCTTCTAAGATAAGGGGGGAGATCCTCCCCTTAATACAACATTTTTCATAAATGTCATAAGGTAGGTAGACTCGGTCTTGCGCTCGTCCGGTTAAGTGGCACATTGTGCCAAGTGCTCGAACCGTTGGCTGATCTCAGTTGTATCACCTCATACAAATTAGTTAAGCGAGAAAACAAACGGCTACATAGGAGCTCTATGGTGGACCACCAGTAGGAAGATCGAATGGCTTAGCGCATCCTGCGCCTACTGGACCTGACTTCGTAGGATACTCTGATAGACTAGTCGAAGCAGAATATGAAATACGTGAAACCACATTCACTTCCAATTAAGAGATTATTCAACTTTCTATCCAGTTTGTTTATAAAGATACCCAGAGATTGGATATTGATTTCTACCGGGGAAGAAGAACTACCACCACCTCCACCTCGACCCATGAGGCCTAAAAGTAATAGCGGCCAAGGCTCGATGCCTAAGAAAAAGGGTATATCTATGAAAATGCTCAACCCATTCATGCGATTCAATCCTCTGCTCTGATTCTATTAAAAAGGAAACACTCCACTAAGTCGTACACACTCCCCAAGTACCCGCTGTTGATGCATCGTCGGAGTAGGAAAGGGAAAGCCCTCGAGCTTGCGCAGCTGTCCCGCATGCATTGGCTTAAGAAAGGAAGTCGACACCTTAAATCCGGAATCGATTATGTGCCTCTTTTCCTCATTCAAAAAGAAAGGACTTGTGCGAGTCACTTTAAATGGATTTTCACATCGATGATGCGTATTTCCAATGCCTTTTGAATTACAATAAAAAGATGAAATAGTTCACTCTGGCATATGAAATTGCAAGATCCGTTCATATTAGCTATCTACTGCCTGACTTGCCTAAATTTATATCCGGTAAGCGCTAAGAAAGTAAGAGCGACCTAAACCCTATCATTTCTTTTTTAGAGTAAGAAACACCGGTTTTGAAAGAATCAATGGTTTCGCAATCCATTTCCGCTCAGGTCAAGTTTCCTCAACATTATGGGTGAGGTGGAAGACCAGCAGCATCAAGCTCGGTGACAATCAGGTAACAAACAGCTCGAGTCAATTAATTTGGATCGGAGGGAGTAGTTAACGATAAATTTCAGCTTTTGTGGTGCTTACAGATAAACATACCCTCGTTGTAACTTATGGCTTGAATACTGTTTGCTAGTACCTATAGTCATCTAAAGAAATACACATGGCCTAAGCTGATCCTAGTGGGGGCTACCGTATATAAGTATGTATGCTAGAAATACAAGTGTATATTGTGGGGTATGTGTATTAAAATGATCATAATGGCGTATATAAAATGTATGCAAAATTGTAGTGGCATTTTTTAAAAGTTGAAAGTTGTAGTGACATTTTTGAAATAGCCTGGAATTGCAGTGGCGTATATCCAATTAACCCATAAAAAATGAAATATAGAATACTCACCATACTAATTGAATGAACCAAACCTTTTATATGGTCATATAAAAAGGACAAATTGGCGTGGCACTCCGTGCCTCTCATTTTATGATGCTTATAACTTTTTTCACATATTTCTCATTTTAAGATGTGTATTGTGGAGAGGAGCCGAAACAAGTGTGACATGGACCCTTTTGTCCCGACTACCAGTTGCATGCATTAATTCACGGGTCAATCTTTCCATATTCTTTCTTCCTCGTATTCTCTCCATCCCGTTCGACTCCTCTTCTTCTTATTATCCCTCTCACTCCTTGGTTTCTTGCTTACAATATTTTTCTAAGTTGGTTATAGTTCTATACTTCTATTTGTTGCGATTAGAGCTATAAAATATTTCAGGGATTGGTAAGACAATTATTGGTTTCATCATGACCAATGCAGTAGACGATTGGGTCTAAAACATTTTCCTCCCCATTTTTTGCCAATCACGTATACTCCAATGCAGGATGATAGACCGAGGGGCTCATGGTGAAAATATATCTCTGTGTGCTTAGAGCATATCCACTCGTTGGTCGTTCCCAGGCCGAAATCTGAACCTAAATAGAGCCGGACAGAGGAAGGTTTTGGTCTAGGAATGGCCAATTTTCCACTCGCGTTCCCAGGCCGGGTTCCCAGGTCGGCGTGTTTTCGCCCAAAATTTGCTCAAATTCGTCCAGTTTTTGGTATATTTCGGCATAATATGAATACATAGCAATGTTCGGCATAGTTCTAGACGAAATTAACCATAGCTCGGCATAAAATTTAAACATAGTTCGGCGAACAATGAAAATACAACATATTTCAGCCTTGTTCGGCCAGATTCATGCTAGGCATCTATGTGTTTCCCCTGCGTATCTATAGGTGCTCAACCAGATCATCCTGCAGCTGTTGATGCACTATCGGGTCTCGAATCTCCTGACGCATGGCGATAAAGGCAACCCAGGTTGATGGCACCTGGTGATCAGGATGTGCAAGAGGTCCCTGTCTGTAGTATGGCTCGTTCTGCTCGACCAAACTCACTGGTCCTTCCTCTCATCCTCAATGATCTTGTTGTGCAAGGTCACACAACAATTCATCACTTTCCACATCTGATTTTTTGACCAGGTCATTGCATGGAACCGGAAAACTGCAAACCTCTGTTGGAGCACACCAAATGCCTGCTCCACGTCCTTCCTTCAAGCTTCCTGTTCCTTGGCAGACTGAGCATGCTTGGGGAGTATTGGGTTTGAGATAGTCTTCACAAATGTTGACCATCTTGGATAGATGCTATCTGCAAGGTAATATCCCTTGTTGTAGTGGTGTCCATTGATCTCAAAGTCCACGGGGGGAGCAATGACCCTCAACAAGCTTGGCAAAGACATTTGAGAACGTTGATGTCGTTGTTCGATCCTGCCATGCCAAAGAAGGAGTGCCAGATCCAAAGATCATGTGTAGCAACTGCCTCAAGTATCACAGTGCAACCTCCTTTGTGGCCTTTGTACATCCCCTGCCATGCAAATGAACATTTCTTCCAGTGCCAATGCTTGCAGTCTATACTTCCTAGCATCCTAGGGAATCCTCTTCTTTCATTGACTGCGACGATCCGAACAGTGTCTTCAGCAGTGGGTGTTCTCAAGTACTGTGGCCCAAACACTGCAATCTTCCGGCGACCCTTCGCCGAGCCTCCACGCTTCGGCGTTGCAGTCTGCATGTACAGCCGTGCCAGAGAGGCGATGATTTACACGTGCTCTATATCTTCGGCGGCTGCGGCGTTCTCTTCCTCCAACAACACGACGAATAGCTCTTCGTCGTCGGAGTCCATGGCCGAATGGGCCAATCGTCGAACACTTGGCGGGCGAGGTGGTGGGATCTCGAAGCGTGGCCGAGCTACGGCGAAGGAGGGGGCGGTGAAATTGGCCAAGGCTGTAGGGGGAGTTGCGGTGGTGGCGGCAGACCTATCTACATGAGTGAATTCGGCTTGGAACGGCGGAGCTTCGCCGGTGCAAGCATGGCGACGAGGCAGCTGGGGGAATCCTTCGCCGCGGGAGATGTTATCGCCGACAGGGCTGGCCTACCCTTGTTTTCGCTTTGTCCAGCGTTCCCAGCGCGTTCCCGGCACCGCAGGAATGACCTGGGAAGACCGGACATATTTTGGGCCAAATCCGGACGAAACCGGGATCCTGGGAACGTGACTGGGCCAAATTTTGGCGTCCGGAACAAAAATACGCCCTGGGAACGGCGTGCTGGGAACCCGAGTGGAGATGCTCTTAGTTTTGCATTCTTGTGTGTCAGCTTTTACAATTAACCAATTCTAGTGAGTAAAGGGGACACACATCGATAGGTTTCCTTTCAAGCGGATCGCCCACGGTGAATTAATCTCTTTAATGCATGCATATCGTGATTGTTTTTACCAACGGTATAAAAGAGAGAAGGTTGCAGTGGAGAGTAATTAGAGGAGAACGAAGGGACTAAATAAGCACTACTTGCAAATCATGCCTTAATCCATGGAATATGCATATTTCAAATTTACACATTAAATTCCCAAGATCTGATTACATGCGGTGTGATTACTTAGGAAATTATTATTATTATTATCCCCTTTAATTGTGCATGTAATCCTGGATTTTTTATGAGGTGATTTTTTAGATCTTTCCTTGTTCGGTGGTGGAACCTGTGAGGGGTCAAATGTAAATCGGATGGTCTAGATGCCTCCAATGTTTGATGTAAAAGTGGACGTACCAACAGTAACTTCTTTTTAATAGTATAAAGACTACTATTATTTAAAAAATAAGGTTGAGTTTCAATAAAAATAAAAGTGGAGAAACTAAATGAGAATGATGAGCAATGGAGAAGTTATGGTCTAACTTGAGCATGTATTGTAGATAACACTACCCATAACGTTCGGGTCTAGGAACAACTTTCAGACGAAGATGTGTGTGTTCCAAGTGATGGACATGTAGATGATGTACAACACCATTCTTAGAGACGACCGCAGCTTGCTCAGTTCTTCGCCATGTCTCACAAATCGTATCAGGTACTTAAGCTCCTAGGACCGATAAGGATAACCACCGTCCTAGGGGAGGCCTGCCGCAATGATCCACGTGTCACCAGGAGGTCTGGGGTCACTTGCCTGCCCCGGGTCGCCCCCGTCAAGTGAAGAATGCAGAAATGGAAGGGCCACGAGAAGATCGCAACCCCCACCAAACGCCAAGGCCCGGTCGATCCCACTCAACGCCAATGACATGATGAGGACGGTTCTCATCAGACCAAATCTCGAGCCCGAGCTCATGACCGCGTTGATCACCTTCTTGCATGAGAACGCCAACGTCTTCGCCTGGGATAGCTCCGACGTCCCAGGGATATTGCAGGACCTCGCTGAACACCGTTTAAACGTCACCCACACGCACAGATGGTGAGGCAGAAATTGAGGAGGTTTACTCTCGAGCAGAGGGAGTACGTAAAGGAGACGGTCAAAGAGCTCCTCGCCATGAGGTAGATGGAGAATATTGACTACCCAACTTGGGTGTCCAACCTCGTCATAGCCTAGAAGGAGGGGGAGGACTACTGATGTGCGTGGATTTTACCAGTTTGAACAAGGATTGCCCGATGGATTCTCTTTCCCTCCCAAGGATAAACCATATCACCGACTCCATAGCCGGGAGCAAACTATTGTGCCTTCTAGATGCGTGCTCCGGGTACCACCAGATTCACCTATGCAAGGAGGACATCCCGTGCACGGACTTCATCACCCACGATGGAACTTATTGCTACAAGACGATGCCCTTCAAACTCAAGAATGTGGGCGCCACGTATCAGCATACCATGAACGCCGCCTTCTCGGTTCAGATCGGGAAAACATATAGGTATACGTTGATGACATCATCATCAAATCCAGGGAAAAGGAAGACCTAATTCAAGACCTAGAATAGACCTTCCATAATCCCCGTAGGTATTGGATTATGTTAAGTCCAACGAAGTGCGTGTTCGGGATGGAAGAGGTAAAAATCCTTGGGGTGATCATCTCACACTGCGGGATCAAGGCTAAACCAAGAAGATAAGCGTGATCCAGAGTATGGAATCACCCCAGAACCGGTCACAAATTCAGAAGTTGGCAGGGCACATGGTATCCCCCAGTTGGTTTATGTCTCTAAACTCGGGGAGAAATTGTTGCCTTTCTTCAAGATCCTTAGGAATCATGGGGGCTTTGACTGGATGGAGGAAGCAAAACTGGCCTTCAAGGCCTTGAAAACATACCTCTCTGAGCCGCCCGTCCTAGCATCACCCAACGCTGGAGAAATCATGTACCTCTACGTGTCATGCGGCCCTAGTGCGGTCTCCACCGCTCTAATCATCGAGAGATCGGAGGAAGGGAGAGCAGAAAAAAGCGCAACGACCGGTATACTATGTCAGCGAGATACTACATAGACCGAAAGAGAGATACCCTAGATCCAGAAACTCCTCTACGTCGTCCTACTAACAACCCAGAAGCTGGCACTACTTCTATGCGCACCAGGTCATCGTTCACGTAGATTTCCCTCTCAGTATGATCCTGGGAAATTAGGAAAACATGGGAAGGATCGCACAATGGATCCATCGAGCTCGCCAACTACGGGATACAGTTCACCCCCACGGGTAGCAATCAAGTGGCAGTCACTTGCAGACTTTGTGGGGGAATGGACCGATGAGATGGCTCGTTCAGGCGAACCCAACATCCCCCGGAGGTATGGACACTGTTCTTCGACGAATCACTCACCATACGGGGTGCGGGGGCTGGGACCGTCCTTGTTGCCCCAACTGATGAATGCCTTTAGTATTCCCTATAGATGCACTTCCATGCCTCTAGCAATGTGGCGTAGTACGAAGGATTGCTGACAGGTCTAAGGGTAACTTCAGCCCCGAAGCTTAGGCGCCTCAAGGTCATGGGAGACTCTCAGCTGGTAATAAAGCAGGTGAACAAAGGATATAAGGCTACAAACGACACCATGGCACTCTACCTCCAGGAGGTCTGGAAGCTCGAGTCCCATTTCGACGGGGTTGAATTCCTTTACATCCCATGGAAGGAAAATTGGATACACTAGCCATGCAAGCTTCCACGAGGGATCTTGGACAAACATGGGTGTTCACCGAAAGGCTTTCCTAGACATCGGTGGCACGCGCAGACCTTCCCGGAGGGGATGAGCTTGGGGAACTGACCGATCTTGCACAAGACCCACCATGGGGGGTCGCCGAAGAGACGGTCGTAGTAACTACTAGATCCCATGCCGCTAGAGGTCAATCTGAGGCAGAGATAGCACAACCGGTCCCCACTAAACACCCCCCAAAAAAGGTCGACGTGAGGGCCCGGCCAGAGGCCCCTCGGCCATAGGAGGAAGAACAATGAGAAGGGGATAACTCTCATGTCGCGCAACCCTCCTCTAGAGGTGACACCTGGATGAGCCCCTTGATACGTTACTTGGAAAATATTCATCTACCACATGAGAAGGAGGAGGCCAAGTAATAGCAAGACCGGCCTCAAGGTACGTGTTGATTGAAGGTGAGCTCTACCCAAAATGGGCACTCGGAGTCCTTAGCCAGTGCATCACTATAGAACAAGGGCTCTCGCTTTTGGAAGACATACACGGTGGGTTGTGCGGCTTGCACGCCTCATTCCGGACCATCATGTGTAAGGCATTCATGCAAGGATTCTACTGGTTCACTATGCGCCATGACATTAGCAAGCTCATCAAAATGTGCCAGGCATGTCACTTCCACGGGAGGAAGATCCACCAGCCCGCTTAGTCCCTGCAAACCATCCCACTCTCTTGGCCGTTTGTGACCTGTGGGTTGGACTCTTGGGACCTTTTCCAAGGGCACCCGGGGGATTCACCTACCTCGTGGTCATGATTGACACCATTACCAAATGGATCGAAGCAGAACCACTGACTAATATCACTACGACCAAGGTTACCAGCTTCATCCTTAGGAATATCTTCACGCGCTTCGGAGTACCAAGCAGGATTATAACAGACAACGGAAGCAGTTCACCAGCCAGGCCTTCATCGATTTCTATGAAGAGTATGACACACACCTATGCTTTATGTCGGTCGCTCACCCGTAGTCCAAAGTACATGTTGAGAGGGAAAATGTGCTTGTCCTTGAGGGGATCAAGAGAAGGGTTGAGGACAGACTCCACGATGCCGGAAGAACGTGGGTGATAGAGATCCGCACCGTCCTATGGTTTGTCAAGACCTCTCAAAGTAGGGAAACACGTGAGACCCCTTTCTTCCTCTATACAGAGCTGAGGCCATGGTCCATGGAGAATTGAATCTGAAATCAATAAGGGTGAGACTCTTTAGGGGCTCCGATCAAGAGAAGCAACGGATAAATGACCTCAACCTCATTGAGGAAGCCAGCGAAATAGCTCGCATCCAGGATGCCAAGTACCAACAGTCTCTTCGAAGGTACTATTAGAAGAACATCCATAGGAGGACCTTTTAGATCAGAGACCTAGTCCTACGGCTGATATAGACCAACATGGGCTAGAATAAACTCATCCCAAAGTGGCAAGGACCTTACCACATCGTGGGAAATCCTCAACCCGGTACTTACTTGATAGAAAATGACGGAATGACTTACTCTAGCATGTGGAACATCTCACAGTTATGGAACTTCTACACTTAAGGACTACTATAAGGTGACATACCGAGAATGTACGCAAGAAAGGGAGAAAGGAATTAAGAATGGAAATCACCTCCTTCATGTGTTGTCGACCTGCTGCTTTGTGCGAAAAAGAGACGTTCAGCCGGCATCACTTTTCACTCCTCCACCCGAACTCCTGGGGGCTGGGAGTAGCAGTTCATAGGGCCATCCATCGAAGGTAATTTCTTAAACTTTTTGGTCCATGTTACCACTTACAGATCATGGCAGAGCACCTTACCAAGTCTCTTGCATTCCCAAATATTATCCTCTTTTCCCGGTTCCGACCGAGTGGCCATATTCCAGGGAAGCAACGGTCTCGACTATTGTTACATGACACCACCTGCCACTAAAATAGGAGGCCTAAAAAGCTTCCAGAACATGCACTGGTCATCACTAATGATAGTTGGGGGAGAGTCTCTAGTTGAACCCATGCCTAGCATCGCCGATGTATTCTCTACATGGGCACAAACTTAGAGAGGTCTACGGCCAGAACTCTAAGATCTCTTGGGGAACGTTGGTAGCAGGGCGGAGGTGGATAGCTTCCTCACGAGCAAGAGCACTCGGGGCTAGCTAAAACTCACACCCATCTTAAACACGCCAACAAACGCATTCAGGACCATGAAAAAAGCAACTACTTGTGTCCCCACCCTACGCGGAAACCCACGGGTGAAATGCTCTCACACATGCGGACATCTCCGCAAGATCTTGACGCTATAGTCACACCCTAGACATGGGAAATGGAGACTAAGAGTACACAACAGGATAATTCAGGTCTCAACACGACAGTCCCACCCTAGACATGGGCAATGGCGACTAAAGTACATGACGGAATAACACATATAAGACAAGACAAACAAGGAGCCACATCTCGGCTTACTCTTATGAAGAGCCCTAGGGCTGCAGCTGACAGTCGACAAATGTCATAGCCTTTGTCTTCCACATGGAGAGGTAGAGATCCTCTCCATTAGGTCCCATGTCTCATGGCGTCGACGGTGCAAGAAGACATTCCAAGCAATTGGATTCAAGACCTTCGGACTCAGTCAAATCAGGTAGAGAACTACCTAGGACCTTCACAGCTAGTTCTCTCACCCCGGCTTGGTCAGAACCACAGGCATAAATTTTGTACATCTCCTTCACGTACGGGGAAATGATCTCTTGAACATGCCTCTCCAAGAAAATGATACTTGGGATTGGAAGGAGGGATGCTACATGACTATCACGGAGTCGGCAACATGGATCATCTTAAGGAGCGCAATTCGAACAAGGGCGATGCCTTCCTTCAAGATTCGTTCTTGGTTCTTGGCTTCCTCCAGGAGCTTCAGCCCACGAGCATTATCCTCGTGGGCAAGGGAGATTTGATCCAACATGGAAGCAGCCTCCTCTTCGTTTTTCCCTTCTCCGCAGTGACAACGGCTCATGGATCTTCCAACACTCTTCTTCGAGCATTGACGCCTTAAGATTCAGTTTGCCGACCTTCGTTGTAACCGCTGCCTCTATGCAAGCACTCACTTACTCGGGAGTTAGCGCTTCCCTCTGAGATGTTAATAGGAAGAATTATCAACGAAGGGTTATCAGTCACCAACCAAGAAGACACTGACGTTCCAAGCAAAACTCAATTCTTCGAGCCAGGGATGCTACGTCTTCAAGGAGGATGGGTGGTGGCGCCGCGGTAGCCTTCACCACTGCTGATGACACAATCACGGGAGTCACGACCGCACTCGTCGCTGCAGAAAACTGGAGTCTCCTCTAGCGCTTGGACCCCGGAGCAAGGATTCCCCTAGGTCACCTGATCAAAGGGAATAGATGCAATAAGCTATCAGACAGAGGCAGAAGTAACATGAGGAAGTGAAATACAAGTGGATGGCACGGTTACCCGGGAGCATCCCCAACGGATGTCGCGGACTTGGCCAATGAATCGATGGACTAAATCGTCCCTTGGTCATTCTCGGGTGGTAGATCGGCATGCACCGACTCAGGGATAGCCACACGAACGCATTTCTTGGACGACATACCTTCCTCTGTTAGAGAGACCTTCCTCCGCGATAGGCCTCCACTGGATGTCTCGCCTGGATCCCACAGCAAGACGGAAGATTGTCGGAACAAAAATCGGGTGGATAGGATGACACTGCTCTTCATATGAAAAGATAGGGAAAGCCTTATGGTGGTTTGCCCTTTTGGGCCTTTGGACAACCGCTCCTTCCCCTTGAACATATGCAAGGTTCAAGCATGGACGCGTTCGTCACTATGAGGATCAACTGCTTTGAAAGGAAGATGCCGTCAAAGTTACTAGAAGGAAGAAAAATGGGATGCCCAACGAGAAGACAGGTTCTCAAAAGAATATACCTAATTCATATGTAGGATTGGAGAATGGATCGCTGAGGGTAGATTTTCGATGGCGTAGGAAATCCATCACCACCGTGAAACTGGACACTCCCTGCACCTATAGAGAGTTAATCTTCTCGACAAGCCCCTGCACTTTGTCACTGGAGCTGGGGGTGTTGTCCATATAGCGGAAGGCACCATGGGGTGTCCACGAGTGGTGGGTACGACTTTCCACTGGCTCCAACTAGCTACCTCGCCGCCAGACCGGTCTACGATTCCCTCCATCTGATGGGGATGTAGGAACCAGCAAACCTAGAGCGGGAGGAGAAGTGAACACTGGCACATAGTTTGCCACCCTCACTGTTAGATGCTTTGAGATGGTAGAAGTGGAGAAACAAATCAATCTGAGGCTCAATCTTTAGGAGAGATCGACAGAGATTTGAGAAGATTGAGATAATGGTGATGGAATTAAGGGCGAGATGAAGAAACAAGATCTCGAAGTGGTTGAGAACCTCGAGGACAAATTCGGAAAGGGGAAACAATGCGCGGTAGATGAGATGGTCGAGGAACACCCCCGTCTCCCTGTCTTGAAATTCCAAGCAACATGCAAATGTCAATATGAAGGTATCATCAACTGAAAAGCACATTATGCATTTTGCTTTCAGTTTTCAGTAGACTTTACTCTCTATATATGTACATACAATTTGAAATGCTTATGAAGAGTGCCTTACTATTGTTAAAATTGTGGTATATGTTCAACTTCTCTAGCAAATAAATATGGACTGTTGCATTGCATGGTGAAGATATCCCTTGTTTTAGATCCATGTCCTTTGATTTTTTTGGATGGTTAGTAGTAGAATAGGTAAACAGAAGAATTCCCTCTACCCTATCTACTATTTTTTCCACAACTATTCTAAAAATGAAACTTTATTTTTGCAAGCCAAAAAGTTCAGCAAGGACTGGCGTATTTGGATACCAGCTCTCTACATTAGAAGGCAAAACATTAGATGGAATAAATATAGAATTAGTTAGATTATCATATATTGAAGCAAGATTGTAAGATGTGTAATTTGTAGATAATTTTCATGTGTGGGATGGTGGTTCACATAACTAATATTAAATTATTTCTTTACGCAATACATTCATACTATGTGTTGTCATGCATGTCTTATACATTATATATTATTTTGAGGAACAAATACCAGCAACTTGTAAGCGATCAAACCACCCAAAACAGGAAATAAAATTATTTAATTTAAAAAATAATTATTCAGTTTGTACCTGTTATGTACCAACAAATACATTTGTTGCCTGACTTCTATTGGCACTTTTCCATGCTTTACCATTGGTTACCAAAACAAGTGCATGCATTGCATTATATCGTTGCAATACCCAAAAACACAACACATAATAATTTCGTTGGTAAAGATGCTAACAAAGCCTATATGGACCTATATATATATATATAGGAATTCATGCGTTGTTGTAGCTGGGGTCCTATCATAGTGTTCCAGGCCTTTGTTCTTAAACACCAAATCGTTGATTCACTTCACAACTCTGCCATAGGAGGCCATTCAGGCATTGTGGCTACTTATCGAAGGGTCAAAAAGCGATTTGATTGCCTGGTTGAAACTTTTCTACATGAGTGTGCAGTTTGCCACTGAGTCAAGGGAGAGCATTGCCACTAACCCGGTCTCCTAGATCCACTGCCATTAGCTACTTATGCCTACTTTATTTATTTTTGAGGGTCTTCCCAAATCATGGGGCAAAGAAGTCATATTGTTGGTGGTTCACTAAATATTCTCATTTCATTCCTCTTGCTCACCCTTATACACTACAATCAGTCTCTCATGCTTTCATGGATAATGTTTTTCAGTGGAATGGATTTCCAAAGCACTCAGAGTTCACGCTTTGCTCTAAACTAAGGTCTAGCCAGTAGATAGTAGAGAGGAGGGCTAAATCTAGGTTAATGTCCCGTCGCTCAATCCATCTATTTTTCTTTCGCGCTAGTGAAATCTGGCAGTTGGAGGAGGGAAAGGGCTCGGGTGGTCGAGGAAGCAGATCGAATTCAATCAAGTGTGACTAGTTCTTTCCCCTTCCTACGTGTGGGTAGTGAGGAATCCATGATTTAGGATATCTAAGCCCTACATACAAGTTTGAATAAAGTGCTCGCTTCTAGGGTCGGGGCATTGCCGGTGCAGGTTTGGTTGCTAGAGATTATCAAGGGAAGTTCATTGTTGCTGCATGCAGGAAGTACAACAACATCAGAGATCCTTTGACAATTGAGCTTATTACGAAGAAAGAGGAAAGTAGCATAGCAGAGAAAATAATCTCTATTCTTACTCAAGTAAGCCCGTCCTAGCAATAGTGGCTTAAGCTGCTCTCGATCTAGAACTCAAACTGATGCCTAGCTGCCTCCAGCTCCGCTTGCTTCTACTACCAGCGTGTGCTCCAAGGGTTTATAGTTGATACAAAGAAAAAGGGAAGAGGAGTAGAAAAAGTTATTAGATAGCATAGCGAAGTAAGTCCAATGCTATCTAGTAATTTTTCTACCTACTTACCTACTAATGGATTTGAACCGATGACTCCCGTCGTATGAAAGCAATACTCTAACCACTGAGTTAAGTAGGCAATTTATCACCACAAAGGAAGACTCATTACTTCGATCGATTATATATTGAAACACTTTTCTAAGCAATACTGCTTCATCAGGGCCATAGTCTCATTAGCTTGATCTGGTCACGACGCCAACATCCACTCCCCCAATGCAAATCCTTCTTGGAATGCACCCCTTACAATGTGCTCATGCCCCATCATACCATATAGAGCACAAAAGCGTGGTATTTTCTCAAAGAGAACCTGGTTTTTATCTAAAGTGCGTCCAAAACAATGTTCGTATGCGACCATGGCGCATGTTTTACTAAAGAGTCCAGAAGCAGTTTCGGGAGTCCAGAAGTTTGGGATGAGATTGACTCAACTCTTTCCATGATGGATTCAACCATACACAACTCTATGGCTTCATGAGGAACAGAGAGAATGCCTATAAAGGTTCTAGATGTTCCTAAGAGCTCTTGAATTAAAGGGGCATCAATATCATGGCCTTGATTGTATCTCCAACCCTATTATTGTTGAGGAGTCCAACTTTTGAAGGCCCCAAGCCATTGTGACGATAATTTCTCCTCATGGCAGCCTCCAAGGAGGGGGAGAAGCTTCTCCATTGTTGTGCCAACACCAAGGAATAAGTGGGGCCAAGGGGCCTCCTCCTCCCAAGTGAAGGAGATATGCTCTAGAGGCAAACAATGAAGGTGTTTATTATCATATCTCGTTAGTTCATAAATAGTTTTATATCATGCTATAACTATATCAATCAGAAACACTGATATAGGTGTGGTATATAAACAAACCCAACGGTCCCTAGTAGCCTCTATACAACTAGTTCATTGGGCAACTAATGATCAAGGTTTCCTAATCATGGAGCATTTATGCCAATTGACAATGAAGTCATATCATTGATAATATGATGTGATGGACATTACCCATATAAGTATTGCAACAAAATCAAGTCAAAAAGTTCAAAGTTGCAATAGTTAGAAATGAAGTATCCTAATCCTTAGACCATCAGATCATATTTAATCATTGTCACCCATGGCCTCTTAGACTGCATAACCATCACACCATAATAGGGTGATCATAAAGGTGTATATTGGGTATTCCATAGTAACATGTTGATATGTATGCACTAAGATCGAGATTTGTTCTCCCACGTGATGGGAAGATACACTGGGCCCACTTAGTGAGATTACATCCATAAGCTGCGTAGCATGTGACTAGGTCACATGGATGGAATATCACGGGAATGAGTAAAGCAACACTTGTTGGTAACAAGATTGAACAACGTATCATGATACCAATGATCAGATCTTGGTTAAGTCAGGTATCGAAATAACAAAGTGAATTGGACTCAACATTTATGATTCAAACGATGCTGAAATCGTGGAATGCACATGGGTCATTATGGGCATCCCGGTCCAACTATTGATCATTGATCCAAGAGTTATGTCGATCATGTCTGCGATGTTCCCGAACCATAGGGTAACACACTTAAGGGTTTTACGACGCTTAGAGATTGTTCTGGAATTGATGGGATCACAGGAAGAAAGAGAATAGAATACTCGGAGATTTCCATGAGAGAACCAGAATCGTTCCGGGAGAATCCAAAGGAAATTGGAGTGAACCAAAAGGTCTTTGGGATCAAAAAGGATTTAATAATATGCATTTATATGAATGATTGGAATTAATAATAAAATAATATTTAAATTAAATCTTATTGGTCAAACTTCCCTAATGGGCCAAGTCCCCAAGGGAACAAGTCCCAAGAGGCAAGCCGCCATGGGGCAGGCGCCATTGCCTTGGTGGGCCTGCGGGGTGAGGCCCACCCGGCCATCGACCCACCTTGGGATGCATGCGCGGGTCCCATCCTAGCCCGGTCGACCGGCCCCTCCTCCTGACGCATGCCTCCACCCCTCTCTCTTTAGTCCCACCCCGGGACTTTAATAGTCGGGGTGCCCTCTTTTCCCCTATATAAGAAGGTCTATATGGGCGGGAAAAGAACACACAATAATCTCTAAGGCAATTTCCTTAGGGATTTTATCTCCCTCTCTTCTCTTGCGGCTGTGGCCACAAGTAAGGGCTACATGAGCGGGATACTGCTTCGCTACGGCACACTATTCTGATGCGGTGATTCCGACCAGATGATATACTTCCGTATCCTATCTGGATCAAGGAGAACGGGAGTCATCGTCGAACACCGGACGTGTGCAAAACCTCGGGGGTGCTGCCACTTGTGAGATCCATACACATGACTTAATAGGACTGATAGAATACTGATACCAACAAGTTGTAACTTCTTTTCCGAAAGATCATTCAAAAAGAACTCTATGATTAAGCATGATTGGCCTAGAGAAATTCTAGGATGGGTGACCGACCGGGAAGTGGGTACTGGGTGCACACGAGTGAGGACAAAGTGCGCATAAAAGACTAGTGTTGGTATGTGGAGCCAGTCTAGATATTCTATTAAGATGCCAGGAGTGACACCCTCGAGGCCTAGTGGACAGGATGTTACAAGTGGTATCATAGCCGACCCTCGCGGTTATACAGGTGTGCGGATCAGTGGCGGGACATGTGGAGCATGGCGCGTGTGGCCCAGAGTGGACACGGCATGGCACATGTGCCGACACTAGACGCACACACGTGTGCTAAGAGGGAATGTTCCTAGGGTGTGCTTGATCAATGAGGGCATCGATCTTCTAAAGGGTGGGTGTATGTGAGATCCATACACATGGCTTAATAGGATTGATAGGATACTCATACCAACAAGTTGCAACTTATTTTTCGGAAGCTCATTCAAAAAGAACTCTAAGTTTAAGCGTGCTTGGCCTAGAGCAATTCTAGGATGGGTGACCGATCAGGAAGTGGGTACCGGGTGTGCACGAGTGAGGACAAAGTGCACAGAAAATACTAGTGTTGGTCTGTGGAGCCAGTCTAGATATCTTATTAAGCTGCTAGGAGTGACACCCCCGGGGCCTAGTGGATGGGGTGTTACAACACTTGTGGCGCCGGGATTGTCGTGCAAGGACTAGGGATGACTTGCGAGGAGCTTCACGACCTTAAGGTTGGTGCGAGTATGACTACATCATCCATGTTGCGCATGAATGTTAAATGTTTTCGGTCTACAAGGGTATGTTATCAAAGCCTCTCTCCGTTACAGCAATTACTCCTAGATAGACCTTGGGCATATTGGTGTTACACTAGTTAGGATTTTTTGTTTTCTGCTACGAACACCTTCACTAAGGCCACCACCCTAGGGCTATCGCCCATCACAGGGGGACTACCACCGCTGCCCGTGGCTGCTGCCATGGCTTCCATGGTCTTCATCTCATCCATAGGGCTCATCCTCTTCATCAACATCATCATCAAGCCTCTGTTCCTCATGGCCATGTGTAAGTAAAACCCTGTGTAGGTGTGGGGTGTAAGGCAATTGGATGAGATCCTTTATGTAATAATGACTATCTATCATAATTTGAGGTGTCTATCTTGTGGATGTTTAAGTTTGATTGTTAATGCAATTTTGCTTTGCATAATGCTTGTTACTAGGGCCCGAGTAATATGATCTCAGTACTGAATGTTTATTGCCCCATCATTTATATTAATTTGGTGCTTACCTCCAAGCTGTATTTCATGTTATAGTGCTGAACCTGCAAACCCTATAATGACACCTTGGGAAAAACAAGGGGAGATATTATAATCTGAGGAGTTCATGTGTTCATGGAGTTTTAAAACGTTGTTCCAGGCTACTAGAAAATGTAGACCTTAATTACCCAAAGTTCTAGGTTGTCCCTAGTGAAATGGCCTTCGGGGTCCATGGAGGAGTGCAAGGAGTAGTGGAGAGTGCCAAGGAAGCGGCAATGGCAAGAAATTGCGGAGAAGACGAACAATGGTGCACAAATATGAGAGGAAGAAGAAGAACGTATGCACCAACCTTTTTACAAACCTAGGCATGGGGAACCACCCTCCGTATCCCTCTCTCTGTAGTAACTGTCACGCCTTCCAAATGACATTCACTCCACCCTATGCCACTAGTGCTTTCACCTTTTGCGGGGAACAAGACAACGTCCCATCATGCGTAAGAACCCACATGACTATCTACATCTGGGCACGCAAGCGACTCGAAGCAGACATGTAACAATGATAACTTGACATATGACATAGCCCCCACTTTGACTGAGCATAGGCCCAATAACCAACAAACTGACCCGCTGGTCTATGCTTGGGGCTACCGTTGGCCCCTTGGAAACCATGGTCCCCATAGACTCAGGAAGCGTGGGCTGCTACTGTTTTCCTACTACAAAGGAGAGCGTTGAGACATACATGATCTATATCTACAAGGTGTTCAAGTAGGTGCATTCGGAGAAAATTCGAACACTCTCTAACAACGCGTGGGCCTGCCCATGTGGGGGCACTTGTGAACTCACTATGACCACCCCTGAGAACGTAATATTAGCAGTGCCGTGGCCGTGTTCTCCCGGGAACAGAACACCAGCCATGACATGACAGTGGTCGGCGTGGGCATCCTATGACGAGACATTCAAGATTACAACACTTTATCCATGCAATTAGGAAAACCATGATGCCTTACCGTTGTGTTCATGATTCTACTACACTTGAATGGTACTGTGGAAGGGACAGACACCATACCCTGCCACGACGAATCATTGTTCCTATGACATGGAGCAGTGGCGGCTTTACTCCCATCGGTACCGACGAGACATGCGTGATGTGCACCATCAAGGAGGGATAACTCCCCCATACCACTAAAGTCAGCGAAGGACGTAGTCTAGTGTGAATGAGCCACACTATGTACAGTGCAACTCATGCGGTGACCCCTTGCAAGTATAAAGGAGGCCCATGGCTACTTACAAAAGGGTTCAAACATTTAAATCTCACCTTCTCTCGTTGTCTAGGCCTGGTGAAAGGGCATTTCCTGCTTTAATGATGTTTTGGTGTTTGTTGTCAACACAAGTTAGTTTTTACCATGTGCTAAGTATTGCAGGTTCATCCGTGTAAAGGCACAAGACAGTGTTCTAGTATTCAAAGGATAAGGGTTCAAATTTTAATGAAGAAAAGGTGCCTAGATGGAAGCTTCGGTCTACCACCTCCCCTGAGTCCGGAGACTCCGGGGTCCAGGCCTGGAGACTCCGGGATCTTGGAACGGAGACTCTGGCCTGGTCTCTGGGCTAGTCTCCTCCCCCCTGGGATACTCTGTGTGTCCCCCCCAGGAGTTGGGTCCAGAGTCGTACGCCACACCGGAGACTCCAGGGCAGGAGCCCAGAGACTCCGGTCCTGTCTCTGGCCTTGACTCCAAGGTGGCTCGAAAAGTGTTCAATATCCCCCACCAGAGTCCTACCCGGAGTCCAGCACCCCCCAGAGACTCCGGCCATGCCCGGAGACTCTGGCCCTGAAGGCCGGAGACTCCGGGGTTAGTGATGGAGTAACGACTCTTTTTTCAGGGGCAATATGTACCCCCTCCTTCTCCAAGTGAAGGATGCATCTTCTACTCTCTCTCCTCTATTAATTCCGAGCTCCAACCTCCTATATATCCCTCTCTAGCCACTCAAACTTGATGCCCCTTGGGGATTTGAGGAAAGAGACCTAGACCTAGCTTTCCACCAAAGGATTTGTCTTTCCCCACCATTTGTGTAAGTTGTTGTTGCTCTAGGGTTTGAGGAAACCCTAACTTGAAGAAGTCGCCCTCCATAGCTCATCCTCATGTGTAAGAGCTTCGAGGTCATCTTGGGAGCCTCCAATTCAGTTGTGGAGAAGTGCCCCGAGGTTTTGTACAAGGTTTTGGTCGCCACCTTCAAGGTCACCACATAGTGGATCGTGTGCTTGCCGCAAGGCGGGTGCGTGGGAGTATAGGGTGAGCCTTAGTGGCGCCGGTGGTCTTAGTACCACCCACCCCTCCAACAGATACGTACTTCCCCATCGGTGATTTGTATCCTTTACTCTTTATTATTGTTGCTTGCTTGCTTGACATATAGGTTCCCGCACTTAGTTGCATATCTAGAGAACTTACTTTGTGTCAAGCCTTAATTTGAAAAGAAGCAAAAAATTGAGTAGCGCCTATTCACCCCCTCTAGTCGCTTATATAGATCTTTCAATTGGTATCAGAGCAAGGTGCTCTTCTTTGGCTTAACTGCCTAAGAGAAGTATGAGCGAAGTAAAGGGGAGTGAAATCCCTCCTAATGAAAACCCCATCACTAAGAGTGAGCTTACCGCATCTATGGATACACTTCGACAAGAGATGAAAGACTTGCTTGAATAATATCTTTGTAAAAAGGAAGTTGTGGTTGCCAACACCATTGATAATCAATCAAGTGGCTCCAAACCGGTGGAATATCCCCTCAAGGAATCTCCCATCGGTGATGGTGGAAACAAGGATAAAAGTAACACCATGGGAAACATGCCTCCACCCCTAGCTATAATAATGCCCCTCTCCCAATGCCACATATAAATCATCGTGGTCCACCACCTAAGCTTGATGTATCTAATTTAGGCAATTGGTAATATCTAATGCGCTCCCACTTTAAAAGTTCTAGTGTTCATATTTGGAAGGTTGTGGAGTTCGGCTTCTATCCGGGCAACCCCTACAACATGACACCCACCGAGGAAATCAACAATCAACTCAATGCCACCGCCATGTCCATTCTCGAAGATGTTTTGACTCATGAGCAAATGACTCACATTCGCTCTCATGACACTGCCAAGGAAGCTTGGAATGCTCTTCAAAGAGTCTATCTTGGCAATGAAAGCATTCAAAATCCAAGTTTGAAGAAATGCATTATGAAGCCAATGCCTTCGTTGGAAAGGAAGATGAGACTTCTTAAGACCTCTATCGAAGGGTCACTGCCCTTTCGATTAGAATGATTGACCATGGTAGTAGGGACGTGGATGATAAGTGGATCAAGCGCAAGTTCATGCAAGCCATCTTGCCCTTCCATATAGAAATGGCCAACAATATTCGTTCAAGAGCGGACTTCTATGCCATGTCCTCCAATTAAGTGCTAAATGAGTTTGTAGCTCTTGGAATCATGAACAAGACCACCGATGGTGCTCTCGATCATGCTCAGAGAATGGATTCTCCAACTCTTGCTTTGAAGGCCAAGGCTCATGTCTATGAAGAAGAAGTTGATTCGTTGGGCAAGTGTGCTCTTCATAGAAGGAGATGACGAAGACATCAAGTGTGATCTTCATGAGCAATTGGCGTTAGTCTCAAGAAGGTTTTGGAAGAACCAAGGGAAGGGTAATCCATCAAGGACTACCACAACTAGCTCGATACCCAACTTGAGATCATGTTACAATTGTGGAGAAACCAACCAATTCATTGCCGAGTCCCCATATGAGAAGAGACAAGACCATGGAGGAAGGCTCATTTTGAAATCCAAGTTCAAGCCCACTCCAAACAAGACTTAGTCAAGAAAGTCCAAAACAAGAACTTCGGAAACAAGAACTACCCCAACAAGGAGCCACAAAAATATGTGTTGGTGGTCCGTGAAGAATATGAAGAGAACAATGAGAATTATAGTGATGAAGAAGATGATGGAGAGATTGTGGGCATGGCCTCCATTGCCACAATTGCCACCACTTCTGCTACTACTACCACAACCTCTTCACCAACATCTCTCTTCGACTCTTTCAATGAGAACAAGCGCGTCACCAAGCCTACATGTCTAGTGGCTACTACTACATCAACCTCCTCACCGACATCCCTCTTTGACTCTCCAAATGAGGACAAGCTCGTCACCAACCCCACATGTCTCATGGCTAAAGCATCCACGATAACTCCTCCACCCACTATTCCTCCTTATATTGATGCATTGTCATATGATGATGAAATGAGTCTCAAGATTAAGAAGGAAGTAGTGGAATCCACTAGTTGCTTGGATAACTTGGTAGGTGAAGCCAAGGTATGTGTTGAGGCTCTATTGAGTCAACTTGGTGAAGCTCGTTATATCATTGACGAGAGGGATGACTCCATCTCGGAGATGTTTGGGCATGCTCGAGAGGCCGCGATGGAAATTGCCGCCTTAACCGATTCTCTTGAGGAAGAGAAAAGTAAAAGAGTTACTCTAGAAGAGACGTATAGTTCTCATGAAGAATCCTTTAACTTGAATATCTAATGTTCTTACTCTATCTAATGTTCTTAAAAAGGAAAATCTCGAGTTTGGTGTTGGTCATGATAGACTAAATGAAAGGTTTGAGAACTCAAGAAGGAACACGAGGCCTTATTGAGAAAATTCTCTACTCTTTAAAGTCACATGAACAACTTCAAACTCAAGTAACAAAAGATGTTTCAACCATGTCAACTAGTATTGCTTCATGTTATACTAACCCATGTTGTGAGCATGGAGATCTTCTCAAGGAGAACAAGAAGTTGGAAGCTACAATTGAGAAAGGCCTTGTCTCATGCATTAAAGGTGAGAAAAGTGTAAATTCCCTTTGAGTAATCAAAGGGACAATGTGACTAAGGAAGGACTTGGGTTTGCATCCAATTCAAAGAAGAAGAACAAGGGTAAGAAGAAGAAGAACTTGCCCTCTCCCCCTTCCAAAATGATTACATTTGTGAAGGAGGGGGAGATGGCAAAAGAGAAGGAACCAAGTGTCATTAGTAATGGTGATGAACCTAAAAACAAGCATTGATATTTTGTAGGGATATGCTTACGGTGGAAGAAAATGGATGGTTGATAGTGGTGCACAAGTCATATAACCAGAAGAAAAGAGATGCTTGATGAGACAAAACCTAATACTACCAATATGTGTTTCACTTATGGAGATGGATCAACCTCTAAGGTATTGGTTTTGGGTAAGGTAGTGGTCACACTAGATATATCCATTGTGGACATTATGCGTGTCAAAACCCTTTCATACAATTTACTTTCTGTTCATCAACTCACGCTTATGGGCTTTAATGCCTACTTTACCTCGAAGGTTGTGGTTCTCATGTGGAGCAAGACTCTCCCTATAGCCTTTGTTGGGTATGCCTAGAACGGTTTGTATGTGGTAGATTTTGATAAGAAACCCACACCTACCACGACTTGTCTAATGGCTAAAGGTGATGTGGGATGGCTTTGGCATCACTGTCTTGCCCACGTCAACATGAGGTCTTTGCAAATCCTCCATACGGGAGGCCACATCCTTGGTTTAAAAGATAATGTGCATTTTGTCAAATATCGTTTGTGTAGGGCATGCATTGAAGGGAAGCTCCATGAGACGACACATCCCCCAACTACGACCGTCTATTGCGATGGGATCTTGGAGCTCCTTCACATGGATCTCTTTGGTCCTCCATCCTTTGATAGCCTTGTGGGAAGAAGTATTGTTTGGTTATTGTTGATGACTACTCAAGATACACATTGGTATATTTCTTCAAGAAGAGTGAGACTCAACAAACCATCATCAACTTTACCAATGAAGTGCAACATCAACATAACAAGAATATCTTGGCCATAAGAAGTGACAATGGTACCGAGTTCAAGAACTACACCTTAGATGAGTTTCTTGGTGATGAGGGGATCAAGCATCAATACTCCGCTCCATATACCCCTCAACAAAATGGTGTGACAGAAAGGAAGAACTATACTCTAATGGATATGGCAAGAACCATGATTGCGGAGTTCAAGTCTCCATATAACTTTTGGTCCGAAGCTATCTCAAATGCATGTCATATTGCCAACCAGGTTTATCTTCGCAAGCATTTGGATATGACTCCATATGAGATCCTCACCGGCAAGAAGCCAAGTATCTACTACCTTCGGGTGTTTGGGTGCAAGTGCTATATTCTCAAGAAAGGTAACCGATTATCTAAATTCGAGACTCGTACTATTGAAGGTATCTTTGTTGGCTATGCATCAGACTCTCACGCCTATAGGATCTATAACAAGTCCACTGGGCAAGTTATGGTATCCTCTAATGTGAAGTTCGATGAGCATAATGGCTCCCAAGTGGGGAAAATTGATCTCGGTGATGTAGGTGATGAAATTCCTCCTCAAGCCATAAGAAGAATGGGTGTGGGATTTTTATGCCCCATTAAGGAACCCCTTGTGGTGGAAGGAGAAGGACAATGCTCTACTCAAGTGGAGCCCTAGCCTACACTAGATCTACATTAACCCCATAGCCACCAAGATGCCATTGTTGAAGAGATAGCTCCTGATCAAGATCAAGCTCAAGTAAATGATGGGTGTTCTTCACCCCATAATGACCAAGGTTAAGCTCATGAGGACGGACAAAGCCCAAATGTCGAGAAATCTCAAGAAAAGGAGCAAGCTCAATTTCAAGGTCAAGATAAGGATCAAAATAGTGGTGATGACCAAGTATCTTCTCAAGAATCCATTGAGGAAGCTCATGCTCATCGTGAAGCAAGGAGGACCGCAAAGCTCATCCGTGAAGGAATTACTGTTGAAAATGTTGTTGGTGATCTTGAAAGGGGCATTTCTACTCGTAATCAAGTGTCTAACTTTGTTGGCCACAATAGTTTCATTTCTTGTGTAGAGCCCCAAAAGATGTATGAAGCGCTTGAAGACCCGGATTGGCTTGATGCCATGCATGAAGAACTTCACAACTTTGAGCGCAACAAAGTGTGGTCATTGGTGGAGAGATACAAGGAGTGCCATAATTTCATTGGAACAAAGTGGATCTTCAAGAACAATCAAGATGCAAATGGGATGGTCATTCGCAACAAGGCAAGATTGGTGGCTCAAGGCTTCTCCCAAGACGAGGTATCGACTACGGTGAAACTTTTGCCCCATTTCCTGTCTTGAATCCATTCATATGTTTCTTGCATATGCATCTCATCATAACTTTAAGTTACAAAAAATGGATGTTAAAAGTGCATTTCTCAATGGTCCCTTAAATGAGTTGGTGTATGTCAAGAAACCTCCGGGTTTTGAGGACCCCAAGTTTCCAAGCCACGTCTACAAACTTGATAAGGCAATCCATGGACTTAAACAAGCTCCACATGCGTGGTATGAGCACCTTAGAAAGTTGTTGATAGACCCTGGTTTCCAAGTTGGGCTAATCGACCCCACTCTTTTTACCAAGAGAGTTGGAGGAATTCATATGTCAAATTTATGTTGATGATATTATATTTTGTTCTCCTAACAAAGCTTTAAATGATGTCTTTTCTAAGCTAATGACCAATGAGTTTGAAATCTCTATGATGGGGAATTGCAATTATTTCTTAGTTTTGAAGTGAAGTAAGAGATTGGAGGTATCTTCATTAATCTAGCCAAATACTCAAGATATGCTCAAGAGGTTCAAGTTGACGGATTTAAATGGATCCAGGACTCCCATGCCTCTCAAGTGTGATCTCACTCTTGATACTAAGAGTAAAGATGTGGATCAAAAGGTATATTGATCTATGATTGGTTCTTTGCTTTATCTTTGTGCATCTAGACCGAATATCATGTTGAGTGTGGGTATTTGTGCACGGTTTCAAGCCGCCCCAAAATAAATCCACCTTTTGGCGGTCAAGCGAATCTTTCGATATTTAGTTGATACCCCAAACTTTGGCTTATGGTATCCCAAGGGATCAAGCTTTGTTCTTCATGGTTTCATGGATTCGTATTGGGCGCGAGACAAAGTTGGAAGGAAATCAACCTCCGGGGCTTGCCAATTCCTTGGTAGGTCTTTGGTGTGTTGGTCATCAAAGAAACAAAATTGTGTCACTTTGTCTTCCGCCGAAGCCGAGTATATTGTGGCCACTAGTTGTTATACACAATTTTTATGGATGAGGCAAACTTTAAAGGATTACGGTGTCACTTGTGACAAAGTGCCTCTTCTTTGTGATAATGTAAGTACAATCAAGATTGCCTACAACCTGGTGCAACACACAAGAACGAAGCATATTGGTATTCACCATCACTTCACCCAGGAGCATGTGAACAATGGAGATATCGACCTCTCATATGTGAGCACCGAGAAGAATCTAGCGGATCTACTGTGGTGACCCAACATACCACTGCATGTGTAGAACACTATAGTTGTTGATATGACATTCACAGAACACCGTTCCGTAAATATCACACCCCTCAGTGTGGTACAACAGAAACATTGCGGGTCCATATTACAACATACACACTTCATTATTACAAACCAATAGTTCTCAAACTTTAAGCATTATGAAATTACAAACCAAACTTAAGTAGTTTCAGCGGAAGATATAAAATCCAAACTCATACTTCAAATTGAGCTCAGCAACTTATTCTATGTAGTTCCTGCTGCTCGGCTCAATTGGTTTACTAATAACTAAGGCAACTACACATACTCGTTGCCCTCCACTCCATAGCGTATCTCATAGTCCACCCCTTCAACTCCTCTGGATAGGTCTAGTTCTTCGTAATAGACATTCTCTTGTCCATCAGTAACATACATCGAAGTGTCTTCTGGATTCTTAGAGGCTAAGCATGGGTTCAAAGGAAAGAGTGAGTAACAGCGTTACCCAGCAAGTTCATTATTGCAAGGTGGGAAGTTTGATGCTCTATCTACCACCTCGGATGATACGTCCTTGGTACTATGTAATTTTCGTAAACATTTCTTCAAAGATTGATTTTATTATAAAAAACTATGCCCATCAGCCTTCACATGTTGACCAAAACTTCATGGAATTCCTTTCCTGCCACGTTCGTAGCTCCTTCCTGGAACAGGGAGTAACATGTCACAATTCTTACACTCTGCAGAGGTGCGTTGCTTTACCCATGAGAGACCAACTCCTTGTTGCACAACCGGGTGTACTTTCCCGTCCACAATTCCATGATGTGGGGCCCAGTAGGTGATCCAAGCCAATCACTGCCCTCTCCGCGACCCCATATGTCTGCACGATCCTACGGGGCTGACTACACCTCTGTTAAGCCTCCAACTAGGGCAAGCTAAAACCCTGGTGAGTTCCTGAATACTCTATGAAATGGTGATGCCCCTGGCAAGCTCCCTAAAAGGCCTGACTATACCTCCGACAACCACTCATAAATAATCTAGACACCAAAATCGTGGGGCCTAAGGGTGCCCACCCATATGTTGGATCCATACCAGGAATCCCAACGTCATGATAAGGTCATCTTGCCTCCATATGAAAGGAAGAAGATACAACTGACTTCTCTATCCCATTCCAAATCTCATGGTTAACGCGTATTATACGGCGCTATAATCACTAATGTCATGGGTTGTTAAGCCTATGTGACTTATGCAATTGGAACCCTAAGATCTATTGCTGATCTTTATCATCACTTAGGATGATAACTACATCTTATTTATTAGAGAAGATAACATTTTCTTTCTCCAGATCATAGATGATAACACACAATTTGCAATATCTTTGATAAAGACTCTTCAAAGGACATGAGCAAGTTATGAACTTGCCTTGTGACTACAAGGTAGTGAAGTCGGATGCTTCCACCTGACCTTGAGCTCCGGTTTCTACAAAGAACCATTATTGCCCGATAAGGACAATATTTAAAGAAGCAATATGTAATGCATAGTAATATCATGCAATGATTTATTATCTGCTTCCTTGCATGTTTTACCCTCTTAGTAAAAAGTTTACTATTTTTCTTTGATTAATAAAAATAAAAGTATTACTAAAAACATGAACTTACTTATTTCTTTCTCTTTTAAATATTTACTAACATACCTTTAAGGAAATAAGACTTAATTTGTATCACACTGAATTTACTTTTCAAAAATACAAACTAATATTTTTCTATAATAGTATATTCATTTAGGATCTTAAAAGTGAATTTTATTCAATTTTAAGTGTTTCATATATTTTTATAAAATTCAACAGTAACTGGTATCCTATTAATAATAGCCCTAAATTTTAGTTGTCAAAAATTCTATTGATTATTTTTACTCAATAGAAAATATTTTTGTGAGTTCATAGATATGTTATTTGTATTTTTAAGATTTTTATTTATTTAGCTAGAGTTGTTTGTATTTCAGGGGCACATTTGTAATTATTTATTTTTAAATAACCCTATTAACATATGGGCCTGGCCCACTAGGCTGGCCCGACCCAACCTAACCTAGCCCACTCGGCCCAGTTAAGCCACTAGGGTAGTACTAGGCTGCCCACAGGCTCAGTACCCCCACGTACTCACACTCCTCTCCCCTCTCTCTCTCTTGCTCACACAGTCATCTTCTCCACTCACTGCCATCGCCGTGCACAAATTCGGCCAGGTCCGGCCGCTGTTGCCGTTGCCACGGTTCTGGATGCCTAAGTCGATGATGCCGCTCCATTTTGTCCAAGCAGATCCACTGTTGGTGCTCTTTCCTGGCCGCGCTAACCCCTACCGGAAACTAGGGTTAGGGTTTGGCCGCCCTGGAGCATCAGCGATGGTGCACCAGGATTTCTCACGGTGTACTCCCTTCTTCTCCGGCGGTTCTGACGTGTTGTAGGCACGGGTTGCAGCGCCCCTTCGGGGTGCTCCCCGTGCCACCGCTTCCGCTCCGCCGTCGGCCATTCCTCTGCTTCCTCTTCAATTATTTTTGCGAGGACCTTGAGTAAGTCTGACTACTCCCCCTTATGTGCTCCTCTCTTGTGCTCTAGCTACTTCCTAGGCATGACGAACACGAGTAATTCCCCTGTCTAGGGTTCATACCTTGATGCCATGTTTATCTAAGGCAGTTATCTTGTTGGATCTAGCTGTGTATAACTCACTGTTATGCAGTGATGTTCATGGTTGATAGTTGTTTCTATCAGTAGTCTATTAACTGAACTTTACTTATTATCATGTATGATAGCTGTGATCTGATTGAGAGCTCTCTGGTTCTTGTTGATATACTTTGGTATGAAAGAATTGTAGTTGGATATTTACTCCAATTACCCTCTGATACTTTCCTATTACAATATGCAGATCTATAAGCTATGATTCCTAATTGTCGTGTTTAGGAAAATGATTAGATTTCTATTGCAGTATTGGATTATGGAAGCCTTGGCAGAAACCACTTGGTTAAGATAAGCTCTTGTGATACCCTCTATGGAGTGGCACACAGGCTTTGTCTCAGAACTGGGTTGTTTTTTATTCATGTTCTATTGTACCTGAGAGTTACAGATCCTTCTATTAAATAAGTTAGCTTGTGATGCTGGTCTGAGGCAAAACCACAGAAAAGTAGCCATATGTACCTGCTGCTTTACTTCTTTGATGATCTGTGATGGATAGGTTGTTATAAGAAGATTAAGGTGGATCCTTACTATTTAAGATAAGGTCTTAAGATATGTCATTTCTGTGGTGCTACCATCCATAGGATGCGCCCAGAAATGTTTATCCAAGATGCTTGTGTATCTAGTTATAAAACTAGAGATTCCTCTCCAAGATCAGTGATGCAAAAGCTGAGATCTTGGTAGTAGCTAGTAAATATTTATCATTTGCCTTTTTATCCTTCTTCTAGGATGGATGTACACCTCACTTGGGTGTTTTTCTGAGAAGATCAAATAAACAACACATGCTCCATTGACTCTATGATGACTTGATCATGTGGTGGTGTTATTTGTACTCACCAAATTACTTGATGGTTGATGAGGTTGTGGTGTTGCTTGCTGGCTTGCTCTAGCTCTGCACCTCCTGGTGCTGCTCCTGTGATTTTTTGCTTGACCTTTCTATCCACCTTCTCCACCCCCTCCTTATGTTACCATCTTGTGAAGAACTGGTGGTTGATTTGGGTAATCTGGTGGAGTATTTGGCTATGGTTTCGACAAGCTCAATAAGTTGTGAGTGTTTGCTTGAGAAAGAGAAGTGAGTTCATGTATTGTGCTTCGACTGGTGCTCTGTGTGAGTGCTTGTACTACTGCAATTAGCTTGACAGCACACTCCATGTAGCTAGTTGACTAAGCTGTGTGTCTGTGTGAGATGTGCATGTGGATCAGCTCAAGTAACTTGGCTTTTACTATTACCTGTTTACTTGTTGATAGCCTGTGAAACTTACTTCTATCCACTTGGCTCTACTGTAGTCTCTGACTATTTACTGAAAGAACAGATACTTCACCATTGGTGAAACTTGCCCCTTTATTTACTCAATGATGTAATATGAATAGTGCATCTCACTGTTCACCACTGAGAGTAAAACTATGTAACTAAACCCTTATTTTCCTTCTAGTTGTTTATCTTATTTGCAGGAACAAGATTTGGACATACAAGATTTAGTATAGGAGTAGATAGGTAGTATAGGTTTTAATTGTAACCTTCTTTGTATTCTTTTTGTAAAAGATCTTGTAAAGATATTATTACAAGTTAATAAAGCTTAATTTCCGTTCTTTGTAATCTTATACTTTTGATGTATTTATCATCAGTTGTAACCTTATTATGAAATAAAGAAATACGAATTTATTTCTTATTTTATTTTCCTTGACTTTAATCCTTATTGTTGATTACTACTTCTATACTATAATCAAACAATGTTAATAAGGTTTTCTTTTGGAAAACCCTTCAATGTTAATAACTTCTAATATTCAAGTATTTTCAAATTGATTTGAATTTCAAATTTGAAATCAAAGTAATTTCCCCAAAATCTTAATACTGCCTAAAGGTCATGTAAAAATTCATAGCAATCACTAAGCAAGAGCTATTCCTACCTCCAGTTAGCGAAAGAAACTCTGATCCCTTTAGTGTTTTGTTTGGCGAAAACTTTACCCTGGTTTTATAGATGCATGCATGCACAAACTTATATTCCTATTTCTACCCTTCGTTGAATCCTAATGCTGGGATGTTACATCTACTCACCAAGCCCCTTGATGAGAAGAGATTCCGAGAGTTAAGGCATGAGCTAAATATCATTGATTCGAGCAATGTGGCTTGAGACCATGCACCCATACCCATGCATTCATATGTTATCCTATCTAGATGTAGGCATGGACATAGGGGGAGTGCGATCCTAATTGATTGGGCTATCCTTCCGCCCATTATGCCCAAAGTAAGAAAATCATCCTCTTTATATCATTTTGTGATATATGAGCTTCAATGACAAGTTTTGGTAATGGACCCAAGATATATCTTCACGGTGCTAAGCCAAGTACACTCAAACATGGTGGCCCCAGCCACCGACCCACACATTGGTGTGTATCTAGATGTTCTTTGCATCCTTGGTGGTTCGTTTTATATTATGGTTGTTTATGTCTTCCTTGGCACTTCACCTAGTTGCTTTGTGCCATTTTCCCATGTTTTTGCATGTCCTGCTTGAAACTGGCATTTCCTGGCGGTGGAGGCCAGAGACTCTGGGGTCTGACCCTAGAGACTCCGGCCCTTGGGCCCGGAGACTCCTGCCTGGCGGTTTCTCGAATGATTTGATTAGAAAGTCGGGGTGGGGGTAACTTCCAGTTACTCCTCTCCACCCACAACTCCCTTCTCATCACACCCACACGCTCCCTCCTCCGCTCGTCACCGCCGGGGCCTTCCTCCGCCACAGATCTGTCACTACCGCCGGCTACCTCCTTCCCCCCGCTGTTGGACTCTCTCCCCATCAACAGGGATCCTTCTCCATGGATCAAGGTGCCCCCTCCTCCCTCAATCTCTTCCTAAAAAAATATGAAATAGTGCTAGGAGGAACTAGACACTTTTTTGATATAGTAGAAGCGAGTCAGTGTCAGAATTCCAGAAATTCGTCTCTAACAGGGATCGAACTCCGATCGTTGGGATGCACCAACTTCGGCCCAACCACTAGGTTATTGCCTCGTTCTCCTCATTCTCTTCCTAGGATTTCCCCTAGATGAGTATGCATTTTGGGACCCCTTCTCCATGGCGTTTGGTATCTTTTTTGCTGCAATATCGTTAATCTTGAGGTTTGAGAACCCGATCTATTGCTAGATGAAGTCCCTCCTCATTTCCATCTCTCGCCATGTTTCCAGGCTGGAGACTCCAGTCACCACGACCGGAGACTCCGGTGGCCCGGAGACTCCGGCCCTGGCCAGAAACTCTAGGATAGAGACCGGAGACTCCGGGGGTTTTCCTTTGTTTGTGGTCTGGTTCTCATACTTCTTCCACCATATGATTCCAGGACTTGCAAAACTCATTCCTCATTGTATTTTCGTGACTTCTTGCTTGTTTTTGCATGTGGTTCTGGTAGCTCTCGTCCTCGTCTCACCAAGTCCAAGACCCCGAACTATGGGCAATCCTCGCAAGATGCCCAGTCGGCAGCCGTATGACAGCCGTGAGGAACAAGCTATAAAGACCAAGGGAAAAAAGTACGGTGACCCAACATACAACTGCATGTGTAGTACACTATAGTCATTGACATGACATCCACAAAACACTGCTCTATAAATATCACGTCCCTCAGAGTGGTACAATAGAAACATTGCGGGTCCACATTACAAACATACACACTTCATTATTATTACAAACCAGAAGTTCCAAACTTCAAGTGTACAAAATTACAAACCAAACTTAAGTAGTTTTAGCGGAAGATATAAAGTTCAAAATCATAATCTGAATTGAGTTCAACAACTTATTTTATATAGTTTATGCTGCTCAACTCAATTGGTTTACTAATAACTAAGGCAACTACTCGGACTCGTTTCCCTCCACTCCATAGCATATTTCGTAATCCACCCCTTCAACTCCTCTGGGCAGGTCTGGCTCTTCGTAGTACACATCTTCTTGTCCTACAACTACGTACATCGAAGGGTCTTCTGGATTCTTAGAGTCTAAGCAGGGGTTCAAAGGAAAGAGTGAGTAACAACATTACCCATCAAGTTCATTATATGCAAAGTAGGAAGGTTTGTTGCTCTATCTACTACCTCGGACTATAAGTCCTTGGCAATATGCAGTTTTCATAAACATTTCTTCAAAGATTGATTTTATATCAAAAACTATGCCCATCAGCCTTCACAGGTTGACCAGAACTTCATGGAGTTCCTTTCCTGCCGCGTTCGTAGCTCCTTCCCGGAACAGGGAGTAACAAGTTACAGTTCTTACACTCTACAGAGGTGCGTTGCTTTACCCATGAGAGATCAACTGCTTGTTGCACAACCGGGCGTACTTTCCTGTCCACAATTCCGTGATGTGGGGCCCAGTAGGTGATCCAAGCCAATCACTGCCCTCTCCGCGACCCCATATGTCTGCACGATCCTCCGGGGCTAACTACACCTCCGTTAAGCCCCCTTTCGGGCAAGCTACAACCCTGATGAGTTCTCGGAGACTCTACAAGATGGTTATGCCCCTGACAAGGTCCATAAAATTCCGAATGTACCTCCGGCAGCCGCTCATAGACAATCTAGATACCAAAAACGTGGAGCCTAAGGGTGCCCACCCATATGCTGGATCCGCACAAGGAATTCACAGCGTCACGTTGAGGTCATCTTGCCTCCATATGAAAGGAAGAAGATACACCTGACTTCTCTGTCCCATTCCAAATCTCATGGTTAACGCGTAATATACGGCGCTAGAATCACTCATGTCATGGGTTGTTAATCCTATGGTGACTTGTGCACCTGGAACCTTAAGTTCCATTGCCAATCTTTATCATCACTTAGGATGATAACTACATCTTATTTATTAGAGAAGATAATATTTTCTTTCTCTAGATCATAGATGATAACACACAATTTGCAATATCTTTGATAAAAGACTCTTCAAAGGACATGAGCAAGTGATGAACTTGTCTTGTGACTGCAAGGTAGTGAAGTCGGATGCTTCCACCTAACCTTGAGCTCCGGTTTCTACAAAGAACCATTATTGCCTGGTAAGGACAATATTTAAAGAAGCAATATGCAATGCATAGTAATGTCATGCAAAGTTTATTATTTGTTTATTTGCATGTTTTACCCCCTTAATAAAAGTTTGTTATTTTCTTTATTTAAAAGAAAACTTTTATTACTTTAAGTCTTTGAATTTTTTTATAAATATTATATTTAGTATTTTTATAGAGACTAGTATTATTTAAAGAGTTGAAAATTGGATTTATTTAATTTTTATCTCTTTAAAATATTTTACTAAAATTCCTTTAAGGAAATAAGACTTTATTTTTATCACACTTGATTTACTTTTCAAAAATACCAACTAGTATTTTTCTATAATAGCATACCCTTTTGGAATTGTAAATATGAATTTTATTCAATTTTTATGTGATTGTATATTTTTATAAAATTCCAAAAGTAATATATACCTTAGTAATAATTTTAAAATTTAATTACCTAAAATTCCCTTTGTTATTTTTCTTAGATAGAGGACATTTTTGTGAGTCCAATAATATTTTATTTACATTTTAGGATTTGTATTTTATTTTTTGGAACTATTTAAGTTGTAGGGGTATTTTGGTAATTTGATAATTTAATTAACCTTTCTTTTTAAAACTGGACCTAGCCCATTGGGCTGGCCCAGCCCAGACCTGGCCCATCTGGGCTGGTCAAACCCTTTGCCATGAGGGGTACTAGACCACACCGGCCCAGTACGCACCCACACCTCTCTCGCCCCCCTCGTGTTCTTCCTCGACCTGTTGCGGCGTGGTGTCGCCGACACCGTTGCCGCTTGATTGTCACCGTCCTGGGCCTTCCCGGCCATCGCCGTGGGATATGGCGAGGTTGCGGACCCCGCTCCTTCGCCTGGTCCATTTCGATTTGGCTCTGGGGTTCTCTTTCGGTGAGGCTGGCTCCGTTCCAAACCCTAGGGTTTGGGTGCTGCCAGTGACGCCTTCGCCGCCGCTCCAGTGGTGTTGTGCAGTGCTCCTGTGTTGTTGTGGGGTGCTATTCATTCTCAATCGATGTTGTGGCCGCTGCCTCGTCTCGGTGCGGGTTGCAGCGCCCTTCGGGTGCTCCCCGTGCCGTCGTGCGCTCATCAGCCCCTCAGCTTCCTCTTCTAATCTACAACAAGGACCTTGAGTAAGTTCTTCTGCTTCCTCTTTGTACTCTCTCTATACTTCCCTTGCTGGCCACTAAATACTCCTAGAGAGAAATTCCCCATTAGGGTTATCTATTCTTTTAGGGTTTCACTCCTCTGTGTTGCTAACTGAGGATTCTGAGCTATTTAGGAATGTCTTTGGTGTTGATTCTGTGCTAATACATAGCCTACTGATGTCCTGGGAGTTACTAATATTTCTGTGAGATAAACTATTATCTTAGCCTTGCTACTGTCAGCATGCAAATGAAACTGTTGTGACTTTAATCTAGCCTATTATCTGATTAGTGATGATGGTTAACTAGTTTCAGTATTGTAACTGTGTATTTGGCTATCTGGAATTATCATTGAGGTCTCTGGTGATAGTTCTTCTCTATAAAAGAATGATTCCTAACTGATATATTCGGAAGATGATTAATTCTTCTTCTTAAATGACCTGGATTATGTAATCTTTGGGTAGGATTGACTTGGTTAGAACAAATCCTGGTGACACCTTCCTGGGACTGGTACACAGGGTTTGCTCTAACACTGGCTTAGGTCTACATATGCTCCAGAATGGCTTGCTGCTGAACTAAATTGAAAACTCCTGCTGTAAATGTTGTCTTATGATATTCAGTAACTATTTTATGCTTGTGATGCTGGTCTGAGGCATAGGAACTAGTTTCCAACCTTGCTGTCCCTCATAGATATGTTTTGGTATGGATACCAGTTACTTATGTTGGAATCCTTTTGATAAAATGATGGGTGAGTTTATATGGATCCCTAGGATCTATGGATTCTGGGGTGCTACTCTTTTAAGACATGTGCCCAGAATTCATATCCTTGGCTATGTTAAAATAGAATATGGAATATAGATTTATATCAGGATCATTGATGTTGGTCTGAGATCCTGGTTCAGTTTGTATAGTTTACTGATGGCTTTGGTATTCAAAATATCTCTATGATGGATTCACCCCACTTGGGTGATTTCTGAGAGGTTAAATATAGAACAACACATGACTGGTTATCTAGATAAGATAGTTAGATCATGTGAGGGTTTTATATTACTCGCCACTACAGTTGAGTGGTTGGTGTTGTTGCTGGTTGATCTGGTTGCTTGATCTTGCTAGCCTGCTTTGCTGGTTTGATCTTGTCCTTCACCCCTTGGTGCTGCTCATGCTTCTTCTTGATCCCGGAAGCTTGTCCTTGATTTTTCTGTCCACCTGCTCCACCCGTCCTTATGTCACCATCTGGTGAATGTTTGGATGATCAAGTGTCTATTTTTGGCTGGTGGTTTGCTTGCCTTTGGCCGGATTGGGATTCCCTAGTTTGGTGTTTGAGAAGGAGAGCGTGTTGTCTGTGGATGAGCTTTGGCTGAGTGCTCTGTTTGAGTGCTAGTAGTGTTGCTACTGTATTGACAACACACTGCATGCATTCTGTGACTAAGCTGTGTGCATGTGTGGCCTAGTCGTGTGGATCTGCTCATGAGAAACTACCTCCCCTGTTACCCCTTTACTATTTACTGTGTGGTGAAACTTGCATCTCATTGTTCACCACTAAGAGTAATACTTAACTAATTAACCCTTGTTTTTCTTTTAGTTGTTTTCTCTTATTTGCAGGAATAGGATCTAAAGACACAAGATTTAGTCTAGGACTAGACTAGTAGTATAGGTTTTAATTGTAATCTTCTTTTTTATTTTTATTCTTTTTGTAAAGAATCTTGTAAAGATTTATTATAAAGTAATAAAGTTGTGTTTCTATTCTCTGCAATATTATACTTGTGATGTATATATTACAATTTGCAATGTTGTAATGTAACTAGGAAATAAGAATTTATTTCTTATCTTATTTTCACTGTCTCAAATCTCTATTGTTGTTTACTATATCTATAAACAAGTCAATATTACTAACTTATAGTTTTCAAATACCTTCAAAAGGATTTAAATTTCAAACTTGAATTCAAAATAACTTCCCCAAAAACTCAATAATTCCCAAAGGTCATGTCAAAATTCATAGCAATCACTAACAAGAGCTACTCCTACCTCCAGTTAGGGAAAGAAACTCTTTAGGTTTTTTGTTTGGCAAAAAATTTACCCTGATTTTATAGATGCATGTATGCACAAACTTATATTCCTATTTCTACCCTTCGTTGGATCCTAATGATGGGATGTTACAGACTTCCCCCCTTAAATTAAACTTCGTCCCAAAGTTGGCGGATGAGTACCTGAATAATTCTGGATATGCTTCCCTCAAGTCATCCTCTTTCTCCCATGTGGCTTCCCGCTCTAGGTGATGTTCCCACTGTACCTTCCAGTATTTGATGGCTCTGTTTCTTAACCTTTTCCAGTTCTCCTCTAGAATCTTATAGGGTTTCTCGACATAAGTCAAATCTGCTTGTAACACAATCTCTTGATGTGTGATAGCATCATCGGGAACTTTAAGACATTTCCGGAGTTGTGATACATGAAAAACATTGTGAACTTGAGCTAACCTTTTTGGTAACTCGAGAGCGTACGCTATTGTTCTATTCTGACTCAGTATCTTGAATGGTCCAATATATCTTAGGCTTAGTTTTCCTTTGACTCCGAATCTCTTCACTCGCTTCATCGGACTTACTTTGAGATATACTATATCCCCCACTTCTGGATGCCACGATCTTCGACTTTGATCAACATAACTCTTCTATCAACTCCGAGTTATCTTCAATCGATCTTTAATGATATTGATGATATCTTGCTTTTCCCTAATATAGTCTGGTGCAAATTCTTTGCTACTACCAGGTTCATACCAGCATAGAGGTGATCTACATTTTCTTCCGTATAGTACTTGATACGGTGCTGCCTTCAGACTACTCTGATAGCTATTGTTGTATGAAATTTTTTCCAACGGTAGATGATCTTCCCACGAACCTTCAAAATCTAATGCACAAGCTCTAAGCATGTCCTCCAAGATTTGATTGGTCCTTTCTGTCTGGCCTCCAATTTCTGGATGAAAAGTTGTGCTGAAATCCAACTTTGAGCCAAGTGCTTCATGTAATTGTTTCCAAAATACTGATGTAAACACAGAACCTTTGTCTGATACAATGTTCTTGGGTACCCCGTGCTTACTCACAATCTCTTTGATATAGATTTCTACTAAATTTTCCGCATTATCCTTTTGGTTTACTGGAATAAAATGCGCACTCTTTGTGAGTCTATCCACAATCACCCATATCATATCCTTCCACTTCGGTGTCATGGGTAAGCCTGTGATAAAATCCATACCAATTTCTTCCCACTTCCATTCTGGAATTTCTAAAGGTTGTAATGGTCCTGCTGGACTTTGATGTTCTGCTTTTACCCTTTGGCAAGTATGACATTCAGAAACATATCTAGCAATATCTCTTTTCATACTATTCCACCAAAACAACTCTTTTAAATCCATGTACATCTTTGTACTTCCCGGATGTATAGAATATGGTGTTTCATGGGCTTCCCGAAGTATCACCTCTCGAATTGCTGGCACATCTGGTACACAAAGACGGTTTTGAAACCATAAAGATCCATAATCTCCTAGGTGAAAAGCTGATGTTTGACCTTGAGAGATTCTTCAAACTTCTTTAGCAATAAATGGATCTTCACCTTGATATCTAAAACTTTCATGCCGAAGATCACTACTTCGTTCTTCCATTACTCTTATGGTAGCTAGCCCTCCAAGAATTGTTGTACTTATAAATTGTATGTCCATCCTTTCCAAATCCATCTGTAGTTCTTTTGGCAGTTCTCTAGGTTGCGTATCAGTGCTTTTTCGACTTAAAGCATCTGCCACAACATTTGTTTTTCCAGGGGTATACTTGATTGCTAAACCATAGTCTTTAATTAACTCCAGCCAACGCTTCTGTCTCATATTTAATTCCTTTTGAGTGAAGAAATATTTGAGACTTTTGTGGTCAGTGTATAACTCACACCTTGCCCCATAGAGAAAATGCCTCCATCCTTTTAAAGCTAAGACTACTACTGCTAACTCTAAATCATGAGTTGGATAATTCACTTCATGTGGTTTTAGTTGTCAAGCAATTACCTTACGATCTTGTATAAGCACACAACCTAATCCTTCTTTGGATGCATCACAGTATACTGTGTAATCTTTTCCTGGTTCTAGAATTGCTAGGATTGGTACTGTAGTTAATCTGGTTTTCAACTCCTGAAAACTCGCTTCACACTTCTCATCCCATATGAATAGTGTGTTCTTTCGTAATAATTTAGTCATTGGTCTAGCTATCTTGGAAAAACCTTCTATGAATCTCTGATAATAACCAGCCACGCCTAAGAAACCTCAGATTTGCTTCACATTGGTTGGTGCCTTCCATTCCAGCACTGATTGAACTTTGGACGGATTTACAGCAATTCCATCCTTACTGATCACATGACCAAGAAACTCTACTTCATCCAACCAGAATTCACACTTGCTGAACTTAGCATAAAACTTATGTTCTCTAAGGATTTGCAATGCTATTCTCAAATGTTCTGCATGCTCTTCTTTATCCTTGGAGTATATCAGAATATCATCAATGAATACTATGACAAACTTGTCCAAGTAAGGCATGAAGATTTTGTTCATCAAATTCATGAATATTGCTGGTGTATTGGTCAAACCAAAAGGTACGACTAAATATCCATGATGTCCATACCTTAATACAAATGCGGTTTTTGGAACATCTTTAGGTTTAATTTTTAGCTCATGGTATCCTGATCTTAGATCAATCTTGGAGAATACTCCAGCTCCCTTGACTTGGTCAAATAGATCTTGGATCCTTGGTAATGGGTACTTGTTCTTGATGGTGACGTTGTTGAGATTTCTGTAATCCCCACACATTCTTCATCCTCCATCTCTTTTATATAAAAAAATTACTGGAGTTCCCCACGGAGATACACTCTCCTGAATAAATCCTTTCCTGGCTAACTCATCAGTTTGCTCCTTAAGCTCTTTTAATTCTTTTGGCCCCATCTTATATGGTGCTTGGGCGATTGGTGTTGTACCCAGTATCAGGTCAGTAGTGAACTCTATTTCCCGATCAGGTGGCATTCCTGGTAACTCTGCTGGAAAAACGTCTTGAAATTCCTTCACCACAGGAATATCTTCCAATTTGACCACCTTCATTGAGTTCAACTGCAGATCCACCATGATATGACTATGTTTATCTTCCTGATAGACTATCCTTCCTCCACTTGGAGACCTGATTGAAACGGTTTTCTCCTCACAATTGATCTGAGCTCCATAGTCCGTCATCCAATCCATTCCCAACACTACTGCTATTCCTTTTAATGGGATCACATAAAGATCCGCATAATAGGTTTGACCACATAATGAAATGACTTGGTTTACTTTAATGTTTCTAACTACCACGATCCCTCCGGCGGTAACTACGGTCATAGGTTTTTCTAACGGTGCCCTTCTAAATCTGAATTTATCACAAAATTCTTCAGATATGAAAGAAGTAGTTGCACCCGTATCAAATAAAATTTTTCCAGGATTTGTGAGAATATTGAGCGTACCTATCACCGCTTGGTTCAAGTTATCCACCCTCCTCTAGGGTTGCGCAATTCAGCTTTCCAGTCGGCCTACCTCTCTTGCCATTGTCATTTTTGGCATAGCTTCCACCTCTGTTAGACTATCCACCTCTTCCTCCACTGGCTTCTCCTCCACCCTTTGTGGGCCAACCACCGGGTGGTTTGTTTAGGAAATCAGGCTTAATATGACCCTTTTGTCCACAACCAAAACAAATAATCACTGGTTGCCTGCAATCCTTGCTAATATGTCCCATAAGTTTGCAATTGTGACATATGACATTCCTTCCAGGATTGAACTAACTTCCAGTGTTGTTGTTACTCTTGTTGTTGTTGTTGTTGTAGGGTCTATTTCTGGGTTTGAAATCCAAATTGGTTTTGGGTTTACTTGCTTGAATCCTCTTTGTTTCCTTCTTTGCTCTCTTCCTATGGTCCTCTTTGTTGGAGATATGCCCAAGAGGCAATAATAAAGTGGTTGTTATTATATCTTTATGCTTATGATAAATGTTTACATTCCATGCTATAATTGTATTATTAGGAAACACTAATACATGTGTGTTTTGTAAACATAGGAGAGTCCCTAGTAAGCCTCTTGTTGAACTAGCTTGTTGATTAATTGATGATCATGGTTTCCTGATCATGGACATTAGGATGTGATTAATAACAAGGTTATATCATTAGGAGAATGATGTGATGGACACACACCCATAGTAAGCATAGCATAAGATCAAGTCATTAAGTTCGTATTGCTGTAAGCTTTTAAATGCATAGTAACCTAATCCTTCGACCATGAGGTTATGTTAATCACCATCACCGGATGGGTACTTTGATGACATCAAACACCGCTTCGTAACTGGGTGGTTATAAAGGTGTCATTGGGTATTCTGAAAGTATGTGTTGAAGCGCATGGACCAAGATTGGGATTTGTCCATCCATATGACGGATAGATATGCTCTGGGCCCTCTCGGTGGAATGTCATCTAGTTAGCTTGCAAGCATGTGACTAGGTCACAAGGGATGACATATCACGGAACAAGTAAAGAGTACTTATCAGTAACGAGGTAGAACTAGGTATGGAGATACCGACGATCAAACCTCGGATAAGTATAGTATCGCGAGACAAAGGGAATTGGTTTCGTATGTAAGTGGTTCAATCGATCGTGAAGTCATCGTTGAGTATGTGGGAGCCATTATGGATCTCCAGGTCCCGCTGATGGTTATTGATAGGAGATGTGTCTCTGTCATGTCTGCATATTCACGAACCGTAGGGTGACACACTTAAGGTTCGAAGTTGTTTTAAGTAGATATAGAATATGCGTTGGAGACGGAATGTTGTTCGGAGTCTCGGAATGGATCCGGGACATCACGAGGAGATCCGGAATGGTCCGGAGAATAAGATTCATATATTGGGGATCATTTTCTGAGTTAGGAAATGTTCCAGAGTATTTGTATGAGGGTTCTAGAAGGTTTCGGAATGTTCCGGAAGGTTCTGGAAGGTTTCTTGGAGTTTGCTTGAAAACCAAGGAAGGGATCAAGGAGTCCTGGTGGGTCAAGACTAGGAGTCGTGGGGGAGGAGGACTCCTCCCCCCACTCCCCAATCCGCCGGCCTAGAGGAAGGGGAGTCCTACAAGGACTCCCCCTCCCATGGCACCTCACCCCCCTTAAATAGAGGGGCAGGGGTGCCCCCTCCACCCCTGCTCCATAACTCCCAATCTCCGCCACCTCTCTCCTCCTCCTTTCTTCTGCACAGGCATAGGCGAAGCCCTGCAGAATTCTCTACTCCACCTCCACCACCACGCCGTCGTGCTGCTGGGATTCCGTGGAGAAGATCTACTACCTCCGCTGCTCGCTGGAACGGGGAGAGGAAGGTCTGCTTCGACTCCGCACGTGTGACTGACTTGGGTAGCACTGCCGAATCGCGGCGCCGGAAGGATCGTCCACTTGACCGACTGCGGAAGCGCTGCTGGAACGCGACGCCGGAAGGATCGTCCACACGATCTTGAGATCGGCAAGTGATCGACTACATAAACCATGAGATCTAATCTCGTTAACGCATTCGGATCTACGAGGGTTAGTTCCTATCTATCTCGTTGCTCATGTCTAATAGATTAGATCTTGGCTTTTATCTAGATTAGATCTAGGTTTTGTTCGTTCTTGCGGTAGAATTTTTTTGTTTTCCATGCTACGAACCCATCAGTGGTATCAGAGCCGTATCTATGCATAGATCTATTGCACGAGTAGAACACAATGTTTTGTGGGCGTTGATGCTTTTGTTGTCGGTGTCTTAGCGTGTACTTTGCATCTTGCGGCATGGTGGGATGAAGCGGCTCGGGCTAACATTACATGTCATCGCACATGAGACTTGCTCCACGCTTGACGTGCAACTTGCTTTGCACAAGTGGCTTTGCGGGTGTCTGTCTCTCCCACCATAGTTAAGATTCAATTTACAATGAGCATCTGACAACACTTCTATCAACGTTGTGGTTCAGTTTCGTAGGTAAGATCCGTTATTGTTCGAAAGCCCCAAGCCACGTAAAACATGCAAAGAAAATTAGAGGCGTCTAACTTGTTTTTGCAGGGGTTTTGTGATGTGATATGGCCATCATGTGATTGTGATTATATTTGATGTATGCAATGATCCTTGTTGTAATATGGCAACCGGCAGGAGCCTAATGGTTGTCTTTAATTCTGTTAAGACCTGCGTGTCTATTCATCTTGTAATAGCTTTATTCCAAGTAGTTGTAATAGTTGCTAGTGATGATGGACAACCATGAAGCGGCGCCACGGACCTTGACGCAATGCTGGTGATGATGGAGATCGTGTCCGTGCTTTGGAGATGGAGATCAAAGGCGCAAGAAGAAAGGGCCATATCATATCACACTAATTATGAATTGCCTGTGATGTTAATCCTTTATGCATCTTGTATTGCTTAGATCGCGACGGTAGCATTATAAGATGATCCCTCTCACTAAATATCAAGTAATAAAGTGTTCGTCCTTAGTTGGCACCGTTGCTAAGACTCGTCGTTTCGAAGCATCTCGTGATGATCGGGTGTGATAGACTCTACGTGTGCATACAACGGGTGCAAGCCAGATTTGCACATGCAGAAACTAAGGTTAACCTTGACGAGCCTAGCATGTACAGACATGGTCTCGGAACACGGAATACCGAAAGGTAAAGCATGAGTCATATGGATGATATGATGAACATGTTGATTGTTCGCCTTTAAAACTACATCATCTCACGTGATGATCGGACTTGGTGTAGTGGATTTGGTTCATGTAATCACTAAAACAACTCGAGGGATGTTGTTTTGAGTGGGAGTTCATTTGTAATTTGGATTAATCGAACTCAATTTATCATAAACACAATCAAAGTGAATTTGCATAGTTTGTTGTAGTCATTGGCATCCGTTCACCACCTTACGCTTAGTTATAGTTGAGATAGTGGAACTATAGAAATTCTGGATATTTACTTTACGAACTGGTATCGTATTGTTTTGAATGTCAATTTAAAGTTTATAAGTCCTATTGCAAACTTTCAGCAAACTCTATTTACTCCATGAAGTTTAATAAGTAGTATTAAATCAAGAGTAAGAATTCCAATGTTAGTATCTAAAATATCATGTTTGCCTCCATGATTCTTGATACTCAAAAAGATTGTTTTTAATATCAAGTTTATCTAAGAGCTGAAAGCAATGTTTCAGAAACCATCATATGTGAAAGGTATTGCGATATCTAAAACAATGTGTTGGTTACAACATGATAGAGTATACGTCCTCATATTTGATGAGAATTTGTGAAGGTTGGAGACGCTAGTCGTCCTAATCCTCCAAAAGGTTTTGAAAAAGAAACATTATACTCGCAATTCACCTTTATAAGCTATAGCAGCTTGATCATGAAAGTTGTCATGATAAGGATGAATAGAAGATGTAAGTAAAATGTTTACTACACTAAAAGATTACTAAAGAATGGATTTTTGAAAGAACACCAAACATTTGATGATGGTGATCCACCTCAAAGTGCAAGTCCAAAGGTATTAGTAGTTGACTATATACGCTTTGTACTATGTGTCATATGAATGACACCACTATTGATGTTGATAGATTCTTTTAAAAGAAAAGGAATTGCTGAAAGAAAATCTATAAAATATTTGGCAGAAAATAAAAGGTTGGAGATGTCCAACTCTGGCATATAGAAGATATACATGTTATGGTTGTATTCCTTGCTTGTTAAACAATGTGGTTCTTAGGTATTGGATACCGAATTGGTTGGTATGAAGTGTCATACATGACAACGCAATTCAGGAACTACAGTGGCCTAAGTAACTAGCAAGAGAATGAGTGATGATGTTCATCGAAAACAAATAAAATGTTATTGTGTTTTTCGTTGTCATCAAACCTAGCCTTCAAGATTTGTTTTAATAATTGTTATTTTGTTCTGGTATTACGAGAACAATGGTTGTTGAAATAATAACCGTATTCCATAAAGGATGGATGAACTTTTTACAAGTCTAGTGAGAGAAATCACATCCATAAACACTGTTGCTAAAATGTCGCAAGACAAATGATTAAAAGATCACTTGCGAAGTGACATCGCCGTTTAAATTATATTGAAAGGGATGCATGAAGAAACTCCATGTTGATGGATTTTTGGAGTCTTTGATTTTGATCAAATGACGCTTGTGATACTTTCCTGGAGATAATTAAAACTCCGTTCGTAGGCCAAAAGAGGAACGGACGACTAACTGATTGGAATTTGTACATATTGATGTATATAGTCCATTATGTGTAGTCATGGGCGATGGATTTCAACTTCATATGCTTTCTCCGAAGATTTGAGTGAGTATATGTATATACTTACTCAATAAGGAAGAAGTATGAAACATTTGAAAAATGTTCAAAGACTTTCAAGATGAAGTGGAAAATCATTGTAACAAGAAAATAAAAGAGTTTATGATCGGATCATAAAGAAAGATGTTTGAGTTACAAGTTTAGCAAAACACCTAAGATTTGAGGAATCGTTCCATGGATTTGCATTTCCCAAAACACCATAGGAGTATGGAGTGTTCAAGATATGTAATGAAACCTTGTTTGACATGGTAAGATCAAATGTGTCATTTATAAAACTACCATTATATATTAAAGATTAAAGCTTTAGTGACTACCGCTTTTACACTGAAAAGAGCTCCATCGTGATCCATTGAAATGACACCATATGAGTTATGTTTTGGGATAAAACCCGAATTGTCTTTTCTTAAATTTTGGTATGCTATGCATAAGTAAAATGTTTACAACCAAAGTCGGATAAGCACGTCTTTGTAGGTTATCCCAAAGAATTTGTTGGGAATTTCTCCATAACACTGAGGACAAAATAGTTTGTTACTTGGAACGTCAAGTTTCTTGAGAAGGAATTTTTCGTGAAAAGTTAAGTGGGAGGACAATAGAACTTTGATAAGGTTGTTGAACCTTAGCTATATGTGCTAAGTAGCACAGCGCCGGAAAGTGTCCCGGTGACGGCCACAATGCTCATGGCTCTCGTGATTACAAAAGGTGTGATCTCGGAGATTAGAGTTCCTATAGAACCGTGTGGGTCGGTGAGAATCAAATAGTAAGATTTGATAAGCAAGTCGTTATTGTTTTGACAATGATGAACCGACTACATACAAAGAAGCGATGATGAGCCCTGACTCCATAAAATGACTAGAAGTCATGAAATCCATGATAGCATCCATACACGAGAAATCAAGTTTCTGAACCTTGAAGACCCTCCGGAAAGGCGTGAAGCCTATCGGTCGTGTTTGGATTTATAAAGAAATAAGACATGGATGTTTAATATCTATGAAATAGTCGACATGTCAGAAAGAAGTTTACGACAATGTTCAAGGAATTCACTATGATAAGATTTGATCTTTCATAGCGATATTTATTCTGGACGGATTAATGTAGCAACCACTACATATATTTTGGTATATGGTAGTTGAACAAACAAAACAAGTTCTTCTAATAGAATGGTTACCTAGGACGTGTACATGACACGATCCAAAGGGTTTTGTTTATTCAAAGGATGCTAAAAGAGTATGCAAAACTTCAATGGTTGAAGTAAGCATAGCGGAGTTGGAATCTTCACCATGATGAAACTGTTAAAAGAGTTTAAATTCATCAGAGATGATGAAGATGCTTGCATTTGCAAGAAATTAAGTGGGAGCGCTGAGACATATTTCTAATACATTATGTAGAGGACATATTGTTGATTAGAAATGATGTATCTTTTATTGACAACAGGTTAAGAATTTCATTTTGATGAAAGACTTAGGCATAACCCAAGAATTAGGCATCAATGTCTATATGCATAGATTGAGGTGCTAATATGGTTTTGCCAAATGTACATAGATAAGATGTTGAATGAGTTCAATATGGAAACAACAAGAAAGGTTCTTGACGCACAGAAAGGACTAAATCAAGATTCAAGTGTGTTGACACGAGATTCAAGTGTTTTGGCACTTGGTGAAATCACAAGAATATTTTGATCAATCATTCTTTGAGATGTACACATCCAGATATGTCCTATGCTCTAAATGTTATGAGCATATACCAGAATGACTCATAAGATGATCATTGGACAATAGTAAAGATATTCTTATGAGCTTTGGAAGAACTAAGAATATATCATGTATACGTGACAAATAGTTAAAGGTAGTTCATTGTAAAGTGATACATTGATACTAGTTTTGTCACAAGATACAAATCAAATTTATCTCAATTTAGACTATGGGTGGCACAATATAATGGAAAGGATGTTCCATGATGGATTTGGATGAGTTCCAAAGTTGATATATTGTGACGGATACTACAACAAAAGGCTAAGTATATAACTGCTATAGTAGCAGCAAAGGAGGGCATTTGTGTCAAGTAGTTTGTTATCAAACTAGGTGTGGTTCATAGCGGGATAATACTATGAAGATACATTGTATGACAATTGTATCAACATGATTTAATCCCAAGGAACTAAAGGTCTCACCAAAGGACCAAATTTGTACAATGCCATCTCATTGGAGAATGAGTAATGCATAGAGACGCAAGGACATGCAAATACACACGGACCTGGAAGTGTCAGATCCGAAGATTATGTTTACCACTAGCAATAGTGTCTATACAACACTAGAAAGCCATAGGTGTTGAATGCACAAGTTTTTAACTAAGATTATTAACTCTAGTGCAAGTGGGAGACTGTTGGAGATATGCCCAAGAGGCAATAATAAAGTGGTTATTATTATATCTTTATGTTTATGATAAATGTTTACATTCCATGCTATAATTGTATTATTAGGAAACACTAATACATGTGTGTTTTGTAAACATAAGAGAGTCCCTAGTAAGCCTCTTGTTGAACTAGCTTGTTGATTAATTGATGATCATGGTTTCCTGATCATGGACATTAGGATGTGATTAATAACAAGGTTATATCATTAGGAGAATGATGTGATGGACACACACCCATAGTAAGCATAGCATAAGATCAAGTCATTAAGTTCGTATTGCTGTAAGCTTTTAAATGCATAGTAACCTAATCCTTCGACCATGAGGTTATGTTAATCACCATCACCGGATGGGTACTTTGATGACATCAAACACCGCTTCATAACTGGGTGGTTATAAAGGTGTCATTGGGTATTCTGAAAGTATGTGTTGAAGCGCATGGACCAAGATTGGGATTTGTCCATCCATATGACGGATAGATATGCTCTGGGCCCTCTCGGTGGAATGTCATCTAGTTAGCTTGCAAGCATGTGACTAGGTCACAAGGGATGACATATCACGGAACGAGTAAAGAGTACTTATCAGTAACGAGGTAGAACTAGGTATGGAGATACCGACGATCAAACCTCGGATAAGTATAGTATCGCGAGACAAAGGGAATTGGTTTCGTATGTAAGTGGTTCAATCGATCGTGAAGTCATCGTTGAGTATGTGGGAGCCATTATGGATCTCCAGGTCCCGCTGATGGTTATTGATAGGAGATGTGTCTCTGTCATGTCTGCATATTCACGAACCGTAGGGTGACACACTTAAGGTTCGAAGTTGTTTTAAGTAGATATAGAATATGCGTTGGAGACGGAATGTTGTTCGGAGTCTCGGAATGGATCCGGGACATCACGAGGAGATCCGGAATGGTCCGGAGAATAAGATTCATATATTGGGGATCATTTTCTGAGTTAGGAAATGTTCCGGAGTATTTGTATGAGGGTTCTAGAAGGTTTCGGAATGTTCCGGAAGGTTCTGGAAGGTTTCTTGGAGTTTGCTTGAAAACCAAGGAAGGGATCAAGGAGTCCTGGTGGGTCAAGACTAGGAGTCGTGGGGGAGGAGGACTCCTCCCCCCACTCCCCAATCCGCCGGCCTAGAGGAAGGGGAGTCCTACAAGGACTCCCCCTCCCATGGCGCCTCACCCCCCTTAAATAGAGGGGCAGGGGTGCCCCCTCCACCCCTGCTCCATAACTCCCAATCTCCGCCACCTCTCTCCTCCTCCTTTCTTCTGCACAGGCATAGGCGAAGCCCTGCAGAATTCTCTACTCCACCTCCACCACCACGCCGTCGTGCTGCTGGGATTCCGTGGAGAAGATCTACTACCTCCGCTGCTCGCTGGAACGGGGAGAGGAAGGTCTGCTTCGACTCCGCACGTGTGACTGACTTGGGTAGCACTGCCGAATCGCGGCGCCGGAAGGATCGTCCACTTGACCGACTGCGGAAGCGCTGCTGGAACGCGACGCCGGAAGGATCGTCCACACGATCTTGAGATCGGCAAGTGATCGACTACATAAACCATGAGATCTAATCTCGTTAACGCATTCGGATCTACGAGGGTTAGTTCCTATCTATCTCGTTGCTCATGTCTAATAGATTAGATCTTGGCTTTTATCTAGATTAGATCTAGGTTTTGTTCGTTCTTGCGGTAGAATTTTTTTGTTTTCCATGCTACGAACCCATCAGTGGTATCAGAGCCGTATCTATGCATAGATCTATTGCACGAGTAGAACACAATGTTTTGTGGGCGTTGATGCTTTTGTTGTCGGTGTCTTAGCGTGTACTTTGCATCTTGCGGCATGGTGGGATGAAGCGGCTCGGGCTAACATTACATGTCATCGCACATGAGACTTGCTCCACGCTTGACGTGCAACTTGCTTTGCACAAGTGGCTTTGCGGGTGTCTGTCTCTCCCACCATAGTTAATATTCAATTTACAATGAGCATCTGACAACACTTCTATCAACGTTGTGGTTCAGTTTCGTAGGTAAGATCCGTTATTGTTCGAAAGCCCCAAGCCACGTAAAACATGCAAAGAAAATTAGAGGCGTCTAACTTGTTTTTGCAGGGGTTTTGTGATGTGATATGGCCATCATGTGATTGTGATTATATTTGATGTATGCAATGATCCTTGTTGTAATATGGCAACCGGCAGGAGCCTAATGGTTGTCTTTAATTCTGTTAAGACCTGCGTGTCTATTCATCTTGTAATAGCTTTATTCCAAGTAGTTGTAATAGTTGCTAGTGATGATGGACAACCATGAAGTGGCGCCACGGACCTTGACGCAATGCTGGTGATGATGGAGATCGTGTCCGTGCTTTGGAGATGGAGATCAAAGGCGCAAGAAGAAAGGGCCATATCATATCACACTAATTATGAATTGCCTGTGATGTTAATCCTTTATGCATCTTGTATTGCTTAGATCGCGACGGTAGCATTATAAGATGATCCCTCTCACTAAATATCAAGTAATAAAGTGTTCGTCCTTAGTTGGCACCGTTGCTAAGACTCGTCGTTTCGAAGCATCTCGTGATGATCGGGTGTGATAGACTCTACGTGTGCATACAACGGGTGCAAGCCAGATTTGCACATGCAGAAACTAAGGTTAACCTTGACGAGCCTAGCATGTACAGACATGGTCTCGGAACACGGAATACCGAAAGGTAAAGCATGAGTCATATGGATGATATGATGAACATGTTGATTGTTCGCCTTTAAAACTACATCATCTCACGTGATGATCGGACTTGGTGTAGTGGATTTGGTTCATGTAATCACTAAAACAACTCGAGGGATGTTGTTTTGAGTGGGAGTTCATTTGTAATTTGGATTAATCGAACTCAATTTATCATAAACACAATCAAAGTGAATTTGCATAGTTTGTTGTAGTCATTGGCATCCGTTCACCACCTTACGCTTAGTTATAGTTGAGATAGTGGAACTATAGAAATTCTGGATATTTACTTTACGAACTGGTATCGTATTGTTTTGAATGTCAATTTAAAGTTTATAAGTCCTATTGCAAACTTTCAGCAAACTCTATTTACTCCATGAAGTTTAATAAGTAGTATTAAATCAAGAGTAAGAATTCCAATGTTAGTATCTAAAATATCATGTTTGCCTCCATGATTCTTGATACTCAAAAAGATTGTTTTTAATATCAAGTTTATCTAAGAGCTGAAAGCAATGTTTCAGAAACCATCATATGTGAAAGGTATTGCGATATCTAAAACAATGTGTTGGTTACAACATGATAGAGTATACGTCCTCATATTTGATGAGAATTTGTGAAGGTTGGAGACGCTAGTCGTCCTAATCCTCCAAAAGGTTTTGAAAAAGAAACATTATACTCGCAATTCACCTTTATAAGCTATAGCAGCTTGATCATGAAAGTTGTCATGATAAGGATGAATAGAAGATGTAAGTAAAATGTTTACTACACTAAAAGATTACTAAAGAATGGATTTTTGAAAGAACACCAAACATTTGATGATGGTGATCCACCTCAAAGTGCAAGTCCAAAGGTATTAGTAGTTGACTATATACGCTTTGTACTATGTGTCATATGAATGACACCACTATTGATGTTGATAGATTCTTTTAAAAGAAAAGGAATTGCTGAAAGAAAATCTATAAAATATTTGGCAGAAAATAAAAGGTTGGAGATGTCCAACTCTGGCATATAGAAGATATACATGTTATGGTTGTATTCCTTGCTTGTTAAACAATGTGGTTCTTAGGTATTGGATACCGAATTGGTTGGTATGAAGTGTCATACATGACAACGCAATTCAGGAACTACAGTGGCCTAAGTAACTAGCAAGAGAATGAGTGATGATGTTCATCGAAAACAAATAAAATGTTATTGTGTTTTTCGTTGTCATCAAACCTAGCCTTCAAGATTTGTTTTAATAATTGTTATTTTGTTCTGGTATTACGAGAACAATGGTTGTTGAAATAATAACCGTATTCCATAAAGGATGGATGAACTTTTTACAAGTCTAGTGAGAGAAATCACATCCATAAACACTGTTGCTAAAATGTCGCAAGACAAATGATTAAAAGATCACTTGCGAAGTGACATCGCCGTTTAAATTATATTGAAAGGGATGCATGAAGAAACTCCATGTTGATGGATTTTTGGAGTCTTTGATTTTGATCAAATGACGCTTGTGATACTTTCCTGGAGATAATTAAAACTCCGTTCGTAGGCCAAAAGAGGAACGGACGACTAACTGATTGGAATTTGTACATATTGATGTATATAGTCCATTATGTGTAGTCATGGGCGATGGATTTCAACTTCATATGCTTTCTCCGAAGATTTGAGTGAGTATATGTATATACTTACTCAATAAGGAAGAAGTATGAAACATTTGAAAAATGTTCAAAGACTTTCAAGATGAAGTGGAAAATCATTGTAACAAGAAAATAAAAGAGTTTATGATTGGATCATAAAGAAAGATGTTTGAGTTACAAGTTTAGCAAAACACCTAAGATTTGAGGAATCGTTCCATGGATTTGCATTTCCCAAAACACCATAGGAGTATGGAGTGTTCAAGATATGTAATGAAACCTTGTTTGACATGGTAAGATCAAATGTGTCATTTATAAAACTACCATTATATATTAAAGATTAAAGCTTTAGTGACTACCGCTTTTACACTGAAAAGAGCTCCATCGTGATCCATTGAAATGACACCATATGAGTTATGTTTTGGGATAAAACCCGAATTGTCTTTTCTTAAATTTTGGTATGCTATGCATAAGTAAAATGTTTACAACCAAAGTCGGATAAGCACGTCTTTGTAGGTTATCCCAAAGAATTTGTTGGGAATTTCTCCATAACACTGAGGACAAAATAGTTTGTTACTTGGAACGTCAAGTTTCTTGAGAAGGAATTTTTCGTGAAAAGTTAAGTGGGAGGACAATAGAACTTTGATAAGGTTGTTGAACCTTAGCTATATGTGCTAAGTAGCACAGCGCCGGAAAGTGTCCCGGTGACGGCCACAATGCTCATGGCTCTCGTGATTACAAAAGGTGTGATCTCGGAGATTAGAGTTCCTATAGAACCGTGTGGGTCGGTGAGAATCAAATAGTAAGATTTGATAAGCAAGTCGTTATTGTTTTGACAATGATGAACCGACTACATACAAAGAAGCGATGATGAGCCCTGACTCCATAAAATGACTAGAAGTCATGAAATCCATGATAGCATCCATACACGAGAAATCAAGTTTCTGAACCTTGAAGACCCTCCGGAAAGGCGTGAAGCCTATCGGTCGTGTTTGGATTTATAAAGAAATAAGACATGGATGTTTAATATCTATGAAATAGTCGACATGTCAGAAAGAAGTTTACGACAATGTTCAAGGAATTCACTATGATAAGATTTGATCTTTCATAGCGATATTTATTCTGGACGGATTAATGTAGCAACCACTACATATATTTTGGTATATGGTAGTTGAACAAACAAAACAAGTTCTTCTAATAGAATGGTTACCTAGGACGTGTACATGACACGATCCAAAGGGTTTTGTTTATTCAAAGGATGCTAAAAGAGTATGCAAAACTTCAATGGTTGAAGTAAGCATAGCGGAGTTGGAATCTTCACCATGATGAAACTGTTAAAAGAGTTTAAATTCATCAGAGATGATGAAGATGCTTGCATTTGCAAGAAATTAAGTGGGAGCGCTGAGACATATTTCTAATACATTATGTAGAGGACATATTGTTGATTAGAAATGATGTATCTTTTATTGACAACAGGTTAAGAATTTCATTTTGATGAAAGACTTAGGCATAACCCAAGAATTAGGCATCAATGTCTATATGCATAGATTGAGGTGCTAATATGGTTTTGCCAAATGTACATAGATAAGATGTTGAATGAGTTCAATATGGAAACAACAAGAAAGGTTCTTGACGCACAGAAAGGACTAAATCAAGATTCAAGTGTGTTGACACGAGATTCAAGTGTTTTGGCACTTGGTGAAATCACAAGAATATTTTGATCAATCATTCTTTGAGATGTACACATCCAGATATGTCCTATGCTCTAAATGTTATGAGCATATACCAGAATGACTCATAAGATGATCATTGGACAATAGTAAAGATATTCTTATGAGCTTTGGAAGAACTAAGAATATATCATGTATAAGTGACAAATAGTTAAAGGTAGTTCATTGTAAAGTGATACATTGATACTAGTTTTGTCACAAGATACAAATCAAATTTATCTCAATTTAGACTATGGGTGGCACAATATAATGGAAAGGATGTTCCATGATGGATTTGGATGAGTTCCAAAGTTGATATATTGTGACGGATACTACAACAAAAGGCTAAGTATATAACTGCTATAGTAGCAGCAAAGGAGGGCATTTGTGTCAAGTAGTTTGTTATCAAACTAGGTGTGGTTCATAGCGGGATAATACTATGAAGATACATTGTATGACAATTGTATCAACATGATTTAATCCCAAGGAACTAAAGGTCTCACCAAAGGACCAAATTTGTACAATGCCATCTCATTGGAGAATGAGTAATGCGTAGAGACGCAAGGACATGCAAATACACACGGACCTGGAAGTGTCAGATCCGAAGATTATGTTTACCACTAGCAATAGTGTCTATACAACACCAGAAAGCCATAGGTGTTGAATGCACAAGTTTTTAACTAAGATTATTAACTCTAGTGCAAGTGGGAGACTGTTGGAGATATGCCCAAGAGGCAATAATAAAGTGGTTATTATTATATCTTTATGTTTATGATAAATGTTTACATTCCATGCTATAATTGTATTATTAGGAAACACTAATACATGTGTGTTTTGTAAACATAAGAGAGTCCCTAGTAAGCCTCTTGTTGAACTAGCTTGTTGATTAATTGATGATCATGGTTTCCTGATCATGGACATTAGGATGTGATTAATAACAAGGTTATATCATTAGGAGAATGATGTGATGGACACACACCCATAGTAAGCATAGCATAAGATCAAGTCATTAAGTTCGTATTGCTGTAAGCTTTTAAATGCATAGTAACCTAATCCTTCGACCATGAGGTTATGTTAATCACCATCACCGGATGGGTACTTTGATGACATCAAACACCGCTTCATAACTGGGTGGTTATAAAGGTGTCATTGGGTATTCTGAAAGTATGTGTTGAAGCGCATGGACCAAGATTGGGATTTGTCCATCCATATGACGGATAGATATGCTCTGGGCCCTCTCGGTGGAATGTCATCTAGTTAGCTTGCAAGCATGTGACTAGGTCACAAGGGATGACATATCACGGAACGAGTAAAGAGTACTTATCAGTAACGAGGTAGAACTAGGTATGGAGATACCGACGATCAAACCTCGGATAAGTATAGTATCGCGAGACAAAGGGAATTGGTTTCGTATGTAAGTGGTTCAATCGATCGTGAAGTCATCGTTGAGTATGTGGGAGCCATTATGGATCTCCAGGTCCCGCTGATGGTTATTGATAGGAGATGTGTCTCTGTCATGTCTGCATATTCACGAACCGTAGGGTGACACACTTAAGGTTCGAAGTTGTTTTAAGTAGATATAGAATATGCGTTGGAGACGGAATGTTGTTCGGAGTCTCGGAATGGATCCGGGACATCACGAGGAGATCCGGAATGGTCCGGAGAATAAGATTCATATATTGGGGATCATTTTCTGAGTTAGGAAATGTTCCGGAGTATTTGTATGAGGGTTCTAGAAGGTTTCGGAATGTTCTGGAAGGTTCTGGAAGGTTTCTTGGAGTTTGCTTGAAAACCAAGGAAGGGATCAAGGAGTCCTGGTGGGTCAAGACTAGGAGTCGTGGGGGAGGAGGACTCCTCCCCCCACTCCCCAATCCGCCGGCCTAGAGGAAGGGGAGTCCTACAAGGACTCCCCCTCCCATGGCGCCTCACCCCCCTTAAATAGAGGGGCAGGGGTGCCCCCTCCACCCCTGCTCCATAACTCCCAATCTCCGCCACCTCTCTCCTCCTCCTTTCTTCTGCACAGGCATAGGCGAAGCCCTGCAGAATTCTCTACTCCACCTCCACCACCACGCCGTCGTGCTGCTGGAATTCCGTGGAGAAGATCTACTACCTCCGCTGCTCGCTGGAACGGGGAGAGGAAGGTCTGCTTCGACTCCGCACGTGTGACTGACTTGGGTAGCACTGCCGAATCGCGGCGCCGGAAGGATCGTCCACTTGACCGACTGCGGAAGCGCTGCTGGAACGCGACGCCGGAAGGATCGTCCACACGATCTTGAGATCGGCAAGTGATCGACTACATCAACCATGAGATCTAATCTCGTTAACGCTTTCGGATCTACGAGGGTTAGTTCCTATCTATCTCGTTGCTCATGTCTAATAGATTAGATCTTGGCTTTTATCTAGATTAGATCTAGGTTTTGTTCGTTCTTGCGGTAGAATTTTTTTGTTTTCCATGCTACGAAAATCCGACAGGCTAACACCGTGTCCTTCAGGTGCCCTCTGCTGTCCCACTCGGTCTACTAACCCCTCCATGAACTTGTTCTGGGACTCCTGCATCATTTGCATATACTGCATAAAATTCTGCTCCAACAATGGCCTCATTGGTGGTGGTGGTAGTAACTTTTCTTGCATTATGGCGTCTTCATCCCCCTTTTCCTTGGCTTCACGCTGCATGCGCTGCTGCTCAGTCTCATTTTCTACACCCGTTTCCATACCCCCAGTCCTGTAACATAAAGAGAACACTCATAATTACATCATGCATATGTGTTCTGAGCTCAACTTCATGCATAGAACTAGTCACACAATGGAAAAGAAGATCCAAATAAGAACCAAATATGCATTACACACATATTATACATTACAAACAACATAGTTGATACAACGTGATTACAAGCCCTTACTAATTAAGCATTACAAACTCATGTGGATACTATCCCACTTATTTATTTACATCAAGTCCTCAGACTCTAACTCCCGTATCCTGCTGGAATACTCCAACTCAAAGTCACACTCCCTAGAAGTTGCGACGTTCATCGTACATACCTGGAGTACAACCGTGCTGACGTGAAGTACGACACACCGTTTGTGGAACGACTTGCCTCTTCGACGGACGATATTCAGTATTAGAAGTCTCCAGACTTAACACATCATTCAGCTGAAGTGCATCCATACCTTCCAACTCATCTGAAATATCTTCAGAATCACCCGTATCACTGTCTTCTTCATCCATCTCCTGCATCCTGACTCTAGAGGAATCAACAGAATATTCCCCTTCTGGTGCTGCCCAAGTACTCTGCTGAGTACGATAGTCCTTAGCTATGATTGGATAGTGCACGTTATCTGGAGTAGGATAATGTTCTAGTGACTCAAACACCCTTTCTTCAAGATCCTCCTCATCAGACTCTACATCCTCCACATGGACATATCTTCCATCAACGGAATAAGATCTCACGCCCATGCGACTAGTTTGCCCGGTATCTCCAACTGAATCTTCCACATGAATAGGATTCCCGGCAGATCCATCCATCGATCCATACCTCCATCCCTCGAAATTTCAAATAGGTAGTTCTGAGTCCTCAGTTCCCCAAGAACTCTATGGTATAGGATGACTAGTGCCCTCATCAGGATATCTAGTGGGTTCTGGTATAGGTGAGTAAGGATATCGTGTAAAAGATCCTGGATCTATAGGTATATCCTTAAAAACTGGGTTAGCCCTATCCACTGCCTCATTCTCTAGTTTAGATGCAACTTCTCCCTTCTTTCATGATTCGTTAAATCCTCTAACATATCAACTTGATCTTCTACAATAACCTGATGTGTCTTATACAAAGACCCAACCATCAGTCGATACAGATCCATAAACTTAGAAGCTAGTTTTGGATGCTTCCTTACTAAAGTAAGATGATCCGGTTCAGGTTCCTCGTCTATAGAGTCACGAGGAATCACAGAATATGTGCTTCCAGCTAACTCTTCTGCTTTGTGTTCTCGAACATTGGCTATCGCCTCCATAATAGCAACATGGTATGCTACTAAATGATTTCTACCTTCACCCATAGGTAAATCGTGATATAAGCCAAGCTTCTTTGGTAGTTGGATGCTAACACGATATTTGGCTAACATTCGCCCATCATGGTATGTCATGGTATTGAATGGAATATTAGTTGTGCAACCAAAAACCCTCAGAAGTTCTCGAAGTTGTTCAGTTAAAGCCCCCTGATAGTCACCGAGAGTCTCTTCTTTTCTTGCCAAAGTCTGTTTTGGAAACTTTGGTGCCATTTCCACTGTACAAAAATAAATATAATTAGTATCCATTAGTTTTAATGATGCATCGTAATAAAGAATTATCACTCTAAAGAAATATAACGAAATATTCACAATTGAATACTCATCATATAATCTAGAGAACTCTTTACCGTTGCTCCTAGACTCCTACAGGTAATTCCCTTTACTAGGTTTCCAACCTAAGGTCAAAGCAATTGCTCTAATACCAGCTGCGGTGACCCAGCATACCACTACATGTGTAGTACACTATAGTCGTTGACATGACATCCACAGAACACCGTCCTATAAATATCACGTCCCTTAGAGTGGTACAACAGAAACATTGCGGGTCCACATTACAAACATACACACTTCATGATTATTACAAACCAGCAGTTCCAAACTTCAAGTGTACAAAATTACAAACCAAACTTAAGTAGTTTCAGCGAAAGATATAAAGTTCAAACTCATACTCCGAATTGATCTCAACAACCTATTTTATATAGTTTATGCTGCTCGGCTCAATTGGTTTACTAATAACTAAGGAAACTACTCAGACTCGTTGCCCTCCACTCCATATCGTATTTCGTAATCTACCCTTCAACTCCTCTGGATAGGTACGGCTTTTTGTAGTATACATCTTCTTATCCTTTAGCTGCGTACATCTAAGGGTCTTCTGGATTCTCAGAGTCTAAGCAGGGGTTCAAAGGAAAGAGTGAGTAACAACGTTACCCAACAAGTTCATTATATGCAAAGTGGGAAGTTTGATGCTCTATCTACTACCTCAGACTATAAGTCCTTGGCAATATGCAGTTTTCATAAACATTTCATCAAAGGTTGATTTTATTATCAAAAACTATGCCCATCAGCCTTCACAGGTTGACCAGAACTTCATGGAGTTCCTTTCCTGCCGTGTTCGTAGCTCCTTCGCGGAACAGGGAGTAACAAGTTACAGTTCTTACACTCTACAGAGGTGCGTTGCTTTACCCATGAGAGATCAACTCCTTGTTGCACAACTGGGTGTACTTTCCCGTCCACAATTCCGTGATGTGGGGCCCAGTAGGTGATCCAAGCCAATCACCGCCCTCTCCGTGACCCCATATGTCTGCACGATCCTCCGGGGCTGACTACACCTCCGTTAAGCCCCCTTTCGGGCAAGCTACAACCCAGGTGAGTTCCTGAAGACTCTACGAGCCAATTATGCCCCTGGCAAGCTCCATAAAGGTCCGACTGTACCTCTGGCAGCCGTTCATAGATAATCTAGATACCAAAAACGTGGAGCCTAAGGGTGCCCACCCATATGCTGGATCCGCACAAGGAATTCACATCGTCACGTTAAGGTCATCTTGCCTCCATATGAAAGGAAGATACAACTGACTTCTCCATCCCATTCCAAATCTCATGGTTAACGTGTAATATACCGCGCTAGAATCACTGATGTCATGGGTTGTTAATCCTATGGTGACTTGTGCACCTGGAACCCTAGGTTCCATTGCCAATCTTTATCATCACTTAGGATGATAACTACATCTTATTATTAGAGAAGATAATATTTTCTTTCTCTAGATTATAGATGATAACACATAATTTGTAATATCTTTGATAAAAGACTCTTCAAAGGACATGAGCAAGTGATGAACTTGCCTTGTGACTACAAGGTAGTGAAGTCGGATGCTTCCACCTGACCTTGAGCTCCGGTTTCTACAGAGAACCATTATTGCCCGATAAGGACAATATTTAAAGAAGCCATATGCAATGCATAGTAATGTCATGCAAAGTTTATTATTTGTTTATTTGCATGTTTTACCCCCTTAATAAAAGTTTGTTATTTTCTTTATTTAAAAGAAAAAATTATTACTTTAAGACTTTGAATTTTTTATAAATATTATATTTAGTATTTTTTATAGAGACTAGTATTCTTTAAAGAGTTGAAAATTGGATTTATTTAATTTTTAACTCTTTAAAAATATTTTACTAAAATTCCTTTAAGGAAATAAGAGTTTATTTTTATCACACTTAATTTACTTTTCAAAAATACCAACTAGTATTTTTCTATAATAGCATACCCTTTTGGAATTGTAAATATGAATTTTATTCAATTTTGATGTGTTTGTATATTTTTATAAAATTCCAAAAGGAATATATACCTCAGTAATAAGAATTTTAAAATTTAATGACCTAAAATTCCCTTTTTTATTTTTCTTAGATAGAGGACATTTTTATGAGTCCAATAATATTTTACTGACATTTTTAGGATTTGTATTTTATTTCTTGGAACTATTTAAGTTATAGGGGTATTTTGGTAATTTGATAATTTAATTAAACTTTCCTTTTTAAAACTAGACCTAGCCCATTGGGGTGGCCCAGCCCTGACCTGGCCCATCTGGGCTGGTCAAACCCTTTGCCATGAGGGGTACTGGACCACACCAGCCCAATACGCACCCCACACCTCTCTCGCCCCCTCGTGTTATTCCTCGACCTGTTGTGGCGCAGTGTCGCGGACGCCGTTGCCGCTTGATTGTCGCTGTCCTAGGCCTCCCCAGCCGCCGCCATAGGGTATGGCGAGGTTGCAGACCCTGCTCCTTCGCCTGGTCCATTTCGATTTGGCTCTGCGGTTCTCTTTTGATGAGGCTGGCTCCGTTTCGAACCCTAGGGTTTGGGTGTTGCTAGTGATGCCTTCGCCGCCGCTCTAGTGGTTCTGTGCGGTGCTCCTGTGTTGCTATGGGGTGCTGTTCATTCTCAATCGATGCTATGGCCACCGCCTCGGCTCGGTGCGGGTTGCAGCGCCCTTCAGGTGCTCCCCGTGCTGCCGTGCGCTCGTTGGGCCCTCTGCTTCCTCTTCTAATCTATAACAAGAATTCCGTTACTAATATTTCTGTGAGATAAACTATTATATTAGCCTGGCTACTGTCAGCACACAAATGAAACTGTTGTGACATTAATCTAGCCTATTATCTGATTAGTGATGATGGTTAACTAGTTTCAGTACTGTAACTGTGTATTTGGCTATCTGGAATTATCATTGAGGTCTCTGGTGATAGTTCTTCTCTACAAAAGAATGATTCCTAACTAATATATTAGGAAGATGATTAATTCTTCTTTCTTAAATGACCTGGATTATGTAATCTTTGGGTAGGATTGACTTGGTTAGAACAAATCCTGGTGACACCTTCCTGGGACTGGTACACAGGGTTTGCTCTAACACTGGCTTAGGTCTACATATGCTCCAGAATGGCTTGCTGCTGAATTCAATTGAAAACTCCTGCTGTAAATGTTGTCTTATGATATTCAATAACTGTTTTATGCCTGTGATGCTGGTCTGAGGCATAGGAACTAGTTTCCTACCTTGTTGTCCCTCATAGATATGTTTTGGTATTGATACCAGTTACTTATGTTGGAATCCTTTTGATAAAATGATGGGTGAGTTTATATGGATCCCTAGGATCTATGGATTCTGGGGTGCTACTTTTTTAAGAGATGTGCCCAGAATTCATATCCTTGGCTATGTTAAAATAGAATATGGAATATAGCTTTATATCAGGATCAGTGATGTTGGTCTGAGATCCTGGTTCAGTTTGTATAGTTTACTGATGGCTTTGGTATTCAAAATATCTCTATGATGGATTCACCCCACTTGGGTGATTTCTGAGAGGATAAATATAGAACAACACATGACTTCTTATCTAGATAAGATAGTTATATCATGTGAGGGTTTTATATTACTCACCACTACAGTTGAGTGGTTGGTGTTGTTGCTGGTTGATCTGGTTGCTTGATATTGCTAGCCTGCTTTGCTGGTTTGATCTTGTCGTTCACCTCCTGGTGCTGCTCCTGCTTCTTCTTGATCCTAGAAGTGTGTCCTTGATCTTTCTGTCCACCTGCTCCACCCCGTCCTTATGTCACCATCTGGTGAGTGTTTGGATGATCAAGTGTCTGTTTTTGGCTGGTGGTTTGCTTGCCTTTGGCCGGATTGAGATGTCCCTGGTTTGGTGTTTGAGAAGGAGAGCATGTTGTCTGTGGATGAGCTCTGGCTGAGTGGCCTGGCCGTGTGGATCATCTCATGTGAAACTATCTCCCCTGTTACCCTTTTACTATTTACTACCTGGTGAAACTTGCCCCTCCTTCATTACTCAATGATGTAACTGGAACAATGCATCTCATTGTTCACCAGTGAGAGTAATACTTAACTAATTAACCCTTGTTTTTCTTTTAGTTGCTTTATCTTATTTGCAGGAACATGATCTAAAGACACAAGATTTAGTCTAGGACTAGACTAGTAGTATAGGTTTTAATTGTAATCTTATTTTTTATTTTTATTCTTTTTGTAAAGAATCTTGTAAAGATTTATTATAAAGTAATAAAGTTGTGTTTCTATTCTCTACAATATTATACTTGTGATGTATATATTACAATTTGTAATGCTGTAATGTAATTAGGAAATAAGAATTTATTTCTTATCTTATTTTCACTGTCTCAAATCTCTATTGTTGTTTACTATATCTATAACTCAACCAAATAATATTAATGTGATATTTTGGAAAAAAAATCAATATTACTAACTTATAGTTTTCAAATACCTACAAAAGGATTTAAATTTCAAACTTGAATTCAAAATAACTTCCCCAAGAACTCAATAATTCCCAAAGGTCATGTCAAAATTCATAGAAGTCACTAACAAGAGCTACTCCTACCTCCAGTTAGTGAAAGAAACTCTGATCCCTTTAGGTTTTTTGTTTGGCAAAAAATTTACCCTGATTTTTCAGATGCATGTATGCACAAACTTCGTTGGATCCTAATGCTAGGATGTTACAGAAAGCCATGTCTTTGAAGCGGCAAGAGGAAGAGTGTCTTCGTCATGAGGAACTTTCTAAGAAACGGACGTATGACAATATCACCAAACTCTCGGGCTGAACAACAATGAGTTCTGGGTCATGAGGAGGCAGTTGTCCTATGTTATGGCAAGTAACAGCCCGGATACTCGTTTCTCGAGGCGTGAGCAATATTTGATTATGACTGAGATTAATGCCCTTCTGAGAAGAAGCTAGTGTGCCCGTAGTGTCCTCTAGACTTTGGCTTCATGAACAACAAGACCTATTTCTCTGAGGCTCTCTGGATCACCAAGAAACTTGGGTTGCATCATCTCATGGGTTTTCAGTAGAGCTACAATGTTTAGATTGTGCATTGGTTCTTTGCCACTCTCGTGTTCGGAGAAGGGAATGAGATTCCTATGACTTGGATGACTGGCGAGGTTTGTTGTTAGTCAACATTAGTGAGTTTGCTGCGGTCTTGGAGTATCCTTTTGAGGGCAGGAATTCACTGGTTGGTCATCGCATCCATGAGACTACTAGGCTTGAGTACAACAAGAAGCCTCTTGCTCCTATCTATAACAAGAATTTTGTTCTTGGATAAGCAAGGAACCTAAGGCCACCGTTCCACATTTTGATCCGCATGTTTCGTGAGAACATTTATCCTCAAGCGGGGAATCTTGACACTATTCGGTCAACCTTGGTTCCTCTTATGGCTCTTCCTCACTCCGTGTACATCAAAGGCCCCGATGCTCCTGCCACTCTCCTCGATGTCATGTACTTTATCTTCATGGAATTAGCCATCAACATCTCTGAGAAGAATACTCCCACATATTCTCCCTATGTCATGAGGCTAGTGCTTTCCACCTTTGCAAAGATGAACTTGCCTTCTTAGCTTGAGGGCCTTCCTGTTATTGCCCATGCCCCTCTCAAGTTGCAGCGTAGGGCTCCCACTACCACTGTGGATCCTCGTGGCTATTCTGCTCCCATGCCAGATGATGAGATTAGAGAGGATGAGGAGGATAACCCTCCTGCTGCTAGCCCTGTCCGCGCTAGGAGGAAGAATGCTAGTAATGCCTATATGCCCTCCTTTTCTCGTGACTATGTGAAGGGGCAAATGATGAAGGCCACATTTTGGGAGAAGATGCTACTCTGCATGAACATTGATGCTTCCTCTTCTTTCCTTGGCAAGGGCTTGTCTGTTGATGATGATCAAGGTTCCGAGGAGAGCTCCGATCATGACGAGGAGGACGAGGATGACGAGTGATCCGGTTGGGGCGTGTAGTCTCTCTCTTGTCCCCTTTTGGTGTCTTGATGCCAAAGGGGGAGAAGTTTCTATTAGGTAATGGCGTGGGATTCGCATGGAAAGTCACAAGCTCGCTCTTCATTTGATTATTTCGCTTGTGACTTGTTCTTGTTTGCTTTGCTTTATCTGTGGACCTATGTTAAGAATTATTTGTGGACCCATGTTGTGTTGCCATATGTATGTGCTGACTATGTGGTATCTTATCTATGAATTCATATCTCGTGTATGGTGAAGACCTCTGTGAATGGATGTTCTTATATATTTCTTCACCACATTTTGGTACAAAGGTATGAGTATCACTTAACCATTTTATCTCCGTGCACTTGGGTAGGTTTGTAGTATCTAGGGGGAGTGTCCTCCCTTGTGTTTGTGCTCTTATATTCATATGCAAATATCTTGGGTGCACCATCGAGGGGGAGCCTCTCTACCTATTGTTCCAGATGCTTATCTATTATTGCGAAAATCCTTGTGTTGTCATCAAACACCAAAAAGGGGGAGATTGAAAGGTCATTTCCTGTCTTATGATGTTTTGGTGTTTGTAGTCAACAAAAGTTAGTTTTTACCATGTAATAAGTATTGCAGGTTCATCCGTGTAAAGGTAAAAGACAGTATTCTAGTATTCAAAGGAGAAGGGTTCAAATTTTAGTGAAGAAAAGGTACCTAGATGGAAGCTTCGGTCTACTGCCTCCCCTGAGTCTGGAGATTCCGGGGTACAGGCCCGGAGAATCCGGGGTCTTAGACCGGAGGCTCCGACCAGGTCTCCGCGCTAGTCTTCGCCCCTGGGATACTCTCTATACCCCCCCCCCCCGAAGTTGGGTCCGAGTCGCGCTCCACACCGGAGACTCCGGGGCAGGAGCCCGGAGACTCTGGCCCTATCTCCGGCCTTGAATCCGAGGTGGCTCGAAAAGTGTTAACACCCAGATTTTTAATCCCAGATGCCTATTATGCCATACAAAGTAATCCTAGGATTACCATTTTTGTGAGACATAACAAATTGGATATCATAGTACCTCATCCATTACAAACCATAATAAGGTCTTACACAAATAAAGGATCTTATGATCTAGTCTTAATACAATCAAGTAGCAGGGTAAATGGTGTAGCGGTGGGGTCCATCTTCAGTGTCACAGGCAATGCTGACGATGGGAGATGATCCTAGTTGTTGTAGCCGTCCTGCTGTCCTCCTTCAGAGTAGTCCTCATAGTCTGGCCACAGGAATAGCCAGGGACAAAAGCCATGAATACTCTTTAAGTACTCGCAAACTATCACTAACAAGTAAGATAGTTCTAGTAGGAATGCTAAACTCTAAGTTTATTTGTAAAGTTAAGTTTGAAACCTAAGCTGAGTTCACAAACAAACAAAGATAAAATAAAGTTTAAAATCACCTAAGTGGGAACTTAGTTGTCATAGTCACAACTCTATTGTGGTCAAGTTATGTCACAATTCATTTCATAGGTCATTTTGAAAACATCTGACAACGGAACAGTATAGCCACTCCAACTGTCCATAACTGCGGATGCGGCTATTCGAATAGTTTGACACTCTGCAGAGGTGGTACACTTTCACCACAAAATTCGATACATCTATATGGGATAACCTTGAATCATCATACTTAGTATGCAGATAATCAAACATAACCTTTCCTTTACACACTCTAGTATAAGCACCACTCCTATGAGCTTGGCCTCCCAGCCATGGCCATTTGCCATCCTGGGCATTGCATAGGTGGACAACATTGAGAGGTAGCCTCAGCTCAAACCTCTCCCGCGAGGGAACTAATAATAATGCATATAAACTTCCGGCTAAGCCTTACCCAATTCAGGTATTGTAGTTGTACGGTAAAATTGGAATGGTATTGCATCCGAACCTAACCATCAGTTTTTATAAAAGGGCTAAGGCTCATGCCTCAATATTTTCATCGTCATAAACCATTTGTGTTTCTCAACACATGTTAAAACATCTCAATAGAATGACTCATCATTCCAAGTTTTTCACAAGTCATTTTCACCAAGTATTCCCATCTAAAATGATCAAGTTTTTGGTTTGGCTCTAAACTACTAAGTTAAGAGTGTTCACTAAAGTGGGATGCTAATCTCAATCTCATGCCATAGAATGACCTCTAAATCTAACTAGATAGGCCAAGTTTTATACTCTTTATGCGATCTATAAACAAAGTAAAGAACTTTGGTAAAGTAAAAGAAAGTAAAGCTTAAGTAAAACTTGGGTTAGGTATAAGTCAAAAGGTATAACCAAAGCATGCCTAATGCATCTTAATTAGGTCATCTTGTATAATTCTAGGTTTCTAACAAAAGCTTGCTCAGTTTACTTGAAGTGCTAGGCTTGCCTTGGGTAGTGCAGTGGTTGAAATTCTCTTCCTCCTCCTCTTGGTAGAACTCCTCCTCCTCGTAAGCTTGGTCGGTACTATCGTCTATAAATACATACGGGATACACAAATCACCAAACAATACTTTACTAGTCTACTTAGCACACTAAGGCACACATTGGATGACCTATTATCATCACAAGCATCACAAGGTTTAATAACTAGTTTCATTTATTTCATTTGAGAAAAGTAATTTCTACTCATTGAAATTAACTAAGATTTAATATTCTCCAATAAAAATATGGGATCATGTGGACACATGTCGTCACCACATATTCTAATATATGGGAATGTGATTTAAAGGTTGTATCACGTTTTAATAAGTTTAAGTTTAATAAATAATGATTTAAAGTGACTAGAAATGCCTATATAGCATTATTTTGGTACTAGTCCAAAGTCACTGCATGCAAAGCTTAATATTATTATATATTCAGATAGGTATGGTTAAACGTGATTTTTGAGAGTTGGAATCAACTCAAAAGCTATTATGGTTAATTTTAGAAAAATGTTTGAATGTGAAAAAGCTTCTATCTTGTTATTTTAGCTAGGAGAGATCTATAACTCTAAATGATTTAAATCCAACGAGCTTGGATAGACATTTTATTATATTTCCAAGAAAATTGGAATCACTCAATTTGGATTTGTAAAACTCTCTCAATTGATTTTTGAACTAAGGGACATAATCTAAATTTGAATTTACTGGGTCGCGCGGGAACGCTAAGGGGCCGATGTAACTACCTCGGTGAATTTCGCTCTTAGTTACATGCCTGGATGAACGAAAGTGGTTAAAATAGTACGGTGGGGCCCAGGGCCACTCATGGTAGACCTTTCGGTCGTCCTAACCACTTTCAGAACATCGGGACAAGAACGAGCGGCGTAATCGGCAGGTGAAGGGATCAACAACATACACAAATGAGTATGTATGCAAGCCACATGCAACAGTCCTCAGAGCCATTCCATCTAAAAGAAATAGAAATATTGCAACGCCATACGGCAAGATTCAAACATCCTAGATAGAGATAATAATTTAGGATAACTCCTCATACAACACACATCAGAGTATCAGGCGGAAGCGGAAAAACAAGATCCGAGTACGGATAAGAAGCAAATCGGCATAAGATGCCACATAAATAAACACATCCCGCCCACAGGTCTCACGGATCCCCGTTCCCGGAATCTCTACACCGAATGATCGTTGCCAACATCATCCGTCTCCTTCACCCAGTATCCATCTTGCGAATACACCTGTTCATCTGAATCAAACAATTTATCGTGTGAGACCCTAGGGGTACTCAGCAAGTCTTTATGCCACTAAAGGGGACACAACCTGGGGTAACGCAATTGCAGCAAAAGATAATAACTAACAACTCTATAGATACTCGCTAACCATCCGCCTAACCAATGATAGACGGATGTCCGTTAATTAAGAACAACAGTTATAACAGTATAATTAACAGATCCATCCTCCTCCTCGCTTACCAACGAGGAAGCGGACGAACAACCCCCATCATCCGTTGGCAGTTTTATTAACCATTCCATGAGTATTGCAATATTTACTAGTCAAGTACTTAGTCAAATTAAAAGCGGTACTTTAGTTATTCTTGTCTATGATCGAGAAACTGTGCTCCAAGTCGTCCATAACCGCGGACACGGCTTTCAGAAAGGTTTACCCTGCAGGGGTGCACGAACAGCAACACACACTCGATCAACCTCGGAAAAACCAACTCAAAACCCAACGAGGCATTCACGACAAAGAAATCACAGGATTCAGAAATATTTCAGGGGGGCACCCCATTAAGCTACCCGCAACGAAGTTGGCCGGCTCCGAGACGGACCCAAGGTTTGTGTGGACGGCGGTAAACGACTAGGAACCCGAAAGCGTGACTGGGCTTGTCGATACAGCAAAAACGTGTCACGATCCAAAACAGTACAGGTGCTCCTCGCACAATCTTAAATAAAGCAGTAACATGGCATAAGTATAGGATAGTAATAAAACCCCAAACTAATTGTGGCCCCAAGGAATAAGAATGAATCAAGCTCTGGCTCAGGGGGGTCCATAAGGCCTCCCGGATGTGGATAGTGCGAATAGTCAAGGAACAGGGATCAAGTACTCGGGGTCCTACGAGACACAAGTGAGCATGAAAAACCAAATAGCAGATATTGCTCACCAGTGCCTCTTTCATTAGTTATCCCATTACTACTCAGGTTAAGTTGTTTAGGTACCTCATACCCTACTCATGCTTTTCTACGACTCGCATGGCTCAAACAACTCCTGTAGTAATGGCTCATGGGATGGAGGAACAAGCTTTGGTGGGGTTTAAAAGTAAAGGCTATGCAGTACTTGGGATTCAATTTGATGCAATCGCGACTCAATGATGCAAGAATAAGACAGAGGCAATAGGTACTATATGTATGCAAGCATGTGGTAGTGCTTGCCTGGCAGCTCAGTTGAAGCGAGAGATGGATCTGGGTAGTACTCCTGTGATTCCTGGTAATTCTCCTGTTGGGCGTCTATTCGAAGAAGAACCAAACAAACAAGGGCCAACATAAATAAAGTGCACAAGCATATGAATTAAAATGCGACAAGCAAACAAGCATGCCATGATGAATGATGCACAATTTACATGGCATTAAAGTAGCATGGCAAGGGTGCGGTGTGGTTACAAGAATAGAGCTTTTTATTATTTCTTTAGTCAAGTTTTATTGCCATAAACAGTTCAGATTTTTAATCATGACATGATGCATGCTTCAATTCAGAACAAGGACTGCCTTGATAGATCGGGCTCGTCGCGCTGATCGATTTAGACATATTATTTGCCAAATTTGGAGTTATAGAATTAAAGTTATTAATTTATTAAGAAAAGGGCATTTTATTGTAATTTTAATCATCTCGAAATTTTAAAGTGTTCAAACAATATTTTGAATGGCATATTTGAATTCCTCACATTTTTCTGATTCCAAAACATATATCATTTGTATTATTTGGATTTGTATTTTAAAAGTTATTTAAAATCTGATTTGAATTTGAATTTAAACAATTTTGAAATTGTTTTGTTAAAACAGATAAACAGGCCGACTTTTGTTACCTAGCCGCAGCTAGCCCTAGTCACAGACAGATGGGACCTGCTGCGCCGTAGGCCCACGTGACAGAGGCGGGTCAGGCGCGGCACAGGGGACGGCGGGTTGAGAATCGGAAAAACCGGGGGCCTCTTCGTAAGTTTGCAACCGAGGCTGACAGGTGGGCTCGGGGGGAGCACGGGTTGAGCAACTCAAAAACCGGGGTGCCTTTTCGTAAAACGACCCGCGTCGATGACAGGTGGGACCTAGCGGGACCGCGGGTTGAGCCGGCAAAAGGCGCAGGGGGTTATGTGCAAAAGGGGGTGCGACACTGTTTTTCTTCTTGTTTTACTGACGAAACTGAAGGACGCGTTCGGCGACAGCGCGCACGCGGCACGGTGGGGATCGAATTGGCGACCTCGTGCGCACGAGCGGCGGTGGCTACCGTTGGGCTAGGGAGGGGTTGGTGTTAGGAACCGCAGGCGCGGCTAGGTGTGTCTCTGCGACGCGGCGACGAGCAGACGCGCGTGCGATGCCGGTGCATAGAGGGTGCTCGTCGAAGGGATCGGCACGACCAGGAAGCGACGCTGGACGAGAGGGTGTCAGGGGGGTCCGGTGGCTCACCGCGAGGTTGTCGGTGGTGGCGGATCGGAGTCGGGGGCGGCAGATCGGCGACGAGGCTGGCGGCCGGAGATCTAGGGTTTCGTCGGGGTGGTGTTGGTCCTGGCGATCCTGGTGCTCCTCCTCCTCGCTGGCGCGTCCAAGGCAAAGCAGGGGACTGTCCTTGGTCTTCTCGACCACCTCCACGACGCGCGTGCTGACCGGAACGAAGAGATGCCGTTGGTACTGGCGGGGACCGACGGGAGGTAGACGACATCGGTGGAGAGGAAGAGGGGAGAGGGCAGGGCTCTGGGGTGGATCTGGCGAGGTAGAGGAGGTGTGAGGGGTTGGATAAAGAGGGAGAGAGGGAGAGGGTTGCCGTGGGGGCTTGGGAAGGGAAAGGTGGCTTCGGCCACCTTTTTCCTTGCTCTCACGTGCACGCCGTGGGAGGAGAGGGCTAGGGCTGCCGGTGGGCCAGAAGGGAGAAGAGGACAGGCAGGAGGGAGGCTCGGGCTGGGGCCTCAGGTGGGACAGGCCCGACAATGAGAGAGAAAGAGAGACGAGAGGGAAGGCTCGGCGAGCTAGGGCTAGGGTTAGGAGAGGGGGTAGATGGGGTGTGGGACCAAGGAGAGAGGGTGGCTAGGTGGGGCCATCATGGTAGAGAGAGAGAGGTTAAGGGTTAGGGTTTAGTTAAGAAAGATTAGGGTTTGAGGAGAGAGGGTAGGTGTTAGGGTTTGGTTTAGAATTTTTAGGTTTTTAACACAAGCTTATAGATCAAGTCAAGATGAAGGGTGAGAGAGTGTAGGGATTAAAAGATGCATGATCATGACATGGGCAAGTGTAAAGGAGAAAAGAAAAGCAATGTGGATAGTTTCTCATATGATCATGCATGAAGAAAATTTAATGGTGTTGATGAGATCATGGGGATGGTGGAGAGATATGGAGATGATTCCATAAAGGAAGAATCACTTAAACCAAGAGAAAAGCAAATGGCTAAAGGTGGTGGTACTCTTGCATGGCCCATGCAAAATAATTAATGCCATGTTTTATTCTTGTGAAAACAATAATATTATAACATGGCATGATCCCATGCATTAGCAAAAATGTGGAATAAGGCCAAGCAAAATAAAAAGAGATTAGATCCACACTAACCCACATGAGCTAGATTAAATGGCAAAAAGAAAATAAAAGCTCATGGGTAATTAGGATGGTGGAATTATAAGGTGGTGACAAAGAAAGGTGGTGGAGTGGACTAAAAGATATGCCCCCAACTCAACTTGGGCATCAAGCATTTATCAAGAACCAAATACAATATATCAAGAGCCAAATACAATTAATAATGCATATGAGAGAAGAACCAAAAGAAAAGGGGTTTAATATGATGCTCAAATGCAAGGTGGCATGATGACATGAGCATGATATAATTATGATGCAACAATTATATATAGGAAGTAGCCATTATATAACTAGACCAAGTAGCATTACAATTGTTAGACAATTGGGATGCTACAGCCGACCCAGTTTCACTCTGTGGCACTGAGGACTGCTGACAGGGGTGGTCCGCCTGTTAGTGGATCATTAAACGCGAAGCGGCACAGGGCATTGTGGACCGTAGGATTGGAGCTAGCATCTACGGCTGGGGCTTATTGTCGACGACGGACTTGTCGCCGGCGAGGTGGAACCCTAATGGCTCAGTGGGGGTGAAGTGGGGGCGTACCGGGGCTCTAGCGAGTACGGCGAGGCGGGCAAATGAATGAGGAGACGACGGCGGTCTCAGGTGAAGTCGTGGCAGCTCCGGGGGTGGACGAAATCGATGGGAGCGTCTCCTCCTCTGCTGCGGCTGACTCCGGTGAAATTACGGCGGCTGGCTGCCTGAGCGGCTCCTGCGAGAGGTGGGGAAGGATCAGTGGAGGGAGGGGAGTGTGAGAGTGTGAGGAATTGGTGCTGGGGAGGCTCCCTTATATAGGCCCGGCGAGGCGGCAGGGAGGTGTGGGCGGAGCTCTTCGGTGACGACGGCACAGAGGGCTATTGGCGTGGGCGAGATAGGCGGATGGTGGGCGGTTCCCTGGCGGGCAGCTAGGGCTTAAAGGCAACGCGAGGGGCGGTGGCTAGCGGTTGGGAGCATCTCGCGCTCTGAGAAACAAAGGCGGTGCTCGACGTGGTTCCCGACGACTGTGGGTCCAGCGGCGGGTGATACATTGCAAATGTATCTATAATTTTTGATATTCCATGCTTGGTTTTATCCACTTTCTTGTGTTTTGTTCCAACTTTGGAGTACTTTTCATATGATTTCTTGGACTAACCTATTAACAAGAGCCACAATGCCAGCTGCCTGTTTTTTGCTGTTTTTGGTTCCAGGAAAGTCAGAAAATGAATATTCTCGGAATTGTACGGGACAAAAGCCAAAGTGCCTATTTTTCCGGATGTCATCAAGTGCCAAAATATGAGACGGAGAGGGGCCAGAGGGCGGCCACACTACCTGGCCGCGCGGCCAGGCCTGGCCTGCGCCACAGGATGGTGTGGCCAGCCCAGGCACCCCCCTCGGCCTCCCCTTCCGACTATAAGATGCCCTCGGGACGTAAACCGTAAGTACCCGATCAAAAATCCACGAAAGAGTCCATAGCCGCCATCATCTCCATCCCTAGATCGGGAGGGATCTGAAGCTCTTCCCGACACCCTGCCGGAGAGGGGAATTCACCCAGGAGGCCTTCTTCATCACCATGCAAGCCTCCGGTGTGATACATGAGTAGTTCATCCTTAGACTACGGATATGTAGTAGCTAGATGGCTGGTTCTCCTCCTTTGTACTTTCATGTTTAGATCTTGTGAGCTTTGTTCATGATCAAGATCATCTATTTGTAATTCTGCATGTTGTGTTTGCGGGGATCCGATGGATATTGAGATGCTATTTTAGATTCATTATTGATTCTATCATGTCTTTGTTATTTGTGATCTTGCATGCTTTCCGTTGTTAGTAGCTATCTTGGCCAAGTAGATGCTAGCAACTCCAAGAGTTAGTGTTTATGCTCGATAGTGGGTTCATGCCTCTGGTAATTGATGACCCACAAGTATAGGGGATGTATCGCAGTATAAGTAAGAGTATCGAACCCAACGAGGAGCAGAAGGTGCTGCTAGTGGTATGGATCAGGAATTCTCTGCAAATACTTAGCAAACAGATTTTTATGGGTTTTCGATAAAGCAAGTAAACAAAGTACGAGTAAATAAAAGATAGTAAGAATGAATGCAGCAAGTGGCCCAATCCTTTATGCAGCAAAGGACAAGGCGGTTGTATTTCTATAGATGACCAAACGTTCTCGAGGACACATGGGAAGACTGTCAAGTGCTTTCGCTTCATATAGTCGATTAATCTTCTCTAGCTTGCTAAGTGTTGTGTGGGTGAACCTGTGCTAATGTACCGCCCCATCCAAGACTAATACATACTTGTGATTATAGCCCTTGCAAACATCCATAAGTACAATAAACTAATTAAGGTAGAAACCTAACCACAACTTTAAACTCTAAGACCCTTTCGTCCCTTGCGCAATGGTTTCCTAACGGGGGTTCAGGTTTCTGTCACTCCGGCAACCCCTACGATTAGTAGCCAAATACACAATGCATTCCCCTAGGCCCATATAGGTGAAGTGTCATGTAGTCGACGTTCACATGACACCACTAGAAGAAGTACACCACAACTTAAATAACAATCTATTGAATCTTTCTCAACGCAACTCCACTACTAACAACAAGACTTCTCCCATGTCCTCAAGAACGAAATGAACTACTCACAAGACATCATATGGATCATGACCAGAGATGGAATAATGATGTATAACAATCTGAACATAAACAATAATTCAATGGTTCACTCAATAGCATCAACTACAAAGAGTAATCAACACCGGGAAAGTTTCCCCTAAGAACTAATGCAAGATTCAACCAATTGTTACAGTAATATGGAGATGGTGATGAGGGTGGTGATGATGATGATGGTGGTGGTGATGATGATGATCCCGATGAAGTCCAGCTTGATGGTGGAGTTGATGGCGACGATCTCCCCTCTCCGGGAAGGAATTCTCCCGACAGAAATCTGTCTGCCGGAGAGATCTTTCTCTCTCGGTGTTTTCCGCCCCGCAGAGGCGGCAAAATCTTTCTGTGGTCACTCTCCCAGTCTTAGGGTTTCAGGAGGATGATATACGCCAGAGGGGAGAGTCTGGCGTGGGCCAGGGCGGCCACACCACACCCAGGCGCGGCCTAGGCCTGCCCGCGCCATGGGGTGGTGTGGACCCCCTATGGCCCACCTCCACTCCATCTTCTGGCATCCTGAGTCTTCTGGAAAAATAGAATTTTCCGTATATTTTCCCGGATTTTCTGATCTTCGCGAATTTTGCCTCCAAACAACACCTTTTCCATCAGAATCTAGACTGCAGCGGTCCATGCTCCAAAAGTCATCAACCATGCAAAAACAGATGAAATAACATAAGTATCACCTCTCAATATGAAATATATCAATGAATAATAGTGAATTAAGACATAGAATAGTGATGCAAAATGGACATATCAACTCCCCCCAAGCTTAGACTTCGCTTGTCCCCAAGCGAAACTGAGCTCAATAAACATGTCCTCAGGTTTATGGAGTGAAGAGTCGATAAAAGAATACGGACAAGAAGCATCACATTCATCAAATACATAGATCATAATAGAAGACAACTCACTATTATATAACTCAACTCGCAATGAGTAAAGGAAACACAATAAAGATACATAGAGTAAATCATAATTGGTAATGGCAAACTTAGCTCTTGGTCGAAGAATAGTTGATAATTTGCTGGAGTTCACAAATAGCTGGTTTTCAAAGAAAGCTTTCAAAGTAGTAAACTTCAAGATAAGAGCAATGTGCAAATCAAGGAACATAAGAAACATGATTGAATAAATCATCATATGAATGAATGGAACACATCAACTCAAAATACTTGCTGAGATAGAAGGGAAAAGGTTTACTGACTCAACTATAAAGTAAAAGAAAGGCCCTTCGTAGAGGGAAGCAGGGATTGCAAGTCTCATAAAGAGCTCCCAAAAATTATGATACTTACTAGCTTTCAGCTCTCATTGCCCCTATCATAGGCATCTTTTGGTGGTTAAGGTTAAAGTGACACAACTAAGAGGATATGCTTGACAAGTTATAAGTTGAAATCTCATGGCCCTTACTTATGAGTACCGATCCTCATGCTACTCAACTTCAGCCACGAGCAAGCTCTTGTCATTGTAAATACATGCGTATCATTGAGAACTGCCAACGGGGTACCCCTTGCACATGACACAAGAGCTATCCCATAATCAAAATGACAAGGCAAGCAGACAATGAGCATCTCATCGATCTTTTTATTTGCTATTTGCATAGGTTTTTATTGAGGATGCTTCATAGAATGCTCACTATAGTTATGCTGCAAGTTTCCACCATGATTAAGCATGGCTTAGGCTAGCGGCCTAGGCGTTTCTCTAACACACATATAAACTCCATGATCTTACAAGTTCCACTTTTATTTCACACCGCCGGGATCCATAAGCAAAAGAACATGATATCAGCTAGGTACAAAGTACCAATGAAGTGTTGAAAGCGGTCCCCATGATACATGGTTCGGCTAACTTCAACTCATAAAGCGCAAGCATATACGCAACAAAGAAGGACCCAATGGTTCAAGTTTATTAAATGCAAGAAAGTAAAGTGTGCCATCAAGTTCGTGAGAGCTTTAATCACTAATTTTCACATAACAAGTTTAATTTGGGAGGTAGACAAAACAAGAATTTACTTGGAATAGCAATAATGCTACTAGGTAGGTATGGTGGACACAAATGGCAAAGGTTTTGGTTTAAAGGAGGTGGATGCACGAGAAGAAATCCCTCTTAGTACAGGTTTTTGGCTAGCAAGGCTGGGTAGCAAGTACAAGAGTTGAAGGAAACAACCAAACATACAAGTGATAAAAACAAACATGCAATCTTCCTTGGAAGCACAAAAGATCTTAACTAGAGAATACTAGACTTATGAGCAAATCAAGAAAGAAAGATGATGAAATTATTTTTTCTCTTTAGAGTACTTCTATCTTTTTCTTTTCAACTCTCAAAAAGGTGTTGCTACTGACCGAGCCAAGTTTGCCAAAACCAACTAAATTAACTCAATGATCCCAGAGTGCTACCAATACTAACAACAAGATCAATCATATAACCACGAATTGAAAACTAACATAAGCTATGCAAAAGAGTGAATGATAGAACTTCTCATTAATATTCCATAACAGAAACTCACACCAAGGGATACAAATCTAACAAGAGAGGGGACACTTCCATAATGCAAACCATGCTACATAATAACTCCTCTATTCATGATATGACTCTACTAATAAGGTAAAAAGATAGAAGATAGTGATGTGATACCATGGCACTCCCCCAAGCTTGGAACAAACCAAGGGGATGTCAAACCTGATGACGAGTTACTCCTTTGGTGGTGGTGGTATCCTCTTGATGATCTCTTTGATCAGTTTCCCCAAGTCCTCAATCTCGAAGGTGAGATTACGAATCAGCTGTGAGTTTTGCTCAATGCGGCTCATAATCATGTCGTGTTGAGAATCCCAGCTCTTGCTATTCTTTCCCCACTCTTCCTCCTTGAAGTCTTCTTTTCCTGCATGGCTAGAACAAGGCAAATCCCAATTGGAGGGTAATTTCCCCTTGGGAATATTCTGGTATTGATGCTCATGGATAAGAGTGTGGAAAGGATTCTTGGTGTGTGGAGGAAGTGACCAGGGATCTGAACGGTGATGAGGAGGCTTCCCTTCAATGGCTGGATTTGCCACCACTCTGATGCTTGCAACGGTAGTGCCGGTGTGCTTTGCCTCCTCTTCACCTTCACTCTTGATTTCCTTCTCCTTCTCGGGGTCTTGGAGGTCTTCCTCCATGGGCTCCTTCCTTTTATCCTTGGCGGACACCATTGTACTTCAAGGCTTCAAGAATAGTTCCTGGCAGAAACAGATCGAAACAAAAACACGACGAAAACACGATATAGGAACCTCGGGGGATCTGGGGGGTCATATATTACGAAGTTTCATATCAAAAGGAAGGTACTGGGAGAAAACGAGTCGGAGGCGGAGTCCTAGGTGGCCTCACCACCTGGTGGCGCGGCCAGGGGTGGGCCCGTGCCATGGGGTGGTGTGGGCCACCCTGGCTCCATTTCCATCCCTTTTTCGCTTCTTAGCTTTCCTTATTGACTAAAAACTACAAAAGTATAGTTGGATTGTATTTCCGCGGAGCTTTTCTTACCAGAACTGTTACTTATTTGGAAACGGACTCTGCAGGTCTCTGAATTTGGTATCTAGTAGATTCTTCCGGAGTCATCACTTGAATCATCAATATCTCATCTTCATACACTTATTACTTGAGTCATAAAACCCTTCTCTTCCTTATTACACCATTAGATCTACTTCCTGGAAATTTCTTTCACACAAAACTTCACACAGTTCTCATTAGCAACATTAGTATAAGTGAAGTGATAAAAACCTTTTGATTCCAACTTCAACTCAAAACCATCAAAACATAAGCTACTGTAGCAACTCCTTCCGAAAACCCAAAAAGAATTCAAAAAGGAAAGCGAATAAAGAAGCAAATGCAAGGGTGGCAAAATCTGTCAAAACAGACCAGCAGGTAAAGATCAATTATTTATAAATTCTTATGTTGGTCAAATCAAAAAGTGAAAAACTAACGAAAGTTAAATAACAACCTGGGGCAGAAGCACAAAAAATTACAGCTCAATCCGACATACAGAGATCTCTCACGAATTTTTACGGTGAAGCACAAAAATCTGTTTCGGGACAACAACTTCCCGAAATCTTACTTCTCTCTCATTAGAGGTTGATCTTGACATAAAAACCAAACAAAACGGATAAGGAGCGGTTATTACCGAAGTAATAACTTCCAATACTCAAAGAAACAAAAACAAACTAAAAGCAAAAACAAATTGGGTTGTCTCCCATAAAGCTCTTTCTTTATAGCCATTAAGATGGGCATGATAATTTTGAAGAAGCTCTCATAGGGATATGAATTGAAGTGAAAGAGAGCATTAAGAAGCAAAAAAACACTCACATTTAAGTCTAACCCACTTACTATGCAAGGGGATTTTGTAAACAAACAAGTTACTGAAACCAAAGGCAACTTGCATAAGAAGGCAAAAGAAGTGCAACATAAAAACTTTCAACATAAAACGAGGAAACTTGATATTATTGAGATGCATAACAACACTTTTCCCTCTCTCATAATAACTTTCAGTATCATGCATAAACTTAACAATATATAGCTATCACAAGGACCATCATAGCAATGATCACTTATTCTAACAGAAAACACGGGAATACTAGCTCTCATAACACTACTGTGCGAAACAAAATTAGAGGTATCCTTACAAAGGATAGTGTGTTCCTCTTTCTCATACTTAGTGACAAAGTCTTTCACATTTGCTATTATAGGTTCATCAACCATTTGTTTATTAGGTTCAACAGCTTTACTTGTACTTTCAATAACCATACTAGCTATCATAGAATGTTCCTTTACCTTAACTGGGAAAGGCATTTTCTCAATATAAGGTTTAGGTAAGACATGATTAGTAGTATAAACTTCAGTATTTCTTGCAGGAACACTCTTAGCAATATCTTTATAAGGTTCATGATACTTATTCCACTTCTTTTTAGGCACTTCAATATAAGAAGCAAAAGCCTTAAAATAAGAAGCAATAGCTTGAGAGTCTAGACCATAAGCATTTTTAATATTTTGAAAGTCATCAGTTCCCATAAAAGATTCAATGCATTCATAATCATAATTTATACCTGACTTTCTACCTTTGTCATTCTCCCAAGCTTCAGCATTGTCTTGAATACGATCTAGAAGGTCCCATTTAGCTTCTTCTTCCATACGAGTGAATGATCCAGCACAAGAAGCATCCAATAAATCTTTATCATGTAGAGGGAGCCTTGCATAAAAATTGTTAATAATAATATTGTTGGGGAGCTCATGAATGGGACATTTGAGCATTAGTAACTTCAATCTCCCCCAAGCTTGGGCTGTACTCTCTCCATCAAGAGGCCAAAAGTTGTATATTTGATTCCGATCTTTATGAATCTCACTAGGAGGATAAAACTTTGAATAAAAGAGAGGCACTATTTCCTCCCATTCCAGAGCTTGACCATTCTTCAGCAGCTTATACCATTCCTAAGCTCTTCCTTTCCGTGATAATGAGAATAACTTCTTCTTAACTTGATCTGTAGTAATACCTGCACACTTGAACAACCCGCATAATTCGTGTATAAAGAGTAAATGATCACCGGGATGGACAGTTCCATACCCAACATAGTAGTTATCCATAACACGATCAATAATTCTTGTAGGTATTTTGAAAACATCTTTCTCAGCAGGTGGTGGCTTATCTACTACCTTAGCAGTGGTAGTAGCATTACCAAATAAGAAACTCAGCGAATTATCCATAACGAAAATAAAGCAACTAGCAGAAGTAAACAATACTCACAGTAGAAGTTTCCTTTACCAGTTCCACTCTCCAATAGCGCTTCACTCCCCGGCAACGGCGCCAGAAAATAGTCTTGATGACCCACAAGTATAGGGGGTGTATCGCAGTATTTTCGATAAGTAAGAGTGTCAAACCCAACGAGGAGCAGAAGGTGCTGGCTAGTGGTATGGATTAGGAATTCTCTGCAAATACTTAGCAAACGGATTTTTAGGGGTTTTCGATAAAGCAAGTAAACAAAGTACGAGTAAATAAAAGACAGTAAGAATGAATGCAGCAAGTGGCCCAATCCTTTATGCAGCAAAGGACAAGCCGGTTGTATTTCTATAGATAACCAAACGTTCTCGAGGACACATGGGAAGACTGTCAAGTGCTTTCGCTTCATATAGTCGATTAATCTTCTCTAGCTTGCTAAGTGTTGTGTGGGTGAACCTGTGCTAATGTACCACCTCATCCAAGACTAATACATACTTGTGAATATACCCCTTGCAAACATCCATAAGTACAAGAAAGTAATTAAGGTAGAAACCTAACCACAACTTTAAACTCTAAGACCCTTACGTCCCTTGCGCAATGGTTTCCTAACGGGGGTTCAGGTTTCTGTCACTCCGGCAACCCCTACGATTAGTAGCCAAATACACAATGCATTCCCCTAGGCCCATATAGGTGAAGTGTCATGTAGTCGACGTTCACATGACACCACTAGAAGAAGTACACCACAACTTAAATAACAATCTATTGGATCTTTCTCAACACAACTCCACTACTAACAACAAGACTTCTCCCATGTCCTCAAGAACAAAACGAACTACTCACAAGACATCATATGGATCATGATCAGAGATGGAATAATGATGTATAACAATCTGAACATAAACAATAATTCAATGGTTCACTCAATAGCATCAACTACAAAGAGTAATCAACACCGGGAAAGTTTCCCCTAAGAACTAATGCAAGATTCAACCAATTGTTACAGTTATATGGAGATGGTGATGAGGGTGATGATGATGATGATGGTGGTGATGATGATGATGATGATCCCGATGAAGTCCAGCTTGATGGTGGTGTTGATGGCGACGATCTCCCCTCTCCGGGAAGGAATTCCCCCGGCAGAAATCTGTCTGCCGGAGAGATCTTTCTCTCTCGGTGTTTTCCGCCCCGCAGAGGCGGCGGAATCTTTCTGTGGTCGCTCTCCCAGTTTTAGGGTTTCAGGAGGATGATATACGCTAGAGGGGAGAGGCTGGAGTAGGCCAGGGCGGCCACACCACACCCAGGCGCGGCCTAGGCCTGCCCGCGCCATGGGGTGGTGTGGGCCCCCTGTGGACCACCTCCACTCCATCTTCTGGCATCCTGAGTCTTCTGGAAAAATAGAATTTTCCGTATATTTTCCCGGATTTTCTGATCTTCGCAAATTTTGCCTCCAAACAGCACCTTTTCCATCAGAATCCTGACTGCAGCGGTCCATGCTCCAAAAGTCATCAACCATGCAAAAACAGATGAAATAACATAAGTATCACCTCTCAATATGAAATATATCAATGAATAATAGTGAATTAAGACATAGAATAGTGATGCAAAATGGACGTATCAGTAATCTGGGGAAGTGACAGAAATCTCTAAGGTACTAGATGTGATGTTGCTACTAGGGAGAAAACAATAATCCTTTGTTCATAGAACAATCATATTGTTTACTTTACACGCAGTTTGTAAAGCAATAATCTGTTGCTTGCAACTTAATACTAGAGGGGGTTCGGATGATAACCTGAAGGTGGATTATTAGTCATAGATGCAGTTGGATGGCGGTCTATGTATAATGTTGTAATGCCCAATCAAGTCTCAAAGGAGTCAAGATGATTAGTATATGCATGTATTGCTTTCTCGGTGTTTGTCAATTGCCCCGCTATAATTTGTTCACCCACCATGTTATCTATCTTAAGGAGAGCCACCTCTAGTGAACTATGGATCCCGGTCCTTTTTCTTTACATACAATCTACAAACTGTTTACTACTTTGTGTTTAGTTTCTGCAAACTTTTACTTCTTTGCATTCGATACGTTTAATCCTTTGTTTTCCGCAAAACACGGTGAGATTGACAACCCCATCGCAAGTTGGGGACAAAGTTCTGTGGTTGTGTTGTGCAGGTCTCCACGTTGCTACTAGCACCGGTAGTGCGCCCTGCCAAAGCTCAGCTAGTAACACCTTTGGGGTGTTTCCTTGCTCCTACTGGTTTGATTAAACCTTGGTTTCATAACTAAGGGAAACTTGCTGCTGTGCTCATCATACCTTCCTCTTGGGGTTCCCAACGAGCTCTACATCAACACCGTACCAGCACTTTTCTGGGCGCTGTGAATTGAGCCATCAGCGGGGTACAGGCGTGTCTGGCGGGTTGAGGTGGTCAAGGCGGAGCGGTGTGCGTGGTCTGTATTCGAGGCGCGGTGTGTGGCGCTCTGGCGGGGACGGTGCTCTGGCGTGCGCTGGTGCGGCGTTGAGACTTAGTGTGCGGCTTGGCCTCGATGATCCAGGGGCTAGCAGTGGCCGTGGGGTGGACCGTGGACGGCGGTGAGGACATGCCTGCCTTCCTGGAGCGGTGGAGAGGGGCTGGTGGTCTCCTGCGGCGTGAGCACGGTTGGCTGGCGAGCATGGCCTCGGGGTGGCGCGGCACTGTGGTGCTAAGCCAATTGGTAGGTCCTTGATGGCCTGGTTGGGGTTAGGGGAGACAAGGAAATTGAATTGGGTTCAAATGGCTCGACAAATTTTGATAAAAAACAGTGATAGTTAGGCCAATTTGATTCTACTCACCAAGTGTTCGACACAATGGCCACAAGAATTCAACTTTTGAATTTTGAAGTGAAATTTGGTGGAGTTGTTTGTCACATGCTTAAGCATCTCTGGTTGCTTGGGATTTTTAAATGGAGTTCATTTGGATGGTTTTTGAAAATGGGTGATCTAGACATATGATATAGATTCCATTTTCACATGTCATTTAAATTTAGTGTTTGAATGTTTTTGGAAGAACACAAAGTGGGCCTTGGTACATCACTACTTGTACTAGCAAGGGGTGCAAAGATCCACAATTGTTTCTGTTTGAAATTGAGTCCTAGGAACACCCAAAGTGTCCTAGTTGATTAAAATGGCAAAAGTGACCATTTCCTTTTATTAATTCTTTTTTATTTCTTTTTCTTTGGATTTTGCTTGGGAATGATCCAGATGATGTGTAACTCATCTTGGAATCATTTTACAACCATTAGAGCAAACAATCATGGCATTTCAAAACAACTCCTTTTTAATGCAACACACATATGCATGCTTAAATCTTTTACATGGGAAAAAGGTTTTGTTTACCCTAAATTGGGTGGTTTTGATCTTGATCACTTGGATTAAAGTTTTGGGATGTTACAAGGCTTCCCCCCTTAAACAAAACCTTGTCCCGAGATTTAAGAAAGAACACTAGGAACTAAAGAGATCTGGGAACTCGGTCCTAATGTAATCTTCTTGCTCCCAAGTGGCTTCTTCTTCGGTATGGTTGCTCCATTGGATCTTGAGAAATTTGATACTCCTGGTCCTGGTGGTTCTGTAGGCTTCCTCCAAGATACTGATGGGAACTTCATGATACGTTAGATCCTTGTTGATATAAACATCTCAGTGATCGATGTTCTTGAAAACTTTGCTCTTCTCCGGCACTTCTAGGCATTTGCGAAGTAACGAGATATGGAACACATTGTGGATGGCTGACATTTCTTCTAGCAGTTCTAGTTGATATGATACTTCTCCTCGGCGATTCAGAATCTTGAAGGGTCCGATATATCTGGGGGCTAACTTTCCTTTCAGACTAAAACGTTGCGTTCCCTTCAATGGCGAAACTTTGAGATACACAAAATCTCCGACATTGAAAGTCATGTCTCTCCTTCTATTGTCAGCATAAATCTTTTGTCTGGATTGGGCGGTCTTGAGGTGCTCACGGACTTTGTGAACCTTCTTTTTGGCTTCTCGTAGGATGTCAGGTCCGAAAATCTGACTCTCTCCTACTTGCGACAAATTCAAAGGGGTACGACACTTTCTTCCATATAAGAACTCAAATGGGGCCATTTGCAAACTGGCTTGATAACTGTTGTTATATGAGAGTTCTGCGAAAGGCAGGCAATCTTCCCATTTTGATCCATACTCTAACACACAAGCTCTCAACATATCTTCTAATATTTGGTTAACTCTCTCAGTCTGTCCATCAGTTTGCGGGTGATAAGCCGTGCTGAAATTCAACTTGGTTCCTAATCCTTCTTGGACTTTCTGCCAAAATCTCGAGGTAAATTGGGTTCCTCGATCCAAACTATGGTCTTGGGGGTTCCATGCAAACTGACGATTCTAGCAATGTACAACTCTGCTAGCTTCGAACTCTGGTAGGTTGTCTTGACAGGTATAAAATGAGCTACCTTGGACAGTCTATCAACGATGACCTAGATTGAGTCATTTCCCCTACTAGAAGTAGGCAAACCGGTGATAAAGTCCATTCCGACGGAATCCCATTTCCATTCCGGAATCTGCAATGGTTGCAACAGTCCTGCGGGTCTTTGATGTTCTGCTTTGACTCTCTGACAGATATCACACTTGGCGATGTATCTTCCGATTTCTCTCTTCATCTTGTGCCACCAAAATTGCTCCTTCAAATCCTGATACATCTTTGTTCCTCCAGGGTGGATAGAATAAAGAGTATCATGAGCTTCTTGCATGATAACTTGATTCAGCTCCGAATCTGCTGGCACACAGATACGGCCTTTGTACCATAGAACTGCATCTTCGTCTTCGGTGAATCCAAGTACCTTTCCTATACCAATACGACATTTGATTCCATCTATACTTGCATTTTCCTTCTGGGCTTCCTTGATTTGGCTAATCAAGGTGGGTTGAAGTTCAATGCTAGCTAAGAATCCTTTGCTAACTATCTCAGTTCTAAACGGCTCCAACTCCTCATACAAACTTGGTTGCTTCTCCTTGATCATGGTGTTTAACCTACACGGCAATCTGCTAAGAGCATCCGCTACCACATTGGCTTTGCCGGGGTGATAGTGAATGTCAAGGTCATAATCCTTGATTAACTCTATCCATCTCCTTTGTCTCATATTCAGCTCCTTCTGAGTGAAAATATACTTCAAGCTATTGTGATCCGAGTAAATCTCACAGCGGTTACCCATAAGGTAATGATGCCATGTCTTCAGTGCCAAAACTACGACTGCTAATTCTAGATCATGGGTGGGGTAGTTCTGCTCATGCTGCTTCAGTTGTCGAGACAGATATGCGATGACTTTGCCTTCTTGCATCAATACACATCCGAGACCAATCTTGGATGCATCACAATACACATCAAATGACTTCTTGATATATGGCATGATCAAAATTGGGGCTGAAATCAATCTCTTCTTGATGTCTTGGAAACTTGCTTCACATTTGTTGGTCCATTCAAACTTCTTGTCCTTCTTCAACAGTTGGGTCATGGGTCTTGCAATGCTCGAAAATCCTTCAACGAATTTGCGGTAATATCCCGCTAATCCGAGAAATGCACGGACTTGAGTTTGAGTGGTTGGGGCTTCCCATTCTTCAACATCCTTGATCTTGGCGGGATCAACAGCGACTCCTTCGGCAGACACAATATGTCCTAGGGATCCTACTTCTTTAAGCCAAAACTCACATTTGCTGAACTTGGCATACAACCTATGCTCTCTAAGGGTTTCAAGGATGATTCTCAAATGTTGCCCATGCTCTTCTTCTAACTTGGAGTAGATAAGAATATCGTCGATAAACACCACGACAAACTTATCTAGAAAATTCATAAAGATCTTATTCATGAGATTCATGAAATAAGCAGGGGCATTGGTTAATCCAAAAGACATGACCGTATACTCGTATAATCCATAACGGGTAGTAAAGGCGGTCTTTGGAATATCTGTTGCACGAATCTTAAGTTGGTGATAACCAGTCCTAAGATCTATTTTAGAGAACACCTTGGCACCAGTCAACTGATCAAATAGATCCTCTATCTTGGGCAAGGGGTACTTGTTCGTTGTGACGTCATTCAGCTTCCTGTAATCTATGCACAAACGGTTGCCTCCATCCTTCTTGTCAACGAATAATACTGGCGATCTCCATGGCGATGCGATTGGTTGAATCAAGCATGTTGCCAACATAGCATCCAGCTGCTTCTTCAATTCCACTAACTCTGAGGGGTTCATGCTATAGGGTCTCTAGGCTATGGGTCCGGTTTCGGGGATTAGTTCAATAATGAACTCAATATCCCTATCCGGGGGCATACCGAGCAATTCATCTGGGAATACGTCGGGATATTCACAGACTACTCTGACTTGGTCTATGATGGGTAGGGCTAGACTCTTGTTGCACTTGAATTGACGGGGTAAGGTTTCAGATATATGCTCTACTGATACTCCAGAGCTACTGGTCATGGTGATGGCTTTCTTGTCACAGTCAATCAATCCTTTATGCTTTGACATCCAATCCATTCCTAGTACTACTTCCAAACCTTTGGTTCCAAGTACTATTAGATTGGCATAAAAATCTTTCCCATGTATTCTGATAGGCACAGATTTGCAAATTTTTCTAGCTTTTGTAGTTGAACCGGGGATTTGAACTATCATGACATGCTTCAAGTTGGTTGGGTGAATCTTACTAGTGCATGCAAATTCTTCGGTGACAAATGAGTGCGATGCTCCAGAATCAAACAACACTCTTGCTAAAACCGAGTTGACAGAAAACATACACAGCACTACATCTGGCGCTTCTTGGGCTTCTTCGGTGTTCATGTGGAAAAGACGGCCGTTGCGGTTGTGAGGGTTCCCTGGGGCGAATCTTCTTCCGGGTTGAACACGACGCTGCTGTTGAGCTGGGGCATTCACATTGGCAGTGGCGGCAATCTTCTTGGGACACTCATTGGAGTAGTGAGCCTTCACTCCACACTCGAAACAAGTGATATGCGACTTGTGTTTTACTGCCATGGGCACAACATTGCTTCCAGTTCTGGGTGCAGTGTTGTTGTTATTGTTGTTGTGCTTGGGAGGTGCACGGTTGAAATTGCTGGAATTGCCGGGGTGGTTGTTGTTTCCTCCGGACTTCACATTTCCTCCGCTACGGTTGGGGTAGCTTGGACCAGACATTGGGGGTCGATTGTTCTGTGGGGTATATCCTGCAAACAGGTTGGGACGGTACTTCAGGTGGCTGCTGGATCCATCTTGGTGCATCATCCGACATTTGCGGTTGTCGTTTGCTTGATTAATCTTCCCTTCCATCTGAATGGCAGAGTCAACTAGTTCTTCGAGATCCTCGAAACGGATGTTGACGAGAACTATCTGCATCTCATCATGCAGTCCGTTCAGGAATCTCTCCTTCTTCTTGGCCTCCGTGTTGATCTCATCAGGTGCATACCTGGCGAGGGACAAGAATCTGTCACGGTACTCCACTACAGTCATTCTGCCTTGCTTTAACTCTCTGAATTCATCCCTCATTCTGGTGACTAGATCCTGCGGCATGTGGGTGCGGCTGAACTTGATTTTGAAGGCTTCCCATGTCATTACTTGACCATGGTTCATCGTGCGGGTGTTGTTCCACCATGCTCTTGCATCTCCTGCCAGATAGTGGGTGGCAAAAAGAACTTTCTCGTTGGCATCCACTCCAGCTACTTCTAAGTTGTTTTCCATGGTCTGCAACCAGTCATCAGCATCCAGTGGGTCTTCGGACTTGCTAAAGATTGGGGGATTGGTATTCTGGAAGTTTTTGAGTTTGGATCCATGATGATCCTGATTTCCATGGTTCGGATTGTTGTGAGCCATCTGGGCGATCTACTGCAGGGTGGCTAGATTGGCTTAGCGCTCTACCCTACTAGCTTCACGGTCTGCAATGAGCGTCTGTAATATTTGATTATGGCAAGTAACAGCCCGGATACTCGTTTCTCGAGGCGTGAGCAATATTTGATTATGACTGAGATTAATGCCCTTCTGAGAAGAAGCTAGTGTGCCCGTAGTGTCCTCTGGACTTTGGCTTCATGAACAACAAGACCTATTTCTCTGAGGCTCTCTGGATCACCGAGAAACTTGGGTTGCATCATCTCATGGGTTTTCAGTAGAGCTACAATGTTTAGATTGTGAATTGGTTCTTTGCCACTCTCGTGTTCGGAGAAGGGAATGAGATTCCTATGACTTGGATGACTGGCGAGGTTTGTTGTTAGTCAACATTAGTGAGTTTGCTGCGGTCTTGGAGTATCCTTTTGAGGGCAGGAATTCACTGGTTGGTCATCGCATCCATGCGACTACCAGGCTTGAGTACAACAAGAAGCCTCTTGCTCCTACCTATAACAAGAATTTTGTTCTTGGATAAGCAAGGAACCTAAGGCCACCGTTCCACATTTTGATCCGCATGTTTCATGAGAACATTTATCCTCAAGCGGGGAATCTTGACACTATTCGGTCAACCTTGGTTCCTCTTATGGCTCTTCCTCACTCCGTGTACATCAAAGGCCCCGATGCTCCTGCCACTCCCCTCGATGTCATGTACTTTATCTTCATGGAATTAGCCATCAACATCTCTGAGAAGAATACTCCCACATATTCTCCCTATGTCATGAGGCTAGTGCTTTCCACCTTTGCAAAGATGAACTTGCCTTCTTAGCTTGAGGGCCTTCCTGTTATTGCCCATGCCCCTCTCAAGTTGCAGCGTAGGGCTCCCACTACCACTATGGGTCCTCGTGGCTATTCTGCTCCCATGCCAGATGATGAGATTAGAGAGGATGAGGAGGATAACCCTCCTGCTGCTAGCCCTGTCCGCGCTAGGAGGAAGAATGCTAGTAATGCCTGTATGCCCTCCTTTTCTCGTGACTATGTGAAGGGGCAAATGATGAAGGCCACATTTTGGGAGAAGATGCTACTCTGCATGAACATTGATGCTTCCTCTTCTCTCCTTGGCAAGGGCTTGTCTGTTGATGATGATCAAGGTTCCGAGGAGAGCTCCGATCATGACGAGGAGGACGAGGATGACGAGTGATCCGGTTGGGGCGTGTAGTCTCTCTCTTGTCCCCTTTTGGTGTCTTGATGCCAAAGGGGGAGAAGTTTCTATTAGGTAATGGCGTGGGATTCGCATGGAAAGTCACAAGCTCGCTCTTCATTTGATTATTTCGCTTGTGACTTGTTCTTGTTTGCTTTGCTTTATCTGTGGACCTATGTTAAGAATTATTTGTGGACCCATGTTGTGTTGCCATATGTATGTGATGACTATGTGGTATCTTATCTATGAATTCATATCTCGTGTATGGTGAAGACCTCTGTGAATGGATGTTCTTATATATTTCTTCACCACATTTTTGGTACAAAGGTATGAGTATCACTTAACCATTTTATCTCCGTGCACTTGGGTAGGTTTGTAGTATCTAGGGGGAGTGTCCTCCCTTGTGTTTGTGCTCTTATATTCATATGCAAATATCTTGGGTGCACCATCGAGGGGGAGCCTCTCTACCTATTGTTCCAGATGCTTATCTATTATTGCGAAAATCCTTGTGTTGTCATCAAACACCAAAAAGGGGGAGATTGAAAGGTCATTTCCTGTCTTATGATGTTTTGGTGTTTGTAGTCAACAAAAGTTAGTTTTTACCATGTAATAAGTATTGCAGGTTCATCCGTGTAAAGGTAAAAGACAGTATTCTAGTATTCAAAGGAGAAGGGTTCAAATTTTAGTGAAGAAAAGGTACCTATATGGAAGCTTCGGTCTACTACCTCCCCTGAGTCTGGAGATTCCGGGGTACAGGCCCGGAGAATCCGGGGTCTTGGACCGGAGGCTCCGACCAGGTCTCCGCGCTAGTCTTCGCCCCCTGGGATACTCTCTATACCCCCCCCCCCCCCCCCCCCGAAGTTGGGTCCGAGTCGCGCTCCACAACGGAGACTCCGGGGCAGGAGCCCGGAGACTCTGGCCCTATCTCCGGCCTTGAATCCGAGGTGGCTCGAAAAGTGTTAACACCCAGATTTTTAATCCCAGATGCCTATTATGCCATACAAAGTAATCCTAGGATTACCATTTTTGTGAGACATAACAAATTGGATATCATAGTACCTCATCCATTACAAACCATAATAAAGTCTTACACAAATAAAGGATCTTATGATCTAGTCTTAATACAATCAAGTAGCGGGGTAAATAGTGTAGCGGTGGGGTCCATCTTTAGTGTCACAGGCAATGCTGATGATGGGAGATGATCCTAGTTGTTGTAGCCGTCCTGCTGTCCTCCTTCAGGGTAGTCCTCCTCATAGTCTGGCCAAAGGAATAGCCAGGGACAAAAGCCATGAATACTCTTTAAGTACTCGCAAACTATCACTAACAAGTAAGATAGTTCTAGTAGGAATGCTAAACTCTAAGTTTATTTGTAAAGTTAAGTTTGAAACCTAAGCTGAGTTCACAAACAAACAAAGATAAAATAAAGTTTAAAATCACCTAAGTGGGAACTTAGTTGTCATAGTCACAACTCTGTTGTGGTCAAGTTATGTCACAATTCATTTCATAGGTCATTTTGAAAACATCTGACAACGGAACAGTATGGCCACTCCAACTGTCCATAACTGCGGACGCGGCTATTCGAATAGTTTGACACTCTGCAGAGGTGGTACACTTTCACCACAAAATTCGATACATCTATATGGGATAACCTTGAATCATCATACTTAGTATGCAGATAATCAAACATAACCTTTCCTTTACACACTCTAGTATAAGCACCTCTTCTATGAGCTTGGCCTCCCAGCCATGGCCATTTTCCATCCTGGGCACTGCATAGGTGGACAACATTGAGAGGTAGTGTCAGCTCAAACCTCTCCCGCGAGGGAACTAATACAAATGCATATAAACTTCCGGCTAAGCCTTACCCAATTCAGGTATTGTAGTTGTACGGTAAAATTGGAATGGTATCGCATCCGAACCCAACCATCAGTTTTTATAAAAGGGCTAAGGCTCATGCCTCAACATTTTCATCGTCATAAACCATTTGTGTTTCTCAACACATGTCAAAACATCTCAATAGAATGACTCATCATTCCAAGGTTTTCACAAGTCATTTTCACCAAGTATTCCCATCTAAAGTGATCAAGTTTTTGGTTTGGCTCTAAACTACTAAGTTAAGAGTGTTCACTAAAGTGGGATGCTAATCTCAATCTCATGCCATAGAATGACCTCTAAATCTAACTAGATAGGCCAAGTTTTATACTCTTTATGCTATCTATAAACAAAGTAAAGAACTTTGGTAAAGTAAAAGAAAGTAAAGCTTAAGTAAAACTTGGGGTAGGTATAAGTCAAAAGGTATAACCAAAGCATGCCTAATGCATCTTACTTAGGTCATCTTGTATAATTCTAGCTTGCTAACAAAAGCTTGCTCAGTTTACTTTAAGTGCTAGGCTTGCCTTGGGTAGTGTAGTGGTTGAAATTCTCTTCCTCCTCCTCGTAAGCTTGGTCGGTACTATCGTCTATAAATACATATGGAATACACAAATCACCAAACAATACTTAACTAGTCTACTTAGCACACTAAGGCACATATTGGATGATCTATTATCATCACAAGCAACACAAGGTTTAATAACTAGTTTCATTTATTTCATTTGAGAAAAGTAATTTCTACTCATTGAAATTAACTAAGATTTAATATTCTCCAATTAAAATATGGGATCATATGGACACATGTCATCACCACATATTCTAATATATGGGAATGTGATTTAAAGGTTGGATCACATTTTAATAAGTTTAAGTTTAATATATAATGATTTAAAATGACTAGAGATGCCTATATAGCATTATTTTGGTACTAGTCCAAAGTCACTGCATGCAAACCTTAATATTATTATATATTCAGATAGGTATGATTAAATGTGATTTTTGAGAGCTGGAATCAACTCAAAAGCTATTATGGTTAATTTTAGAAAAAAGTTTGAATGTGAAAAAGCTTTTGTCTTGTTGTTTTAGCTAGGAGAGATCTATAACTCTATATGATTTAAATCCAACGGGCTTCGATAGAGATTTTTATTATCTTTCCAACAAAATTGGAATCACTCAATTTGGATTTGTAAAACTCTCTGAATTGATTTTTGAACTAAGAGACATAATCTAGTTTAAGTCTAAAAAGAAAAAATCTAAATTTGAATTTACTGGGTCTCGCGGGAACGCTAACGGGCCGGCCCAGTTTCACTCCGCGGAGCTGAGGACTGCTGATAGGGGGTCCGCATGTCAGTGGCTCATTAAACGCGAAGCGGTACGGGGCATTGTGGATCGTAGGATTAGAGCTAGCATCTATGGCTGGGGCTTATCGTCGACGACGGACTTGTCGCCGGCGAGGTGGAACCCTAACGGCTCAGTGGGGGTGCAGTGGGGCCGTACCGGGGCTCCAGCGAGTGTGGCGAGGCGGGCAAATGAACGAGGAGACAACGGCGGGCTCAGGCAAAGTCGCGGCAGCTCCGGGGGTGGACGAAATTGACGGGAGCATCTCCTCCTCTGCTGCGGCTGATTCTGGTGAAATTCCAGCGGCTGGCTACTCGAGCGGCTCCGGCGAGAGGTGGGGAATGATCAGTGGAGAGAGGGGAGTGTGAGAGTGTGATGAATTGGTGCTGGGGAGGCTCCCTTATATAGGCCCGGCGAGGCGGCAGAGAGGTGTGGGCGGAGCTCGTCGGTGACGACAACACAGGGGGCTATCGGCGTGGGTGTAACACCCTCGAATCGGCCCTATGCAAGTTTCAGCGCTTCCCGCCAAACCCGCATAGAAACGATTTAAGGACGCCCACCAGGCACTTTCGTGTGGGTGGAAAACGAAGTAATACCATTACACATTAGTCCACGATGGAACCCACAGAACACATATATACAACAACGACTCCATGAGTCAAGAATACAGATATACTATACAAAGATTCAAATCACCTTGAAAACGATAGAGTGTCCGACTACGGACAAGATGCAAATGGGGCTAAGAGCCCTGAAGAATAACCAATGGCGTCCCTAACCCTGCCCAGGCCAAGCTAGAAGAGTAACCCTGCTAACGACACCGATCTCAAACCTACTAAAACAAAAGGGGTGCCGACAAAGGGCAAAGGAAAAAGAGGAGCGTCAGTACTGAGGCCAGTACACGGCGAGGCTAGAATTCGGCGGCTCTCGCCTACATAGGTATGTTGGACTGAAGCGGCAGCAAAGCATGCACTAAACAACCTATAGAGACTCGATACAACTGTCGGTTATTAGAGAGGGATAAGAAAGACCTATCCGGGAACACCTGATACTAACACCAATCATACCCGTCCTGGTATTCCCCCTGAAGACCAAACGAGGAAGTCAAACCGAGGAACTCACACAGTTGGTAGTTTTATTCATTCAATTATAGTTGTAGCACTTACTAGTCAGATATAGATAGCACGAGTCATCCTGATAGCATAAGTAGTGGGCAGTTTTAGTTAACCAAGAAGTTGTAGTTGCAATACTTAACAGTCAGATACAATTAGCATGTGACATCCCAAACCCAGCAATTGTTGGCACTTATATTTCATTCCATTGGAGTTGCAATACTTACTAGGCAGGTATAACATGACACGATACACCCCAGTTCCACCAATTGTTGGCACTTTTATTATCCATTCCATTGTAGTGAAGCTGATTACTAGTCACATATTAAGTCAAATTTATAGCACTACTTTAGGTATTCTTGTCTCTGATCGAGATAATATGCTCCAAGTCGTCCATAACCGCGGACACGGCTTTCAGAAAGATTTACCCTGCAGGGGTGCACAAATAGCAGCACACACATGATCAACCTCGAAAAAACCAAATCAAAACCCAACGAGGCTTTCACGACAAAGTAATCACAGGATTCATAAAACATTTCAGGGGGCCACCCCACTAAGCTACCCGTAATGAAGTTGGCCGGCTCCGAGACGGACCCAGGGTTTGTGCCAATGGCTGTAAACGACTGGGAACCCGAAAGGGTGACTGGGCTTGTCGATACTGCGAAAACATTCCACATTCCAAAATAGTACAGGTGCTCCACGCACAATCGTAAATAAAGCAGTAAGCATGGCATAAGTACAGGATAATAATACCCCAAACTACTTGTGGCCCCAAGAAATAAGAAATAGATCAAGATCTGGCTAAGGGGGATTCATAGAGTCCCCCGGATGTGGATAGTGCGAATAATCAAGGAACAGGTATCAAGTACTCGGGGCCTACGGGACACAAGTGGACATAAAAACCAAATAGCATATATTGCCCACCGGTGCCTCTTTCCTTAGTTATCCCAACAATTTAATAATTATATTTAAAGTCATGATCAATTCCACCGTAAAGCATGTGTCAACCTTCCAACAACGGTGGATCAACAACGACGCAAAGCAGCACCTGATCAAGCAACTACGACTCACAAGACCATCTATCTACCAAACAACAGGTAATAGGAGGTGTCCAAGGCAATATAAAGGCTGCACGGAATACATCTGGTACGGAACACTAAAGCATCGCGACACGGATATCAATAGATCAACAGGAGAAAATAAAGACTATAAATGCAAAATAGGTAGAAAGGGGGAGAATGCTCGCTTGGGAAACACTGCCGAAGATACATGGACGAAGAACTTGTCGAAGCTCACAACATCTCATCATACTATCCGGGAAGAAGCAAAGCACTAGAAGGAACAAGCGATGCAACAATTATAACTAATGCGGAAGAACCGGCATGATCATGATATGATGCATGCCATGGCAATATGCGATGCAACTTAATAAAATTAAACGGTATCGCAATCCCGACAACTAATTAAATAGTTCAAGTTATTTTATTTTAACTACCAAATTAAATATTGATTATCACTGCAAAACATGGCATGAGGTGAGCTAAACAAATTTAAAGGATAAAGAGACAGTGTTTAAATTAATCCTTTACATTTCATAAGTTACTTAAAAGGTGAGCAACCAAACGGCCGATAAACAGCAAAGTATGCCATGCAAACAGACTTATGGATGTCAGATTTAGATTCATTATATTTTTTGGATAAACTATCATATAAAATACCTTTTATTTAGACGTATAGATTAAGAGATATGACTATAGCAAGATTAACTCATTTTGTGCAAAAGAAAAGAGATAGACTGATACGAAGAGGTTGGTAGCTTTCTAACCGACAAGTGAATCAGAATGGCAAGAAAGAAAGGCTTCAATTGCATGGACATGATTTAATCCCTAGAATCAAGGAATATATAGGGCAACACTATATGAACTTAGGTAGAATTCAATCTTGTATCCAACATGAGAGCAAACTGAACCTGAACCAACGGCTTGAAGATTGCAGAGATGAAAACAACACATAAAAAAAGGGTTCGATTAAATCTAGTGGGACGTGGGTTTGAACTCGGGGTCTCTAGATTTAGTGCAAGGATCAGGCCACTAGGCTGCTGCTCATTTTGTTGATACGACGCTCAACATATTTGGAACAGATCAAACGGGACTTGCTGAGAGCTAACTGACGAACTGAATTTGGTGTCAACTGAATCTATGATGATTAACTGCAGCCGGGAATAGAGAAAAATGTCGATCTTCGAACGAAGATTGTGAGAGCTGTAGGTCGCAGTTTCGCAAGAGATTTGAACCTGAATGGAGCTGGATATCCCGAGACTAACTTCGGTTGAAAATATTCACCATACAGAGGCTTTGCCGGGTGTGAGATTGCGACGAACAGAGGGGCACAACGGCTGTCAAGCGGACTGCACAACAGATGAAAACGAGCAAAGTTTTGTTGACGATTGCGATCGACTCGGGGCACCATTTTGATCTCCGTTTGATGAATTAGATAGATGGCTTTACTGAGAAGACATACATGCAAAGAATAGCACCATAGATGGAGTGTACGAGACGGCAATAATTCGGGAACAGAGATGCTACAGTGCGTGCGTGTAGTGACTGTCAGCGGTAGCGAGCGGCACGAGCGCGCGTCGACACGGCAACAGCGAGGTCCTCTGGACGGCGGAGAGGCTGGGTGGGGCGCCAGAGTGAGAGGATGCAAGATAAGGTCCTGGGACAGGATGACGACGAGGAACTCGCCGGGGAGAGCTCGAGCGCGGCATCACAAACATGGGTGTCCGACAGATCGGTGGCTCGTCTAGAGGACAAGAGAGAAAAGGGGACAAGCTGGGGAGATCATGGAGCTTACCAGCATGCTCCTGTACTAGCGGCGCTTGCAGAAGGGGAAGAAGACGGCGACGCGGCAACATGGACGGCGACGGTGACCTGCGTGTGCGCGGCGGCAGTGTCTGGCACCGGGCGTGTGGTGGCTTGCTGGCTTGGGAAGTAAGAGGGGGAGGCCGATCTGATCTGAGATGGAGAGGAGAGGAGGGTGGTTGAGGCGATGCCCACTGCTGGTGCTTTTGCCAGGGAGAAAAGGGTGGGGGAGGAGGCTCACGCGATGGCATGGTTGTTGGCAGGTGCTTGGGGACATGATCAAAGCCAAGAAGATAAACAGAGAGAGGCAGGGGTTGGTACAGCTGGTCCTTGTCCACTCTATGGGCTTAGATTGGGTAGAAACAAGAAAAAGAGAAAGAAAGGGGCTGCCACATGAGTCATGTGTGGCTCGGCTGTGTTAGAGTAGAGAGAGGAAAGAGGGTTTCATGCATATATGCATTAGAACATGCACACGGCTAGGTGTGGGTGGTGGTTTAGGTTAGGGATTAGGGTTAGGGTTTGGAGGTGGCCGGCTGGGCTTTTGGGCCTAGCTGGCTGCCTCCTAAAAATAACATAAAATTTTGGTTATTATTTTAAGAGACATTTGTAATTTGTTTTTAGACAAACAAAATATCTAGAAGAGACCGGGGTTTTGATTTGAATAAAGACGGGGGATATTTTAGAAAACAAAACTAGGCTTTTAGAAAATAGTTTTAAGCAAACCATGCATGATGACATGACAATGCTCAAATGCAATGTGGCATGATGACATGAGCATGCGGTCATGATGATGCACAAAACAAAAACACAGCGACTTTCTAGTAGTGGTTTTACCGGGGTGCTACAGTGGGCGAGGTAGGCGGACGGTGGGAGGTTCCCTGGCGGTCAGCTAGGGCTTAAAGGCGACGCGAGGGGAGGTGGCTAGCGGTCGGGAGCGTCTCGCGCTCTGAGAGACAGAGTCGGTGCTCGACGTGGTTCCCGACGACTGTGGGTCGAGCGGCAGGGTACGGGCGTGTCTGGCGGGTTGAGGTGGTCAAGGCGGAGCGGTCTGTGGTCGAGGCATGGCGTGTGGCGCTCTGGCGGTGATGGTGCTCTAGCGTGCGCTAGCACGGCACAAAGACTTAGTGCGGGGCTTGGCCTCGGTGGTCCAGGGGCTAGCAGTGGCCGTGGGGTGGACCGTGGACGGCGGTGAGGTCACGCGTGCCTTCCTGGAGCGGCGGAGAGGGGTGGGTGGTCTCCTGCGGCGTGAGCACGGTTGGCCGGCGAGCATGGCCTCGGGGTGGCGCGGCACTGTGGTGCTAGGCCAGTTGGTAGGTCCTTGATGGCCTGGTTGGGGTTAGGAGAGACAAGGGAATTGAATTGGGTTCAAATGGCTCGACAAATTTTGATCAAAAACAGTGATAGTTAGGCCAGTTTGATTCTGCTCACCAGGTGTTCGACACAATGGCCGCAAGAATTCAAATTTTGAATTTTGAAATGAAATTTGGTGAAGTTGTTTATCACATGCTTAAGCATCTCTGGTTGCTTGGGATTTTTAAATGGAGTTCATTTGGATGGTTTTTGAAAAAGGGTGATGTAGACATATGAGATAGACTGCATTTTCACATGTCATTTAAATTTAGTGTTTGATTGTTTTTGGAAGAACACAAAGTGGGCCTTGGTACATCACTACTTGTACTAGCAAGGGGTGCAAAGATCCACAATTGTTTCTGTTTGAAATTGAGTCCTAGGAACACCCAAAGTGTCCTAATTAATTAAAATGGCAAAAGTGACCATTTCCTTTTATTAATTCTTTTTGATGTCTTTTTCTTTGGATTTTGCTTGGGAATGATCTAGATGATGTTTAATTCATCTTGGAATCATTTTACAACCATTAGAGTAAACAATCATGGCATTTCAAAACAACTCCTTTTTAATGCAACACACATATGCATGCTTAAATCTTTTACATGGGAAAAAGTTTTTGTTAACCCTAAATTGGGTAGTTTTGATCTTGATCACTTAGATTAAAGTTTTGGGATGTTATAAAAAGCATCCAGTAACCCCCACCGGAGTCCTGCCTAGAGTCCAGCGACCCCTAGAGACTCCAGCCATGCCTTGCGACTCCGGCCCTAAAGACCGAAGACTCCGGGTTTAGTGATGCAGCAACGAATCTTTTTATAGGGGGGAATATATACCCTTCTTCTCCAAGTGAAGGCTGCGACTTCTACTCTCTCTCTCCTCCATTAATGTTGAGCTTCAACCTCCTAGATCTCCCTCTCTAGCCACTCAAACTTTATGCCCCTTGGGGAATTGAGGGAGGAGAACTAGACCTAGCTTTGCACCAAAGGGATTTGTGTTTCCCCACCATTTGTGTAAGTTGTTGTTACTCTAGGGTTTGAGGAAAGCCTAACTTGAAGAAGTTTCCCTCCATAGCTCATCCTCGTGTGTAAGATCTTCGAGGTCGTTTTGGGAGCCTCCAATTGAGTTGTGGAGAAGTGCCCCAAGGTTTTGTACAAGGTTTCGGTCGCCATCTTCAAGGTCACCGCATAGCGGATCGTGTGCTTGCCGCAAGGCGGGTCCACGGGAGTATAGAGTGAGGCCTTAGTGGCGCTGGTGGTCTTAGTACTGCCCACCCCTCCAACAGAGACGTACTTCCCATCAAAAGGAAGGAACTTCAGGAAAACATCTCCGTGTCCCCTCTCGGTGATTTATATCCTTTACTCTTTATTATTGTTGCCTGCTTGCTTGACATATAGGTTTCCACACTTAGTTGAATATCTAGAGAACTTACTTTGTGTCAAGCCTTAGTTTGAAAAGAAGTGAAAAATTGAGCAGCGCCTATTCACCCTCCTCTAGTCGCTTATACCGATCTTTCACCTGGTCCCAACAAGGAGATTTGATCATTGTAACACATTATATACCCAACTCATATAATACAATCTAGCAGAAAGTAAGGTTTTATGCTTATGACCAGGCTAAACCTTGGTGAACTCCATGTGTTGTGCGATGAAGGTCAAGAGAGGATTAGCGCCCACGCTGAACCATAAAGGGGTGTCTCATATACCAGTGTTGCGTATTGACACGCGACAACATCCATTCCCCACACAAATCATACAACTTTGGTGGACGACAATACCAATATGTTCTTTAATTTGCATAGTAATCAGATCAGTAATACATCCACACCGATTAGGCTGTACGAGTTTTCCTACTGAGAAACCTAAAGGTTTCCCAACAATCCACGGTACGGACTTCCCTTCGTTCTCGTTCTCCCCGGCCCCTTACTAGTTTCTTTTAGATTCGGGACGACTTGCCCCTCCCCTCTTCTCCGACATCGACCGATGTTGAGATTGGGGTGAGGGATCCTCCCCTATGTACAATTAAAGTCTAGGTTAGAGTAGTTTGGTGCTTGCCCTGGTAGCGAATGGCGTGATGTCGTTTAGGGGTTCGTCGCTGGAGTCGGCGACCTGCTTCCAGCGACGATGATGATGGTGTGGTTACTCGTGGTGCTCCAATGGAAGGAGCAAGAGGTGGGAGGCGATGACGCATCTTCTTCCCTCTTAATAAAGCTCCTTTTGTGCTCCCCAAATCGAGGCACTGTGGTTGATGTTCTTCCTCGAGGCCATTGTGGTGGTTCAACAAAAAAGATGCATCGATCTGCAAGTGCCCTTTACCTATCTGAGGAGATGGAAGGTTTGGAGACTGCGATAGTCTTATAGAGCACATGCTTGGTAGCCTTCTGCTAGCCAAGTGCCGGCCTGCCACCGACTCTCATCGGTGAATGGCAGCCGCTCTGAACTCTGATATCGGACGTTGCTCGGTGCCATCTCCCCTGCAACCTCCTGGCTAGCGCGCCATATAGGAGGCCCTACACTAGCTTCGTCACGGAAAGCTCAGTCTGCATCACCCCAAGTGGCTTAGTCCCTGGCGGTGGCATCGATGCCCGTGCGCTCAAGCTAAAGATCGCTTCTGGTGGAGAGGGACCTGATTGCCTTTTCCTTTTCTGTTTCAAGGTCATGTGTGCAAATTCGGAGGACCATGTTGTAATTTTCGTTTTTTTTTTGGTTATCCTCCTTGTAATCTGTAAACCCACAGTTGAGAGTATTGGCAGTTTATGCGCCCATCGAGCCCTCCTTTGTGTTAAAAAAAATACCGAGATACCAAGGGCTCACACGCGTCACTATAGGAGTGCGTTGCCCTAGGAAGATGCACACGTGTTGAGCCGAAGAAGCAAAGAACAATCCAGACGAGCCAGCGCATGCTCTTAGGTGCTCCTATAGGCAGCATCTGCACGAAGTCCTCAGTTCACCGGCCACCCTTCGCGACCGCAGCAACACTACCATCCACCGCCCAAGCCAGCGACTGATCCCATGGAACAGCTTCACGCGGACAAGATGCAGCAGCAAGCCGGCGGCAAAGCGAGCGACGCGCGGGAGCGGCGCGACGAGCGCCAGGAGCCTTCTTCCCTGAACCCGACGGCCGCGAAGCTGGTCCGGGAGTCCATCGTCTCCACGCCAGCGGAGGGCGAGAAGCAGGCCGCCGCGGATGGCTCGTCGGACATCCTCGCCTTCACGCGCTCCGTCGACCGGGTGGACTCCAACCTCGAGTGACCCTTTTTTGGCTTTTTTTTCTTTTCGAGATGCCTTCTTTAGCTTTGTTTAGTTTGTGCTTATAGATCGAATTGACCTCACTTGCTTGTGCCGTAATAAAATGCTCGACGGTTCCTTTCGCTTCTTGCATGTTTGCAACAGCGCGCATTCCGCATGCTTTTCTACGGTACCCACCCATTCGGCTAATTGGTGCCTGTTGTCAATTTCCTGAATGCGATGGATATGTTCGGTACTTGGATGTGTTCGGAGAGCATTTTTTTTAGGGTGTGTACGAGTTGATTTGTCTTCGTCGCAAGAAAGCGAGGTTAGTGTGCTCGCTGTTACCCGGCACCCGCCCCTCCTCTGCTTTTCGCGACCGAATAGATCTCAGCATAGGAAGCGACAGCGATGGATGCGAGGCATCGGGAGCAGTGGAAGCAGAGCGGGAAGTAGGGAGCGCTCTCCACGTCGGTCGCCACCACCTCGCCGCCGAAGGCCGAACTAGGGGCAACGCCCTGGCGCCTCGTTCGTCGCACACCATCACCATTCACCAGGCACATCCTTCCTGTTCTCTCGGTTCCTTGTCGGGAAGTCCTGCTCCTATCTTATTCGCTTCAGTTCAGTCGGCGCGTTTCATCGCTGCTTTGGTGGAACTGGACCGCGCAAGCACTTACGCCGTCGCTCTGCTACCTCGGAACAATCTCGCTGTAAGTGACCGAGGCGGCGGAGTTCGTACTGCTAATATGACGACTAGTTTCCACGGGCCAGCTCGCCGTGGCGGGGCGCATCTCCAGCTCCCGGACCGCCTCGGGCCGCGTCAGCATCTTGACCACCTGCCGCATCGTCGGCCGGCCGCTGGGCGCCGCCTGCGTGCACGCAAGGCCCACCTTGATGTACCTCAGCACCTCCGCCTCCGGGTAGTCCCTGACGCTCGCGTCCACCATGTCCAGCGGCCTTCCCTGTTCGTAGAGCAGCCATGCCTGCACAGCAAAGATCGACAAATGTTGAGCACACCGCGCCGGCCGGGATCAGGTTCAGGTTCAGCACAAGGGAGGGAAAACTAAACCGGGACCGACCTGTCGCACGAGGAACGTGTCCTCCGACCGGATCGTCTGCGAGACCCTCCGTCCGCTGATGACCTCGAGAAGGAGGACCCCGAAGCTGTACACGTCGGCCTTCTTGGTCAGCTGCCCGTGCACGACGTATTCAGGCGCCAGGTACCCGCTGCAGGATTGACGATGTAAGAAGCATATACGGCGATCGATCTTTTGGCTTGGCTTAGCGAACGAAACGGCCCGATGAACTGCTTACGCACGTCGTACCCACCACACGCGTGCTGATATGGGTGACGTTGTCCGGGAACAGCTTGGCCAGGCCGAAGTCTCCGATCTTCGGGCCGTAGCTTCCGTCGAGCAGAACGTTGCTGGCCTTGATGTCCCTGTGCACGATGCTGGGCTCGTGCTCTTCGTGGAGGTAGCTCAGCCCCTTGGCCGTGCCTACGCAGATCGCCGACCTTACGGTCCATGTGAGATCGGTTGCTCCGCTCGCTGTACCTAAAGCTAAAATGCGCACGGATGAGTCTACGGTGCTCCGATCGGCATGTGGAGTATGGATCAGAACTTGGTAGTACCTTTCAGTACATGATCGAGGCTGTTGTTCTCGGCGTACTCGTAGATCAGGATCCTGTTCTGCTTCTGGACGCAGCAGCCCAGCAGCCTGACGAGGTTTGCGTGTTTGGCTTCGGTGATGCTCTCGATTTCGGTCAGGAATTCCCTGATCCCCTGTTCGGACTCGGAGGATAGAACCTTCGCGGCAAATGGAGTGCCATCTCCAAAGGTTCCCTGCGTGTGCCACGGAGCAGAAAATAGGTGGACTTATAACTGAACTCGTTGCTCGATAGAAGGTTCAGATTCTAGAACAAGGGCCAAGAGGTGAAAGGTACCTTGTATACAGTCCCGAAGCCACCTCTGCCTAGCTTGTTGCCGTGATCGAAGTTGTTCGTTGCTCTTTTGATCTCTTTGTAGGAGAAAATCCGGATATTTGTTGTCCTTAACAGTTCTGTGGAGCGAAAAGAACTAAGCCAGCTTTCGATAGAAATTAAGCAGGTCTAACAGACGAATTTCACAGGTTCTCGTAAGACCTTAGTCATCGCCAAGATATCATGACGGGGTGTAATAAGGATCAGAACACCTCGGTGATCATATAGAGTACCATAGTGAAATTTTCCCAGAGAAGAACTCAAATGCTAAGAGCTCGCCACGGTAAACGCGAGTAAAAAAAAAAAAGTACAGTGGTCCTTTACCTTGGAAGTCTTCTTCGGATCTGCAGAGGCATCTCTTCATCATCTCCATGTTCTTAGCTAGAGCAGCAAGCGCCCGAGACAACCAAGTAGAAATGAAATCAGGAAATGCCCCAATTCTGTTCAGCCAGAGGACTATTTGCTTCCTGCGTCGAGCATTAAATCCTCACTGTCCACAGGCAAGAGGAAAGCCGTAGTGAGCAGCACCGGTTCTTGGAAAGTGGCCTGACAAGCGACAAGCTCTTCACTGATACGGACGCGAGTTTATGGCGGAGCAGCCACAGGAATTATGAAGAATGAGGCGCGTCAACGCACGGTGTACTAAGATACATGCATGTGTCCTGAGTCCTGACGGCTTGAGCACCTGTGGGGTGCAAGTTCTAGACGTTGCTCCTAGCTTGTGTTAGTACATCCTAGCTTAATCAATACCGATTACAAACACATACCAGTACCATTTTATGGCACCGTCTCTTTACCAAATAATTACAGAAGGGCAATGCAAAGAAAAATGTGCTAGAGAGCCCTAATTTAAGCATGTGGGAGTTTAATGAGCTACTCTAATGCCAGGCTTTTTTACATACTCTCACACTCTTAATTTGAAAACGCCTTGAGCTGAATGTTTTTACTGTCATTAAAAAAGAAGCGCTGGAGATTTGAATCGCATACTTAGCTAAATTTTGAAGACTTAGTTTGGGACTATGGTTTAATTACTAGCAAGTTATACATGTGGCCAGGAAGCGACCTTAGGTGCAACCTTTCAAATATTTGAATGATCTAATTTAAGGTTGCAGGAAATTATGAAGGCGAAAATATTATGGCACCTCGGACTGGTATGTTCTTATAGATAATGTTGACTTCCTGTTGTTGTTCTTTACTATCTCTATGTTACTTGAGGGTGAGTAACATTTAAGGTTGGGGAGCTGGTAGCTCTATTTTATATAGAGTTTTTCGAGGTGTTTTACAATGGTTTTCAGTTGGCTTCGATGAACTCTCATTCCACCTAACAAAAATATTTTGAAAACAAAGAAGCTTTGTATTCTTATATGACTTTTAGATCTTACACACTTCAGAAGAAAATTGAAGCCATAAATGAGTTATTTGGAGGAAAGCAAGCAACTTCGTAATTGAAGGAAATTCCATCAATTGTCTAGGAAGGTTTAACGAGCACTGGTATGATTGAGGGTCGTCGTACTACCCACATACCATGTGTCGCCACCTTCTTATGGTCAAATGGAACAACTTCCGTGAAGGAGCCAGAGTCGAAAAATATTCAGAGCGACTGCCATATAGACCTAAAGTTCATCTTTGATCTACTTCGGGGTCCTACACTTCAAGATCCTTCATCCCACCATCACCATCCTTGCATAGAGAGAGATTCGTTCTTGTAAGATTAGAGCTGTAAAATATATTCATAGTTGGTCTTAAGGATTGAATTTGGTTGATCCTTCTTCTTACTTTTGCCTACTACGCTAATATCAATATGAACCACATTGATAGAATCATTATGTCTTTGTGTTATTATCCTTTCATGTGTGAGTAAATCTTTCTAGACATGGGAGATATAGAGGATTTGTGAGATGTGATGTGTCTATTTACCTTTCATCTATTTGCTAGAATTATTGTTATTATTGATTATGAGAATGAGTATCAATGTTATGTGTAATTCTTCTTGTCTAATTTAAGGGCCCAAACGACATGATTCATAACCTACATGGGTAAGCGCTTGTTGTTTAGTGAATTTGTGACCTCTAAGTTACAAAGGTTGATATAAATAAGAGCGGAGATAACTCAAAGAGCATGAGGAACCATCAAACATAAGGCATAGGTCCGGTCCATGACCTTAATTGTTGTGCTGACAATTATCCGTGGCAACAAGGACAAGACAATGGTGTCAAAGAATCCCGGTAGGAGGAGTTCAATTATACAAGGGTTGACCGCCAACTTATATTTCAATATGAAGAATCATTATCACATATTCATTCCATCTGGCACATGCACTATCACCATGAAATGAATTTGTCATCTGCAAGAAACTCCTTTTACTTTCAGTAAATTTTATTTTATTTATTTTCAAGTAGTGTTCAAACCTCATTTCAATACACAAACCACCTTGACCATTTTCTACCTCAATACTTGCAGTCAATTCATTCAAGATATGTGACACCTTGGGTATGACCTAAAAGCACATGAACGACACTTACCAAAGCTCTTCGTTGGGGATGATATAACAACCTAAATATTGAAATACTTCCATGAAATTGTGCTTTAATGAATGTGTGCTCTTGTAGGCATCACTGATCAGGATAGAGTGAATGACAAAAGGAAACCTCATCAAGACATTGTGAAGGAGGATCTTGTGTGTGTAATCCATGGTTCTTTTGAGGATTCCTGACGATGTCAGTACAATTTTTGCATTTAGTTTTATAGCTTTACTAATAATGTTCTCATGAGTGGTCGAAAACTCGTGGACTAGATGAAGTGTTTAGGGATTTCGTGTAGCATGTGTGATGCTTGGTGTCATTTGGATACATAGGTTTGTGTGTTCCATTGTTGTTCATGCATGTAAGAAAGATAGCATAATGATCGCTAGAAAGATCCGCCAACAAAACACTAAAAATAGAAAGATATAAATAAACCTCATAATACTCTTCATGGCCTTTTTAAATTTGGTATGGCTATTCAGAAACTAGGCTAAAGATACATGATTGTTTAACATGATAAGGATTCCACTCTTAAGCCTGTAACTAATGCATTCTAAGAAATAACATTAATTATATTCAATATATTTTGTGGCGCTTCCCTTCTCTATGTGTGTATGATGTGTATATATGTGAGTGATGCATGGATACAACAAACATCTTCCATGGTGTCATTGTATATTACAAAACATACTTTATTGTGAAGAGCACCAAACAAGCGTCCACTATTGCATTCCACTGACTACAATGGACAAGTACACGAACTCCTTATGTGCAAGGACAACACTCTCGGAGCTTTTTTGTGCTTTGCAATCCATGTACAATGTAAGTAAAACATAACTGCACAATTTACAACCAAACTTTTTTGTCCCTTTTATACGTTTTATATGATAAACGATTAGTACATAGTGAAGGAAATATGCCCTGAGAGGCAATAATAAAGTTGTTATTATATATTCCTTGTATATGATAGATGTTTATTTTGCATGCTATAATTGTATTGATAGGAAACATCAATACATGTGTGTTTAATAAACAAAAAGGGTTCCTAGTTATGCCTCTCTTATAGACTAGCTTGTTGATTAACAAGATGATCAAAGTTTCATGATCATGGAGATTGGATGTTGTTAATAACAAGGTCACAGCATTTGTGAAATGATGTGATGAACATTCATCCGAAGTATAGCATTACGATCAAGTCATTATGTTTATATTTCTATAACATCATACAAAGTAGTCTTAGTCCTTAGACCATGAGATCATGTTAATTGCTAACACCGAAAGAGTATCTTGATAACATCAAACGTCACACCGTAACAGGGTGACCATAAAGGTGGGTTCAGTGCTATGAAGGTGTTATGTTGAGGCTCATGGATCAATAGTGGAATTTGTCAATCCCGATGACGGATAGATATACTCTGGGCCCTCTCGGTGATATCACATTAAGATAGCTTGCAAGCAAGTGATGAAATCACTAGAATGTTATATCACGGGAACGAGAAAAGAGTGCATGTCGGTAACGAGATCAAACTAGGTATTTGGATACCGATGATCCAATCTCGGACATGTATTATATCATGAGACAAAGGGATTAAATTGCTGACGTTAAAGGTTCTCACGCTCACAGAAGTCATCGTTGAATATGTAGGAGTCAGTATGGATCTCCAGGTCCCGCTTCTGATTATTGATCTGAGAGGAGTCTCAATCATGTCTGCATTATTCGCGAACCATAGGGTGACACACTTAAGGGTTGCCGGACACCATTTAGGAGCACATATGTTCCAGACAAAAGGTTTGCAAAGCGCAGGAAATGTTTCGATAGAAACCGGAATTGTTTCGGATGAAATTGCAGAAAGTGGTTCTGCATGTGATATTGAAATGTTGCAAGGGGTTTTATGTGAATGTTTGTTAATTAAAGTAATTAACAAAATTCTGAATAAAATAAATAAAAGAGTTTTATTAAATGAGAGAGCATTAAATTTGGAGAAATTTAATGCATTTAAAGTGGAGACTTTAAAAGAGAATGTGAAGGAGCATTTTAATGTGGAGGGGTTACCACCACATGACTGGAGGAGGTGAAGGGTCACCTCCCCCATGTGCCGGCCATGAAGGAGGGGTACCCTCCCCTCCTCCTATAAAAGGCCCCCCTCTCCTCACTTCTCACTCACACCTCCTCGTGAAGGATCTCTCTCCCCCTCTAGATATTCCCCCATGGTCTCGGATTAGCGAGATACATGTTCCTAGTGGCCTTGCGTCTGGAAGGAGTTGCTGCTTCCGCTGTTTCACTGGAGCGAGGAGGTGGAGGTTGTCCGGTGGCTTGAACGTGTGTGCGAGGACGGATGCGCTGGTGATTTGCGACGCTCGGACTTCCACACGATCTTGAGATCGGCAAGCGTACGACTACATCAACCACGAGTTCCTACTCGTTAACAAAACTCGTTGTCTTCGAGGGTAAGTTCTCCATGGATGTATGTCCACCCGTTGCTCTGTATCTAGTAGATAGATCTTGGCGTATAGTTCTCATCATAGGAATTTTTTTTTGTTTTCTATGCTGCAGACCCAACAATGGTATCCGAGCCTGATGTATGCGTAGGTGCTTTGCACGGGTAGTACACATATGTTTATATGTGGGCGATGATGATCATGTTATTGCATCTTCTATGTACTTTGGATATTGGTGGCATAGTGGGATGAAGCGGCCCCGACCAACCTTACATGTCATCGTACATGAGACCGGTTCCACGACTGACATGCAACTAGTTTTGCATAAGTGGCTAGCGGGTGTCTGTCTCTCCTACTATAGTCAATTTCTGATTTACAACGAGTTGCTAATAACTTGGTTATCCTCGTTGTGGTTCATGTTCGTAGGTAAGACGGTTCTATCTCTGAAAGCCCTAAGCCACGTAAAACTTGCAATTGATAAATTAGAGGCGTCTAGTTTAGATCATTGCTGGGCTAGTGTCTTGATATGGTATTGTTGTAAGTAGATGTATGATAGATACTCTTACAACTCACTTAACGTGTAAGTTCCATAGACCTTGGCCTTACACACAAAGGAATGATAGAGATCATACCACGATGCAAATGATAGAGATCAAATGCATGGACCATATCACCTCACTTCACACATTAGATGTTAGCATCTTATATTGCTAGTTTGGCGCTTTTGGTACCATTATAAGATGATCCCTCATTTAGATATCAAGATAAAATGTGTTCTTCCTTAAGTATGCACCGTTTTGTGGATCGTGTTTTGAGGCATCACGTGATGATCGGGTGTTCTCGACTCTACGCTTTCATACAACGGGTGTAAGACAGTTTTACACATGTGAATACTAAGGTTCTTACTTGACGAGCCTAGCATGTACAGATATGGCCTCGGAACACGGACCGAAAGGTTAAGCATGAGTCATATAGTTGATATGATGCCTATATAGATACTCGCCTTTGAAGCTACACCGACTCACGTGATGATCGGACTTGGTGTAGTGGATTTGGTTCATGTAATCACCAAAAGGACACGAGGGATGTCGTTTTTGAGTGGGAGTTCATTAGTAATTTGGATTAGTTGAACTCAACCTATCATAAACTTAGTCTAAATATATTTTACAGATTCTATTGTAGATGGCACCACCTGCTTTTAATTTCAATGTGTTCATGGAGAAAGAGAAGCTTGCTGCGAATGGTAGCAACTTCACCAACTAGGCTATGAATTTGAGGATTCTCCTCACTGCTGCACAAAAGCAATATGTGCTAGAGGCGCCGCTAGGCCCCCCACCAGCTCCTGATGCCCCTGACGAGGAAAAGAACGTCTATATAACTCGTCAGGAGGACCACAACTTAGTTCATTGCGGCATACTATATGGGCTAGAGCCAGAACTTCGAAAACGTTTCGAAAATGGCAATGCCTTTGATACCATGGGAGAATTGAAAATGATTTTCGATACCCATGCTGCCGTAGAGAGTTATAATGCTTCTGAAAAGTTCTTTAGCTACATGATGGAAGAGAACAGCTCCGTTAGTGAGCACGTACTCAAAATGTCTGGGTACGCCGATACGCTTTTGTCCTTGGGAATAACGATTCCCATTGACTTAGGCATACATCGTGTTCTCCAATCTCTGCCACCTAGGTACAAGAGCTTCGTGATGAACTATAATATGCAGGGCATGAAGAAGTCTCTTCCCGAGCTTCTGTCAATGGTTAAGACTGCAGAAGTGGAGATTAGGAAAGAACATCAAGTGTTGATGATCAATAAGACCACCGGTTTCAAGAAGGACAAGAAAGGCAAGCAGAAGGGAAAGAAGGGCGGCAATCTGTTGCTGCGCCTGAAAAGAAACCCCGAGCTGGGCCCTAAGTCTGACACCGAGTGCTACTATTGCAAGGGGACTGGCCCATTGGAAAGCGCAACTGCCCCAAGTATTTGGCGGACAAGAAGACCGGCAAGGCAAACAAAGGTATATGTGATATACATGTTATTGGTGTGTACTTGACTAGTACTCACAGTAGCACCTGGGTATTTGATACGGGATCGGTTGCTAATATATGTAACTCGGTTCAGGGGCTGCGGAACAAGCGACAACTAGCAAGGGATGAGGTCACGATGCGGGTCGGCAATGGATCAAGAGTTGATGTGATCGCCGTCAGAACGCTGCCTCTTCCATATGCCGTCGGGATTAGTTATAAACCTGAATAATTGTTATTTAGTGCCTGCACTGAGCATGAACATTGTATCCGGATCATGTTTGATGCAAAGTGGTTATTCGTTTAAGTCTGAAAACAATGGTTGTTCGATTTATATGAATAATATCTTTTATGGTCATGCACTTGTGTTGAATGGTTTATTTCTATTGGATCTCGATAGTAGTATTACGCATATTCATAATGTTGATGCTAAAAGGATTAAACTTGATAATGATATATCTACATATATGTGGCACTGCCGTCTAGGTCATATTGGCGTTAAACGCTATGAAGAAACTCCATTCTGATGGACTTTTGGAATCACTTGATTTTGAATCATTTGATACATGTGAGCCATGCCTTATGGGCAAGATGACTAGAACGCCGTTTTTCCCGGTTCAATGGAACGGGCGACAGATTTATTGGAAATCATACATACTGATGTGTGTGGACCAATGAGTGTGTCGGCGCGAGGTTGGGATATCATTATTTTGTTACTTTCACAGATGATTTGAGTAGATACGGGTATATCTATTTGATGAAACACAAGTCTGAAACTTTTGAAAAGTTCAAAGAGTTTCAGAATGAAGTGGAAAATCATCGTATTAGAAAGATCAAATTTCTACGGTCTGACCGTGGAGGAAAGTATCTTAGTTACGAGTTTAGCACACACATGAAAGAGTGTGGAATAGTTTCACAACTCACGCCTGCCGGCACAACCACAACGTAATGGTGTGTCAGAACGTCGTAATCGTACTTTATTGGATATGGTTCAATCTATGATGTCTCTGACTGACTTGCCACTGTCATTTTGGGGTTATACACTGGAAACCGCTACATTCACTTTAAATAGGGCACCATCTAAATCCATTGAAAAGACACCGTATGAATTATGGTTTGGAAACAAACCTAAGCTGTCATTTCTTAAAGTTTGGGGATGTGATGTTTATGTGAAGAAACTTCAACCAGATAAACTCGAACCCAAAGCGGAAAAAATGCGTATTCATAGGATACCCTAAGGAAACGATTGGGGTATACCTTCTATCACAGATCCGAGGGCAAGGTCCTTGTTGCCAAGAATGGATCCTTTCTTGAGAAGGAGTTTCTCATGAAAGGTGGAGTAGTCGGAAGGTAGAACTAGAAGAGGTTATTGAACCTTCTCTTCATGAAATGGCGAGTAGCGCAGCACCGGAAGTTGTTTCGGAGTTGACTTCACCTAATGAAGAGAGAGCTAATGATATTGATCATGAAACTCCGAAAGAGGACACTACCGAACCTCGCAGGTCAAGCAGGACACGTGCAGCTCCTGAACTGTACGGTAATCCTGTTATGAATTTAATGATTGATGAAATAGATGACCCTGTCGATGTATGAAGAAGCGATGATGAGCCCTGATTCCCAACAATGGCTAGAAGCCATGAAATCCGAGATGGAATCCATGTACGAAAACCAGGTTTGGACCTTGGTGGACTTACCTCACGATCGAAAGGCCGTTGAGAATAAATGGATTTTCAAAAGAAAAACTGATGTTGATGGTAATGTAACCATCTATAAGGCTCGACTTGTCGCAAAGGGGTTTCGAAAAATTCAAGGAGTTGACTACGATGAGACATTCTCTCCCGTAGCGATGCTTAAGTCGGTTATTATGTTAGCAATTGCTGCATATTTCGATTATGAAATATAGCAGATGGATGTCAAAACTGCGTTCCTCAATGGTAATATTGAAGAGAGTTGTATATGATACAACCAAAAAGGGTTTTGTCGATCCTAAGGATGCTGAATAAGGTGTGCAAACTTCAGCGATCCATCTATGGACTGAAGCAAGCATCCCGGAGTTGGAAATCTCCCGCTTTGATGAGGTGATCAAAGAGTTTGGATTTGTCCAACTTATGGAGAGGCTTGTATTTACAAGAAAGTGAGTGGGAGCAATGTGGCATTTCTGATATTATATGTGGATGACAATTATTTATTGGAAATGATATAGATCTTTAAACAGTGTTAAAAGTTATCTAAACAGCAAATTTTCGATGACGGACCTTGGTGAAGCTTCATATATTAGGCATTAAAATCTATAGAGATAGATCAAAGCGCCTAATTGGGCATTCGCAGAAGTACATATCCTTGATAAGATATTAAAGAAGTTTAATATGGACGAAAAGTAAGAAGGGTTCTTACCTATGTATGCAAGGCAGACATTGAGTAAGTCTCAATGTCCGCTACGGCGGAAGAAAGAGAGATGAGGGATAAGATCCCTATGCCATCGACCATAGGCTCTATTATGTATGCCATGCTATGTACAAGACCGGATGTGGCACATGCTATTAGTTCACTAGTAGGTAACAATCTGATCCAGGTTCGGAACCACTGGATAGCGGTAAGAACATCCTCAAGTACTTGAGAAAACTAAGGATATTGCTTCTTATATACGGAGGTGAAGAAGAGCTAGTCGCTAAGTGTTATGTCGATGCTAGCTTTGACACCGATCCAGATGACTCTAAGTCTCAAATCCGGATACGTATTCTCTTGAAACGGAGCAAGCAAGTTAGTTGGAGGAGTTCCAAACAACTGTTGTGGCTGGATCAACAACGGAGGCGGAATATGTTGCTGCTTCAGAAGTGGCGCAGGAGGCAGTTTGGATGAAAGAGTTCATTACCAGAACTGGTGTGGTTTCCCAGTGCGTTGGACCCAATGGTGATCTATTGTGACAACAATGGGAGCCATAGCCAACGCCAAGGAACCAAGGTCTCACAGAATTCCAAGGCATATTAAGCGCGGTTTCACTCCATCCACGAGCATGTCAACGGATGGAGATATAAAGATTGTAAGTGCACACGGACCTAAATGTAGCAGATCCGTTGACTAAAGTACTCCCTAGGGCAAAACATGATCAACACCAGAACTCCATGGGTGTTAGATTTATCACTATGTGAACTAGATTATTGTCTCTAGTGCAAGTGGGAGACTGAAGGAAATATGCCCTGAGAGGCAATAATAAAGTTGTTATTATATATTCCTTGTATATGATAGATGTTTATTTTGCATGCTATAATTGTATTGATAGGAAACATCAATACATGTGTGTTTAATAAACAAAAAGGGTTCCTAGTTATGCCTCTCTTATAGACTAGCTTGTTGATTAACAAGATGATCAAAGTTTCCTGATCATGGACATTGGATGTTGTTAATAACAAGGTCACAGCATTTGTGAAATGATGTGATGAACATTCATCCGAAGTATAGCATTACGATCAAGTCATTATGTTTATATTGCTATAACATCATACAAAGTAGTCTTAGTCCTTAGACCATGAGATCATGTTAATTGCTAACACGAAGAGTATCTTGATAACATCAAACGTCACACCGTAACGGGTGACCATAAAGGTGGGTTCAGCTGCTATGAAGGTGTTATGTTGAGGCTCATGGATCAAGAGTGGATTTTGTCAATCCCGATGACGGATAGATATACTCTGGCCCTCTCGGTGATATCACATTAAGATAGCTTGCAAGCAAGTGATGAAATCACTAGCAATGTTATATCACGGGAACGAGAAAAAGAGTGCATGTCGGTAACGAGATCAAACTAGGTATTTGGATACCGATGATCAATCTCGGACATGTATTATATCATGAGACAAGGGATTAAATTGATGCGTTAAAGGTTCTCACGATCACAGAAGTCATCGTTGAATATGCAGGAGTCAGTATGGATCTCCAGGTCCCGCTTCTGATTATTGATCTGAGAGGAGTCTCAATCATGTCTGCATTATTCGCGAACCGTAGGGTGACACACTTAAGGGTTGCCGGACACCATTTAGGAGCACATATGTTCCAGACAAAAGGTTTGCAAAGCGCAGGAAATGTTTCGATAGAACCGGAATTGTTTCGGGTGAAATTGCAGAAAGTGGTTCTGCATGTGATATTGAAATGTTGCAAGGGGTTTTATGTGAATGTTTGTTAATTAAAGTAATTAACAAAATTCTGAATAAAATAATAAAAGAGTTTTATTAAATGAGAGAGCATTAAATTTGGAGAATTTAATGCATTTAAAGTGGAGACTTTAAAGAGAATGTGAAGAGCATTTTAATGTGGAGGGGTTACCACCACATGAATGGAGGAGGTGAGGGGTCACCCCCCCATGCGCCGCCATGGAAGGAGGGGCACCCCCCTCCTCCTATAAAAGGCCCCCCTCTCCTCCTTCTCACTCACACCTCCTCGTGAAGGATCTCTCTCCCCCTCTAGATATTCCCCCATGGTCTCGGATTAGCGAGATACATGTTCCGGTGGCCTTGCGTCTGGAAGGAGTTGCTGCTTCCGCTGATTCGCTGGAGCGAGGAGGTGGAGGTTGTCCGGTGGCTTGAACGTGTGTGCGAGGACGGATGCGCTGCTGATTTGCGGCGCTCGGACTTCCACACGATCTTGAGATCGGCAAGCGTACGACTACATCAACCACGAGTTCCTACTCGTTAACAAAACTCGTTGTCTTCGAGGGTAAGTTCTCCATGGATGTATGTCCACCCGTTGCTCTGTATCTAGTAGATAGATCTTGGCGTATAGTTCTCATCGTAGGAATTTTTTTGTTTTCTATGCTGCGGACCCAACAATGGTATCCGAGCCTGATCTATGCGTAGGTGCTTTGCACGGTAGTACACATATGTTTATATGTGGGCGATGATGATCATGTTATTGATCTTCTATGTACTTTGGATATTGGTGGCATAGTGGATGAAGCGGCCCCCGACCAACCTTACATGTCATCGTACATGAGACCGGTTCCCGACTGACATGCAACTAGTTTTGCATAAGTGGCTAGCGGGTGTCTGTCTCTCCTACTATTCAATATCTGATTTACAACGAGTTGCTAATAACTTGGTTATCCTCGTTGTGGTTCATGTTCGTAGGTAAGACGGTTCTATCTCTGAAAGCCTAAGCACGTAAAACTTGCAATTGATAAATTAGAGGCGTCTAGTTTAGATCGTTGCTGGGCTAGTGTCTTGATATGGTATTGTTGTAAGTAGATGTATGATAGATACTCTTACACTCACTTACGTGTAAGTTCCATAGACCTTGGCCTTACCACACAGGAATGATAGAGATCATACCACGATGCAAATGATAGAGATCAAATGCATGACCATATCACCTCACTTCACACATTAGATGTTAGCATCTTATATTGCTAGTTTGGCGCTTTGGGTACCATTATAAGATGATCCCTCATTTAGATATCAAGATAAAATGTGTTCTTCCTTAAGTATGACCGTTTTGTGGATCGTGTTTTGAGGCATCACGTGATGATCGGGTGTTCTCGACTCTACGCTTTCATACAACGGGTGTAAGACAGTTTTACACATTGAATACTAAGGTTCTTACTTGACGAGCCAGCATGTACAGACATGGCCTCGGAACACGGACCGAAAGGTTAAGCATGAGTCATATGTTGATATGATGCCTATATAGATACTCGCCTTTGAAGCTAACACCGACTCACGTGATGATCGGACTTGGTGTAGTGGATTTGGTTCATGTAATCACCAAAAGACACGAGGGATGGTCGTTTTTGAGTGGGAGTTCATTAGTAATTGTGGATTAGTTGAAACTCAACCTATCATAAAACTAGTCTAAATATATTTACAGATTCATGTTGTAGATGGCACCACCTGCTTTTATTTCAATGTGTTCATGGAGAAAAGAAGCTTGCTGCGAATGGTAGCAACTTCACCAACTAGGCTATGAATTTGAGATTCTCTCACTTGCTGCACAACAGCCAATATGTGCTAGAGGCGCCGCTAGGCCCCCCACCAGCTCCTGATGCCCCTGACGAGGAAAAGAAAGTCTTTATAACTCGTCAGGAGGACCACAACTTAGTTCATTGCGCATACGATATGGGCTAGAGCCAGAACTTCGAAAACGTTTCGAAAATGGCAATGCCTTTGATACCATGGGAGAATTGAAAATGATTTTCGATACCCATGCTGCCGTAGAGATTTAGTAATGCTTCTAAAAGTTCTTTAGCTACATGATGGAAGAGAACAGCTCCGTTAGTGAGCACGTACTCAAAATGTCTGGGTACGCCGATACGCTTTTGTCCTTGGGAATAACGATTCCCATTGACTTAGGCATACATCGTGTTCTCCAATCTCTGCCACCTAGGTACAAGAGCTTCGTGATGAACTATAATATGCAGGGCATGAAGAAGTCTCTTCCCGAGCTTCTGTCAATGGTTAAGACTGCAGAAGTGG